>ONZH01001737.1:0-600000 GCA_900303285.1 Rhinella marina
AAAAAAAAAAAAAATTTTCTTTATGGTTCTAGGGGGGGTCCAGACCCGCTGGACCCCCCCTGTAGGTGCGCCCCTGGATGTTCATAACTTACCCACACATGTGCTCAACACGCCCACTCCGGCCGGAAGCACGTGGCCAACCACTTCCGGTCCGGCTGCCCATGCGTTCTACCTCGCATTAAACAGCGAGCCGGAAATGACGAGCAGGCAGAGACACCTAGCCTGCGTTCCAGTGTGGAACGCACCTTCACAGCACTTAGTTGCGGTGACAGGAGTGCCTATATCACCCCAATATGCCAGTGCCTACATTGTGTCCAATATAAATCAAAATAATACATGTAAGTAAATAATATAGGCTGATAGTGGATAATCCAGCCTCAAAATAATCAAGGTAATAGACACTTCTCGTGTCATATCTTAGGGTTCTACCGTAACCTACACAATATTTTTGAAGCACCATCGAAGGATGAAGAGGTCCCTACATAGTAAGTATATAGTTCGGTCAAATAAAACAAGAAAACGACAGCCTCTAGGTGTCTCTGCCTGCTCGTCATTTCCGGCTCGCTGTTTAATGCGAGGTAGAACGCATGATGGAACGCATCGGCAGCCGGACCGGAAGTGGTTGGTCACATGCTTCCGGCCGGACGGTGAACGCTGAGTGGGCGTGTTGAGCACATGTGTGGGTAAGTTATGAACATCTGATGGTGATTACCCTACATTTTGTTTGCCCTATCAATGTTGAGTTTCACCTATATAAGAAGGGCACTTCCCCTATTCTAGTGCTGACCATTGCCATCAAAGGATCCATATGTATCGGGGTCGTTGGTAATCGTGAGTCCTGCATCATTCAGCGTATTTAAATGAGCATCTCTATCAGTTGATGTCTACTTGCTGGATAGGAATGTCACTTATTCTCTAACACGTTTTGCTGCAATTGTTTTAATAGTATATGTGGCCTTCAGTGTTTATTTGTGTGTAGAGACCACCCCCGTATACACTATCTATTGTGTTGTGGATCCAGTGTATTTATACTGCCTCTTTTTGTCCCCTGATGAACCCTCTACTGAGAGAGGGGGAAACGCGTCGGGACGCAGGATTTGTGTTTATTCGTTTTAAGGGCGGATTTAGGAATATTAGGAATAGGTACGAGGACGGAGTGCTACTACCACAGAGTTGCAACTCCGGGCTGAGCCTAGCGGAGGGCCCGGAACTAGGGTCAGCCTAGGGGTTTTCCTGTGACCTCCTCCTCTCCATATCCCCCTAACGCCTTATGTTTTGTGGCAATAAGTGGTTTATTGTGATATGTGTCTAGGCTATTGAGCTTATTTTATTAAGCAGATTCTATTAAAAGTTATGTTTTAGGTCTTGCCCACTGTGATTACATATCCAGGGTCGGACTGGCCCACCAGAGGACCGGAGGATCCTCCGGTAGGCCCCAAGCCAGGAACCCAGGGCCGCCGTCAGCACCCGGCATACCCGGGCAAGTGCCTGGGCCCACTGCTCCTGGGGGCGGGGGGCCCACTGCGCTGCTATGAGCGATTCCATCAATACAGATGGAAACGCTCATTGCTGGAGCGCAGAGAGCTCACAGGGACGCACCATCAATGAGACGGCGCCATCTAGTGGCAGGCGGGGGGGCGGCAGTGTGCAGGATTACACATTGACAACCAGCCCCTGCTGTGAAATCGTTCCTCCAACTGCATCCTCCGTTCCATCTGAAAAGTGTCCTTTAGACTCCTGGTTTCTGTAGCAGGCAGCCAATGAGCAGCAGTGCTGGTGGTGACGTGTAATCATGCTGCCAGCCCTGCGGTCCCGCACACAGCAGCCTGAAGACATCATAGCAGCCTGCTCCTGGTCAGAGGAGCCCACACTGCAGTAAGAACTGCTGGTCACTGCCCCCTTCCCCTTGGTTAGTAGGTGCCCTGTTAACCCTTACCCTCTTATTTACACAGCTGCTGGTGTAAATGATGCAACTTCCAGCTCTGTAGTCTGGGATGAAGTCGGAGGGGGAGGGTTGTCAGTCCATGCAGTGTTAGATCTGGCCTAGTACAGGGTGCTCAGTACTGCCTTGTGCCCACTCCTATAGCTGTAGGATTGCCTTCCACTGCTTGATGGAGCCCCAGGAATCCTGCATAAAAGTGAGTTACATGTATGTAATAACATGTGTGATCTGTCCTATGTGCCTGTATGTAATAATCTGTGTGATGTGTACCATGTGCCTGTATGTAATAACCTGTGTGATATGTACCATGTGCCTGTATGTAATAACATGTGTTACCTGTCCTATGTGCCTGTATGTAGTAACCTGTGTGATGTGTACCATGTGCCTGTATGTAATAACATGTGTGATCTGTCCTATGTGCCTGTATGTAATAACCTGTGTGATCTGTACCATGGGCCTGTATGTAATAACCTGTGTGATATGTACCATGGGCCTGTATGTAATAACCTGTGTGATCTGTACCATGGGCCTGTATGTAATAACCTGTGTGATATGTACCATGGGCCTGTATGTAATAACCTGTGTGATATGTACCATGGGCCTGTATGTAATAACCTGTGTGATCTGTACCATGGGCCTGTATGTAATAACCTGTGTGATCTGTACCATGGGCCTGTATGTAATAACCTGTGTGATCTGTACCATGGGCCTGTATGTAATAACCTGTGTGATATGTACCATGTGCCTGTATGTAATAACATGTGTGATATGTCCTATGTGCCTGTATGTAATAACCTGTGTGATGTGTACCATGGGCCTGTATGTAATAACCTATGTGATGTGTACCATGTGCCTGTATGTAATAACATGTGTGATCTGTCCTATGTGCCTGTATGTAATAACATGTGTGATCTGTCCTATGTGCCTGTATGTAATAACCTGTGCGATCTGTACCATGGGCCTGTATGTAATAACCTGTGCGATGTGTACTATGTGCCTGTATGTAATAACCTGTGTGATGTGTACTATGTGCCTGTATGTAATAACCTGTGTGATGTGTACTATAGGCCTGTATCTAATAACCTGTGTGATGTGTACCATGTGCCTGTATGTAATAACCTGCATGATATGTACTATGTGCCTGTATGTTATAAAGTGTGTGATGTGCAGTATGTGCCTGTATGTACTAGTGTGTGTATATACACATTTCTGCATGGTTTTTTATATATGCAGAATATATTTATGTAACTGCCATTTTTTGTTAAATGTTCAGGGTAATCGATAAAGTACATTGAAAAAATGCATCTCAGACTGCAGCAGCAAATGGGATTTTTTTTTTTGTTCCCCGGGCACAGTGAGGTGGACATTACTGGGGCAGGGGGGTGGATATTACTGAGGGCATTATAGGGACATTACTGGAGACATTATTATTAGACATTGTGGTGGCATTATGATAATCAGAGGCAGAATAGTGTTTGTAAAAAAATTTGCTATGAGGGCCACTGGGGGTCTTTATTCTGAATGGGGGTAACTGGGGGTCATTATACTGAATGGAAGGCCACTGTGGGGTCATTATACTGTGTGGGGGGCCCACTGAGATTTATCGCCCAAGGGCCCACATGAACCTGGAGCCAGCCCTGCAGGAACCTATAGTGCCGTTGCCGTTGCCCCGGCGCTAGCTGCCGACAATCTAAAGCCCCCTTAATGGCCCCTAAGTGGCTGGGTGGGCTGATCTGAGGTCTGAGGGGGGGGGAGATACCCTGATCTGAGGTCTGATGGGGCACAAGACGCTGACCTGAGGTCTGATGGGGGCACAAGACGCTGACCTGAGGTCTGATGGGGGCACAAGACGCCGACCTGAGGTCTGATGGGGCACAAAACGCCGACCTGAGGTCTGATGGGGGCACAAAACGCCGACCTGAGGTCTGATGGGGCACAAGACGCCAACCTGAGGTCTGATGGGGGCACAAGACGCCGACCTGAGGTCTGATGGGGGCACAAGACACCGACCTGAGGTCTGATGGGGGCACGAAGACGCCGACCTGAGGTCTGATGGGGGCACGAGACGCCGACCTGAGGTCTGATGGGGGCACGAGACGCCGACCTGAGGTCTGATGGGGGCACGAGACGCCCGACCCTGAGGTCTGATGGGGGCACGAGACGCCGACCTGAGGTCTGATGGGGGCACGAGACGCCGACCTGAGGTCTGATGGGGGCACGAGACGACGATCCCTGTACTGTGACATCACTATGTTTATTATCCCTGTACAGTGACATCACTGTGTTTATTATCCCTGTACAGTGACATCACTGTGTTTATTATCTCTGTACTGTGACATCGCTGTGTTTATTATCCCTGTACGGTGACATCACTGTGTTTATTATCTCTGTACTGTGACATCACTGTGTTTATTATCCCTGTACTGTGACATCACTGTGTTTATTATCCCTGTACTGTGACATCACTGTTTTTATTATCCCTGTACTGTGACATCGCTGTGTTTATTATCCCTGTACGGTGACATCACTGTGTTTATTATCCCTGTACAGTGACATCACTGTGTGTATTATCCCAGTGCAGGAAGAGGTAAGTGGTCTGTGTTTGTGTGTTTGTTTTCTATTTTTCAGGGTCGTGAATGCAGAGGACTACGTCGGATTCGGTGGACTACGTCGGACCAGCTTTTTTTTTTTTTTTTTTTTTAATAAAATGGTCAAACAGGGGTCTGGGGAAGTGTTTATTTCAATAAAATGTTTTATACTGGTGTGTGTGTATTTTTTTTTACAATACTACAGTTTTAGTAATTAGGGCTATCTACAGACGGCTTTCCGGTATGGCAGGCCAGCACTAACCCCAACATCTATTACCTTGGCACCCACCGCCACCAGGGGTGCCGGGAAGAGCCGGGTACCCGCAGGACCAGACCTTCTAAATTGAGGGTCTGGGGCGGCTGTAGGCTGGTACCATTAGGCTGGGAAGGGCCAATAACCGTGTCCCTTCCTACCCTGGTAGTGCCAGGCTGCCGCTGCTGGTTGTATCTGGCTGGCGAACGAAAAAAGGGGGGGACCCCACGCCATTTTTTTTTAATTATTTAATTATTTTTGTAAAAAAATGGCGTGGGGTCCCCCCCTTTTTTCCTTCACCAGCCAGATACAACCAGCAGCGGCAGCCTGGCACTACCAGGGTGGGAAGGGACACGGTTATTGGCCCTTCCCAGCCTAATGGTACCAGCCTGCAGCCGCCCCAGAGCCAGACCCTCAATTTAGAAGGTCCGGTCCTGCGGGTACCCGGCTCTTACCGGCACCCCTGGTGGCGGTGGGTGCCGAGGTAATAGATGTTGGGGTTAGTGCTGGCCTGCCATACCGGCAAGCACTAAACCCAGTATTAGTAATCAGGGCCATATGTAGATAGCCATAATTACTAAAACTGTAGTATTGTAAAAAAAAAAATACACACACACAAGTATAAAACATTTATTGAAATAAACACTCCCCCAGACCCCTGTTTGACCATTTTATTAAAAAAAAAAAAAAAAAGCTGGTCCGACGTAGTCCACCGAATCCGACGTAGTCCTCTGCATTCACGACCCTGAAAAATAGAAAACAAACACACAAACACAAACCACTTACCTCTTCCTGCACTGGGATAATACACACAGCGATGTCACTGTACAGGGATAATAAACACAGTGATGTCACCGTACAGGGATAATAAACACAGTGATGTCACCGTACAGGGATAATAAACACAGTGATGTAACCGTACAGGGATAATAAACACAGTGATGTCACAGTACAGAGATAATAAACACAGTGATGTCACAGTACAGAGATAATAAACACAGTGATGTCACCATACAGGGATAATAAACACAGTGATGTCACAGTACTGGAATAATAAACACAGTGATGTCACAGTACTGGGATAATAAACACAGTGATGTCACAGTACAGGGATAATAAACACAGTGATGTCACAGTACAGGGATAACAAACACAGCGATGTCACTGTACAGGGATAATAAACACAGCGATGTCACTGTACAGACATAATAAACACAGCGATGTCACTGTACAGACATAATAAACACAGCAATGTCACTGTACAGACATAATAAACACAGTGATGTCACCGTACAGGGATAATAAACACAGTGATGTCACAGTACAGGGATAATAAACACAGTGATGTCACCGTACAGGGATAATAAACACAGTGATGTCACAGTACTGGGATAATACACACAGTGATGTCACAGTACAGGGATAATAAACACAGTGATGTCACAGTACAGGGATAACAAACACAGCGATGTCACTGTACAGGGATAATAAACACAGCGATGTCACTGTACAGGGATAATGAACACAGCGATGTCACTGTACAGGGATAATGAACAGAGTGATGTCACCGTACAGGGATAATAAACACAGTGATGTCACAGTACAGAGATAATAAACACAGTGATGTCACCATACAGGGATAATAAACACAGTGATGTCACCGTACAGGGATAATAAACACAGTGATGTCACAGTCCAGGGATAATAAACACAGTGATGTCACAGTACAGAGATAATAAACACAGTGATGTCACAGTACAGGGATAATACACACAGTGATGTCACAGTACAGGGATAATAAACACAGTGATTTCACAGTCCAGGGATAATAAACACAGTGATGTCACAGTATAGAGATAATAAACACAGTGATGTCACAGTACAGGGATAATAAACACAGTGATGTCACAGTACAGGGATAATAAACACAGTGATGTCACAGTACAGGGATAATAAACACAGTGATGTCACAGTACAGGGATAATAAACACATTGATGTCACAGTACAGGGATAATAAACACAGTGATGTCACAGTACAGGGATAATAAACACAGTGATGTCACCGTACAGGGCTAATAAACACAGTGATGTCACAGTACTGGGATAATACACACAGTGATGTCACAGTACTGGGATAATACACACAGTGATGTCACAGTACAGGGATAATAAACACAGTGATGTCACAGTACAGGGATAATAAACACAGTGATGTCACAGTTCAGGGATAATAAACACAGTGCTGTCACTGTACAGGGATAATAAACACAGTGATGTCACTGTACAGGGATAACAAACACAGATATTTCTTTATGGTGGGCCCCAAGAATTATTTCCTCTGGTGGGCCCTAGGTACTCCAGTCCGACCCTGTGCATATCAGTTCAAAACTTGAAGATTTCAATACAAGTGCTGGATGTCCTATTTTCCATGTACTGTACCTTCCCATTGCCAAGATGGTGTCTTCCCTTCCACTGTGGATCAGGCAATGCTAGTGGAATACATATCATTTCCATAAACAAATTTGCTTTTTTACATTTCAAGTACAAAGCTTTTTTATGCAGATTGTTGCTTCAATCCGGAGAAAAAGTACTTTTAATCTGTATGCAAATGAGTGGTTAAGCACACCAAGGGGAGGACACTCTGTGCACCCTTGCTTCTCCTCATTTCTCTGCTAGCCCCACTCTCTACTTTTGGAGCAGCAAGGCCAAGTTCCTGCATAGTGATCTCGCCTGGTCCTGTCAGTTAAGAAGGAGAGGGCTGGCATTGGAAACAGAAGGAGCAAGGGTGCACTGAGTGGCTTAGACTTGCCCTCAGTGCACTTAACATGTAACTGTCTTTTCAGTTTCTTTTTAATATAGTGTAGGGAAACTTTTATTTTTATAAGATACGTTATCAGTGAAAGTTGTTTCTTTGTACAAGAAAACAGTGTAAAGAGTTTTACAAGTAAGCGTTGCTAAGGAAAGTCAGATAGGGTGATGTAGTAGAAGTTTGGACATATGTACACACATGGACAAAATTGTGTCTTCTCCAGACTGCATGTTTCAGCTCTTTCCACAGATGTTTAATAGGATAAAGATCAGGACTCATAGAAGGCCACTTCAGAATAGTCCAATGCTTTGCTCTTAGCTAGTGATGATCAAGCACTAGGGGGTGCTCCAGTGCTCGGCCGAGAACCCAAGCATAATTAAAGTCAATGGGAGTACAAAAGTGCCCAAAATAAAATAAAAAAGGTCCCTAAATGTACCCCCCTAAGCTCTTAACAGGGCTTTTATTTGTTTTTTTTTTTTATAAATTCTTTCCCTGACTAGCGCGCCTCTATACCTACACTATCCGTCCCTCCTTGCGGCAGCTCTCCCTGACTAACACTGGCCGGGAAGGCGTCACCAGATGCTGTATAGCACCCGGTGACGCGTTCCCGGCCAGCCAATCAGTGTAATGCCAGTAGCTAAGATGGCCAGTTAATTAACGCGCGGGGAGGGAACTCGAGCATGGCGCTCGAGTACACCCGGTGTTCGGCAGAACACCGAGTGTACCCGAGAGCCGACATGCTCGGCCGAACAGCGAGTTCGGCCGAGCATGCTCGCTCAACACTACTCTTAGCCATTATTTGATGTTTTTATCTGTGAGTTTTGGGTCATTATCCTGTTGGAGGTCACCTCCGACAGAGACCAAGCTTTCAGTTGCTGGGCAGCACATTTCGCTCTAGAATGCCTCAATAGTCTTAAGATCTCATTGTACTCTGCACAGATTCAAAACATGCTGTGCCAGATGCAGCAAAGCAGCCGCAAAACATAACCGAACATCCCCTATGTTTCACAATGGGTACAAGGTTCCTTTCTTTGTATACTTCAGTTTTGCATCTGTGAACATAGAGCTGATGTGAGTGGCTCAAGTTTTGTCTCATCTGTCCAAATGACATCCTCCCAGAAGCTTTGCGGTTTGTCAATATGCACTTTGACAAATTCAGTCTCACCTTTTTTGTGAGTTGCTTTCAACAATGGTTTCCTCCTCGGATGGTGTAATCTGACAATAATGTACCTTGAGCTTGGAGTTCACCTCTAATCTCTTTGGAAGTTGTTCTGGGCTTTTTGGTTACTATTTGTATTATCCATCACCTCAATTTGTCTTCAATTTTCCTCTTGCAGCCATGTCCAGGGAGGTTGGCTACATTCCCGTAGACCTTAAACTTCTGAATAATACATGTAACTGTAGTAACAGGAACATCAAGCTGTTTGGAGACGGTCTTATAGCCTTTACCATGTTTGTCTATAATTTTCTTTCTAATCTCCTAACACCACTCTCTCCTTAGCTTTCTTTGGTCCGTGTGTGTGACTACTTTTCACCCTTTAAATAAGCAGACTAATTAAAATTTTGAAGACACCTGTGATGCTGACTACAGGACACCTTATAGTTTAACATGTCTCTATGGTTAAATCACTTTCAATCTTTTCTATGGGTACTGTACCATCATTTTTGTCCAGGACAGTATCATTATTTTATTTTTTAAAAGGATTCTGTTGAACCACAATTTAAGAGCAATGTCTTTCATTAGCTGATTTCCAGTAAGTTTTTATTTATTATCACTTTTGTCATTTTCAAGTTCTTTCAGTGACCATTGTGGGTTTTTCTTTCTTTAACCCCTTCAACCACCATGACGTACTGTGGTTGAGGTAGTGTATGGAGCAAGCTGCTGCAATGAGCCCGCTCCATACGCGGCGGGTGCTGGCTGTATCATACAGCAGGCACCCGGCTGCAATGATGGGGAATGGAGATCCCGCCAAACCCTTTCATTTAACCCCTCAGATGCCGCAATCAAAGCAAAAAGCACAGTACAACAGGGAGCATGTGAAAATCCTATTCACCCTAATAGATCTCGATTAGGATGAATAGGACAAGGGATCAAAAAATCCCAGGTTCTAGCCTCCTTAGGAAGCTAATAGTTATTAAATAAAAAGGTAAAAAAAAGTTAAAAATAAATAAATTTAAAAAATTTAAATATTAACGGTTTAAAAACTATTTTACATATATAATATATATTAACAATAAAAATAAACATATCAGGTATTGCCACACCTGAAAATATCTGAACAATTAAAATATTTTTAAAAAATTCCTGTGCGGTAAACGCTATAACTGGAAAAAAAAAAAGCAAAACACATGATTGGCCATTTTTTAGTCACCTTTCCCCCAAAAATAAAAATTTAATAACAGTAATCAAAAAGTTGTACCTTCCACAAAAATGGTACCAATAAAAACTACAGTTTGTCTTGGAAAAAATACGCCCTCATACAGCTATTTGTATGGAAATATAAAAAAGTTATGGCGGTCAGAAAAAGGCAATGCAAAGAAAATTTTGAATTTTTTTCAAAGGTTTTTATTTTTTTAAAAGTAGTACAACAAAAAATAAAACTATACAAGTTTGGTATCGCTGTATTCATATTGAGCTGCAGAATAAGAATATCATGTCATTTTTAGCATACAGTGAACATTGTGATGTCAAAACGCCAAAAACCTTGGCGGAATTGTGATCTGATTTTCAATTTAACCCCACAAAGAATTTGTTTCATGTTTTCCAATAGCAGATATGGTAAATTAAACGGTGCCGATAAAAAATACAACTTATTCCACAAAAAATTAGCCCTATGGCTATATAATCATTACAGCCACAATAATATCAATTTAATTGATTCACCGTCTCTCCTTACCTGCTTTATGATGGAAAATATGCCATAAATATTCAACATTTTAGAAAATGACAATAGAAATCAACCACTGTCACTTTTTTTAAGTAGTTGTGTGTTTAAATGTAGGTCTGTGTGGGTCTCTTCTAGTCTCTTTAAGATCTTTTTCTTCTAATGATTTATGGATTCCAAGAGTCTACTCATCTTCCCAATTATTTAACGTCCTCCAGCAGTCTTTGAATGGTGATAAAAAATTTAAACAATGTTCTGTACTTAAAAGTAATTGTCCCTCATATTTAATATGTGTTCATGGAAACTGTGTGCACAATTCTTGGACACTGGTAATCTACACATACAGCCATTGTGAGAGTTGATAGAGCTTTTGTCTATTGCTATTATCAAAATTAGTGTTGAGCGAAGCGAAGAATTCGAAGTGGAATTCGGTCACAGGTTTAGGAAAGCTTTGGAATCCAAATTTCCTTGCACTGCATGATAACTAATTAATTTTTCCTAAAATGGTGGCTGCACGTGTTACAAAGTGACAGTAAGAAGCACGGGAATGTGAGATCACCTATAATGCCGTACAGCCAGCAAATCTGCAGATAGCCATCCCCTGTGATATCACAGCCCTATAAAAACCGCATCCCACGCAGTCTCCGCCATTGTCCTGTGAGCTGAGCATAGGGACAACCGTGGCAGTCGCTCATGCGCTAGAGACAGTGTTGCTGAAAACAAAGAATATTGGAGAGGGAGAGTGCAGGGAGAGTTATTCTGAGTCAGTTTTACTTATTTATTTCTACATTTACTTATTCCTACATCAGCTGAGAACTAAGATATGTACAGTACAGACCAAACGTTTTTACACACCTTCTCATTCAAAGAGTTTTCTGTATTTTCATGACTATGAAAATTGTAGATTCACACTGAAGGCATCAAAACTATGAATTAACACATGTGGGATTATATACTTAACAAAAAAGTGTGAAACAACTGTAAATATGTCTTATATTCTAGGTTCTTCAAAGTAGCCCCATTTGCTTTGATTACTGCTTTGCACACTCTTGGCATTCTCTTGATGAGCTTCAAAAGGTAATCACCTGAAATGGTTTTCACTTCACAGGTGTGCCCTGTCAGGTTTAATAAGTGGGATTTCTTGCCTTATAAATGGGGTTGGGGCCATGAGTTGTGTTGGGCAGAAGTCAGGTGGATACACAGCTGATAGTCCTACTGAAGACTGTTAGAATTTGTATTATGGCAAGAAAAAAGCAGCTAAGTAAAAAAAACGAGTGGCCATCATTACTTTAAGAAATGAAGGTCAGTGAGTCCGAAAAATTGGGAAAACTTTGAAAGTGTCCCCAAGTGCAGTCGCAAAAACCATCAAGCGCTACAAAGAAACTGGCTCACATGAGGACCGCCCCTGGAAAGGAAGACCAAGAGTCACCTCTGCTGCAGAGGATAAGTTCATCCGAGTCACCAGCCTCAGAAATCGCAGGTTTACAGCAGCTCAGATTAGAGACCAGGTCAATGCCACACAGAGTTCTTGCAGCAGACACATCTCTACAACAACTGTTAAGAGGAGACTGTGTACAGCAGGCCTTCATTGTAAAATAGCTGCTAGGAAACCACTGCTAAGGACAGGCAACAAGCAGAAGAGACTTGTTTGGGCTAAAGAACACAAGGAATGGACATTAGACCAGTGGAAATCTGTGCTTTGGTCTGATGAGTCCAAATTTGAGATCTTTAGTTCCAACCACCGTGTCTTTGTGTGACGCAGAAAAGGTGGACGGATAGACTCTACATGCCTGGTTCCCACCGTGAAGCATGGAGGAGGAGGTGTTATGGTGTGGGGGTGCTTTGCTGCTGACACTGTTGGGGATTTTTTAAAAATTGAAGGCATACTGAACCAGCATGGCTACCACAGCATCTTGCAGCAGCATGCTATTCCATCCGGTTTGCATTTAGTTGGACCATCATTTATTTATCAACAGGACAATGACCCCAAACACACCTCCAGGCTGTGTAAGGGCTATTTGACCAAGAAGGAGAGTGATGGGGTGCTATGCCAGATGACCTGGCCTCCATAGTCACCAGACCTGAACCCAATCGAGATGGTTTGGGGTGAGCTGGACCGCAGAGTGAAGGCAAAAGGGCCAACAAGTGCTAAGCATCTCTGGGAACTCCTTCAAGACTGTTGGAATACCATTTCAGGTGACTACCTCTTGAAGCTCATCAAGAGAATGCCAAGAGTGTGCAAAGCAGTAATCAAAGCAAAAGGTGGCTACTTTGAAGAACCTAGAATAAGACATATTTTCAGTTTTTTCACACTTTTTTGTTAAAGACGACCTTTCACCATTCCTGACATGCCTGTTTTAATAGATTCATGCATTTCCCATGTATAACAAGTCTGGAATATCTATTCTTATGTCTGTATGTTGTGCCATTCCTTTATTATTTGCACTAGAAGTTATGAATGAATTGCTATTTGTCTTCAGTAAGGAAACAGAGGGGAGGTAACCAGTTGGGGGTGTGTACCTGCACAGTCTGAACACGGCAGCACTGATTGGGTAGAGTCAGTCTGTGCAGATACACACCCCCTACTTGTTACCTCCCCTCTGTTACCTTGCTGAAGACAAATAGCAATTCATTCATAACTTCTAGTGCAAATAATAAAGGAATGGCACAACATACAGACATAAGAATAGATGTTCCAGAATTGTTAGTACGTGGGGAATGCATGGAGCTATTAAAACAGGCATGTCAGGAGTGGTGAAAGGTCCTCTTTAAGTATATAATTCCACATGTGTTAATTCATAGTTTTGATGCCTTCAGTGCGAATCTACAATTTTCATAGTCATGAAAATACAAAAAACTCTTTGAATGAGAAGGTGTGTCCAAACTTTTGGTCTGTACTGTAATTCAATACCAATAAGATGGAAGCCTTTATTAGTCAGGTGCTAGTGTGTCAAGCAATACCATCCAGTCTGCACCCCTTAGGGGGGTTTACTTCTTTCAAATCATCATTATTGTTCTCCATGTCCTAAAAAGGTCATCAAGATGCAGAGAGAGGAGGAGCTGGATGTCCCTAATGACATATTCTCATCTATATTAGATTATGTGGAGAAGGAGGAAAAGCAGATGGCAGAAGAAGAGTTCCCACCTGTAGGGCAGAAGAACGCTGGAGTTGGACACAACCCCTGTTTAATGGTGCATTACCAAGCTGGAGTTGGGCACAACCCCTGTTTAAAGGTGCATTACCAAGTGAGACCGACTGTACAGTGCGGTCTTCATTATTAAATGAAAGGTAGCTGTGGGCTAATTGGTCACACAGCATTGCCACAACCCACCCGCAACATGGCCACTCCATGTGGTCGTACCCTAAGGCAGAATGGCCTGGGTATACCTGATTTATAGCAATTTGTGATAAATAAATTCAGAACAATTAAAAATTTTTTGCTTACTTCGGCGAAGTTGCCAAACACATTTTTTTAAAACTTCGCTCATCTCCAATCAAAATGATCAAATTTAGCAACAAACAAATCATGCGTGACATGACACTGAGACATCCTGCCACCATCATGGATTTGATCCCAACCAGGACACCACTCACATGAAGTATGTATGTTGGATAGATTTTGTGGGTAACTTTCCATCTCTGTTTTAAAACATATTAACAGATCAACTAATTATAACTTCTATAAGGGCTCATGCACACAACCGTATGTATTTTGCTGTTCACAAAAAATGAATCTGCAAAAAATACGAATGACGTCCATGTGCATTCTATATTTTGTGGGATGGAACAGCTGGCCCCTAATAGAACAGTCCTATCCTTGTCCATAATGCGGACAATAATAGGACATGTTCTATTTTTTTGCAGAACTGACATATGCAAATACATAAATTGAATGTACACGGAGTCATTTCCGTTTGTTTGTTTTTTTGCAGACCCATTGAAATGAATGGTTCTGCATATGGTCTGCAAAAAAAACTGAATGGACGCGGAAAAAAAATATGTTTGTGTGCATGAGCCCTGAAGCTGTCCCTAGAATATAATTATGTGTACTTTTGGAATGAGCACATTATAATCTTTTCAGGAGGTATTTGTGTGTAAAGATGACTATATTCAGAATATAACAGCAAGCATAAGTTTTTCATATATGCAAGTCTACAGAGCCCATGTCTTGTCATGGAATGTATGATAGGGGGCAGTATTTAGTAAATAATATCATTTTACTGTGTACTGCATATAGACAGTATACAAAAGGTAGGCAATGACAATACGTGTACAAAGCATGGGTGAACTGAGAGTAATATAGGTGCTCAGCCATAAAAGCTCATGGCACCAACCACTAAAGCCATGCTAGACTTGATTTAGCCCCATTCACAAAATCCTCCACCTATCCTGTAGCAGAAGCTACTCTGGTTCATGCCGCAGTTTTTCAAAGTTTTTGCCGCAGATATGCTCATGAAGTAGCCCCATTGACTATAGCTTAACCACAAGCGAAAACTTACCACAGTATCCTGTAGTGCCTGTCCACACATTGCACCAAGAAAAGGCGCGTCCATTCTTGAAGTGGTCACAGCTATTAACATAAATGGGAGGCAAATTCAGCACCATCTTTGTAACCCACTTCAAATTCCACTAGCAAAAAAAAAAAATCCATTTGAATAGGGCCTAAGGTTTTCAAATTTCTTATGAGGAGCATTTATCACTTATAGTAATGCTTTGACTTTCAGGGCCTGTGAGGGGCTATGAGCTTCTTCTGCGCACTGGCCCTCACCACCCTTATGCCCAAATGATAAGGGACCCTAGTGTCTAAATCATGCTATTATTACTCTACCATTGTCAAATATAGCAATGGTTTTGGGTACACATTCTTGTGTATTTCTATATATTATGTTTTCTTTATGGATATTTTCTAGTGGATTGTTGGGCAATTGTTAGCTTTGAGAGAGACATACAGATGTGTCCATCCATACTTCTCCTCTTAACTCAGCATATCCCAATATGTGTGGCACCAGATAACCAGCTTTGAAACAAAACATGATTGTGATTTTGTGATGTTGGGAGAGCTGTATAGAGAGAAATAAGATATAATAGGTAACATAGTAACATAGTAATATAGTTTGTAAGGCCGAAAAAAGACATCTGTCCATCCAGTTCAGCCTGTTTTCCTACAAGTTGATCCAGAGGAAGGCAAAAAAAAACCCTGTGAGGTAGAAGCCAATTTTCCTCACTTTAGGGGGAAAAATTCCTTCCCGACTCCAATCAGGCAATCAGAATAACTCCCTGGATCAACGACCCCTCTCTAGTAACTATAACCTGTAATATTATTACACTCCAGAAATACATCCAGGCCTCTCTTGAACTCTTTTAGTGAACTTACCATCACCACCTCCTCAGGCAGAGAGTTCCATAGTCTCACTGCTCTTACCGTAAAGAATCCTCTTCTATGTTTGTGTACAAACCTTCTTTCCTCCAGACGCAGAGGATGTCCCCTCGTCACAGTCACAGTCCTCGGGATAAAGAGATCATGGGAGAGATCTCTGTACTGACCCCTGATATATTTATACATAGTTATTAGATCTCCCCTCAGTCGTCTTTTTTCTAAAGTGAATAACCCTAATTTTGATAATCTTTCTGGGTACTGTAGTCCACCCATTCCAGTTATTACTTTAGTTTAGTTTATAGTGACATGAAACATAAAGAAAAAATGTTTATAGTGAGACTTGCTTTGAGAAATCGGTTATTTACTCAAAATTGCCTTCAATGCAAATTACACCATACATATGCTTCATGGTGCAAGCAAGTCTATAATAGGCTGCCAAGATTTATCAGTTAGAGGATTAGATCTCCCCTCAGTCGTCTTTTTTCTAAAGTGAATAACCCTAATTTTGATAATCTTTCTGGGTACTGTAGTCCACCCATTCCAGTTATTACTTTAGTTGCCCTCCTCTGAACCCTCTCCAGCTCTGCTATGTCTGCCTTGTTTACAGGAGCCCAGAACTGTACACAGTACTCCATGTGTGGTCTGACTAGTGATTTGTAAAGTGGCAGGACTATGTTCTCATCACGGGCATCTATGCCCTTATTGATGCAACCCATTATCTTATTGGCCTTGGCAGCAGCTGTCTGGCACTGGCTTCTACAGCTTAGTTTGCTGTTCACTAAAATTCCTAGGTCCTTTTCCATGTCAGAGTTACCCAGTGCTTTACCATTTAGTATGTACTGGTGACTTGCATTATTCCTTCCCATATGCATAACCTTACATTTGTCAGTGTTAAACCTCATCTGCCACTTTTCTGACCAAGCCTCCAGTCTATCCAGATCCTGCTGTAGCAGTGCACTGTCCTCCTCTGTGTTAATTACTTTACACAGTTTAGTGTCATCTGCAAAAATTTATATTTTACTATGCAAACCTTCTACAATATCATTAATAAATATATTGAAGAGAATAGGACCCAATACAGACCCCTGTGGTACCCCACTAGTGACAGTGACCCAATCTGAGTATCTACCATTAATAACCACCCTCTGTTTTCTATCACTGAGCCAGTTACTTACCCACATACAGACATTTTCTCCCAGGCCAAGCATTCTCATTTTGTATACTAACCTTTTATGTGGTACCGTGTCAAACACTTTGGAGAAGTCCAAATATACGACATCCATTGAGTCGCCACGGTCAAGTCTAGAACTTACCTCCTCATAGAAACTGATTAAATTGGTTTGACATGACCGATCCCTCATGAAGCCATGCTGATACAGAGTTATTTGCTTATTTTCATTGAGGTACTCCAAGATAGCATCTCTCAGAAAACCATCAAACAGTTTACCCACAACAGAAGTTAAACTTACCTGCCTATAGTTTCCGGGCTCTGTTTTTGGACCCTTTTTGAATATTGGCACCACATTTGCTATGCGCCAATCCTGTGGAACACTCCCCGTCAGTATAGAGTCCTTAAATATCAGAAATAAGGGTCTGTCGATGACATTACTTAATTCTCTTAGGATACGGGGTGTATGCCATCCGGTCCTGGTGATTTGTCTATTTTAATATTTTTAAGACGTTGCTGTACCTCTTCCTGGGTCAGAGAGGACACTTTTAAAGGGGAATTTACTTTTATACTCTGCATTTCATCTGACAGTTTATTTTCCTCAGTGAATACAGTGGAGAAAAAGTTATTTAGTAGCTTCGCTTTCTCCTCATCGCTCTCTGCAACTCCCCCCTCATTACTCTGTAAGGGGCCGACACCTTCAGGTTTATACTTTTTAGTATTTATATAATTGAAGAACATTTTAGGGTTAGTTTTACTCTCTTTGGCGATTAATCTCTCGGTCTCTAGTTTGGCTGCTTTTATTTGTCTTTTATATATTCTATTTTTTTCCTTATAGTTTTTCAATGCTTCCTCGCTCTCCTCCTGTTTTAGTGATTTAAATGCTTTCTGTTTGTCATGTATTGCTTTCTTTACAGCTCTATTTATCCACATTGGTTTTTTCTTGTTCCTTAACCTTTTATTCCCATAAGGTATGTACCTCTCACAATTAGATATTAGGATGCTTTTAAAAATCTCCCATTTTGTGGCTGTATTTTTATTTTTGAGGACTTTGTCCCAGTTAGTTAGGCCTATGGCCTCTCTTAGTTGGCTAAATTTAGCTTTTTTGAAGTTTGGTATTTTTGTTCCTCCCTGAAGAAACACTCTTTTGAATGACAATAGGTACAGGAGTTGTTATTGGAGCCACTGCAACAGTATCAGACCATATGCCAAGGTGGGCCCTAACCTTTTAAAGTCTTGCTCCAGAAGGACATTTGCCTATTTCCGCTTAATTTTACATGTTTTATGAAAGGGTTGTCGCACAAAAAAATTCAGCATTTTTCAGACCACCGCCTAGATCTGAATACTTTTGTAATTGCATGTAATTTAAAATTTAGTATAGCCACTGAGATATTCAGTAAAATGTATCTGTATATCTCCACCTGCTGTTTGTTCTTTTTCTTATTTCTCTATCCACTTTGCTAAGGTTCACCCTTCAACTGCTTCCCGTGCTGTGATAAGGAGAGAGCTACAGCAGAAAGGACACACTCCTGAGCAACAGCAGAAAGGACATGTGCCCTGAGCTGCCAGTTGAAACTAGCAGAACAATTGTAGCAATGAATAGGGAGCTCTCTGGACCCATGTGAAGTAAATGGCTGGTTCTAGCTTTGTTAGCATGTCATGTACTATATGATATCTGATTTTCATCTTTTTACATTAATCACAGGATAACCTCTCTGGATAACTGTGCATAAAATCTACAAAATATAATTAGTTAACATATGTTAACACAGTGAAATTTCATCTATTGGTCTGCAACAAAGTATGTGTTATTAGAAATTGTACAGTTGTCGATGCTCTTAAAATGTCTACTTGGTCTATGTCTGGCTTTATCTATAATTGGTAACATGAAATTATTTGCAGAAGATTTGTACAAAGCCTTTACTTACACAGCATCATTTCAGAGTTTTGAGAGATAATGAGAGTTTCTTGACCCGAAGCTTGTTTGTAAAATCTTTCTTGCAAATTATTTATTTGTTAATAGTTTTGTTTGCATGTTTTAATCCATTGCATTTAGCCAGAAGTAATGCCTTGTATGGAACTGAAAGTAAAGTCTACAGGCTTCTTCTTATGATTGCATTAAGCATCTTTAATTCCTTGTATTTGTGTTCTACCACTTGTTGCATAATATAATAGTATTATCTTGTATCAGAAGGTAGCTATATGCAATGCGTTCGGAAAGCCTTCAGACCCTTTCACTTTTTTCACATTTTATGTTGAGACGTAAAAAAAATTTGAAAAAAGTGAATGGGTCTGAAGATTTTCTAAATGCATTGGAACTGCTAAAGATCACATTATCTATGATGTACCATCTAGGGTGCAGCCCTAAGTACTGTAGGCACCATAAAAAAGACAACACAATCTATTGGATGGGCAGTCCCTCAAAGGGTTTCTCCACGACTGATAACCATCATGAATGATTGATGTTGGTCTCCACCAATCATCACAATGAATGGACTGTGATGAGTGTCAAAGTTCCTTTCATCATTTACATGGGCACAGTGGCTAGTCCATCTAACCAGCTGTGCCTAGTACTGTGAGGACATGAGAAATTATTACAGTACCCCATAACAGAAAAGAATTACAATAGGCCTTCTGCTTTTTATGGTTGAGCAGAGCACACAACATACAGGAACACTCATGTGTGATCATTATCTTCTTTCACCTATGGGCCACATCAGGCAAAAAAAGGGTCAAATGCACCTCACCAGACATCTGTTGGGCAGCACTAATGTACAAAATGTAAAGCAATGTACAGAACAAATAGCCACCAACGTCCTAAATTATGATCAAAATTACTGCAAAGGGGTAAAGGTTTGGAAAGGATTTATGGACAATTTTCATTGTGTGGAGTGTTGGGAAAATGCAGTACAGCAATATTATAGTAAGATCCATCAGGGCCAATTAAAAAAATGCTCTAATTTACAATGACTAATTTTACTATAGTCAACAATTTTTTGCAGTTAATCAACAATGATTAAAATATTTCACAGTTTAGGTGATTTTTCGGTTAATTTTATAATTTAGTTTTTAACAACCAAGAGAAAGCAAACCTGAACATATTGTGTGAATTAACAATGATCCCTATAGATACAGTAGGTGAAAAAAATGAGCCACTGACCATTTAAAAAGAATTTGCCCTGGACTTTGTGCAGGTAAAGTATGTGCTATACACAAGCAACACAAAGATCAAAGATCATTTATTATCAAAGATAACATTTTGTAGCTTTTGTCCAGTCTATGTAAGGTCCGAGTATACTGATGCCTGTTTTTACGCAGATCTTTACTGTCAAAGTCAGGGTATTATTTAATGTGGGAGAATACCTTGTCCTTGAAAACTCAGTAAAGTATTGCTAGCTCGGTGACACTCATTTCTAAAGCCCTTGAGTGAGACATCTTGCTGTCCCTCAGGAGACCATAGTCTAAGCCACAGCAATGGCTTTTGTCACTTTGAAGGCATAGATTAATTAGGTGGAGATGTATACCGGCCTCTGTGAGGGATAGCATCAGTTATTGGAGTATTTCAACATTTTTATTTATGTCCTGAATTCAAGCCTACCAATCTGTTTCCCTCCATGAGATTTTATTGGCTGGACCTATCATAACAGCTTAATTGAGTATGGATGACAGTTCATCTTGCTCAGTATTCATTCTCTTGAATACAATGGCTGGGCTGTAACTCAATCTGACTTGTTTTATTTTCTTCAAACTAGGAGAAAGATGGTTTTGTCAGGGAATGGCAGAATATATTCTAGTACATATTTCTTAAAGTGTAAGGCATCTTTCAGTCTCTCTTTTATAGCATTTAACTTCATTAAGTCGCTAGACAGAAGTTCTCTACATTATACACTACTTTGAAATACTGATAATGGTTTAATCTACCAACATTTTAAAGAATAAAATCATTGATTTTCTAAACAGAACAGATGACTCAGTAATGATTATGGTTATGACCAGCCCCAATTAATATGGCCCAGTTCTCTATGTAGACCCTCACCCCACCCCTGCTATACAGGAGAACATACCTCATATCCAGTGCCTCCCAGGTGACGTCTTCTGTGATGTAGATCTTCTCATTCATCATCTTCTCCATTTGGTACTGACAACTTCTCTCAGCTGCCTCTTCTCTGCAGAGTGTGACACACAGACATCTAGCTTCCTCACATTTCTATCATCATCCCCCAACTTGCAGTCCCCATAGCCTTATCCTGATGCTCGCTGTTCCCCCCAAAACCTCCAAATACTATCCTGGAGAAATAATAGTGCCCCCCATAGTAATAGTCCTACCAATAGTAATTCCCTCATTAGTAACACTGCACCCTACAGTGACCCCAGCACTGATAATGCTCCCCATGATTGTCCCCATTAGTAGAAGAGTCCTCCAGTATTACAAAATGCCCTCACAGAGCCCCCAGTAGTAATAAGGCTCCCTATTGTTCCCCCAGTGGTAATAAAGCTCTATACAGACCCCTCAGTAGTAATAATGCCCCTCATAGTGCTCTTAGTAGAAAGACTGAGTCCTGTGTAAATAACATCACACCATCTCTCCAGCCCCCTCCAATATACAGTCCCATGTAAATAACATCCCTCTCTATCTACAGCCCCCTCCAAATACAGTCCCATGTAAATAACATTATTCCCACCCATAGCCATCATCAACATACAGTCCTATGTAAATAATATCACTCCCTCCGACAGCCGCCTTCAACATACAGTCCCATGTAAATAACATCACTTCCTTCCCACAGCCACCTCCAACATGCAGTCCCATGTAATAGCATCACTCCACGCCATAGTCCCATGTAAATGACAGAACCCTGCCCAAGTCACCTTCAACACACAGTCCCATGATAACATCCCTCCCTTCTGCCCTAACATAGTCCCAGTTAAATAACCACAACTCCCAGCATCCCTCTGCTTCACCCTACACTTACCTCTTCTGATGTAGCAGAGCTCACTGCAGCTTCTTCCCCACAATTCTCCTCTTCAGTTTAGAAGACAGGGGTTGAAACGGACCTGCAGTGATGTCACAGTCATGTGACCAGTGCAGGATTGGACGGCACTGATCACATGACCTGTGATGAAATCACACGTACTACATATCTTGCAGTATGTTAGATTCAATTGTACTGCTGTCCTGAGGACGACAATACAATTGTATCTGTCTAAAAGGCAGGACATTCGGGCCCTGGGAGAAAAAATCAGGGGCCCAGGCCCCGAATGTTTTAGCCTAGCAACGCCCCTGGTTATGACTATTTTAAATTGTTAGCAATTTGCTTCATCAGACAATACAGATACAGGAATTGTTTTTGTAAGTCATTAAACATTATGGAGGAAAGTAATTATTAACCATGTGCCAGAAATGTGGTGGAAAAAAGTTGCAAATTATGGACACATGGCTGTCTTACCACAACTTTTTTATTTTTTGCCCCACTTGCAACTTTTTTAAACAGTTGTCTGGACTTAGTGAGAGGCATATGATCTCCCACAGCTACACCGATTTACTATAATTAATACCAGAAATTGGCAAACATTATAGCATACATCTAAACCAGCTTGCAGATTTGCTTTTCATGTGCATGGACAGGCAATCTAATGGGCTGTGGGTGTGAAACCACTGTCCCAAGAAACTGCTTAAACTTTGGGCTAGACCTAAAGGTGTTATCTTGGCAGTTCCCTGGTATTCAACCTTTAATCGATATACAGGGATCTGGACTTCACTGCAGGGGACCCACCAGGCCACTATCTCTTGGTATAGTTCTGGAGTGGTTGGCAGCTGACCCATGAGGGCCAGAGACACCGGTGCTAAGCCCTGAGGGATCACACAATACTCGTAGTCAGAAAACAGTCAGAGGACAGGGCAGGAAGAGTACATACATATCCATGAAACAAGGCCAAAGCAGTAGTCAGGTCAGGCAGCGGAGGGTCAGTGTTGGTAAACAGTTGGTACACAGGTAGACATACAAAATAGCACAACTTCACTACCAAACTACACAACCTAAAGCTCAGGTACCCACTCCTAGGGGAAAGTGCTTTATATACCCTGAGGTTGCTAAACGTAGGCTGGTGATTATTAGCATGTGTGCTGGCCCTTTAGGAGCTGTGCATATGTCCAATGGGCAGATACTGTAGAAGAAGCTGTGCAAGGAAGTACAGGCCGTGGCCTGCAGGACAAGCTGGGAAATGGAGCTTTGGTGACCAGGCCCGGTGCAGGAAAGCAGAGGAGGGGCGGTGGGTTTGGACCACCAGACCAGCAGTGGGGACAGGGTGAGTAACACGGGACCTGTGCCCGACCAGAGAAGTGGAACAGCGGCAGACATGGACCACCAGTGTAACAGGCAAGATGCAACAAATTTATTATGAGGCCTGTGCAGTAAATTTGTTGCAGCTTACTACAGTTCAGTTTGCACCAGGGCAGTTTCTAAGGAATTTTACCAACAGGGCGAACATTAAAAAAGCGCCCCCCCCCAATCAAATAACACTGACCTAAACAATGTTGCATAGCATGCACAGCTCAGTAGCCACAACAATGAACAGGCTCAGACGACCACCCTCATGCTCAGATCACCGCCCCAAGCTCAGATGACCACCCTCATGCTCAGATCACCACCCCATGCTCAGATGACCGCCCTATGCTCAGATGACCGCCCTATGCTCAGATCACCGCCCCATGCCCAGATCACCGCTCTCCTATGTTAGGGGACTCCTACGTTAAAGGAAACCTGTCCCCAGTTTTTACATCACTAAACTAACAGTCCCCTGCCCCCATCAGACCTCAGATCAGCTTATTGTGCCCCCATCAGACCTCAGATCAGCATATTGTGCCCCCATCAGACCCCATATCAGCAGAATGTGCCCCCATCAGACCTCAGATCATCAGAATGTGCCCCCCTCAGACCTCAGATCATCAGAATGTGCCCCCATCAGACCTCAGATCATGAGAATGCGCCCTCATCAGACCTCAGATCAGCATATTGTGCCGCCATCAGACCAGCGTATTGTGCCGCCATCAGACCTCAGATCAGCGTATTGTGCCTCCATCAGACCTCAGATCAGCATATTGTGCCGCCATCAGACCTCAGATCAGCATAATGTGCCCCCATTAGACCTCAGATCAGCAGAATGTGCCCCCATTAGACCTCAGATCAGCAGAATGTGCCCCCATTAGACCTCAGATTAACAGAATGTGCCCCCATCAGACCTCAGATCAGCAAAATGTGCCCCATCAGACCTCAGATCGGCTTAATGTGCCATCAGACCTCAGATCAGCGTATTGTGCCCCTATCAGACCTCAGATCAGCAGGATGTGCCCCCATCAGACCTCAGATCAGCAGAATGTGCCCCCATCAGACCTCAGATCAGCTTAATGTGCCCCCATCAGACCTCAGATCGGCTTAATGTGCCATCAGACCTCAGATCAGTGTATTGTGCCCCCGTCAGACTCAGATCAGCAGAATGTGCCCGCCATCAGACCTCAGATCAGCAGAATGTGCCCCCATCAGATCTCAGATCAGCTTAATGTGCCCCCCATCAGACCTCAGATCAGCGTATTGTGCCCCCATCAGACCTCAGATCAGCGTATTGTTTCCCAGTAGACCTCAGATCAGCAGAATGTGCCCCATCAGACCTCATATCAGCAGAATGTGCCCCCATCAGACCTCAGATTAACAGAATGTGCCCCCATCAGACCTCAGATCAGCAAAATGTGCCCCATCAGACCTCCAGATCGCCTTAATGTGCCATCAGACGCTCCAGATCAGCATTGCCGCCATCAGACCTGCAGATCAGACAGATGGCCCCCATCAGACCTCATCAGCAGATTGCCCCACAGACCAGATCAGCAGATGTGCCCCCATCAGACCTCAGATCAGCTTAATGGCCCCCATCAGTACCTCAGAGCAGCAGTATTTGTACCCCATCAGACCTCAGATCAGCGTTGTGGCCGATCATCCTAAATGTGCCCCATCAGACCGACGGCTTATGCCATCACCAGATCAGCGTATTGTGCCCCCATCAGACCTCAGATCAGCAGAATGTGCCCCCATCAGACCTCAGATCAGCGTATTGTGCCGCCATCAGACCTCAGATCAGCGTATTGTGCCGCCATCAGACCTCAGATCAGTAGAATGTGCCCCTTCAGACCTCAGATCAGCAGAATGTGCCCCATCAGACCTCAGATCATCCAGAATGTGCCCCATCAGACCTCAGATTAACAGAATGTGCCCCCATCAGACCTCAGATCAGCGTATTGTGCCCCTATTAGACCTCAGATCAGCAGAATGTGCCCCCATCAGACCTCAGATCAGCAGAATGTGCCCCTATCAGACCTCAGATCATCAGAATGTGCCCCCATCAGACCTCAGATCATCAGAATGTGCCCCCATCAGACCTCAGATCGGCTTAATGTGGCCCCCATCAGACCTCAGATCAGCGTATTGTGCCCCCATCAGACCTCAGATCAGCCCACCCAGCCACGTAAGGTTCAAATAAAAACCTTTCTTACCTGTCCTGTGCTGCTGTTGCCCTCCGGTCCGGCGTTCCGCTCTCTTCCCTGGCCCGCACACACTATGACCTGACGCTGCGTGCAGGACCAATGCAGGCGATATGAACAATAGTATTATACACAAAAATATTACATAGAGAGCTGCTATTAACCAAATTTTAAAGGGGTATTCTGGTGTTATCATTTTATATAAAAATGAGATTGGAGAGTGGTAAAATGACAAACAGTGAGTACTCACCTTATCAATCCCCTGCCATTGCTGTTCGGTGGCTGCACAAGTCATTGCTCCTCTCCACTTTTTGTTTTTGAGCTCAACACACCAGAAACAGCTTTGACTACCTGCTCAGCCAGTCGATGGCTGCAGTGGTGACTTTCCTCAGCCAGTGGGGGGACTTCAAGCAAGTATGTTAAGCCCAACAGCAGGAAGTCGATAGGATCAGGGACAGCAGCAGCCATGGTGGGGATCGGTAAGGTGAGTACTTACTGTTTGTTATTTCAGCCTTCTCTGACCCCATTTTTATTTAATATTATGTCCGCAAAATACCTCTTTAAATCTATCTCTTTTTTTTTAGGTCCAGCCATGAGTTAGATATGTTACATTTTTTTCTATTAAGTCTTTCTCACACCTGAAGAAACACTGTAAATGTAAACTGTTATTTTCAAAGGTAAAAGCAGAGCCCTGGGCTGAAGATATGGATCTTGCAGTGGAAAGAAAAAGTTCAAAACCTGACTTATGCTTCAAAGAAGAAGAGCAGATGAGAGCATGTGCAGGCCAAATGTAGGAAATAATCCGGGGATAACGGCAGCCCTTCACAACCTTCATAAATAGGCCTTATGAGGATTATTTAATGCAATATGGTGGCATGACTTAAAATAGCTTGTCGTCTGCAGAATCAATATCTTGTTAGGAATACCGACATATTTTGCTAAATAAAACAGGATACTTACATGTAGCTCTCAAGCATAGCACTTGTGTAGCTGTATTGTGAGTCAATGTATATGCTCCTCATATATAGAAACCTATTCAGTAACAAAATCACCAATAATCATGAATACCAATCTATTGTGTGCATTCAAGCAGTAGTTAAAAATAGTAGCAAAGATAATTATTTGATGGGATTTTTTTTTTACAATATTTGAAGTTTTTTTTACTTAAAGAAATTAGTTGAAAATAAAAGAAAATGAAAATTATGTATGAGTGGACAGTTATAGATCCGGTTGACAGAAGCAGTCAGGAGTGCAAATCAAAAACTGTGGTGGAGATATAATAAAAAGTGGTGGAAAGGAAAACTGGCTTAGTTCCCCATAGCAACCAATAAGATCACACCTTTTATTTTTCAGAGCTCCTTAGGAAAATAAAAGGATTGATTTGGTTGTTTGCTGTGGGCAACTAAGCCAGTTTTCTTTTGCACCACTTTTGATAAATCTCCCTTAACATTCATTTTGAAACATTTCATACCACAGAGAATGGATTCAAATCAGCCTGTGTGGCCATCTTACATCTATGACCAGCTTAAATGGGTTTTCCAACCTAGTGATATTGGTGACCTATCCAAATCGGTCACCAGTATCAGATGAATGGGAGCTGAGCTTAAAGGGGTATTCCCATCTCACAAATGTAATTTGTATAGTTAGATATAACCATACCAATATTATTACTAATAGGATGTATTTATATAAAATGTACCGTTTAGAAAATTTGCCTATTTGTATATCCATTGTCCCACACACATCAGTCAGGCCGTTGCCCCTAGTTACGGCCACCGCGGCCATGTAGGAGACACATCTTAGGGTTGTAGCATTTTTGTCTGCGCTTCCAAAACGCAGAGAAACGGATCCTGTTCCAAGATCAATTCATCTCTATGAAGCAGGATCTGTTTATAAAGTCTGCGTTTTGGACGGATCCTGACCATTGTGTTTTGGACTGGTAGCGTCCCTAAGATGTGTCTGTGCATGCTCATGCAATGTGCGTTCACAATACAGCAGTTACCTCAGATCGAGTTTGAACAAGAGCAAGCTGGCCATCACTATTACATGGTCACGGTGGCCGTAACCAGGGGCAACGGCCTGATTGATATGTGTGTGACAATGAAATACAAATAGGAAAATTTTCTAAACGGTACATTTTATATAAATACATTCTATTAGTAATAATATTGGTATGGCTATATCTAATTATACAAACTACATTTGTGAGATGGGAATACCCCTTTAAGTACAAGAGAATGGCCACTACACAGTGGATGGGGCATTCGGTTTCCGGATCGCCCACTGTTTAGTTTCCTGCAGCTGGTCCCCACCACTCCAAATACTGATGATCCATCCTAAAGATAGGTCATCAATATTGCAGGTTGTAAAACCCCTTTTAAGGCCATCTGTTAGCAGTTTTGTACCTATGAAACTGGCTGATCTGTTGCATTTGCACTTGGCAGCTGGAGGCATCTGTGTTGGTCTCATATTCATATGTCCCCGCTGAAAAATGATGTTTTAATATATGCAAATCAGCCACTATGATTAACGGAACCAGGCAGTGATAACAGGCACACTGATGCCCCATTCATATGACCAGGTCTTAGTGTGCTCAGTACATCCTGAAGAGCAAGCAGGGAGAGGTGAGTACAGCGCTCACAGCACTACACTCCCCCACCTCCTGCAGACTAGTGAACACGCCCATAATGGAAGTGTTGACTAGTGTTCCCTTTTATAAGATGTACTGCAACAATGGAACATGGACATGGACTACAACACGTACTGGCACATGGACAGTAGAAGAGGTGACAAATATATTAAGATGAGGCGTGTGGCTCTTAGTAAATTGGTCGGATGTATGTTTAATATAACTGGCATGTGAAACACCAGTCTTTAGTAAATGACCTTCACTGATCGAGAGACATGAGCCTCAAATAAATAATACAGTAAATTATTTAAAGCGTAACAGCCGTTTCACTACCAAAAAATGAAATTCCTAACATATGTGATGCTGAAGGGCCGATGTTCATGAAGCTGTATTTTTCAGTTAATTTTACATTTCTGATGTCCGTATTCAGCCTTTCAGCAACCCTATTTCTCTGTGCCTCTATTTCTGCATCTTCCTAAAATGGCCTCTGCTGCACTTCCTCTGGTGAAGTTTGCCCTGTCCTTGAGGCCATCCTGTATTTCCCTTACTTCCCATAAGCCTCTGCACTCTTCACATGAACTATCAGGACCAATAGAATGCAGATGACCTCTCTCACTACCCCAGAGCAGTGTGTATCCTCTCACATCCAGCTAACCAGAGACAGACAAGACCAGTCAGAATGCAGATAACTTCCCCATTACCCCAGAGCAGTGTGTGTGCTCTCACACATTGCTAACCAGAGACAAGCCCTGCAATTACAGAAAATCATTTGTTTTAGCCTCTTATTAGTCACTTGTCCCTCATTATCTTCCACACTGACAGGGAAGAGGGGGCTGCTTTAGCTGCTCATATCTCTGGTTTGGTACCAGCTAGAAATATTCTAGAAATACCTTGTATTGTCTGAAAGCTGACATTTCAGGCTTTCATACAATACCAAATTGACATAAATCTGTTCAGTAAGGGGAAGATATCACTCATAGAAATTGGGATGCTGTGAGTGAAGCTGAAAATGAAAGTATAAGCAGATTTTACTCACAATTATTTAAGATTCGATTTCTAACAGTGATTTCTCCTCTGTTGCTTGGACTAGAGCTCTCATTTTGGTCTTGAATGAAAGCCTGGACTGATATCTTTCAAACAAGCCAAGTTGCATGTTTCTAACTAGAATGGGACCATTCAGGAGATATTAGCCTGTAAAGCAGGCCTCCCCCCTCCACTTTCTGCCTCAGCCCAGCTCCAGGCTCTCAGGGCTGAGCTCCTCCCCCAGATCTGATCCGTGTTCTGTTATCAGATAGAGAAGACGACCTGCAGATGGCAACATTCTGAGGTGAGAGCTGCTGAATAGGAAAGTAGCATGCATCTGTGGGGTTTATTAGCAGGTAAAACTGAAAATTATCACATTTTAAAGCACAAAAGCATTTATACAGCAGGGTGTACTATACCATTAGGGTGTAAAAAAATGAAACAACACTTTAAACTCATTTCAATGATTTCATTCAGAAATAAGAAAAGATCACGGCCCTACTGCAAGCAACACAGTTGTTATCATCCCTGATTAGCAGTGGGAAATGACTGTATATTTCGGTGGATATTGATGATACTATTCATTATGTTGCTGACAAATCTTTAACAGGCAAAGCTGATTCCTGTTTACAACGCTATTTGGATGTTAATAAGTTTACCTACTGTCACTTGTCTAATAATATATGGATGGCATTTCAGTAAAACATTGGGATTTTCATATTAGGAACCTAAGCGATAATTTAAAAATTCCATTGACAAATGCACGCAGTGGATGTGGCATGGGAGCTAACTAGACACTGATGTATTGAGCTGTAGGTTGCAACAAAACATCAAATAGAGCCAGCAGAGCAGGAAAAACATACCTTTGTGGAGCTTTCATCATCAGGAGTAGTGTGAATATGAACTTTTATTCTGCCAGGTACATGGAATCCACACCCAGCGTGATCATGTGGTGATGCAGGTCCTTTGGTTGGTTTTCTTCAATCAAGATGGGAGCGCACGGCCTCTCCGCGAGCAAGTGGATGAGGTGAATTCTATGTGGGGTTTTTTTTAACCCCTGATTAACACCTGAATGTGAATCACATATGTCTCAATCAGTGTTGAATTTGACATCTGAGGGGTTAAATGACAGGGGGACGTGATCAATGTTCCCAGTCATTGCACCCGCTCCATACAATGGAAAGCAATTCATGACAAAGTAATTAGTAACTAATCAAATTTCTTGTCAAAGTTTGGTGAAGCAGACAAACCAAAGTTTTCAAACTTCACTCATCTCTAATAAAATCAGGCGTTGCTTTTGAATTGTGGTTCAACAGAATAATCTATAAAACAATCTAATGATACTGGCCTGAACAAAAGTGATGGTACCGTTAACTTAATATTTTGTTCTGTAACCTTTTGAGGCAGTCACTGTAGTCAAGTGATTTCTGTAACTCTCAATGACACTTCTACACCTGCCCACAGGTATTTTGGCCCACTCCATGTGAGCAAACTGCTCCATCTGTCTCAAGTTTGAAGGGTGCCTTCTCCAGATTGCATGTTTCAACTTCTTCCACAGAAGTTCAATAGGATTTAGATCAGGGCTCATAGAGGGCCACTTCAGAATAATCCAATGCTATGCTCTTAGCCATCTGTGGATGTTTTTAGCTGTGTGTTTTTTGTCACTATCTTGCTAAAGGACCCATGACCTAAGACTGAGACCAAGCTTTCTGACACTGGGTTGGTCATTTCTCTCCAGAATGCCTTGATAGTACAGAGATTTTTTTGTTGTACCCTGTGCCAGATGCAGCAAAGCAGCCCCAAAACATAACCGAACATCCTACATGTTTCACAGTAGGTTCAATGTTCTTTTCTTTGTATGCTTCATTTTTGTATCTGTGATCATGAGCTGATGTGACTTCCCAAAAAGCTCCAGTTTTCTCATCTGTTCAAAGCATTTGGGCAAATTCCAGTCTCGTTTTTTTGTGATTTACTTTTTGTGTTTCCTCCTCAGTTATCTTCTATTAAGTCCACTTTGGATAATACAGTGATGGACAGTGGACTCTGACACTTATGTACCTTGACCTTGGAATTCACCTCTAATCTCTTTTTCTGGGCTCTTTGGTTACCATTTGTATTATCCATCTCTTCAATTCTATTCAAGTCATCAATTTTCCTCTTGTGGCCACGTTCAGGGAGGTTGACTACAGACCCGTAGACCTTAAAGAAGAACTCCCACAAAAAATCTTTATTCTCTCACCTGTTAGAAAGGTGCATGATGTAATTTGTAGTGAATATAATCTTCTCATCAGCAACTGTATTTGTGAGCTATCCCTTCCCTTCTAATTTTTAACTGTGTCATGTGGCCAACTCTCTGATTTCCAACTGACACGGGACAGGAAGTCAGTTACTTCTCTATTCATTTCTATGAGACTGACATGAGTCAGTGTTATTTGGAAAGTCTGATTGCTGGTCACAGAGAAGCAGAAGGATGGAGATAGCTCATGAATACAGACCCTGGTAAGAAGATTACATTCACTACAGTTTGCTTCATGTACCTTTCTAACAGGTTAGAAAATATTTTTTTGTGGGAGTTCTTTAAACTTCTGAATAATATGTACAACTGTAGTATTACGAACATAAAGCTATTTGGAGATGATTTTATGGCCTTTACTACTATATGTCTATAATTTTCTTTATAATCTCCTGAGACAACTCTCTTCTTAGCGTACTTTGGTCCATGTTCAGTGTGGTACCCACCATCATACCAAACAGCACAGTGACTACTTTTCACCCTGTAAATATGCAGACTGACTGATTGCAATTTTGAAGACATTTGTGATGATAATTACCGGATGCTAGCTTAACATGTCAAAATTATTTTCATTTTTTCCTAGTTCCATCATTTTTGTCCAGACCAGTTTTATTAGTTTTTTTTAATTATTCTGTTGAAATAAAATTCAAAAACAATGTCTATTTTTTATTAGCTGATTTTTGGTACATTTTTTATTATATCTTTTGTCAGTATTAAATTATTTCAGTGACTATTGTGTTTTTTATTTCTTTAATGGAAGGGTATCAACACTTCAAGTAGACTGAACAGATTTAACATCAGAAAAGAAACTAGGGGATATGATATTGCCGACAGTTTATGCTTTATTAGGCCTCATGCACACAACCATGTCTCTTTTGCTTTCCTCGAATCAAGGATCCACAAAATACCTGATGTTTTCAATGGGTTCATGGTCTCTTTTGGTAAAACAGACGGATTTAGAAAGCACATAGATGATACATATGCTTTTAGCATCTGTATGTCCATACCACAAAAAGTTAAAACATGTTCTTTGTCCATGGTCCACAAAATATGCTATTGCAACATGGACTGCATCTGTATTTTGCTGATCCACTATTTGTGGAAGGCAAAATGGATACCATTGTGTGCATAAGGCCTTAGACTCAATTTTAAATCCCGTACTTAACCCCTTCGTGACCAGCGCCGTACATGTACGGCGCTGGGGCGATGCGGGCACATGGCGCCCGCTCGCAGGTGCGGCGGGCGTCATGGCCGGCAAGTCTCTGCTGTTTCTAACAGCAGAGACTTGCCGCTACCTACTGTGTCGGCGGCGTCTTCCGGGGTGACTAGATGCCGTGATCACACGTGATCACGGCATCTAGTTGCGTCTAAACCCGGAAGCGTTCGCTTCCGGGTGGTGTACAGACACCCCGTGTGGCCAATCGGGGTGTCTGTACACCATATGAAAACTGTAATCCTCGCTGGTGAGGATTACAGTTTTCAAAGTGCAATTCTTATTCTGGCCACTAGATGGCAGGCCAGGATAAGAAATGAGCAATTCATGGATTTCTGAGTCTATAAAACCCAGAATTGCTCATAAAGAAAAAAAAAAAAGCCACAATATATAAGCCCATATTTGAGCTTTCTAATAGTAAAAAAAAATAAAAAAAAATGTTAAAAAATATATAAAAAATAAAAAAGATGTAAAAGTTCAAATCACCCCCCTTTCCGTATAAGTAAAAAATAAATACCTAAATAACAATAAATATAGACATCATGGGTATCACCGTGACCAAAAAACGCCCGTACTTTTAAAATATAAAAAAAAAATTCCAATACGGCGAATTGTGTGGCGGAAAAAAGCGTCCAAATGGCGATTTGCCGTTTTTTGTCGCTTTTTTTTTCTAAAAAAAATTAAATAAAAAGTGATCAAAAAGTCATACACACCCAAGAATGGTATCAATAAAAACTTCAGATCGTCCCGCAAAAAATGAGCCCCCATACAGCTCTGTACACATAAATACCAAAAAGTTATAGGGGTCAAGATTTGACAAGGAAAAAAAAAAAAAAAAAAGGGCAACTTTCTAATTATTTTATCACTATGAAAACGCAGGAAAAACTATACATATTAGGTATTGCCGGATTCGTACTGACCAGTAGAATGAAAGTAATGGATCAGTTTTAATGCACATCGAACGCTGTAAATAAGAAACCCGTAGAACTGTAGCGGAATAGCGTTTTCTTTGCAATTTCACCCGGTTTGGAATTTTTTTCCCGCTTCCCACTACACCGTATGCAATATTAAATGGTGGCGTTGGAAAGTACAACTTGTCCCGCAAAAAACAAGCCCTCATACAGCTATGTGAACAGAAAAATAAAAGAGTTATGGCTGTTTGAAGGCAGGGAGCGCAAAACGAAAATGCAGAACCGAAAAAAGCTCCGGGCGCGAAGGGGTTAATATACCAACAACACTGGAGTAAAATGCTTTTTTTTTTTTTTTAAGGAGAGTCACAGTATGGAACTCTGCAAAAAATCATTAAAGGGGTTCTCCGGGAATTAAGAAAATGAAAATACTTAATTATTACTTTATAATAAACTAGCTGTAGCTGTATATTTTGTGTCTGTGTGTCATTAAAAGATATTGAGAGTGACCTCTACAGTGCCCTCCCCTTTAACAGTGACCTCTACAGCGGCCTGCCCCTTTAACAGTGACCTCTACAGCAGCCCGTCCCTTTAACAGTGATCTCTACAGCAGCCCGTCCCTTTAACAGTGACCTCTACAGCAGCCCGTCCCTTTAACAGTGATCTCTACAGCAGCCCGTCCCTTTAACAGTGACCTCTACAGCAGCCCACCCCTTTAACAGTGACCTCTACAGTAGCCCGTCCCTTTAACAGTGACCTCTACAGTAGCCCGTCCCTTTAACAGTGACCTCTACAGCAGCCCGTCCCTTTAACAGTGATCTCTACAGCAGCCCGTCCCTTTAACAGTGACCTCTACAGCAGCCCATCCCTTTAACAGTGAGCTCTACAGCAGCCCGCCTATTTAACAGTGACCTCTACAGCAGCCTGCCCCTTTAACAGTGACCTCTACAGCTGCCCGCCCCTTTAACAGTGACCTCTACAGCAGCCCGCCCCTTTAACAGTGACCTCTACAGCAGCCCGCCCCTTTAACTGTGACCTCCACAGCAGCTAGAGTGGCCACTGTCTTCACCCCAGAAAGCCAGACCTCACCGGCCATTCCCCCAAATGTGAAACAGCGCCCCCAGTTCCCATGAAGGCACACTACTAAACATGAGGCCATGCCCCCCTGGCTCTGTGAAGACACGGAGGAGAAGCTGTCTGAGTGTGAGCTACTGAAAGGGTGGACATCCCTGTGTCTGTCCAGGCACTGCGTCGGACGGAGAACAGGTAGCCAGAAAACTGGACTAAAGCCGAACATCTGGCCACCCTAACATCAGCCTGGCCCTAGGGTGGCCAGAGGTCTTGTTTTAGGCTGGACAGTATGGCTTCAGACTCCCTGTCCTCTGTCATGCACAGTGCCTGGATGGACACAGGGATGTCCTTTTGAACAGCCCACTCTCAGCAGCAGCACTGTGCAGTCTGAGCATGAGCTGCAGGAAGAAAGTCACCCTCCCCCCACCCCTGCAGCTGACAGAAGGTGATTTTTACCTATATTTTTAATCCCGGTCAAATGCGGCATGGAAGGGGCGTGGCCTGACTGAGTCAGGGGCGTGACTTAGTGGGATCTGGGGGTGGGGCTTTTAAGTCCTTCTTTTGACAGTGGCCTGAATTACAGGTCGATGCCATAGTAATTTAGGAGGAAGGTGTATAGCAGTGGAAGAAAAAATCTTTTATTACTACTGAACAGTAAATATGTGAAATTTACATTATATGAGGTAATGATTGATGATGAGTTAGTCTAAAACATAAGTTATAGTTATGGTAACCGGAATACCCCTTTACCATTGTCATCCACAGTGCTCTGCCTCTTTAATGCAGACCTACAGCAGTGAACTGGCTAGGTTGTCATAGAAACCTGGTGTGTGGAGACTGCCTGTGAGCTTCTATTGGCTGATAAGGGTCATGTGACCAGGCTACTATTGGCTAATGCATTTTTGGGGAATATCTCAGGAACGGTACGTCCTGGAGAGCTGAAAACTGTTCTAAAACCTTCCCGGACACCTGATGTACATGTGTGCCAAATTTTGTGATTGTAGCTGCAGCGGTGTGGATTCCTTTAGCGGGCATACACACACACACATACACTCAGCTTTATATATTAGATATATTCCCAAATACCTTTTATTAGTTATAATGGCTTGTTTTGTCTGGGGAGCAATAATTAGGAGAAACAAAATGGCCGCCGTCCTATTAGTACATGCACAAACTGTCCTAAACTGTCCTTAAACTGTTATAAAATGTACAGTATATTACAGGTTTGAACTGTGAGTTCAGCACATTAATACAGATGGGTAGTTACCATAAAATTTAGGACCTTACACACATTTTTTTTTTTTTGCATTGTAACTAGGAACCAGTCAGCCACTTTAAATGCCATGAGTCAATTTATGAATACTTTACTCAATGCCATGTTACTTTTATATGAGTTTTATAGCAGTCAGAAATTACACCCTACACAAATACAATACATATTTAAATGCTCTTTACAATAAACTGACTGCTTCTGAGTTTATTACTAGAGTGGTAATGAAGCTTGAACTGCAAAAGGTCTGATAAGTGTAAAATATTATGGCCGGCTGCTAATTTTGTTCCAGTTTAATGACTGATAATCCATGTCAATTTAGTGGGAGTCACGTTGGATACTACAGGCTTGCTGGCTATAAAGGTTATTGTAACCTGCGCCATTAATATGTCTGCATCATAAAATCAGGAAGAACAGCTTTGTGCAATGTTACCAAGTTCTGCATCCAGACTTGTAATATGCAGGGATGTTATCAAATTATAAAAGATCTTAGTGTAACAATCCATGACATAAGAAACATATATGGCAGTCTTATACTGCTGAGAATTTTCAAGAGAACTAAGCAGCAAAAATGTGGGTCAGCATCTCACCGCAGATATATACGTTGATGTTTAATTTTGTGCAAAATCAGATTTTTTTGCTCCAATTAGTATTCTTTCATGGGACAGAATTCACTGAGTATGAACACATGCTAGGTTCTTTCCAAGACAAAACTATTACAATGGTCGTTCATGGCTGCTGCTGTCCTGTGCGCACAGGCGCTCTGTGGGGCTTGTATTCATTATACCTCTGATTTTAGCACTGCTAGGGTTAATCTTCTCCTGCTCTGTGAGCTGCTGCAGGGCTGTGTCCAGGGGCATAGTTATAGGGGGTGTAGAGGTAGCAGTCACTACCAGGCCCAGGAGGCTGAGGGGCCCAAATCCCTTGTGCCACATAAGAAGACACCGGTATTCTAGAAAGTGCATGTAGGTCAAGTTACACATCTGGCTGGAGGGAAAGGGTTAGGTCAAGAATTTGGCATGGGGGATGCCATGCAGCATGAAGGCTATGTGCGTCCCTGCCACTGGCCACAAAGCACTGAGGGAAGGCCTTTAGCTATGCCCATGGCTGTGTCCATTTGGTAATCAGCAGCTCTTATATATACACCCGGCTGTTTCCTTCAGTCCTGGTCTGAGCAATTGGATCTTTACAGATCTTGCTAGGTTTTTCTTGCTAGGCCTTGCAGATCTTGCTAGGTCTTGCAGGAGCTTGCAAAAGTTCTAATCGATTTATCTGCCTGTGTACGTCAGCCAGGTTCACACTTCAGTTATTCGGTCAGTTATTCCCACCAATTATTGTGAGCCAAAACCAGGTACAGGTCAAAAGCACAGCACAGGTGCAATTACTTCCATTATACCTTATCTCTGAGTAGGCTTCTCTACTGGTTTTGGCTCACAATAACTAATGGAAATAACGGATCAAATAACTGAACCGTGAACTCTGCCTTAGGCCCCATTCAGACTACCGTGTTTCACGGCCGTATACGGGCCGTGAAAGCCCGGCCTGTGCTGCCCCAGAGGACGGGAGCGCACGGCGTCATTGGTTGCTATGACGCCGTGCGCTTCCTGAGGTCGCCGCCGTACAGTGAAACACTGTACACGCCGTGAAACACGGTCGTCTGAATGGGGCCTTAGCCTGGAATCCTGACTTTCTGACCTGACCTGATCTATGTCTGTTCACCATGCTGATCCTGTGTCACCTGTCCTGAACTCTATCTGCCCTGAGCTTGGCTTGTCATCTACAAGATTGTCTGTTCCCTCAGTGACATGCAACTGTATCTCTGATCCCTGTGGGTCAGCAGCGAACCACATAGGGACTATTTCAAGAGGTGGCAGTCTGGTGGCTCAACTGCAGTGAAAGTCAGATCTCTGTATAGTGGTTTAAGGGTGAATACCAGGGGACCACCAAAATAATTCCATCAGAACTAGCCCAAAGTCAAACACAATGGGCACAATCAGTCCAAAATCATTGTCCGTAATAACAAATTAAATGACTTGAATTAAAATGTTAGGCTTTGAGGGCACACCGTTGCATTTTTAATGTTTGTACTATGGCCACAAGGCTGGGTTCTCCATGGTTCTACTGAATCAAGCAGATCATCACAGAACCCTGTGTGAGTTTGGGTGTTGCAGCCTTGAAGGTGATGTACAGGAATAGAAAAATTTGGCTGCTTCATTCCTGTTACAGTGGCGGCACATGGCTGCCTCTGCTCTGCTCCCCTCTCCCAGTGGCCCTGTCTGTCCACGCAGGCTGCGTGTACACCATCATGTTCACCAGCCAGTGGCTGGCAACCCTGGGGTTCTTAAGGCACCTTCCTCTATGGGAATGCTCCTCAGCAATTGCTTAAAAAGCTTGCTATGTGTGTTGTCTCTGTTGACTGCCCACATTCCGATTTTCTGCCTATTTACTGGATTCTTAATCTCCACCACCTGAACGTCATATTGAACCTTCGCTGCCTGCCCTGACCTCAGACCATGTACCATATATCATGCACTCCACCTCCCCTGTTCCTGTGTTTCTGATCCCCAGTGGTCAGCTGTCATCATTCAGAGACTTCTCCAAGAGGTAGCTCCTCTGCAGCAAAGTCTAGATCCCTGTACAGGTGTTAATGGGTGAAAACTAGGGGACCGCCAGGATAATGGCCTTAGGAGTGGCCCTAAGTCATAGTGTATCTGTTTGTTGAAACAGTGGATCCACATCCACTGCCGTAGAAATTCTAGAAAGACCACCACACCTATTCATGGGATGCATCTGGTACTGCAGCTCAACTTGCCTGAAGTGAATAGAGATCAACTGCAATATTACATACAACCTTTGGACAGATGTGGCACAGGTTACATAGTAACATAGTTTGTAAGGCCGAAAAAAGACATCTGTCCATCCAGTTCAGCCTGTTTTCCTACAAGTTGATCCAGGGGAAGGCAAAAAAAAACCCTGTGAGGTAGAAGCCAATTTTCCTCACTTTAGGGGGAAAAATTCCTTCCCGACTCCAGTCAGGCAATCAGAATAACTCCCTGGATCAACGACCCATCTCTAGTAACTATAACCTGTAATATTATTACCCTCCAGAAATACATCCAGGCCCTACTTGAACTCTCTTAGTGAACTTACCATCACCACCTCCTCAGGCAGAGAGTTCCATAGTCTCACTGCTCTTACCGTAAAGAATCCTCTTCTATGTTTATGTACAAATCTTCTTTCCTCCAGACGCAGAGGATGTCCCCTCGTCACAGTCACAGTCCTCGGGATAAATAGATGATGGGAGAGATCTCTGTACTGACCTCTGATATATTTATACATAGTTATTAGATCTCCCCTCAGTCGTCTTTTTTCTAAAGTGAATAACCCTAATTTTGATAATCTTTCTGGGTACTGTAGTCCACCCATTCCAGTTATTACTTTAGTTGCCCTCCTCTGAACCCTCTCCAGCTCTGCTATGTCTGCCTTGTTCACAGGAGCCCAGAACTGTACACAGTACTCCATATGTGGTCTGACTAGTGATTTGTAAAGTGGCAGGACTATGTTCTCATCACGGGCATCTATGCCTCTTTTGATGCAACCCATTATCTTATTGGCCTTGGCAGCAGCTGTCTGACACTGGTTTCTGCAGCTTAGTTTGCTGTTCACTAAAATTCCTAGGTCCTTTTCCATGTCAGAGTTACCCAATGCTTTACCATTTAGTATGTACTGGTGACTTGCATTATTCCTTCCCATATGCATAACCTTACATTTGTCAGTGTTAAACCTCATCTGCCACTTTTCTGCCCAAGCCTCCAGTCTATCCAGATCCTGCTGTAGCAGTGCACTGTCCTCCTCTGTGTTAATTACTTTACACAGTTTAGTGTCATCTGCAAAAATTGATATTTTACTGTGCAAGCTTTCTACAAGATCATTAATAAATATATTGAAGAGAATAGGACCCAATACAGACCCCTGTGGTACCCCACTAGTGACAGTGACCCAATCTGAGTATGTACCGTTAATAACCACCCTCTGTTTTCTATCACTAAGCCAGTTACTTACCCACATACAGACATTTTCTCCCAGGCCAAGCATTCTCATTTTGTATACTAACCTTTTATGTGGTACCGTGTCAAACGCTTTGGAGAAGTCCAAATATACGACATCCATTGAGTCGCCGCGGTCAAGTCTAGAACTTACCTCCTCATAGAAACTGATTAAATTGGTTTGACATGACCGATCCCTCATGAAGCCATGCTGATATGGAGTTATTTGCTTATTTTCATTGAGGTACTCCAAGATAGCATCTCTCAGAAAACCTTCAAACAGTTTACCTACAACGGAAGTTAAACTTACCGGCCTATAGTTTCCAGGCTCTGTTTTTGGACCCTTTTTGAATATTGGCACCACATTTGCTATGCGCCAATCCTGTGGAACACTCCCCGTCAGAATAGAGTCCTTAAATATCAGAAATAAGGGTCTGTCGATTACATTACTTAATTCTCTTAGGATACGGGGGTGTATGCCATCCGGTCCTGGTGATTTGTCTATTTTAATATTTTTAAGACGTTGCTGCACCTCTTCCTGGGTCAGAGAGGACACTTTTAAAGGGGAATTTACTTTTATACTCTGCATTTCATCTGACATTTTATTTTCCTCAGTGAATACAGTGGAGAAAAAGTTATTTAGTAGCTTCGCTTTCTCCTCATCGCTCTCTGCTACTCCCCCCTCATTACTCTGTAAGGGGCCGACACCTTCAGGTTTATACTTTTTAGTATTTATATAATTGAAGAACATTTTAGGGTTAGTTTTACTCTCTTTGGCGATTAATCTCTCGGTCTCTAGTTTGGCTGTTTTTATGTGTCTTTTACATATTCTATTTTTTTCCTTATAGTTTTTCAATGCTTCCTCACTCCCCTCCTGTTTTAGTGATTTAAATGCTTTCTTTTTGTCATTTATTGCTTTCTTTACAGTTCTATTTATCCACATTGGTTTTTTCTTGTTTCTTATTATTTTATTCCTATATGGTATGTACCTCTCACAATTATATATTAGGATGCTTTTAAAAATATCCCATTTTGTGGCTGTATTTTTATTTTTGAGGACTTTGTCCCAGTTAGTTAGGCCTATGGCCTCTCTTAGTTGGCTAAATTTAGCTTTTTTGAAGTTTGGTATTTTTGTTCCTCCCTGAAGAAACGCTCTTTTGAATGACAATTGGAAGGTTATTATGTTATGGTCACTGTTTCCCAGGTGTCCCCCAACCTGCACACCTGTTGTTCTGTCAGGTCTATTGGTTAATACTAAGTCCAGTATGGCCGTCCCTCTAGTGGGGTCCTGAACCAGTTGGGAAAGGTAATTGTCTTTGATTATTTCCAAGAACCTGTTTCCTTTATGAGATGTACAGGTTTCAGTTTCCCAGTCTATATCTGGGTAGTTGAAGTCCCCCATAATAACGACCTCATTATGATTTGCCGCCTCGTCTATTTCATTTAGAAGTAGATTTTCTGTGGTCTCTGATATATTGGGTGGTTTATAATAAACCCCTATTAGTATTTTATTATTGTTTTTGGCTCCATTTATTTCTACCCACAGTGACTCCACATCTTTATGTCCCTCACTTATATCTTCCCGGAGTGTGGGCTTTAGGCATGACTTTACATAAAGGCAGACCCCTCCCCCTCTCCGGTTTTGACGATCTTTTCTAAAAAGATTGTAACCCTGTACATTAACTGCCCAGTCATAGCTATCATCCAGCCATGTCTCAGTTACTCCCACTATGTCATAGTCCTCCTCACACATCACTAATTCCAGTTCACCAGTTTTATTAGCTAGGCTTCTGGCATTAGTGTACATACAATTAAGAGGTTGATGTATATTTCTTACCCTACACCTTTCCTTCTGATCTGTTCTAGTTCCTCCTTCCATTCCTCCCCCAGTTCCATTACCTTGCCCCAGGTCTCTATCTGCACTATCTTCCCCTCCTATAATGTAGTTACCCCCCCCCAGTCCCTAGTTTAAACACTCCTCCAGCCTTCTAGCCATCTTCTCCCCCAAAACAGCTGCCCCTTCCCCATTGAGGTGCAGCCCATCCCTACGGTAGAGCCTGTAGCCGACAGAGAAGTCGGCCCAGTTCTCCAGGAACCCAAACCCCTCCTTCCTACACCAGTTCTTGAGCCACTTGTTTACCTCCCTAATCTCCTGCTGCCTTTCTTGTGTGGCTCGTGGTACAGGCAGTATTTCGGAAAACACTACCTTGGAGGTCCTTGCCCTAAGCTGTTTTTAAGAAAACAGCAAAGTTATTCCTAAACAACTCATTTAATATGGAGGTAAAATGTATCTGTGTTATGCCCATCTGAAACCATGGAAGGTTCACATTTCTAATATCTACATAAATATTTAGTGACATGCTTAGATAGTAGTTCCCTAATATATTGTCACTAGAGATGAGCTAATTTCATGAAATTTGATTTGGATTCAATTTGACAGAATTGGTGGCTAGTGCGCTTTGGGTCTGAATAAATTCTACTCAAATCAGAAGTGCCCCAATTGTCCTGGCAAGTTGTGGATGACATTCTGTGGTCACTTAGGACTGTATACAACTCATGTTAAGTTCTTTATGCCAAGCAATAACCATAGTGATATATATGGCTATGGGTAAACGCATGGTAGCCAAAATGTACTGCACTATTGGATTTTTTATGTATTTTTAGTAGCCCCAATGCTTTCCACTGTGTATGTATACACAGACACCTCCAGCGTCAGACTGGGCTGGCTAGGGCCCTACAGCAAAATTAATTTTGGGGGGCCACCATACGGATACATTCAAATATCACCTTCTCATACAGCTGGAAGACGCTACCAGATGACTGAATATGGGGGTCTCTGCAGCAACTTTGAGAAGGTAGGTCCTGGGTAGACGAGGACACTGGTGGCTTTCCTCTATACCTAGAAGTCATCTCAGCTCAGATCGTGTCTATAATAATAAACTGGGGAGTTTCTTTAATAATCTATGAAGTTTTTTATATGAACATAGGCTGGTTGAGGTGCTGTACATTAAATATATGTATGAAGTGCAGTAAGTCTACTGTGTTATGTGCCACTTGTGCAAGGGGTGGGAGACTAGGGGCTCACCTAGCTCAGGGGCCCACTGGGGGATTCACCTGTACTCCGAGCCTGGATACCTCCATGGTCATATGATCATCCTCCTTCATCTTTTCTGTCTTCTGATCTGAAAAAGGCTGATGCCATTTTGAGAATATTCCCTGAATCAAATTGCCAAAAATTGTCGGTTTCAAACTAAATTTTTGGGAAAATTTGGGTTGATTTTGATTTGAACCAAAGCATTTCGCTCCTCCCTAATTGTCACTATTCATAGTGGTCCGGTACACTATTAAAAAAATACTAGTATACCAGGAGGGAGGAGAAACTAGCTGTCAATAGACTACTGGATTCTGTTTGTTGTTGTGCTGAAATCGCCAGTGCCTCTAAAGGGAGCCACTTGGCCATGGCAGCAAATTTCAATTTCCCATATATTATTGGACATGTCAAGCTATTATAATATTATGCTGTTCTGAATATAAAGCTACAGTCAAAATTGATTTTCTTCTAATAAAAAATGTAGAAAATACAGTAGAATCGAGAATTAAAGTGACCCAGCTGTAACATTTGTATTGCCTCGCACAAACCAATACATTTGATTTTTTTTTCTCTTTTATTTTTCTGTGTTAATACCTATCGTACACTTTTTTTATGGAACTAGAACTTTACAATTGTTTCACCTACTTCGTGTATACAGCGACAGCTAAGTGGCAATCAAAGGCCTACGCAACTGAAGGATCTTCAAAAGCAGTTATGTGTCAAGCAATATTTGCAAGGAATCCTTGCCGATGTACAAAGTTACAGATCAGAAGGGACATAAAACAGTTAAACTAGCTCAAAGGCAATGTCACAGTCTAACAATTACATGCATTCTGAGGCTGACAGAAGAACTAGCAGACTCTCTACTACGAGCTCCTGGCTGTAGGCATGCCAGGAAGATTATAAAAATGCCATGCTGTGATATGCTGCCCTCCTGCCTGAGAGGCTACCATTAAGAGCCTTATTTACTGCATCTATACCGTCTGCAGTTCAGTTCAGAGTGCTACCTGTCTTGTTGTTTTATAAATTAGTTGTTGGTGTCACAGGATTATTACTGTCTAACTATTCTGTCTTCTGAAGGTGGAGAGAGATGAAAGGCGATGATCTGACCTTGTTATGCTTTGTGTGCAATATGTAGTGCAATTTCTGCCTCGTAGGAGATAACAATGCCAGCTTGGTCCAGACAATGCATAGTAGAAACAGCAAATAGTGGAAGAGAATAATTTTTCTGTATTTTCTTTTGTGCAGAATGTGTTTTGCCATTTAGCAATTTTAAGTGTCTTTTGTACATGATTCAAACCATGAAAGGCAGGAGCACAATGAAGAAATAATGATTTGGACATCGTGCTTCCTGAGAAACACAAAGAACCTTTTAGCAGAGGAATGAATTTTAGTTGATGCAGTTCAGTCTGAAATATTTTAATTATCTAATATCTATCTATCTATCTATCTATCTATCTATCTATCTATCATGCATCCATCTTTCTCATATCTATGTATTTGTCTATGTGTCTAGCTATCAAAGATCTATCTATCTATCTATCTATCTATCTATCTATCTATCTATCTATCGTGGTGCTTGAAAGTTTGTGAACCCAACAGAATTTTCTATATTTTTGTCAAAATTTTTACCTAAAACTACATCAGATTTTCACAAAATACTAAAAGTAGATAAAGATAACTAAATGAAATAAATGAGTCAAAAATATTAGCCTTGGTCATTTATCTTATAAATAATAATAATCTGTCTCAAATCTATCAGTCTGTCTGTCTATCTATCTATCTATCTATCTATCTATCTATCTTCTATCTACTGTTATCTACAGTATCTATGTATCTTCTATCTACTGTTATCTACAGTATCTATCTATCTATCTATCTATCTATCTTCTATCTACTGTAATCTACAGTATATATCTATTATCTATCTAGAAAAACAAAAAAATTAAAAAGTAGCACTTAGTAGTGGGGATGCAAATCCTTCAACCGGGCTGTAACAGAATAGCTTTGAAACCATAGTAAAGATGTTTACTTTAAAGATCTTTACTATGGTTATAGCTATTCTGTTCCAATCTCGCGTCCCGCAAGATTACGGACAGGTGGCGCACGCGCACACCAAGCTTCCTGACGCCGAACTTGATCTTGTGGCTATCCAGCGCCTGGTGGGACCTATCTCTGAATTGTTTTTATCATGCACATGAATTTATTTTTTTCACCTGGGCAATTTATTAATGGAAATTATGTTATTATATGAATTTAATGGATTTTTTTTATATAACTCGGATGATACTTACGCAGAATCATGGCACAAATTGTAGAGACACTTTTTTATCATGTATCTCTGAAATTATGAACTGTAATCATGCTTAATTTAGATATTTTTTTTAATTATGCAATCATGCTTCACTTTATTGATACCAGTATTTATGGATTGTGTATGGCACATGTTATCACAGCTTGACAAAGGCTCCATTGAGTAGAGCTGAAACATTGCTGCTAGATGGGTTAATAAACCATCCACTTTTTTCATGTTATATGTTGCATGTTATGTTATACTGTTGTACCCTCCACATGAGCGTAGAGGGTACAACACGCTCATGTGAAAGCGGCCTATAGCAGAGACTCCTCGATAATAAACTCCACCAAATAGTGTGGAGATAAAGGTAATTAAAAGTGCAAAAATTGCACAAGTTAGCTTAAGGGTATGTAGATGAATGGCTCCATAGGAGTGTAAGAGATTTTCTAGTAATGAGTCCACTCCGTGCACCCACTTGACAATATCAAGAGAGGTTTTTTATTTGTCTTGATCTTACTGAAATCCTCTCTAGACTCATACTTTCTCTCATGCTATAGTATAAATAAAGATAGATAAAGAGATTTGATAGATAGATAGATAGATAGATAGATAGATAGATAGATATGGAGCGAGAGAGAGAGAGAGAGAGAGAGATAGATAGATAGATAGATAGATAGATAGATAGATAGATAGATATAGAACACCTTTCTCTAATTCCATACATTTGTTTGTATTCAGCTTCATATTGTACATATTGATTGCACCTTTTCTTCTGACAATGATGAAGAATCAGATCCATTTTTATATAAACTCACTAGAACAAAAAAATATAAATGTAATATTTCAGAAGCGGCTACTTTAGGCCTCCTATATATCTGCAATTTCCTAATCAACCGTATATACAAATCTCTAATGTGCATGACTAAGTTCAGGATTTACCACTTCTGGTTTGGGCTTACAAACTCTGAGCCGATCACCATATGTAATAATGACATAAAGAAAATTAAATATTTATTTCTATAATGATACATCATTTTGCAAATACCTTACTACAGGGACATTTAGGCCTCTCAAAGGTTCCCAATTTGCTTTTTCAAGTGCCTATGGATAGAGCTTTTATATGTGGATCTGGCTGGTCGGGTATGCATGCAGACGCTCCATTCATTTCTATGAGAGATGCTGGACAGTTCAGTGGTCTTGAAATGGTTAAACCGTATAAGTACTGACATATGGTTGAAATGAAATGTTAACAAAATGGGTCATAGCACAGTGTAACACTACATACACATGTATCTCCTGAACACTTTTTTTCTGCTTTATTGGAAAGTCTATTGAAAAAACAGAAACTTAAATTAACCCCTTCCCCTTGTAGGCATTTGGGGCTATAGTGACCTAGCATTTTTTTTTTTTCATTTTTTCATTGTCACTTTCCAAAACCTTTTTTTTTTGTTTTACTAATTAACTTTTATTAACTCTTTCTGAGGGGATGGGAAAAAAGAGCAATACTGTCACAATTGTAATGTAAATTTTGTGGTGTTGTATAATGCAGGTGGTAACAGATGCAGCAATACCAGAAATGTGGAGGGATTTTTATTTTTGCAATAAAATAATAAAATAACAATTTTTAAAATAAAACTTTAACTTTTTATACCACTTAGTAGTCCCACAAGGGGAAGGACTTTGGCTTGCAAACCTTTGATTGCTCACATAGTACACTGTATTACTTATCTTGAGACAAAAACAAAGAAATCCAGCTTCCATTAAAATCTGTAGTTTATTTTTGCAAAAAAAAAAATCGTCATACACATACATGTCATACATCTACACATTTCAGGTCATTGCATGTCATGTCATGACTTATGTAGTATGTATACTATATACTGTCAGTGGGATATGGAAAGACACTGGCACAGCCTGATAGAGCATATACTGTGGGCAGAGCTAGGGCGTTCATTAGGCCATAGGCTGCAGTGTGCAGAAATTGTCACCTGGCGATCTCACTCATGGGGTGCCACTACATCTAAGGGGTTAAACAGCCCTGGTTGGAGCTTCTGCTAACCTAGGCCTTTAAAGCAGGAACCTGGCTGCCGTATAAGGACCAAGCTCCTGCTCTCCACTGCATGGGAGACTCGTGCAGTACTAATTCTAGGCAGCAGTAAAAAAAAAAAGACAGTGGCCTTGAATAAAGCCCATTAATGACAAAAAAAAAAGTAAAAAGACATATTGGTGGTCATTAAGGGGTTAAAGTAATGAGAAATACACAATAAAGGAGATACTTAAATTACCCTGTAGGCATAATTATAGAGTAAGGGCTCAAAAAGCCAAGAAAATCTCATTTTACAACTCTTTCCCATACAATATGAATAAATGATTATCTTTAGTACCATTTGACCCAGATCAAAAGAGAATGTGGCAGCGTTCGCTGTAAATATGTAATTATTTATTTGTCCTGCTACATTTTCTGTTTGGAATTAGTTACGTGTTTGTGTTTTATATATATGTCTAACAAAAAGGGTGTTTTGTAATTAAATAAACTCACTAGGCATTATACAACAAACCCCGAAAATGCAATCGTCAGTAGGAAATTTCAGGGAGGATAACTTCAAGTACGCATTTAATCTTGTCTTGTTTTTTTTTGGGGGGGGGGAAGTTTCAGGGATTTGCTTATCAAGTAATTATATCATTTACAGTGTTGTGAATGTACAGGCAGTTAAACAGTAACGCTAACTCACTAGTTGCACATTAGATGTTAAGATCAGATCGGCAAATTTTTATCCAAATTTTTTACATTTAAGGGCATTTTTATTAAGCCCCATAGCTGGCGAAGGATCCTCCAAAGTCATGAAGAGGCATAGGCCAGCACCATTTTCAATGCCGTCCCCTTCTCCGCCCACACCCACAATTTTAGAACTGGCGTGAGTGGGGCGAAGTTGCAGATAGCGGAGCAACTAACTTCTGCGCAGCTATCTGCACCTGAAATATGCCTAATTTAGGTGTATTTCAGTTTAGTAAATGACCCCCTTAGTTTTTTAGAGTTTGAATATTGGTATTAGTTTTTTATACTCTGGTCTGGACACAGTTATTACTATTTATTTCTGGCACTATTTGTAGCTATGTTGTTTACAGGGTACTATCCCAGTGGGTGTAGTCCACACTATATATTATAATATATACACCTTTCCATATTCATCCCCATTTGCAAATTATGTGGTCTCTGGAGGATGTTTTTTCTGCCACCTTTCCTTGCATCATGTGATTTTTAATTAAAAAAAAATGCTATTTGTATACACAATAAAGCCTTATAATTTATGAGTACTGTTTTAGGCTTGTTTCTTTTTTGTAGCTTGTTTGCAGTTTTTGAGCTGGTACCTTGGTTAACATAATAGATGCGCGTAGTACTCAAGTACTGCACACCTGTGTTTTAGTTGTTAAGTGTTCTTGGCCTGTTTGTTCTTTTTTGTTTACCCCTTAGTTTTTTGTACAGTTGTAGATTGGAGGGGGGCTGATAAGGCAGGACATGTGCACCAGGTAATAGATAGTATTGAGAGTGCCATAGGAGAGCTTGCTTCAGCCCAGTTTGAAGAAACCTATTTTCTATATGTGTATAGAGTGGAAATATATTAACGTCTGCATTAATTACCCAAGAATATTGGTGAAAACAAATGAAACGCCTTTTATTCAACATCTCCGATTCATCTTCACAGATAAGAAGGCCCATAGAAAGTAAAATTGGAAGCAGAAAGAAAAAGCAGCAAGAAAGATGTACCCATATAACAAAGTGGAGAAGATCACAAATTGATTTGTAAATATGTGGATCAAGAACTGGTGAATGATTTGTTTCATCTGTAATTCCATCGTATCTCTAATACATATATATATGTATCTCATACCATATGGAAAGAAATATATATAAGCTATTCATAAATAATGACAAGGGCATTTGATGAGGAAGCAAGGGGCACAAGTCGTAGTAAAGATCCTATAACAGTGGTTATGGTAGAAGTGGACTTGATCCACATTTTATATACAACCATTCTCTTGAGTATTATTTTGAAGAATAAGTAGATATCATTTCTGTAAGTTGTGGCTGCAGAATATCTATTGAGATTTGTTTAAATAAATCATAGTAACCGTAAAATGGTGCAGTCTTTCTTCATATGTTAGATGAATACATAATTAAAACATTAGAGAATTACATCCTTAATGCAGTTGACAGATATGTTAACCTCAGGGTTATAACGGCTGTTAATTATCCTCTCCACTAGTTATTATGCATTTTCTGTATGTAGTATATAGGTCTAGTGTCATTTTATATTCTCTCTGTCACTTGCATGTGCACATATATGTGTGTATTTACATACATTTATTAATCAAAGAAACCTTTCCCGAAAAAGGAGACAAAATGTAAAAAAAAAAAAGCAGATTACCAGATGTATCAAAGAGTGTGCCTCTGGCTCATATTAATAAGCATGTGGGGATTTGGTCTTGTGGATATGTACTTGAAAATTAGGTTCCTTGAGCAGATTTGATGGCATTAAGGACAGGCTGAAAAAGGTAGTGACTGTAGTCTTCTGCAATGGGTCACGAGCCGCATGTTGAGTCAGCAAGATACCTGGTAACGTTACAATTCTTATGATCATTAATCAAAGCTTTCTGACTGCAGTTTTTGGGACAAAGGAGTTGAAAAATATTTAATATACAATTCACAGAAAACAGTGAATGCATAAATGTGTACAGATTTAAACATGACTGATCAGATGGGTGTTTAAGCATTTGAACGGTACCTAATTGGAGTAAAATACATTTAAACTAAAGACCTCCATAATTCAATCACCAGGCCTAATAACTTAATATCATTAAGTATATACACATACTCATGGAAATGTATTAATACTGCCAAACCATATGAGAGGTGTGCAAGGCTGGGACAAGGTATTTTGGTGTCCTGGGAAGAGTAGACAAATTGCACCCCTCCCCCACTAAATTAATTTTAAGTAACCTTACTTTGCTATGAAGAGATTTAAAGAGAGCATGTCACTAAAAAAAGGAAGGCAATACGCAGGACCAGGAGCAGCTGAGCAAATTGATATATATTTTCGTGGAAAAATATTCAGTAAAATGTGTAACTGTGCTATGTCTGATTCATTGTTCACAGGGGAGGTGTTATCAGTGACAGCTATCTATGTATGCACACTACACAGGGAATGCTATCAATCACTGATAAGACTTCCCCCATGTACAGCTATCAGTGACCGACAGCTATGTATGTATACACACTTACACAGAGAATGCTATCAGTCAATGATAACACCTCCCCCGTGTACAGCTATCAGTGATTGACAGCTATCTCTGTATACACACTAAGGCCCCATTCACACGACCTTATATTTGCGGGGCCGCATTACTATGGACCCGCAAATATACGGGGGCCGCCCGGCGTGTGTTCCGCAGCGCTCGGAACACATGCCGTGCGGCCCCATTGAAAATGCCTATACTTGTCCGTGCGCACGGACAAGTATAGGACATGCTTCAAAAGAGCCGCGACACGGAGCTAGCTCTGTGCCACGGCTCCCGGCCCCATTCACCTCTATGGCATCTATTCCCGCATTTTTGCGGATAGATATGGCCCCATTCATACGGTCGTGTGAATGGGGCCTTACACAGAGCATGGTATCAATTACTGAAAACACCTCCCCTGTGTACTGTGTACAGCCAGCCACCGGCCGAGGCAGCGTGTTTTTTGTAGCGGGTAGAGGCATAGAATACCTGGATACAAGCAGACCATTGTAGCTTCAAGCTCACCATATCTGGAGTATTGAACAACTCCGTGGAACAGGTACATACTCCTTAAATAAGTGCCGTTTCTGCGCAGATGGGATTATTCTTTATTTCCAGAAATTGACATATATGTAACAAAGAGTGGTGGCAGTCCACTCATTTTTCCATTCAGTGGCAACTCGATCTCTTTTATAGGGGACTGAGAGGCACATTGGCAGCGCTGGTGTATAGTTTATTAACCTTTATCTTTGTATACACACTTACACAGAGAATGCCATCACTGATAACACCTCTGTGTACAACTATCAGTGACTGACAGCTATCTCTGTATACACACTTACACAGAGCATGGTATCAATCACTGATAACACCTCCCTAATGTACAACTATCATTAACTGACAGCTATCTCTGTATACACACTTGCACAGAGAATGCTCCTTTCAGTCTGAAGGAGGGAGGGGGGTTAGTTGGGAGCTGACAGCCTGCAGGTGGAGAGAAAAAATAATAAAAAAATGTATAGAAGTTTATCATAATTGCACTCACCCAAGTAATAATGTTATGTTATTTATACCACACAATGAACGCTGTAAACAAATTCCACAAAATAATGCTAAAAATAAAATAAAAGTTATTTAAAGCACTATGTATACCCCAAAAATGGGGTTCCTAAAAATCTACAACTAAAAAAATTTTAAGAAAAAATTAAAAACTTATGACTGCTGGAACACTAAGGGTATGTTCACACATCAGTTATTCGACCAGTTATTTCCATCAGTTATTGTGAGCCAAAACCAGGAGTGGCTACACAGACATAAGGTATAATGAAAAGATCTGCACCTGTTCTGTATTTTTGACCTGCACCTGGTTTTGGCTCACAATAACTGATGGAAATATAAAATAACTGAAGTGTGAACAAGGCCTTAGGCCCCTTTCACACGAGCGTCACGGATTCTATCCGGATGCGTTCAGGGTGCATTCAGTTAAAATAGTGCGTTTTTGTTTGCGTGTGCTGTCAGTTTTCTATGCGATTGCGTTGCGTTTATGCGTTTTTTTTGTGCTGGTGACATGCGGATTGCATGCGTTTTTCACGCGCGTGAAAAAAAACTGAACTCTCCTCTGGAGTCACCTGGTCACTGCAAACACATATAAATACTCCCCTTTTTGTTTGTTTTTTTGGTGGGGCAGCTCATTTATACTTTGTGTGAGAGATTGTTGGTGCCTGTGTGTGGTTTTGGCTTGTGGATTTTCCTTTGCAGGATGTCCACTTTCAATGTATCATCAACTGAACATGTTTTTTTGCACTGGCTGGTCTTTCGTTTTTTTGGAGAGCGCCCAGATATGATAGAGGATGAGCCGCCGAGCAAACGGATGTGGGTGCATCCGATCATTTCAATTTGTTTCTTTGTATTCGGATCTCCGTGCGCACCCTGTTAAGTTCTTTAATTATTGCCGCATGTCGGTGGCAACCTTTGATCGTTTGTTGGGGGAGCTGCTTCCTGCTCTGACTTTCCAGGACACCAACATGCGGCGGAGTGTGTCACCTGAAGAACGTCTCATTCTGAATTTAAGGTAAGACAACATGTTCTGCCTTTTTTTTCCATTGAATGACCCACTTTTTAGCTATATCCATGTTTGTTGTATGGGATGTGTATTCCGAACATTACCTGTTTAATGTATAAGTAATGAATAGTATTGTCCATGTCTAATATATTTAATATATGGTAGAAATCTTTTTGAGATCATATTGAAGTTCCGCGGGGGGGGGGAGTTTTTGGCTGGATGTTAATCCTGCATGTAATGATGAGGATATGTAACCTGTGTGTATCTGGTAATTGTCTTGAAGGTGTGTGAGCCAAACGGTTTGGCTAATCTCAGTTTGTTTTAAAAAGGTAAGAATGTGTTTCTTCTGTCTAATACATCTTTGTTTTCTCTCTTTTCAGATATCTGGCGACCGGAAATTCATTTTCATCCCTACATTATAAATTTAGATGGGGGACCTCCACTATTGCTGGCGTGGTAAGGGCTATATGTTCCGCCATTTGGTTGCGTCTGAAAGCTTCAGTGCTGCCACATCCAACCAGGCAGCAGTGGCTTGATATAGCCCAGGGCTTCCATCAGAGGGCACAATTCCCAAATTTTCTCGGTGCCCTTGATGGAAAGCACATAAGGCTTAAGAAGCCACCGAACTCAGGGTCCCGATACTACAATTATAAACAGTTTTTCTCTGTAGTTTTGTTGGCCTTGGCTGATACAAACTACAGGTTTATAATTGTAGATATTGGGTCCTATGGAAGTTCTGCAGATGCTCGCATCTTCAGGGCTTCCAGAATGGGTCGGTGGCTTCAGTCCAACCAACTGGCCATACCACCGCCAGCAAACCTTCCTGGCTCCTGTGGTCCACCTGCGCCTTATGTTGTTGTAGGGGATGAGGGCTTTGGTCTTTCCACAAACCTCATGCGTCCCTTTCCAAGGCGTGGTTTGGATGAAAAGAGGCACAATTTTAATTTTCGTTTAAGTCGTGCCAGAAGGTTTGTGGAGTGCGCCTTTGGTATTTTTTCAAGCAAGTGGCGTGTTTTTCTTTCAGCCATACAGCTGGCGCCTGAAAATGTGAATGTTGTTGTCACACCTACATACGCACCTATGAGTCGACTCCGGATGAAGCGGCCCAAGAGGATTTATTGTCATCTGAAAATGAGCCTCTACACCTTGGAAGATCTGGATCTGCTGGCCTGATAGTGAGGGATTTATTTGCAGACTATTTTCTGTCCCCAATTGGTTCTGTCCCTTTCCAGCATCAGTAGTCGCCAAGTCCAAGGTTGGATGAATTTTTATTTTTCTTAATTTAAGAAACCACAGGGATGTTTTTTTTTAAGTTATTTTTTTTTTTTTTAGTTAGGGACTCGCAAGATAATGAGGACCCTTGCCGTGGGTTGCGAGCTTACATATTTTGCTTACCTATATTTTATGGAAACACAGTATGTGAAATATGTACTAATACCTCATTACCATAATTTCTAAATCCACAAAGTATATGTATGGCCAAATGCAAACCTTAATGTATTAAATTATTTTGTTTCTTTTAACATTAATCCACACTATGTTTACATGTGTTATGTAAATATATGTTTGTTTCTGTTTTAGTTTTTAACAATGTGGCTTTTAACCCCTTGGCGCATTTGGACGTAACTTTACGTCCAAAGTGCAAGTAAGTTGCAGCATTTGGACGTGCAGTTACGTCCAAACTGCTTACCGAGACTGTGACACTATAAAGTGTCACAGCCCCGGAGTCTCCACTCTCCCGGAGAGCAGAGACTTCGGGGAAGCTGGCAAGGGACCAATCAGAGTGGTCCCTTGCCAGCAAGCGCTCCGATTGGTTAGTCTCTGCAGACTAACCAATCGGAGCGCTTCAGTGCTAAAATGCCGGTTTCAGGCTGCGATCTCCACTCTGGAGATCGCAGCCTGAAACCAGGTAAGATGTCTCCTTGTAGTGCCCCCACACAGCCCTCTCCCCCTTGTTGTGCCCCCAGTTGCCTCCTTGTGCCCCCTCCTGCTGCGCTGTTTCCATTGATGGCAGCGGCTCAGTAGCCGCCCGCAGCATCCATGGGGTTAAGAGGGAGGGAGCTCCCTCTCTCTTCCATCTGGCCGCCGCTGCTGCAATGGCAGCAGCCTGATGGTTACCATGGCAACCGGACGCTTTACCAAAGCGTCCTGGGTGCCATGTACCTAAGGCTGATTAGACCCTCAGGGTCTAATCAGCCTTAGTGTAACACTGAAACAGTGCATTGCAAAAGATGACTATTGCAATGCACTGTATAGCCATCAAGCCCACTGGATCTTCAAGATCCAAATAGGTCTTGATAAATTTAAAAAAAATGTAAAAAGAAAGTAAAAAAAAGTGTAAAAAAGTAAAAAAAATAAAGCTTTAAAAAAGTTAAAAAAAACACCCTTTTTCCCCAAATAAAGTTAAAAAAAGTAAAAAAAAAATGAAAAAGTACACAAATTAGGTATCGCCGCATTCGTATCGACCGGCTGCATAAAAGCATCACATGGTCCACCCCACCAGGTGGACGCAAAAATTTTTATTTTTTTTTTTAAAAAGCTATACCAAAACAGACATTTTCTGTCACCTTGCCACACAAAAAGTGTAATAGCAGGCAATCAAAAAGGCATATTTACCCCAAAATGGTACCAATCAAACCGTCATCTCGTCCTGCAAAAAATGAGCCCCTACCTGAGACAATCGCCGAAAAAATAAAAACACTACAGCTCTCTGACTATGGAGACATTAAAACATGATTTTTGTTGTTTTAAAAATGATATTATTGTGTAAAACTTAAATAAATAAAAATAAGTATACATGTTAGGTATCGCCACGTCCGTAACAACCTGCTGTACAAAAATATCACATGATCTCTCCCCTCAGGTGAACACCGTAAAAAATAAAAAATAAAAACTGTCTAAAAAAAGCCATTTTTTTTCACATTTCATCACAAAAAATGTAATACCAAGTGATCAAAAAAGCATATGCCCCCAAAAATAGTACCAATCAAACCGTCATCTCGTCCCGCAAAAAATGAGCCCCTACCTGAGACAATCGTCCAAAAAATAAAAAAACTACAGCTCTCTGACTATGGAGACATTAAAACATGATTTTTTTTTGTGCTTCAAAAATATTGTGTAAAACTTAAATAAATAAAAAAAATATACATATTAGATATTGCCGCGTCCGTAACGACCTGCTCTATAAAAATATCACATGATCTAACCTGTCAGATGAATGTTGTAATTAACAAAAAATAAAAACAATGCCAAAACTGCTAATTTTTGTTTACCTTTCCTCACAAAAAGTGTAATATAAAGCTACCAAAAATCGTATGTACCCTAAAATAGTACTAACAAAACTGCCAACTTATCCCGTAGTTTCCAAAATGGGGTAAGTTTTTTGGAGTTTCCTACTCTAGGGGTGCATCAAATGTGACATGGCAACTTAAAATTTTTCCAGTGAAATCTGCCCTGGTGTTCCTTTCCTTCTGCGCCCTGCCGTGTGCCTGTACAGCAGTTTATGATCACAAATGGGGCATTTCTGTAAACTACAGAATCAGGGTAATAATTATTGAGTTTTGTTTGGCAGTTAACCCTTGCTTTATTCTCGGAATAAAATGATTTAAATGGAAAATCTGCCAAAAAAGTGAAAATAGGAAATTTTGGCTACATTTTCCTTTAATTCTTGTGGAACACCTAAAGGGTTAATAACGTTTGTAAAATCAGTTTTGAATACCTTGAGGAGTGTAGTTTCTAAAATGGGGTCATTTTTGGGTGGTTTCTATGATGGAAGCCTCACAAAGTGACTTCAGACCTGAACTGGTCCTTAAAAAGTGGGTTTTGGAAATTTTGTGAAAAATGTCAAGATTTGCTTCTAAATTTCTAAGCCTTCTAACGTCCCAAAAAAATAAAATGTAACTTTCAAAATGATCCAAACCTGAAGTAGACACATAGGGAATGTAAAGTAATAACTATTTTTGGAGGTATTACTATGTATTTTAAAAGTAGAGAAATTGACATTTGGAAATTTGCTAATTTTTCTAATTTTTTTGTAAATTTGGTATTTTTTTTATAAATAAGAATGAAATATTCTGACTGAAATTTGCCACTGTCATGAAGTGCAATATGTGACGAGAAAACAATCTCAGAATGGCCTGGATAAGTAAAAGCGTTCCAAAGTTATTACCACATAAAGTGAGACATGTCAGATTTGAAAAATGGGGCTCCGGCATTTGGTCCAAACTGGCTGTCGCTTGAAGGGGTTAAATAATTTTAGGAAAACGTTTGTATATTTTTAAAAATTTTAAATAATATGGTTTTTTGGTGGGTTCCGGTTCTTAATTCATGTTTATGTATTCATTGCTTATTGATTTAATGTTTGTGTTAATAAAGTTTGTTCCGTAAATAATTTGTTCAATATGTTTGACAATAAAAACTATTTTTAGACAATAAAGTTCGGAAGTCACACGATTTTCAAACCAGCACAAAATAAAACATCTATTTATTGGCATAGACTTGTAAACTTCACCAATTTGGCATGATTTTTTTAATTAAAAAATAACACTTTGAAAGAAAAAACTACAAAATAAAGTTACAAATTTGTAAACCTCCCAGGTGTCGAGGGTGGAGCATGATACTGTGCTCCATGGTACGTGGGCTGTGAGGTGGAGCCTGAGAGTCCAGATGGTCTGTGCTGTGAAGCGGACGGTGCCGTCTGGCCATAAGAGCTCTCCCCACAATATGTGCTTCCATATGGCCGAATTTGGGGGCCATAATGTTCCCTTGGTGGAGGGTATGGTGGTTGGCGCATGTGAACCTGGGAATTTGGCATTGGTGGGGGGCCAGCTAGGTGCCCATTAGAGATGAGCAAAGCGATTCGTCTATTAGTTGATTCGTATCGAATCTTGGGATTTTTCAGCTGCGAAGCGAATCCGAATATTAGGTGATTCGTTTTGCTTTTGTATGCATCGCTACATAGTTTGTCCGCTAATTTATACGCTATTCTACGTATAATTTAGTTACTCTATACGCTGTTGCGCAGACTCCTCCCTGGTAGTTACTCTACACGCTGTTGCATACGAATTCTATTCAGCGATGCAGACTCCTCCCTGGTAGTTCCGCCCCCCTTCTCCTGCGCGCGAGGAAGACGTGGCAAGTCAGCAGAGTAAGATGGCGGCGAGAAAGCGAGGTCCTGACTGGGGAAGCATGTTGTGGGCAGACGACCCCTATGAGGAGAAGGAACCGGAGGAGATCTATCTCTCACAGCTCAACAGGAAGTCGGATGAGGTGCCTGCTGAGGTGGTGATTCCACTGGCTGACACAGCGGAGGCGGCAGGAGTTCCCGCTCCGCCGCGCAAGGACTACTCCTTACGCCAGAATTTGATGGTCCCTGAGGCTGTCACCCGGAACGCCCAGACCCTCTGGGAATATAAAAAGCTGGTGGAGGAGTGGGTGGTGCAAGTTTTGGAGCACCCACGGTCCGGTGACCCTAAGCTGGAGCGCTGAAGGGGAACCGTTATTTGGTTCAACGTGGAGCAGGGAGTCAGTTTCATCGGCGATGAGGAGACGGTGGAGGAATTGTATGTTAACCGCCGTTCGGTTAAGCGGCTGTATCTTCCGCCTGTACGCCACAATCTACATGCAGGGGATTACGTGGAGTATACCCCATTGAAGAGCCTCCAAGGCCCCTTTGCTACTGGGGTGAAAGTCTTAAAGCGACCACCTACTCCTGCAGCACCCCCGGAAGACTGGAGTAAGGAGGCCCAGGCCGCAGAAGAGGCTTATGATCTTGAGACCTTGAGATCTGAAGAGAAATCCCAAGGTCAGGATCAGCCGGAACCCCTGATTCCTGATTTGCCGCCACCGATACCACCGATCCTTCATGTGGGACAGATGACCACGAACACTTTCGTGTACCATCCAACTGTGGTACAGTACCACTACCAACTGCCATGCCCATGGCAGTTGCAGGCCGCACAGTCCGCCGCTCGTGGAAGAGCGTTACCATTACCATTACAGCCGGAGATTCTGTCACCTGGTATGCCGGCAGGAGGTTCTGGCCACTACAGAGTGATGGGCAGGGCCCAAGTTACCACTGCCTTTGCCAGTGTGACAGCCCAGTCACCAAGAAGACCATCCTTGAGAGGTCGGCGGGGGTCTGCTGTCGCAGCCAGGGCCGCTTTCATGATGAGGCAGGAGCGCCCTCTCATGTCCTTTAGCTCCAGCAGCAGTGAGGAGGACCTGCTGGCCTTTAAGTAATTCCTGCAGTTTTTATGGGAGCCACAACATGGACTTATCCTGAAGGGTGGGCACTAGTTGGCCCTTGTTTTTAGTTTTGTTGCCCCGCGTTTGTCCTCACCCAGATGGCCATGGATTGTTAGGACTCCCACATCAAAAAAAAGTTTTTTTATCCAAGTTGCGCATACGTGCGCCTCATCCCTTTTTTCCCCCTTTTCAGGTTATTTGGGGAGCCCCTCAAAAGAGGGTTTTTTAAAGGGAACCTTTGCTGCTATTTTTTTACCCATTTGGATTACAATTTTGCCTATGTGGATTACAAATTGCGACTGAGTTTGGGACTCTGCTCCAGTTCTATGAAAAGCTTCAGAAGAAAAGAGACTTAAACGTGTCCATGAGCATACTAGGTAGGTGATATTTAAAATGTTTATATTATACTTATAATAATGTATTTGCACTATTTACCATATATATGTCTCGAATATTCGCTCTGCCTCTGAGGAGTGCACGCTGCGGCCTCTCCTCCTACGTGCCTACGTATTACGGAACCGCTTAGACAATAGTACGCTGAGATTCGTAAGCTATTTGTACGCTCATGCGTACGTCTTCTAAGAAGTTGCGTACATTTTGTAAATGAACGTTTGTTATTAGTGAGCGAATGTTAATAATAACATATAATAACGTATATTTTGTACGCAAATACAACGAATCTATTCGTCGAATATACAAATTTTAGGAAAAGTTCGGCGAATGTTCGGCGAATAATTTTTTGAATGATTCGCTCATCTCTAGTGCCCATGAGTGCGCCAGTTTTCCAATGCCAAAAATAGGTCTGTAGGATCATTTGGAGGAGTTGCTGCCTCCAGAACGATCCCGATTGTGGCTTGTGTTCTCAGTAATCGTTCTGGAGGTAGGTTCCTCAAATGAAGAGCTATTGTGCGTCCAAAATAATCAAATTGATCCTCATTACGTGCTCGAAATAAATAATCGAGCACCTGGCTATTAACCAAGGTCTCTGTAGCTGGCATCTGCCTTTTATGGCGACTTGGTAAATTAAAAGTGGGTGGGGAATCCACTCCCGAAGCTGCAGGACGAGGGGCCACTGAGGTGCTTGGACCTTCTTCAATCTGCGAAGCAGCTTGGGATGAGGGAACCTCCTCCTCTCAGGTGCTGGTTTGCTGGGGAGCGGGCTCTTCGGCTTCCTCATCAAGGTTGTCCTCCGTTCTTTAAAGGTCACAAAAATAAAAGGCATTTAAGTAAGAGGACACATTTTAAAAATCAGTAGTAACCGAACATATTATTCTAATCAATAAACCACATTAACATCACATTAGCATAAAGACCCGGCTTCGCCGGGGTATATAGCATCTATTTCATTTTAATGTTTCTGTGTGTCACTGCAAAGAAAAAGTCAATGTTGCTGACTGAAGATGATTATTACCTTCATGTTAACAAACTCCATTGGCTGGGGAGTGGGAGGGGGCGTGACCGGAGTGGGGGCCTGATTCAGCTAGACCTTGGGAGGAAGGGGTTGCTTTTAAGTCCTTCTTTTGAGGGTGGCGTGAATTACAGGTCGATGCCATGGTAATTTATGAAGCCACAAAATGGGTAGCAGTGGAAGATAACATCTTTTATTACAACTGAACGTTTGTAGTCTAAAAATAGGTTAAAACTCCTCAGCTGGCTGCTATTTATCTGGCTGTGTTGATATGGAAACCTGCCCACCCTGTGTGTGTCTTGGCAGAGAATGGCAGGTCGGGTTTCAAAGAAAGATCCCAGGCAAATATCGTGTAATGGAGATCATATTTGGGCAATATTTTTGAAAATGTAAGTCCGGGAGAGATGATACCTGGTCTAAAAACTTCCCGGACACATGATGTACATATATGGGGGAAAATCCAACCAGTATTTGGGTCACCCATAGAGAACAGACAGACCGACCGAAACACATTTTTAATAATTTATGAAATAGTTAGTTAAACATTTCTAAACCCCCCCCCACACACACACACACACACACAAATTAAAAAATGGTTATGTAGATAAATTCAGGAAATGATATGTGTGACAGATGGCCATTGCACAGAGTAAGATTCCACTGGTAATGTTTAGCTACTACTTTTGTGCAAAAAAGGTTGCATTGGCTTGCTATCGAATCCTCGGGCATTTCATAGTGAATAAGTGATTAGAAACAACTCTAAACAATACACAGTGTATATTGATAAACATGTAGTGTACATTGTTCACAATTAACTTACGGACACAGCTCCCTTACTTCACGCAGGAACATTAGTTGCTCCCGGAAAATGTAGGGCCTTTTCTTGGGTGGGCCAGACCCACTGCGGCCTTGGTGATGCATCTCCTTCCTGAACTGATCTCTACAGCTCCGCCATCGGTTTTTCACTTCATCAACTGTTAAGCAATATATATATAAGCCCAACAAAATACTCTAACCAACATTACTAAACATGTGCTATCATAGGGACGACATTACTAAACATGTGCTATGCTAGGGACGACATTACTAAACATGTGCTATGCTAGGGGCGACATTACTAAACATGTGCTATGATAGGGACGACATTACTAAACGTGCTATATTATGGAGGACAGCAAGGATCACACATGTACAGATTGGCCACTTACCCAAACTCTGCCGACTCTGCTTTTTTGTTTGCTCCCAGACACCTGCAAAAAGCTCCTTGGTAATTTCCAGCCATGCAGCGTCTTTTTTGTAACGGTCATGGTATTCCCCAGACCTCGTGTCCCAAATGCATGGCCTCTCTTGTACAAGCATGATCAGCTTCTCAACGTCCATTGTTTTTTGGAGTTTGGGCATTTTCCAAAACGGTCTGCGAGGGCAGGAACTCAGGCAAAAAATGTTCCTCACTTCACTTGCTTCAGCCAGACACAGACAAACACAACTTCCTGTGGAAATTCCTTTCTACAGTCATGGCCAAAGGTTTTGAGAATGATACAAATATTAATTTTTACAAAGTCTACTGCTTCAGTTTTTATAATGGCAATTTGCATATACTCCAGAATGTTATAAAGAGTGATCAGCTTAACAGCAATTACTTGCAAAGTCAATATTTGCCTAGAAAATGAACTTTATCCCCCAAAACACATTTCAACATTATTGCAGCCCTGCCTTAAAAGGACCAGCTAACATCGTTTCAGTGATTGCTCCATTGACACAGGTGTGGGTGTTGATGAGGACAGGGCTGGAGATCAATCTGTCATGATTAAGTAAGAATGACACCACTGGACACTTTAAAAGGAGGCTGGTGCTTGGCATCATTGTTTCTCTTCTGTTAACCATGGTTATCTCTAAAGAAACACGTGCAGTCATCATTGCACTGCACAAAAATGGCCTAACAGGGAAGAGTATCGCAGCTAGAAAGATTGCACCTCAGTCAACAATCTATCGCATCATCAAGAACTTCAAGGAGAGAGGTTCCATTGTTGCCAAAAAGGCTCCAGGGCGCCCAAGAAAGACCAGCAAGCGCCAGGACCGTCTCTTAAAAGTGTTTCAGCTGCGGGATCGGGCTACCAGCAGTGCAGAGCTTGCTCAGGAATGGCAGCAGGCAGGTGTGAGTGCATCTGCACGCACTGTGAGGCAGAGACTCTTGGAGCAAGGCCTGATCTCAAGGAGGGCAGCAAAGAAGCCACTTCTCTCCAGAAAAAACATCAGGGACAGACTGATATTCTGCAAAAGGTACAGGGAGTGGATTGCTGAGGACTGGGGTAAAGTCATTTTCTCTGATGAATCCCCTTTACGATTGTTTGGGACATCTGGAAAACAGCTTATTCGGAGAAGACGAGGTGAGCGCTACCACCAGTCTTGTCTCATGCCAACTGTAAAGCATCCTGAAACCATTCATGTGTGGGGTTGCTTCTCATCCAAGGGAATCGTCTCTCTCACAGTCTTGCCTAAAAACACAGCCATAAATAAAGAATGGTACCAGAATGTCCTCCGAGAGCAACTTCTCCCAACCGTCCAAGAGCAGTTTGGCGATCAACAATGCCTTTTCCAGCATGATGGAGCACCTTGCCATAAAGCAAAGGTGATAACTAAATGGCTCAGGGAACAAAACATAGAGATTTTGGGTCCATGGCCTGGAAACTCCCCAGATCTTAATCCCATTGAGAACTTGTGGTCAATCATCAAGAGACGGGTGGACAAACAAAAACCTACAAATTCTGACAAAATGCAAGCATTGATTGTGCAAGAATGGACTGCTATCAGTCAGGATTTGGTCCAGAAGTTGATTGAGAGCATGCCAGGGAGAATTGCAGAGGTCCTGAAGAAGAAGGGTCAACACTGCAAATATTGACTTGCTGCATTAACTCATTCTAACTGTCAATATAAGCTTTTGTTACTCATAATATGATTGCAATTATATTTCTGTATGTGATAAAAACATCTGACAAACACACATAAAAACCAGAGGGCAGCAGATCATGTGAAAATAGAAGATTTGTGTCATTCTCAAAACTTTTGGCCATGACTGTAGGTTGCTAAGTTACATGCGTTAAAAACACAATGCATTGAATCCGGATGCAATGCGTTTTTCACGCAGCCCCATTCACTTCAATGGGCCCAGGGCTGCGTGAAAAATGCAGAATATAGAACATGCTGCGATTTGCACGCAACGGCGAACTGATGCGTGAAAAAATTTGCCCATGTGAAAAGCCCCATTGAAATGAATGGGTCAGGATGCAGTGTGGGTGCAATGCGTTCGCATCACGCATTGCACCCGCGCTGAAAACTCGCTCGTGTGAAAGGGGCCTAAGAGGGAAAATGTTACTCGTCCTTAATTAGTCACTATAGTCACTAATGGGTTAAAAATGCAATTGTGTCCACTGAGTTTTGCACCAAGATTTGGTACAATAAAAAAGTGACATTTTTGGGAGGGTTTTTCCAAATTTAATGTGACTGTAAGGAGGTTAACCTCGGGAGAGGTATGAGATCTGCACTCCAATATATCCTTTCTGGGTGCTCATAGAGGACTGACATCACATGTAATGTATAGAAGGTTCTATGCCACTCCAAGTAATTTTCAGATGTTTTTAATCAAGAAATGACAGTACAATTCATATCCAGGGAGTTCAAGTAATCATAAGGTCATTATAAGGACATTATAAATGGCCTTATGATTATTTAAACTCCCTGGATATGAATTTTACTGTAATTTCTTGATTAAAAGCATCTAAAAATTACTTGGAGTGCCATGGAACCTTCTATACATCAATATCCAATCAGTGAGTGTCCGACTCCCAGCACCCTCGCTAATCAGCTGAAAGGAATAGTTCATCAATATCTTAGCACTGCGCAACTCCTTTAATACAGACCCCAAGACTAGACTCCAAAATTAATACAGACCTCTAGATCGGACCTCAAATTAAATACATACCCCAAATAATCCCCCAAATTAATTCAGATGCCAGATTCAACTCCAAATTTATGCTGACCAAAAATCAGCCCAAAAATTTGTAGACATCCAAGATCAGCCCCTAAATTCATACAAACCTCGGATTAGAACCCATATTCATTCAGACGCCAGATCTGACCTTAAATTAATTCAAACCCTTGCCACCCCCTATAACTACCATATTTCTCTAAATGCAGACTTCAGAGCAGATAAAATTAAAAAAATACTCACCTCTCTTCTAAGAGGACCAGAGAGCAGTGAATAAAGGACGGGTTGGGACGGATGCAGCAGACTTGATAAAATATCAGCTTTAGGGCCCAATCAGACAGCCATAGTGCTTTGCGGATGGAATTGTCCAATTTCATATAGTTTTTTAAATACCTCCCCCACTCCTCCCCACTCCCGCCCCCCCCACACACACACATGCACACACACCCACCCATCCAGCAGGACCTGTCAAGGGAAGCATACTTACCTGCTCCTTGATGCTCAGTCCTGGCTCTGTGGGTCCGCTGTTTTCACTGTGCCTCAGTCTCCGCATATAAACTACTGTTACGGATGGGATAACGTGCTCCACTACAGTTAATGACTGACCGCAACAGTGATGTGTCCCCACACAGCAATGATATGCCACTTAGGGACATGTCACGGTTGCGCCCAGTCATTAGCTTCAGCGGTACAAGTGACCCTATCTTTGCCGGAAATTAACATGCAGGGACCAAAGTGCAGTGAAGACAACAGTGGATCCATGGAGCTGGATCCAAGCATCGGGGAGCACCAGGGAACAGGTAAGTATGCGAAAGTTCAATGACATTTGGTCAATGAATTGCTGCAGAATTAATTAAAAAGGGCTGTTCATTTATATTTCCTATTTGTATTTGCCCCCAAGTCAGCAGTACCTGTGGAGAAATCCATACTCACTTGCTCCCTGTCACTGTTGTCCAGCATTCTCTGGCTCACGCTCTCTTCCCTAGACTTCCGGTACCTGTTTATCAACCGCCTCATTGAAAGGGTCAGATGCACTACTACAGCCAATATTGGCCTTAGCAGTGACGTGTCCCCAGGAGGCACATCACTGCTGAGTCACGTGCCACTTGGAGACACTTGAAAGCTAGTCACTGTCTGTAGTGGAACGTGTGAACCCATAAGTTCACAGATAGGGATGGCAGACTATTGAAAGCCGGGGAGCTGGAACACAGTGCCGAAGAGCAGGTGAGATTGGATTTCTCCACAGGTATTGCTGGGTCGGGGGCAAGAAAAAGAAAAAAGTTTATTCTCCAGCAGAATAGAACCGTGAACTATGACTTCACTTTATGCATTATACCAGTGCTGTCACGAGGGAGACAAGGGAAGGTGCGCCCTGTACTGAATACCCCCCCGTTCTCTCCCTGCCTGCTTGCCTCAGTCGGCCCTAGGAGGCCGCGGACAACCACGGTGACGGTCCCTGCTCTGTATAAGTGCACAGGGAACAGGGACAGGGAACAATTGGAGAGACAAACACAGACGAAACAAACACAATATCAGAATAGTCAGCAAGCCGGGTCATACACAGGAGATAACGTCAATACCGGGGGTGAAGCAAAGAGAGGTCGAAGTCCAAGGTCAGGGTCAAACAGCAAATCAAACACAAGGTCGCTCAAGCACTGATCAAAGTTGTAACGCTAATCACAGGCGATTAGGGAGGACAACTAGTGGCTTTAAATAGCCCTCCACTGGGTCATGTGACGGGGCCAGCGTCACATGACCTCATTTGCATACCGAGCACTGGCCAAACGTGACCAGCGCTCAAATATGCACCAAATTTGGTCATGTGGCGTGGCCAGCGCCACATGACCCAAAACCAGGTATATAATAAATGTTCTGAGCGCTGGTTGCCCAGACCAGCGCTCAGATGTCCCCGCCTGCTCGTTTACTAGGGGGGCGGGGAGGACGCCAGACGCGCTGTATCAGTGCGCAAGCCGGACCCTCTCCTGTGAGTGTCGTCATGGAGACGAGGACGCATCCTGCGTCCTCGCTCCGGCGCACTCCTGGGAGACCGGCGGCACGGCAGAGGGGAAGCGTGCCGCCGGCTCCCCGTTACAGTACCCCCCCCTTCACGAGGGGCCACCGGACCCTTAGCTGGAGGAACCGGCTTTTCAGGATGCTGTCGATGGAAACTCCTAACAAGTGCGTCTGCATGCATCCTGCTCAGCGGTACCCAAGATCTGTCCTCAGGCCCGAATCCCCTCCAGTGTACAAGGTACTGGAAGGAATTCCGGACTTTCCTAACGTCAATGATTCTATGAATCTCGTGCTCCACTTGTCCCTCCACCTCGACCGGAGGCGGGGGCAGTTCCTCTGGACCAGCGGGAGCAACATAACGCTTAAGCAAAGACATATGAAAAACATTGTGAACACGAAGGGAGTCAGGTAAACACAATTCAAACGACACCGGATTGATCACCTTGGTGATCCTGTATGGCCCAATGAAGCGAGGCGCAAACTTATAGGATGGTACTTTCATACGTAGATTTTTAGTTGACAACCATACCATGTCCCCCACCTTGAAATTCACACCCTTAGAACGTTTCTTATCGGCCTTAGTTTTTTGAATCCTTTGGGCTCTTTCCAGGTTCGACTGAACCTGTGCCCAAACTGTGCACAGTTCCTGAGAGAGAGCATTGGCCTCTGGGACCGCCGAAACAGCTGGAGAAAAGGAGCCAAAGCGCGGATGAAACCCCATGTTGCAGAAAAACGGCGATACCCCAGAAGACGAATTGACACGGTTATTAATCGCGAACTCGGCCAGAGACAGGAATCTGGCCCACACATGCTGGTTATCTGCAACATAACATCTGAGATATTGCTCAACGGACTGATTAAGACGTTCAGTCTGACCATTGGTCTCCGGATGAAAGGCTGACGAAAAGGATAAGGAAATATCAATCTTCTTACAGAAGGCCCTCCAGAATTTAGACACAAACTGCACCCCCCTGTCTGAAACAATATTCTCAGGAATACCGTGTAGTTTAACTATGTGGTCCATAAATACGGAAGCCAAAACCTTTGCAGAGGGTAATTTACACAAAGGAATAAAGTGACACATCTTGCTGAATCTGTCCACCACTACAAGAATCACGGTTTTACCCTCAGAGCATGGCAAATCCGTGATGAAGTCCATGGACAGATGTGACCAAGGTCTACCAGGTATGGGTAATGGACGCAACTCACCCATAGGCCGAGTCTTGGGATTCTTGGACCTGGCACAAGTATTGCACGCAGTTACAAAAGCCTGAACATCTCTGGAGATTGACGACCACCAATACTGCCTAGAGACCAACTCCTTGGTGGCATTGATACCAGGATGTCCACATAAAACAGAGCTATGGCACTCACCCAGCAGTCGCAACCGCAAATGAGCTGGCACAAATAACTTGTCATTGGGAGTACAAGTGGGAGCAAGATGTTGTCCTGCCACGATTTCAGAAGCGAGATCAGATGAGTTAGCGGCTACGATGATGTCAGCTGGCAGGATGGGCTCAGGAGGAACGTCAGGAGGCTGATACGCCTGGAAACTTCGGGATAAGGCATCGGCCTTAATGTTCTTGCTTCCGGGTCTGAAGGTAACACAAAAGTCAAAACGAGTAAAGAACAAAGCCCACCTCGCCTGTCTGGGATTCAATCGCTTAGCAGATTCCAGAAACATCAAATTCTTATGATCCGTGAGGACCGTAATGCGGTGTAATGCCCCTTCTAAAAAATGATGCCATTCCTCAAATGCCCACTTGATTGCTAGTAACTCCCTATTACCAATGTCATAGTTTCTCTCGGCAGGAGAGAACTTGCGGGAGAAGAAGGCACATGGCTTGAGATTAGTTAAGGTGGAAGACCCCTGGGACAGTACTGCCCCCACACCATCTTCAGATGCATCCACCTCAACTACAAACGGCTTATTTTGATCAGGCTGGATCAGCACAGGAGCATCAACAAAAAACCGCTTTAGCTTTTCAAAAGCTTCAATAGCTGCAGGGGACCAGTTGACTAAATCGGCTCCCTTGCGGGTCAAATCCGTAATGGGTTTGGCTATAACAGAAAAATTTTTGATAAATTTCCGATAGAAATGAGTAAATCCCAGAAATCGCTGGAGCGCCTTCAGAGAGGAAGGTCGCACCCAATCTACAATGGCCTGTACCTTACCCGGGTCCATTTTGAAGGAAAAAGGGGTGAGAATGTATCCCAAAAAGGTCACTTCCTGAACACCAAAGATACACTTCTCCCCTTTGACAAACAACTTGTTCTCACGCAACACCTCCAGCACTTGCCTGGTGTGGGATACGTGACTCTCCCAGTCTGTAGAAAAAATCAAGATGTCATCAATATAGACAATTACAAATTTTCCAATAAATGGTCTAAAAATGTCATTGACAAAATTTTGGAACACCGCAGGAGCATTACTTAACCCGAAGGGCATTACTAGGTACTCATAATGACCCTCCGGGGTATTAAAGGCAGTTTTCCATTCATCACCCTCACGGATTCTGATCAGGTTGTACGCCCCCTTCAGATCTAGCTTAGTAAACCAACAAGCACCCTGAACCTGATTCAACAAATCAGGAATAAGGGGCAGCGGGTACCTGTTTTTAACAGTAATTTTATTGAGTTCCCTGTAATCAATACAGGGCCTCAACCCTCCATCCTTTTTTCCAACAAAGAAAAATCCTGCCCCCATGGGAGAAACAGAAGGCCGGATGTGACCCTTGGCCAGACTCTCCTTGAGATAATCCCTCATAGACTGACACTCTGGAGTAGAGAGATTATAGATACGGCCCTTGGGATATTTGGACCCCTCAATAATATCGATGGCACAATCATATTGCCGGTGAGGAGGGAGGAACTCAGTCTCGGACATGGAGAAAACGTCCGAAAAATCGTTGATGTACTCAGGTAAGAAAAGAGACTCAGTAGTACCTACCAACTGCAATACAGATTTGCAACACTTGTCACAATTCAGCCCCCATTTTTCTAATTCACCTGTTGACCAATTGATTACAGGATTGTGGTCCTGCAACCAAGGTAAACCAAGAACTAGGTCAGCAGGTAAATTCTTTAAGACCCAAAAAACACATTTTTCGGAATGCGAAATCCCAACCGTCAGGGTCACACTAGGAGTACAGAACTCGATCCTCCCATTATTTAGGGGGGTGGAGTCGAGGGCGATAATTTGAATTACCTCCCTTAAAGGGACCATCGGTAAACCCACAGACTGTACAAAATCAAAATCAATAAAATTAGCAGCAGAACCAGAGTCAACAAAAGCCTTTCCAGAACCCCTGAATTGATCATACGCAATGGAGATGGGTACTAAAATCTTTCTCCTTACCACTGCTGGGGTTACCTTACTTCCCACCGGAGATCTCCTAGAGGGCGGAAGTTTTGGACACTGCTGGAGCCAGTGGTTCACCTCACCGCAGTAGAAGCAGGCTCCCTTTAAACGTCTTTGGTTTTTCAAGGTTCCTCCTAACTGCATGGACTCCTCCGGGACCTTGGCAGGAGGTGGACTCAGGGGAGGAAACTCAGGCAGGACGACAGCTTGAGGAGTACTTGATTGTTCCCTCTGTCTCTCTCTCACCCGTCGATCCAGCTTAATAGCTAAAGTCATGGCCGTCTCTAGGGAGTCAGGAGTAGGATAACTAACCAGAAGATCCTTGAGTTGGTCTGACAGCCCCACCCTAAACTGGCTTCTCAAAGCTGGGTCATTCCACTCAGAGGAGACACACCACTTCCTGAACTCTGCACAGTAATCCTCTACTGGGCGGTTTCCCTGCTGAATGTTCCTGAGCTGAGTTTCTGCTACAGTGGCCCAGTCTGGTTCTTCATACAAAAGACCTAAGGCCTGGAAAAAGGCCTCCACAGACAACAGACATGGGGAGTCAGATGGCAATGAGAAAGCCCACTCCTGCGGATCCCCTTGCAGCAAGGAAATAATTATTCCTACCCGCTGCTGCTCAGAACCCGAGGAGTGTGGGCGTAAACGAAAATATAATTTACAACTTTCCTAGAAAGAACGGAAAGTTTTTCGGTTACCCACAAACCGATCGGGCAACCTTATATGGGGTTCAATAATGGAGGGAGCGGCTGCGGGTGCAGTTTGCAGCTGCTCCTGGTGTTGGATTCTCTCGGCCAGATCCTGGATCATCTGAGCCATGTCACCTATATGATCCGTGAGAACTCGCAACGGCTCCATTTAGTATGGCCTGTGATTCTGTCACGAGGGAGACAAGGGAAGGTGCGCCCTGTACTGAATACCCCCCCGTTCTCTCCCTGCCTGCTTGCCTCAGTCGGCCCTAGGCGGCCGCGGACAACCACGGTGACGGTCCCTGCTCTGTATAAGTGCACAGGGAACAGGGACAGGGAACAATTGGAGAGACAAACACAGACGAAACAAACACAATATCAGAATAGTCAGCAAGCCGGGTCATACACAGGAGATAACGTCAATACCGGGGGTGAAGCAAAGAGAGGTCGAAGTCCAAGTCCAAGGTCAGGGTCAAACAGCAAATCAAACACAAGGTCGCTCAAGCACTGATCAAAGTTGTAACGCTAATCACAGGCGATTAGGGAGGACAACTAGTGGCTTTAAATAGCCCTCCACTGGGTCATGTGACGGGGCCAGCGTCACATGACCTCATTTGCATACCGAGCACTGGCCAAACGTGACCAGCGCTCAAATATGCACCAAATTTGGTCATGTGGCGTGGCCAGCGCCACATGACCCAAAACCAGGTATATAATAAATGTTCTGAGCGCTGGTTGCCCAGACCAGCGCTCAGATGTCCCCGCCTGCTCGTTTACTAGGGGGGCGGGGAGGACGCCGGACGCGCTGTATCAGTGCGCAAGCCGGACCCTCTCCTGTGAGTGTCGTCATGGAGACGAGGACGCATCCTGCGTCCTCGCTCCGGCGCACTCCTGGGAGACCGGCGGCACGGCAGAGGGGAAGCGTGCCGCCGGCTCCCCGTTACAAGTGCATTATGGAAAGAAATGGCACGGATTTCATGTTCTGAACTCACCTGCTTAACATAGTAAAAGTAAAAATAAGGAAAACATTTTTTCACATATTAGTTATTAAATATTTTTACATATTTTCGAAAAATTCTTAAGAGAAGTTTAAATCAGAGAAAACATTTTCTGCATTTAAATGCCCCATTTAATTCAAAATCAATCATGAAGTCTTGTGTAATAGACTTGCAGTTCAGCCTATTCAGTGCTTGCAGTTAGACTGGTGGGGGTATGGGTTGAGTAATCCTTTTGTCTGTATGGCATTTTGTCAATACAATATTGGCAGTTCACTTAGGACGGAGCTAAAGGCGATTATTTTACAGTTGGAGGTCAGTGAATTATCCAGTCTGACATCCATCACCACACACGCTACTAAGCAAAGGCCACACAGAATTGTTTCCCTACAGACTGATTTTATAGAATCAGCCAATTTTTTCACATTAGGAGAGAACCAACATGAAAACATTAAGTATAGGAACGCTTGACCCTCAAGACACTATCATACAGAGGTGGCTGAGGGTTAAAGTGTTTTTGTAGCTAGTATAAAAATAGTGCACATTTTTAAAGCAGGGCAAAAAGGATTACTTCTGTTAATATCTGACCTATACATAAATCTAATATTATTATTGCAACTATTTAAAATTTGTGAAATTGTACCAGCTGTGGGTTATCCAACTTCATAAAACAATACATTCTGTAGGTGCTATAATCATATTCACACAGGGGAGGATTGACCATAGACGTTACGGAGGAATTTCTCAGTGGGCCAATGCCCAGAGGGGCGGCCAGTGGAAGTATCTGGGGATGTATTTTGTGCTGTTGCCAGTATTTTGTGATGGACTGTGGTATTTGGCTCTGTTTGGGTGGTATAGTGTGCCACAATATGATACTGTTGGCCCTCCCTTCCATCAATGTGGACCCAACTACAAAACAGGGCCACTTTTAGAATTTTTTTCAGGGTCATTTTAAGTTCCCAGTCCTTCTTCACATATGCCTCCCGAGAACTTTGTTATATCTTTTATCCAGTTTATGCATTTTCTCCAATTACCATGGTTCCCTTGGTTATAAACTGCTCTTCAGAAACCTGCTTGGCCAATATGATAGCGGAAACTACATCTCTCATGATTTCCTAATACTTTAAAAGCCACTCCCTCTTCATCTAAGTTGACATTGCCTCCCTGTGGGCTCAGACCCTCCTGGTCCTTTCATATTACCGCCCCCTTGCATTACCGCGAGTTCCCTCCACAGTGGCCTGCTATTCTAAACTCTGGTTGTAACTCAAAAACAACAGAAACCATATTCTAATGTTTGTTCGGTATGGTGCAAATTAGAGATGAGTGAAGTTTTGAAAAATTTGATTCTGTAACTTCGCCAAAGTTCGTCAAGAAATTTGATTCATTCCTAATTAATTAATCAAAAACTGGCTATCAATCAGGTATACTCAAGCCACTCCGCCTCAGAGTATGGCCACATAGAGAGGCAGTGCTGCGAACGGGTGGTGGCCACGCTCTGATGAAGACCCACGCAGCCAATTAGCCTGCAACCGCCGTTAATTTAATGATGAAAACCTCACTGTATAGTCGGTCTTCATTGTTAATGACCACATGACATCTTTAATACATCTTTAAACAGGGCTTGTTGCTGGTTAGGTGGGGGGACAATATACATATTATTGCCATTCTGGCCTGCAATCTTCTGCAGGTTATTTGACAGTAAACACAGAATATTAATCGGCTCTGGCATACCCACTTCTCCAACCAAACGCTCTACTGCCCTACAGGTGGAAACCCTTCTTCTGCCATCTGCTTTTCCTCCTTTTCATCTATTATCAATGAGAATATGTCATCAGGAACATCCAGCTCCTAATCTTTCTGCATCTTGCTGACTTTTCTAGGACATGGAGACTTTGAAGGATGATTTGGAAGACGTAAAGCCACAAATGTTTGATATTTTTTGGGTTCACAGAGGGCAGAGGGGCAATGTGATCAGAGTATGAGACCTCTCAGATACAAAAGGTTTACAGTGGACTGGTATGTCTAAGTATGAGTGATGGCTACTGCTATCACTTGTCCTCATATAGCTGCATTATTACTGGGCAGCAGATCGACGTTTAGACAGCATGATCTGCTACCTGGGAACAATGATTGAGGTGTCTGAACCTCAGATCATTTCCCCCCGAAGAACGAGCGTAGGAACACTTGCTCCCAAGAATCGGCCCTAGCATGTAAATGCTGCTGTATCCTTTTGAAATACTGAATAAACCCTTTAAGGGGGACCTGTTAGCTCTCCTGACTTAAGTAAATATTGTATCACCATTAAAATAAGACTGTTGGAGCAGAACTCTATACTGTGTCATTCCTCTGTTGGCCCTTCTGGAAGTATATGAATACATTCTTTATAGCAGCCACCATTGGCTATAGGCACAATAGTCTGGAGAGGAGCTAATTGAAGTCTATGGAAGACTTTTCTAGGCATGCTCAGTGACCTGTGCAGAGGTCAGAAGGTCATAGATAAGCTGAGACACCACCTATTGTGAAAGGTGGATAGAGGTAATATCTGTCATTGTAATCTTGCCTTTAATGATAAGCAGATTACTGCAGTAAAGTGATCTGTACAAACAAAAGGGCTCAGTGGGAAATCTGCAGGTTTTTTTTAATATACAAATAGGCACATCGAAAATTAAAAATAGCATCACTAAAAATTATTTAAAAAATGTTTTAACCTAAAAACTTAATTTAAACAGTGGCTCATTTTCTTCTGACACATTCCTTTTAACTTGGTCACTTAGGATGATAGAAACTCCCAGTGAAAAATTTCTGGAAAAAATAAGGATGAGGGCTTGCAAGGAGTTAATATAAGCACATTCTTAGAAGAAATTTAAAAGGATGTCAAATATGTTAAGGCGACACCGTTCCATCATAGTCTTCATTTATCTTTTATTCAACCAAAGTAAATGAGACTTGCTAATACACAGTGTCAAAGATCTTTGATAAGTACCTAGAATCTTTTGAAGAGCAGCACCATGTAATATTATCACTATTCAATTTTTACAGCACAGTATGTCTTTCATTAAAAATATAATTTAAAGGAATGGGTAATTGACCTGCATTTGATTAAAGCAGGGTCTGTTGGCTTAACTTGATGAATAGGTAACATTACAAGAAAGTCAGTCAATGTTGGGTAGCCATGGAACATAACATTGTTAGAACTTAGTTATTAAATCAGAAGCAAGAATTATTAGTACTTCACTGCTTGACATCAGATTACACCTATCTTATCTTGAATAAGTCCTCTAGAAAGCCAATTCCTTATGTCTGTGTAATCCTTTCATTACCAGAAAGCAAACGTATGATTACATTTATTTAATCTTTTAGGGGTTTTTGTAGTACAGGTTCATCATCAAGTACTGGATGGGGAGATGAATCTGTACACCGCCATCATCTAAAAATAGTAAGTGCAGGCTGATCTATGTTAATGTTCTTTGACAATCTGACATGAAAACTAAGTTATTCAGGATCTATATAAAGCAAAAAAAGTACAAAATTACTCTGTCAGGCTGTATCTCTACCTGATTAATGGGTATATTGAACTAATACTTGAACTTTTGATAAACTTGTAGTTAAATATTGGGAAATGGTATAGGAAGCAATAACCTAATTTCTACCAAAAAATAAATTCATTAAGATTATACACTGATGTATAGATACTCAAATAAACAAAATAGTACATATCAAAAGCACAAAGCATGACATAAGAACCGATAAAAAATTTTAAAAAGCTGAGATCAAAAATTTTGTGTTCAGACTAAAAGAATACCAGCTTACAGCAAACGGGTACTGTATTGAAGTGTTTGCATACAGAAATATTGTTGATTTTGAAGCAAGTCATTTGTCTAGGATTTTTAATTCAGCACCTCTGTGGAGTCTGTGTGTTATCCATTTGGACCATCAACAAGTCTAAAAGATCACAAACACAGGCACTGTGACTGCCACACTGTGGTAGGGTGCCCAAGATTGATTCAATTGTATTTGTATCCTCTGAATGCAGATTCAGTTGAAAACTATGGCTGCGGAAATGGCCAGCTATGGAAATGTGGGGATGTGTCCGTCAAGTTGTCCATCTAGTGGTCTGCTCACCCACCACCTTTCACTTTGTCAGTGGCCAAATATGCCACAAGAACCCAGTACTTCTATTCAGCTCAGCTTTTGACTGCCAGTACAGATCAACACGGCACCCAACACCACCCAAGACCAACACATGAAGTCATCCTTGATAGGACCAGCTCTCTGCCACCACTGAAACCACTAGAGACACCAGACAAGCCTGCTATCTATGAGTACGGGGTAAAAACATAACTCCATATCCCTCTATCAAGGGCACTGCAACATTCATTTATGGCTTCTCTGCAGGTTGACACCAACTTTTTGACATATTCCCCACTGGTCTTCTGGCAGTAAAGTAGCCCCCTGCGAAGCTCCTTGTATTTAGCGATCATTTGATCCAATCCTACTGGCCCACCTCAGTGGTTTCATTAGTTTACAGGCAACACAATAAGGAGTATTTTTATTGCATGCAGGGACATTATTGCGGGATAGATACACAAAGGGGATACTGTTACTGCGTGAGGCTCTAAGAAGAGCACTGTTACTGTGTGGGCCCTCAAAGGGGCATCATTACTGGGTGGGCAACAAAGGAGCTACTATTATTGTGAGGGGCATTATTACCACTCTATGGCACTATAGATGGTGAATTTTTGTAGGGGTGGTGAGTGTGTTGGAAAATTGAGGATTAAATTCTGTAGAGACAAGTCATGGCTGGAAGGAGTCATCATGGCGGTCTGCATTAATTATGTTATACATATTCAGTACATACTTGTATTATTGATAACAAACATTATAGATGACATACATGTCAAAATCTCAGAAAATAAATAACCTAGAATAACATATTATGGTAATAGTACAACAGTAAAACACTGGAAACAAAGTAAAAACATAAAACTGTGTTATACATCTTCTTCTCCGCAGCCCCCAGTTGCTTCGCTGATGTAATTTTAAGACCTTTAAAGAACAAAATACCTAACAATATTACCTCTGCTTTCCCAATTAGCTAATAAAAACTATCATGTTTCTCTCCAATTACTTGTTTTTTACATCCCTAAATGTTACTGAGCTAAAAAAGATTTCATCAAAGGCTGTTGCATTGCTAACCCCTCCAGCAAGCATTAAATTGGTCCACTCTATGTCCTTTGCTTACAAATCATTATACTCTAGAGCCCCACCAAGCATGGAAGTGTCTCAATTAAGGGAAAAGATAAAGAAGCATTAGTATTATAAAGCTATATTACTGCCTGTTATTTAAAACATCTTCGGCAAGAAAGAGGAAACTGGCATCAAGCTAAACATTACTGCAATTTTTCATGGTGATTGGTATGTTGGTACAAACTAATAACAGAAAGCTTGGCTACAGAAGCAGAAGCTAAGGTTTACAGTGGCTGTCTCTGTAAAACAATGACATGTTCTCATGATACTGATAGATGGCCTGTCTCACAAGCCAGAAAGGTAGTTAGAGGTGCTCAAAAACACAAATGACAAAGATGAATTCCAGACACAAGAGGTGAAATATGCGCTGTCCATGTGCACAGTTGACAGTAAGGTCTTCCTCTCAGTAATTCACTTATTTTCATATCACGTTTTAGAATTTTATTGTATTGTCCTCAATTAATCATTTCTATTTAATTTGCCTTGGTTTATAATTTCCTTATACACTATATAATAGGTAATAAAATCAGAATACATCTCCTCAAAATATGATGTTGCAGACATTAAGAGCATGTTCACACGTGAAGCAAATTAAAATATGTTTCATAAACAGTGCAAGGATTTCTGCAAACACCATTCAGATGAATAGGATAGTCGATGAAATCTGACACTTGTGAATATATTTTAGGAATTCAAACAGGCTACAACAAATACATGCATTTATCAGGAGTACAATATTGATGACCTATACTCAGGATATTGTAAGTCATCAATATCTGATCGGAGGCGGTCCAACACCAGCTGCTTTAAGAGGCCATGGAACTCCGGTGAGCACTGCAGCCTCCACACTACATACTGAACACAGCATTGTACAATGTATAGCAGCTATGCTCGATATTTCAGCTCAAGCTCATTCACTCGAATGGGACCCAGCTGCAAATAGGCCATGTGAACAATTAACATGACATCACTGGCCTAGGAAGGGGCTGCAATGTTCAACGGTTGACAGGTGGTGGTGCCAGGAGTCGGACCCCCACTGATCTGATATTAATTACCTATCTGAAGATGGTCATCAATATTTTACTCCCAGGAAAACCCCTTTAAGGTATCTCATGCTGCCAGGGATGTAGCTATAGTGGGTACATGGGGTTGCAGTTGCTACTGGGCCCAGGAGCCTGAGAGGGCCCAAAGACGTATGATGTATAGGAAGACATCGGTATTATGGACAGTGCATGCAGGTCAAGTTACACCTCTGGCTGGAGGGAAGGGGTTAGGTCAAGAATTTGGCATTGGGGTGGGGGGTGCCATTTCAATTTATGCCTCAGGCAGCATGAAGACTATGTGCTTTCCTGCACCTGGCCACAAGGCACTGAGAGAAGGGGATCCCAAGCTGAAGTCTTGCAGCAATGCCCATGAGCCTTTAGCTATGCCCCTGCATGCTGCTCTTATGGATGCATGGAGTCTTTTGGTTGGTCTACACCTAAGAGATGTAGCCTTAGATCCTTAAAAGGCAAATTCAACTGTAATTTAACTTCACACTGCAAGATCTGCAGATTGTGACTTATAATTGCTGCATTAGCTTGATAACAACACTAACAGGACAATTCAGTATAAGTTTATTTTGTGGCATTTATAGGGCTATTTCTTCCTATTCTCCACATGGGATAGAATAGGGAAATCCTAGCCAGACAAAGTAGTTAGATTCTCTTATTTGGTACACATCTAACACAGCCATTAGGCCTCATGCACATTTTTCATCCGGGTGCTATCCTCATTTTATGCAGACAGCACACTGACTCATTCATTTTTATGGAGCCACACACATGTCAGTGTTTTTTGCAAATTCATTTTTCCTTCCTGCAAATTAATATGTCCTATTCTGGTCATGTTTTCAGATGAGAATAGCCCTTTCTATTCATGGGAGTGAGAAAAACACTGAATGCACACGGAAGGTATCCATATTTTTCAGATCAATTGCTTGTGGACCGAAATACTGACACGGTCGTGTGCATGAGGCCTTCGTAGTACACATGGGCAAACAATGAGGAGAATCATGTCCTCTGCCTTACTATTTCATTTTGGAGCTTCCAAAGAGTACAGAAATGTATTTAAAAAGCATATATTAAAATAGGAACGATTCCATTCCTAGCTTGCTTATCACTCCTTAGTAAGCTATTACTGTGGTAGGAACATAAAGAACATGGAGGGACTCCATTCAAAAAGTACTTATAATGTCCTCTTCTGGCGTAATCTGGATCAGAAAACACGCAGTGGTAAGTGCTGGCAGAGTTCATGTGAATTCGTAAAATTAGTCTGAGGTAAGGGCAAGCAGCATAGGGTCAATATGGTAAACAGGTTAAATGCAGAAGTTGGTACACAGACTGACAAACAGAACAGCACAACTTAACTAGGTAATAGCAATTAGGAAACCTAAAGCTCAGGGACCCTCCTATAGGGGAAAGGTGTCTTAAAGGGAGTCTGTCACCTCATTTTCACCTATATAACTAACAGCAGTGCCCCACAGAAGATTGCATACAAATCCCAGACATATCTGTGTGCACTTTGTGTCTGTATTCCATGTCAAGAAAAAGCACTTTTATTCTGCAGGAAAACAGCTCCCAAGTGCCCGGCTGAAAGTGAAACTAAAAACCGCTTTCTCTCCTGACTCGATTTCTAACAGCTATATCTTCTGATATATTGCATATAAGCTATATGCTGTGATTTTGGTATCATTTTAAAGCTTGGAATGTCAGCTTTTAAAGAAGGTCAGAATCATTTTTCTATCTGCTACAAATCCAAAGATATGAGCAGCTAAAGCAGCCCTCCCCCTTCCAGTCTGGTTTGCAGCAGCAGCAGAGCCGGGCACTTAGGAGCTGTTTTCCTGCAGAATAAAAGTGCTTTTTCTGAACGAGGAATACACACACACAGTGCACACAGGTATGTCTGGGATGTGTGTGCAATCTTCTGTGGGACACTGCTGTTAGCTATATAGGTGAAAATGAGGTGACAGACTCCCTTTAAATACCCCGTAGTGACGAGCCATTGGCTGATGGCAACTATAGTGCATATACTGGCCCTTTTACCCCTTAGGGAGCACCCATATGCCTTTTTTACGGTGGTCACTAAGGCGCCTTAGGCTGGGCCTCTGCCTTTTTGTGACGGCCCAGTCTAAGCACTGCATGGGTCTCCCGTGCAGCAGAGAGCAAGTGATTGGCTCTGAAATGAAAGCCGTTCTCCTGCTGTAACAGCCCAGACCGGCAGGAGCACCGATCCGGGATGTTTAACCCCTTATATGCTGCGGGCAATGGTGTCCACCGCATGTAAGTAGTTAAAGAGGGAGTTGACTTCCTCTTTATCCCCATTGGCACCCTGTAAATGAGATCGTAGGATGCCAATGTAAGTGAAGGCAGGCCGGGACTGAGTGTAGGCCTAAGGCCTGCCTCCAGCATTTACCAGCAGAATGCAACTCTGTGGCACAGCCTGCTGGTGAATGTCAGTGTACTGTGCCACTTCCTGTGCCACTCCTGGTCCCCACACTGCCGCTGCTGCTTCTCCACATGCACCAATGAAAATATCCGGTGTCAGGAGGGAGCAGCCAATGGCATGACTGCTTCCCCCGACACCGGATGCTTTCATCGGCGCACAGGGAGAAACAGCAGAGCGGGGCAGGGACCAAGAGCGGCACAGGGAGCGGGGACCAAGGTAAGTATATTCCCTGTGAATGGCCTGGCACATGGGGGGGCAGTTTATGATATTGAATAACCCCTTTAATGTTCTCTTTGTAACAGACTCTTACTTATTAAAGTCGCTCTGGTAATGACAACGATAAGACACAGGGTGTGTATTACTGGGTATATCATAAGGCACAGGTTATGAATCAGATTTTTTCTAAATAGACATGGCACTTGAGAACTTTTGTTCCAAGACTTGAACTGCACGGATTTCTGCAGATATACATATATAAGAAATAGCTAGCTAGTTGAAGGCTTACTGGCCCTGTTGAAAAAGTTCAGCTTGACTACCACAACTGATCGACGGTCCTTATACTGAGTATGTGAGTGAGCGGCACACAAAAAGGGAACAAAGGGTCAAAAGCCAGTGAGTCAACGAAGTGCCAAGAATGCCAGAAGCAAACAAGAAAGCTAGACAAGCCAGAAGTCTAAAACCAGGAGAGGAATACAAGACCAAATTGCCAGAAGCCAGAAAACGTAGTCACAATACCAGAATCAGAAGTCACAGCCAAAGTAAAGCGCAATACCACAAGGGAACAGCAGGGAGCCAGAGGAACAGAGTACCCACAGGAGCCAGACTTATATAGAGAGCTGGGAATGATCTCCAGCTGGCTTCCCTACACATTGGGCAGAGCTGTGTGCTGAACAAGCTGATGCCTTAATGCTCTGGCGTTCTCTTCCATTGGCCCCAGGCTGAGAGGACTGCATAGCTGGGACCCAGTGGTCATTCATCCTTCCATGCCTTGGGTGTATCTTCCAGTTTCCTCCCTCCAATGGTACAAGAGATTTATGCAAAGAAATGCTAATTTCATCGGCGTGTCACTCATGAGCTAAAAGCAAGTGGTTGCTGAGAACCAGCATCATAATCATTGCACCACAAGCATTGAAAAGAGTCAAATCTACCTGAGAAGAGTCATGGTTATTCATAATCTCCTGCTCTCCCTGCCCATCTTCTGATGATTGGCAGTTCTCTGCTAGAGAGAAAAGGAGAAAAATAGGTAGAAGACTGTCAATCATCAGCAGGGGGAGCAAGAATTCATGAATAACCAGGACTCTTCTCAGGAGACCGTGACTCTTTTCCAGGCCCAGTCTGCAATGATAGTGATGTTGGTTCTCGGCAACCACTTACTTTTAACTTTTAAATAACAGACCTCTGAAATCAACTCACCTGTCTCTACTTTATTCTGCTGTTAATATGGACAGAATAAAGGTGATGACAGGTTCCCTTTAAGGGCAGAGATAGCATGTGGTGAAAGTTAAATCAGCTTATATATGTATTTGAGAATGGGAATTTAGATTGTTAACCCCATTGAGGACAAGGACTGTTTTGAAAGGAGACAATATCTGTAGAGCTATGTGGAATATGTTGGTGATATATTGGCTCACAATCCAATACAATTAAAACCTGGGACAATTCATGGCTAAATACTTGCTATTGACACCCACTACAATAATCATTTTGCAATAAATGTTGCAATTTTGTTGGATACTTTCTTATTCTTTTACACCTGTAAAATTATGACATTATCTTAAAATCAAGATATTACACCTATTAAGAAATGATAATGGACAATTTATCACAAAAAGCTACATAGATAGAATAAGTAATGCTATAATATATCCAAAAGTTGTAAGTGACTTTAAAAAGCTCAAGTAATTTAAGCTTATTTATGTCTGATCTTCCTTAGGAGAGAGATTGATGTAGCCTAAAGGCTGGAATGCAACTTTGCTTTTAAATGCAAATATTATAACAAGTATAACACACAAAAGCATGAACTATATCAATTATTCCTGGTAGGCATATTTAAAATACCTTGTTTGTCAAACTACTTAATTTCAGCCTCAGCTCCAGCAACTGTCTACAAAAAGTGCATAAATTAAGTCTGAAAAGGGCATTTAAAAGCGACATTACAGCTATTGATTTTTTCTGTATTTATACAAGGGGACATTGATCAATGTCAAACTAAACTGTGATTAACAATAACTATAAAATGATATTTTTGTAAAACATTTAAAAATACTGGTTATTATATTAAGTAGAGATGAACGAATTTCTTGAAATGCATGTTGGGTATGAATTGTTCTATCCCAGAATCAAAAGTGCTCCAGTTGGCCTGTCAATTGGATTATGATACTCTCCTAGGACTCATGTTTTTTTTTTCTCTATTAGATTTCTCTTTTATTTATTTTTTTTTAAATTTTTTTACAATCCCCCTCCCCCCTTTTCAAGCAAAGACAACAATTCTAGTCTTAAAGTGACACTGACATATATAGCTATGGGTAAACGCATGGTTGATGGTGTTAACAGCCTGTTTAAAATATGTACACTGTGCTGTTGGATTTGTTGCAGACAGATGACTGCTGGTGTTTAAACACACATAAAAAACAGTGGCTTGTTCTGAACAAGCAATCCAAAAAGTATGCCTAACAGTGGCATATGCATGCTTTTCTTTATACACACACACACACACACACAGTATGTGTATTTTAGTACAATGGCTTGTTCTAAAAAGTGGTTTGTTTGCATAAATATGATTATTGCAATGTTCTGTAAGAAATTATAGAAAAATTACAACCAGTTTTGAAAAACACAAAAGACACAATTGGATGTTCCCTTGGTGGGACCAAACTATACACTGCTATTAATGAGCTAAAATTCGATTATTTATGTACTTATAAACAATAGGAAAATTGCAACAGGTCTTTGGAAACAGCAAAAGGCTGTTTTGAGCAATCCCTGAGTGCCACCAAACTATACACTGCCATTGACGAATTAAAACATTCTTATTGTGCACCTATAAAATGTAGTACCTTTGCAACAGGTTTTTGTAAAGAAAAATGTGCACTTGTGCAGCACATGCTGTAAAATATATGATGCTTACTACACACTTATGAACTATAGAAGCTTTGCAACAAGTTTTTAAACAAATAAGCTGGATCCTGCAAATAAAAAAAGTACTCTCTCTTTAAAAGCTCATGTCTTGTGCAGTGCAACACATGAAGTTATGAACAGCTCCAGCTCTCTCTACAGACTCACAGTACACTAACTGCCCCTATCCTGTCCTTAGTGATAACTGTGGCTTTCTACCTAGAAATTCAATCTATCTGGCTAAATATATCTTTTTAATAATCCCGACACTCTGTAAGACCCTAAAAGTCTTGTGTGTCTAATTGATGTGTGTCAGAAATGGCAGACAGGTCCTATCACATCAGTGGTTTAGATCACAATGGCATCTGTGTTGCTAACATAGAGTCTGACAGACCAGCCAATATGCTCCCTCCTGAATGGCTGTCAGGCTGGTTGTGATCCTCTGTTTTCATCCTCCCTGCCCTGTTTCCCTCAGTAGTGTACTGAATTGTTTCTCTGCTTCTCTCCCCTGACATGAGTCATAGGGGGGAATTCAGTATCAGTCCCCTATAAATCTGCAGGTACAGCCAACACTGATCTAGTATGTATTGCCAGCTTAAAGGGGCTATCCACCCCTATAATGCCTGCCAAAATGCCCGGATACCTCATACAGGTTATACTTACCTTGCTCCCTGGCACCTGCATCGCTCCTGATGTCCACACGACCGCCACTGCATCTCCCCTGTTGCGCAGATTAAAACATCCAGGGGAAGGGCAGCCAATAGCCACCCGCGATGCTAGGGAGACTCATCCCCGTTGCGGCCTACTATTGGCTTCTCCTTCCAATTCCCGGTGGCTGTGCGGGCATCAGGAGCAACGCGGGAGCTGGGGAGTGGGGTAAGTATAACGTGTATGAGGTGCCGGGGCATTTGGGGGGCATTATAGGTATTGGATAACCTTGTTAAGGCTGAGTTTATATTACTCAGAAAACAACAGGATCCTGGTTAAAAATGGATCCTGTTGCATCAGTTAAGCATAGGATTGCATAGGATCCATTTTTTACAGGATCTTGTAAAAAAAAAAAAACGGATTCTGTTTCATCAGTTGTCATCTGTTTGAGCCATTTCCGTCATAGATCCATTTGTTTAGACAGAAAAAAAGGATTGCATGCAGGACTAGACAACCGTCTAATAAAACAGATCTCAAACGGAAGTGGCTAAAACGGACAACTGATGCAACAGGATCCGTTTTTTAACAGGATTCTGTGTTTTTTTTCTCTCTCTCTCTACTTTTGATGGATCAGAAGAACGGAAAGCTAAATGGTGATGTTAACTCAGCCTAAACCTCAAGAAGTGGCGTAGCTATAGGAGTCATCTGCGATCTGATGTCCAAGCTAGTGCCCCATGTCTCCCATCCGTTATATTGTGAAGTCTGAACTGTATCCTTGAACTTGAATTGTGTGGCATGTACAGGATTCAAGTTCAAGGGTGTGCCTGCCACAAACTTCAAGTTCAAGGGTACAGTTTAGACTTCACAATAAATGAAATGGAGACATGAGGCACTAGCCTTTGTTAGGGTTGGGGGATGATAGCTCTAACCACCTTCTCTCCCAACTTTCTCAGAGTCAGACCATTGCTAATATATGCAGCTACAGGCTAATACAACAGCATATAGAGGCAAATGAGCTTTAAGGGCTGCACAAACTAAGGTGCCTGGTTACAACAGCAACCATTATGGCTCCAATAGCTATGTTGCTACTCTGATATTTTGAGGCCTTAGCAACACCCTTGGCTGCTAGTACTTAAAGAGGACCTTTCACCACTCCTGACATGTCTGTTTTCAGTGGCGTAACTACAACTAACTGGGCCCCACAGCAAATTTTTGAACGATACCCCCCCCAGAAACTTCTTCGCAACCCCCAACTTACATGCAACCCTCACTCTTGTGGCTAGTCAAGATTGAGCTCTCCCAGACAAGGCCTGACAGCCGCTCCATCCGTTTCCTAGAGTGTCACTGTATATAATGTCATTGTATAATACTGTTGAGGGGGGCCCTTGTGGGTCTGGGCCCCAAAGCAGCTGCTCCCCCTGCTTCCCCTATAGCTACGCCCCTGCCTGTTTTAATAGCTCCATGCATTCCCCACGTGCTAACAATTCTGGAGCATCTATTCTTATGGCTCTATGTTGTGTCATTCCTTTATTATTTGCACTAGAAGTTATGAATGAATTGCTATTTGTCTTCAGTAAAGGAACAGAGGGGAGGTGACCAGTTGGGGGGGGTGTCCCTGCACAGACTGACTCTAGCCAATCAGTGCTGCCATGTTCAGACTCTGAAGATACACACCCCCAACTGGTTACCTCCCCTCTGTTCCTTTACTGAAGACACATAGCAAGTCATTCATAACTTCTAGTGCAAATAATGAAGGAATGGCACAACATAGAGCCATAAGAACAGATGTTTCAGACTTGTTATTACATGGGGAATGCATGAAGCTATTAAAACAGGCATGTCAGGAGTGGTGAAAGATCCTCTTTAATTGACAAAATGCTTAAAGGGGTATTCCCATCTCAGACTTTTATTGCATATGCATAGGATATGCCATCAAAGTCTGACAGATGATCACACTTCTGGGACATGCATCTATTTTGAGAACCAGGCCCTATTTGCCTGTTGCAGTGTACAGCTTTCTCCACTTCTATTAGAGTTCAGAAGACACTACACTGCAGTATCAAACAGGGCCCCATTCTGAAGAAAGATGTGGGTGCCAGAGGTGGAATCCACCAGCAGCCGTGAAGAATACTTGGGTAGAGGGGCCATTAAGGATTTAGCTACACCCTAGCCTCAAGTTCTTCTAGAAGGAATCCCTGGCAGAGAGGAGTTCCACCATAGTTAGTGCAAATAACTTTATAGCTAATCACATGACCTTAAGGAACCCTACTTACTTAATTTTTATAAAGTTGTACAAGACAAGTAAAATGGGAATCCTCTCTGACTGCAAGCATAATATCCGCTGTATGAAGTATAGATATTGAGGTTTTGATGTAAACTATTAAATGGACAGGTAACTCCTAGCAATCAACCTGTAGAATAACTTGACAAGATCATCAGTGGTTTATCCATTAAGGCTACTTTCACACTAGCGTTTTGGAATTCCAGTATTGAGCTCAGTTTTGTCCCCATTCATTGTCAATGGGGACAAAACTGAACTGAAGACAACGGAATGCTCCTAGAAGCATTCCGTTCCGTCTTCAGACCGGAGAGCAAACCGCAACATGCTGCAGTTTGCTCTCCGGTCTGGCCATCCGCACCAAGACGGATCCGGAATGACCCCCAATGCAAGTCAATGGGGACGGATCCGTTTGGTGTGACACACTAGTAAACGGATCCGTCCATCATTGACTTTCAATGGAGTTAATTCCTAATCCGTTTAAAAGATGTTAAAGATAATACAACCGGATCCATTCATTACGGATCCACAAGGTTGTATTATCACTACGGGATCCGTAGTAAAGGCTAGTGTGAAAGTAGCCTAAGATGTCCATGAAGGATCTATGTTTAGTCCATGTGTCCGTTTTTTGCCCTCTATGTATCATCCCTATTTCATGTGCACTGCGAGGCTAAAAAATTTGTTTCCAGACCATCTCCTACTAATGGTCAGTGAAAATCATTGACAAAACACAGATACCATCTGTGTTGTGTCAATGGTTTTCATGGACCCATAGACTCGAATGACAATGTTTGATCTACATCATGAACCAAAGCAATGCATGTCTCCGTGGGTTTTCCACTGAAACAGATCAATTGAAAAACAATTATGTGTGAATAAATCATTAAAATCAATGAGTACACGTGCTGTCTGTGAAGAACATGGACATCACACGTCCATGATTTACTGAAGTGTGAAAGAGGTCTAACAGTGGATAGTAAATTGCTTAATGTATCTCTTTTTGCCTAGTTTGTAAGGCTGAAAAAAGACATCTGTCCATCCAGTTCAGCCTGTTATCCTGCAAGTTGATCCAAAGGAAAGCAAAAAACCCTAGAAGGTAGAAGCCAAATTTTCTCATTTTGGGGGGAAAAATTCCATCATGTAATTTATGAAACTACAATTACTGATAAAGTGTCATACTTTACCCATATAGCACTAAACTGTGCTACAGAATGCACTACTTTGCCCACGTAAAGACTTATGGTGCCACTATAGACTGGTTTGTGCAACAATAGAGCCAAATACTGTGAAACCATCCAAAATTATCACTCCTGATCTAGACCAAATTTTTGTGACAAATTTTTAATTCACTTATATACAGTACAGACCAGAAGTTTGGACACACCTTCTCATTCAAAGAGTTTTCTGTATTTTCATGACTATGAAAATTGTAGATTCACACTGAAGGCATCAAAACTATGAATTAACAGATGTGGAATTATATACTTAACAAAAAAGTGTGAAACAACTGTAAATATATCTTATATTCTAGGTTCTTCAAAGTAGCCACCTTTTGCTTTGATTACTGCTTTGCACACTCTTGGCATTCTCTTGATGAGCTTCAAGAGGTAGTCACCTGAAATGGTTTTCACTTCACAGGTGTGCCCTGTCAGGTTTAATAAGTGGGATTTCTTGCCTTATAAATGGGGTTGGGGGTGGAGGTGTCCCCAAGTGCAGTCGCAAAAACCATCAAGCGCTACAAAGAAACTGTCTCACATGAGGACCGCCCCAGGAAAGGAAGACCAAGAGTCACCTCTGCTGCGGAGGATAACTTCATCCGAGTCACCAGCCTCAGAAATCGCAGGTTAACAGCAGCTCAGATTAGAGACCAGGTCAATGCCACACAGAGTTCTAGCAGCAGACACATCTCTACAACAACTGTTAAGAGGAGACTGTGTGCAGCAGGCCTTCATGGTAAAATAGCTGCTAGGAAACCACTGCTAAGGACAGGCAACAAGTAGAAGAGACTTGTTTGGGCTAAAGAACACAAGGAATGGACATTAGACCAGTGGAAATCTGTGCTTTGGTCTGATGAGTCCAAATTTGAGATCTTTGGTTCCAACCACCGTGTCTTTGTGCGACGCAGAAAAGGTGAACGGATGGACTCTACATGCCTGGTTCCCACCGTGAAGCATGAAGGAGGAGGTGTGATGGTGTGGGGGTGCTTTGCTGGTGACACTGTTGGGGATTTATTCAAAATTGAAGGCATACTGAACCAGCATGGCTACCACAGCATCTTGCAGCGGCATGCTATTCCATCCGGTTTGCGTTTAGTTGGACTATCATTTATTTATCAGCAGGACAACGACCCCAAACACACCTCCAGGCTGTGTAAGGGCTATTTGACCAAGAAGGAGAGTGATGGGGTGCAACGCCAGATGATCTGGCCTCCACAGTCACCAGGCCTGAACCCAATCGAGATGGTTTGGGGTGAGCTGGACCGCAGAGTGAAGGCAAAAAGGCCAACAAGTGCTAAGCATCTCTGGGAACTCCTTCAAGACTGTTGGAATACCATTTCAGGTGACTACCTCTTGAAGCTCTTGCCAAGAGTGTGCAAAGCAGTAATCAAAGCAAAAGGTGGCTACTTTGAAGAACGTAGAATATAAGACATATTTTCAGTTGTTTCACACTTTTTTGTTAAGTATATAATTCCACATGTCTTAATTTATAGTTGTGATGCCTTCAGTGTGAATCTACAATTTTCATAGTCATGAAAATACAGAAAACTCTTAGAATGAGAAGGTTTGTCCAAACTCTTGGTCTGTACTGTACAATACAATGTAAACTGGCCCTCTAAAGCTCTAAAACACCACAGTTTCAGATGGTCATGTCAAAGAAGTTTCACTCTAGTGTCCAGCATGAGCTATACTGTGGCCAAATAAATAGTATCCACATGCCTGCCAAAAAGTGCTCCAATAGTGTAAAGTATGCACAATACCAACCAGTGCCTAAAAAGTGTCATACTGCGCATAGCTACATAGTGCAATAAGTGCCCAAATAGTACTCAGTCCTACATCACAGCTGCTATCACTTACCTCTGACTCTGATTGAAGTCTCTTGCTTTCTTCAAAACATGTATATCCTCTACCATTAGCCCCCCGTAACAGTGGTAATGTCTCATTCAACATTATTAGCCTTGTAATAGTTCTTCCACCTTTGGGATTAAGGCTCTATTCACACAATCATATTTTTGGTTCACATCCGATCTACGGATGCTGTCCGTATGTCCATTTCACGGCCCCGCACCAACAAAATAGAACATGTCTGTTTTGCAGACAAGAATAGGAATTTCTAACAAAGGGCAGAATGTGGAATACACAAGGCCGGTATCAGTGCTTTGCAGATCCACAAATGGCGGACCACAAAATGGATATATAATTACACAGTTAATACAGTTGGAAAAAGACATAAGTCAATTAAGTTCAACCAAGGCCTAGGTGGGGACATGAATCTTAGTCATATTGTTGTGGAATCTGAGACCATCCTTCTGGAGTTGAGTCACTTGCAAGGGATGAGTATCAGTCCTAATATTTATCTTATTTCAATACAAAAAGTTCTAAAGCTTCACTTCCATAACCTATAAACAAAATACCAAATACACCCTGTATACTGTATGTTCACACAGTGGTAATCTTTTATAACCTATCCTAATATACCCATATTATACCTTAACATAGAAAATCAGAGTGCTGTAATTGCCAAAACTGACTAGCAAAGTCTGTGCCGTATGGCTACTAGGACTGCTAAAAGAATACAGTGGGCACATAGTCATAGTTCACTGTATTCATGACTAGACCATTCCTCCATGTCCCCCCCTTACCCACCTACGGGCTATAATGGACAGTCTACTGTGTATGCATGGGCGGGGAGGGACAGGAACCATTCTCTTCATGAATACAGGGCCCTCATATCCATAAATCTGCTGTATTCTTTAAGCTTCTAGGAGCCAAGCAGCACACATTTTGAGAAGACAAAGAAGAATACTGAAGTCAGCATCTCAGTATGACAATGTTCACACAAGTTTTCAGGTTTTGTATAAATAAATATGTGTAGCTCACAGTTAATTTGTATATGGTATTTTTACTACATCAATTAGATTGTATTATAAAACAATGTTAAAACAACAATAAAAATACAATAAAATTAAAATATATACTCTCGGTCCCTTTATATATTTTTCTATATGCGGAGCTCATGCATAAAAAATCATATACAATGATAAAAAGGTAAAGCTTTGTTGTATTTGTAATTCATTGATTGGATGTATCTATTATTGATAAGGTCTGGATGAGATCCAGTTTGTTAGCGCTTCCGCACTTGCACTGGGACCAATTGGTAGTTGGTGGGCCGAGCTCCAGTATATACTGGTTGAGCTTCTGTAATATAGTATTAGGTTGTTATTTACGTTTTCAGATTTTGCCTAGAATAAGACTTTAACACATATAATCATATGACTATTTAATTAGCTTTTTTATGCAATCCAAATCATTAATACATGTCATAAAGTCTTGCCTGTGACATGTGCATTCAGGCATGTAACCCTTCCAACATCAGAGGACAATTCCATATGTACAACCATATTACACAATGCATGTGTTAATTATGATGTACACATTTTTTGTTAGTACCTGATCCACATATCCATATACAACGCAATGACATGGACATAATGCTGATTTTACAAGTTTCCTATTCATCCGGAGCTGTACAATACTGATCGCTCATTACTATTTCAAGAGCAATTAACGCTCTCTTGTCATCATGAATTTGCATATCTTGCTTTTTTTTTCATAGGACTTCTATTTATTCACTTGAAAATAAAGAGTAAAAGCTATGACATTGTAACATATATGTAAATGAAACAATACAGCATGACATATCACTGGCAGACAGGGCTTCTCAAAAAACTACAACCAATACAATACAATACAATCTAAAATATGGGTGTCTCCTCCGTGTACTGACTGACCATTCCGATCATTATAGGTCCAAGCGCTAGTGCCAAGGAAGGCCAATGGTGTAACTCCCTCTATTCTTACTTCTCCGGCACTAATAAATATGACATTCTACTGCACAATTTAGCCTGTTTCCAGCTAGCATCTTATGGTGACTTCAGTTTCACAAGCCTGTAATGGGGACATGAGAATGATCAGATTTCAGAGATAGTGTGGATATTATTTCATAGTACAGACAGAGGAAGATCTCTATAGGCACTACAAACATGGCAGTGTACTCCTCTGCTTCACCTGAAATCATGTCTAGGCGTGGTCTGCTGAAGGTCAGAATGCAAATTATGGCTTCAAAAATAAAGCGATATCCTGCTTTTAAATTTTTTACAATTATTTAAAGAAAAGTTGGTATTGGTAAGAAACATGGGAAAGCTATGTTTATTTATTTTATGCAATTATATAGCGCTGACATATTCCACAGTGCTTTGCAGACATTAGCATCCAACTGTCCCTAATGGGGCTCACAAGTTCTCTATCAGTATGTCTTTGGAGTTTGGGAGGAAACAGAGTACCTGGAGGAAAACCACACAAACACGAGGAGAACATACAAACTCTATGTGGATGTTGTCCTTGGTCAGATTTGAACCTAGGACCAGTGCTAACCACTGGGCCACCATGCTGCCCAAATATCTATATGAATGATATGAATGAAGGGACAGAGCCATCAACATTTTTAATCACATATTCTATGGGTGGATGGTTTTCTAGATATCATTTTATAAAGTCACTCCATGTATTCTACTTCCTGTCGTGACTCTTTAACTTTCTACTTTTTGGACTTTTAGCATGTTTTTCCTTCACTTTTTCAGTCAGATAATCACTGCAATGAGAGAGAGTACCCCTGTGGTGACAGCATGACACATTCCACTGATAAGTGCAATGCTCTTCTGTAGGCAACTTTATCTAGACCTATGGAAGAATAGAGCTGTCAGTGTGTTATCCCTATTCTACACCTACTATTATCATAAAAATTATCTTACCCTTTAGATAACGTCTTCCACTCACATCAGCAGTAAATGACAATGGGGAAATGGTGCCTTGAAGCACTGGGTCCTAGGTTCAGATCTGACCGAGAACAACATCTGCATGGAGTTTGTATGTTCTCCCATTCTTTGCATGGGTTTCCTCCAGGTATTCCAGTTTCTTCCATCACTTCAAAGACATACTGATAGGGAACTTAGATTGTGGGCCCCATAGGGGACAGCAAGTGAAGACAGTTTCTGTAAAGCGCTATGGAATATGTCAGCAAGTAAATAAAATAACATAAAATATATATATATATACAGTACATTTAATGTATCTTTTGTATTGACTGCTACAAAAGGGCAATATTTTGTAAATCATTTTCAAAGGCATACTACTGCAGAAATGAAAAAAGCTAAAAATTCTAAAAAAAAAATTGTTTACTATGTATATTATCAAAATGATACTCCTTTCCAACAGAAGTGTCCCTTAAAGCATACCTCCCAACTTTGCAAAGAGTCAAAGAGGGACATATCGTGCGGTGCGCATAACGCGCCTTGGCAAATTTTTTCAGCACTAGGCCACGCCCATAATTCCGCCCACTATAAGCTAATCTCACCCAGTCCCCTTACTGCACGGGGATAATAAACACCGTGATGTCAGAGATAATAAACACAGTGATGTCACCGTACAATACAGTGATAATAAACACAGTGATGTCACCGTACAGGGATAATAAGCACAGTGATGTCACCGTACAGGGATAATAAACACAGTGATGTTACCGTACAGGGATAATAAACACAAGTGATGTCACCGTACAGAGATCATAAACACAGTGATGTCACAGTACAAGGATAATAAACACAGTGATGTCACAGTACAGGGATAATAAACACAGGGATGTCACAGTATAGAGATAATACACCCCTTTCTGCCCCTCATAGAAAGTAACAAAAAAATAAAAACCTTATACTTACCTTCTTAGTGGCAGCAGCATCACCAGCCGGACATCAGCTTCTTTTGTCTAGGCGGGGGACGGGGACGGCCGTCAGTCAGCATTGGCCCCGCCCCCGCCTAGACAAGAGGTACAAAATGCAGCAGGAGGTACGGAGAGCTGCAGGGGGGACGGGAGGGAGGATGGAAGAAGCAGGCAGTCGATTCCGACTGTCTGCTTCTTCATGTAACAGACAACTGTGTCTGCGTCCTATGGACGCAGAGACAGCTGCCACAGATGGGACATACCTCCTCTGTGCCGGGACAGCGGGACAGCTACTGCAATCCGGGACTGTCCTGCCCGATCCGGGACGGTTGGGAGGTGTACTTAAAGGGGTTGTTCGAGTTATGAAAAAAAAAATATATAGTACTTTAAATCTGATGGGCAGCAATATATAACTAAGTTAAGCAAGTTTTAGGCAAAAAAAATCTATATTTCCACATTTCCCTGGTTCTCTTCTGGTCTTTGTTTACTTGCAGTAATAACAATCTCTGCCCCTCCCCCTGCTCTGCTCTGCAAATGCTGCCCTGAGTGACATGCCTGCTGGGATACTCAGCAGCATGTTGTATGTGTATGACTACAAGTCCCAGCTGTACAATGACACTGCTGATACACACAGGAACTTCCCCTACCTTCTTTGTTCTCTGCATCTCCTCCAGATCAGCTCCAGTATCAGCTTTGTGTCTGTAGGGTGAGGAGGGCAGATCCTGTGTCTCTTTACATCTGCAGCTGCTGTTGTAAAGCCTTCAGTGTGTTCTGGCTGAAGGGATTAATGTGAAAGAATCCAGGAAGAGCAGATAGCAGGAGCCCGGCAGTGCAGGGGGGGCGTGGCCAGCACAGTGACGTCTCGTGTACAGGCTCTGTGCACGGATATAAGATTAGCAGGGAGGCAGGCTGCCATCACAGGTCATGTGACCCTCATTGAAACCTGAGAAAGCAGCAGCTTTAGAAGCAGAAAGTGTATGGTAATGCTGTTGTATTTGACTAGTTAGAAACATACAAAGGACACAAAATAACTCAGACAACCCCTTTAACTTCAGGAACAGAGGGTGGTGAGAATCATTCTGAAAAAGACTTAGGGCAGCAAACACTTTAGATAATGCAGTGCAGAAAACTTTGTTGGTGCTCCAATACAGATATATACCGTAACTGTGTTTTGGGCTATCACCCTTTAATAAACCATAGAGGAAGGTGAGGGGATGAACATCACCCAAGAGAAGATAGACAGGAGGTCACACATTCGGTTCAGGGGGGACCAGAGGCAGCAGGGACTGGAAGAGATCGCCTGTGAATAGGAAAGTGACTTTTTCATGCTAAGCATGAACATTTTGGACAGAAATAACATTAATATTGCCTACACAGTAAAAACAAAAGCTAAAAGCAATGGTGGAATTGCGGCTATTTTCCATTTCCTTACAAAAATTTAAGAAAAGTTTTTCAATATTGCCTATATAGCATCAACATGTTCCACGTCACTCACTGGCCCAAGTAGGGCTCACAGCTGAAATAAAGGGAGAACATAAAAACTCCATATAGATGTTGGCCTTGGTCAGATTCAAACCCAGGACCCACTTGCTGCAAGGAACCAGTTCTAACCAATGAGCCACCATGCTTACAACTCAGTCCGCAAAAAAAAACCTCAAAAAAGAAAAAAAAATGTAATTGGTCTTATGCAATAAAAAACTTTCTACTTAAAAGGTTAAGCAGACCCCGGAAAGAAAAGGCAATAAGTATAGCAGTCTTTTTAGTGCTGTAAGATTTTTTCATTCCTGCATTTAGAAGGAGATTTTTTAAATTTTTGCAGACCTCATCTCCCTGCAATCTCTCTATGCCCACATTGCCCAGCAAGGGTAAATAGTAACGCAGCTTTCTGTCATCTCTGAAATGTGTTAGGAATTGTGGAAGTGATGTATGACTAGTACGATGTAGCGGCGCAGGTCATTTTGGCATATTACCTGATAGCAAATATTGGAAGATAAAACAAACATTTTTGTTAAGTGGCTGGAATGAGCAGAGACCTCACACCTTAACCGTACCCCCCGCTCCTGACCTTGACTGTGCTCTCATGGTTTGGTGCTCCCTTGGACACTTTCTACTTGCATCTGAATAGATTAAACCTTGATCTCATTTATTATCTCAAGAAATGGTCTCAAGGTCACAGGGCTGGAAATTTAATTATGGTGGCAGTATATTAAGTGGCAAATTTAAAGATGCTGAATTGCAGTAATTAATTTTTTGGATGGTGGTCTCCAGGGAGCAGATTTCCTATCCAAGTGGATGTTTAGACATTTATCACAGCCATTGAGCTTGACAGCTGTCTTTTAGCTTTTAAACTGCTTCATTATTCTTCTTTTATTGCTGCCTTTAAAAACAGTAGACAACTAGATCCTCTTTTATTGTAATATATGTCATGGGTTTGTATTAAGCTATGCTTCACCTTCACCATAAAACATCATTCCTGGCCTGCCACAAGTTATCGTACCAGGGCTGAGCTCCACTACCCTTCACTGACACCTAGCGTCATCTATGAGAAGCCCGTATGCTGGAATTTCTATTCCATCGGTCTTTCGTTCCTCTAATGATGGATGCAGCAGTTCTGTCCATGGTACTGAACATATCTGCATCATGTAACTGTTTGAGACGTAACCATTTTGCGACTAGTAAGTTCCAAGTCATGTACAATTACATTGAATTGCATGGGATCTGGAAGAATATCTGTCTATGCAGAATTTAAGCAATTCAAGAAGTTTCTGAAATCCATTATTATAACTAATATTCAAAGCACAGTTTAATACAGGAATTTTTTTTAAACCAATTTCGGGGCCAATTTATATAGAGTGACCTTTCAAAAAAACACATGATCAATAAGCGTCACTAACTTTCAACACAACTTTTATATGACATAGACATATCATAAATTGTGATTGGTGGTACCCCCATCGGCAATATTGGACTGGGATGCCTAGGGCCTACCAGTAAAATTCATTCTGGGGGCCACTGTACAGGTACATGCAAATATTACCTGCTTATATAGAGGCAAACTGCAACAATATTCTACAAGATGATTGATTATGGGGGTCCCTGTAACAACTTCAAAAGGTGGGTCCCAAGAAAGAGAGGATACTGGCTGACCTGGCTCTGTTCCTAGAGGCCATCTTAACCTTCGGATGCGTCTATAATAATAAACTGGATAGTCTACACAGTTTTTATATTAATATAGGTTATTTAAGATTCTGTTTTGGTGGAATGGGTACCCACCTTTCTCAGGGGCCCACAGGGGGATTCCACTTTGGGCCAGTCCGAGCCTGCCCACCAGTGTCTAGAACTAGGGGAGAATAGTGGGCGCATATCATGGTCTCTCTTTGCTAATGAGGATGGAATTGAGATGGCCTCATAGACTCTGAGGAGCCCATCTCATGCAGAATGGAGAGAGATGGTTATAGGTGTGCACTTCTCTGCCCTTGTTCTAGAGAATGGTGGCTCAGCACTCAGACCGCCGCCCAGGGGCGTTGCTAAAGGCTCATGGGCCCTGGTGCAAGAGTTCAGCTTGGCCCCCCCCCCTCCTTCCCTCAGCGCTGGTGCACCTAGCTTTTCTGCCGGCCAAGTCAAAAATTGAACCCCCCCACGCCAAATTCTCACCCTAACCTTTTCCCTCCTAACATTACGTATATCACTACAGAACATACAGGGTAAGGCTACATTCACACGACAGTTGTTTTTGTGGCCTCCGATCCACATATTTTGCTGCTCAGATGCGAACCCATTCACTTAAATGAGTCAGCAAAAAATGCGGACAGCACACTGTGTGCTGTCCACATCTATATGTCCATTCCTATTTTTGTCCATTTTGCGGACAAGGATAGGCATTGTTACAGTGGATCCCCCAAAAAATGGATGCCATACGGAACATCATCCGTTTTTTTCGCGGATCCGCAATTTGCAGACTGCAAAACACAACGTTCGTGTGAATGTAGCCTAATACAGCACCCCATACCTCTTACATCCAGTGACGTCTCCTCTGATGTAGATCTTCTCTTTCCTCATCTTCTCCTTTCAGACCAGACGCCATTTTTCAGCCATTTCTCATCTCTGCAGTTTGACAGAAAAAAATCTTAGTTTATTACTTTTCCATCATCCTCCCATCTTCTGGACAAATCATCCTACCACCCCCAGTACTGTGCCACTAGTACCACACAGATAGTGCCCTTCAATAATTATTGGCACACAGTGTCCTAAAATAACTGCGCCCAGCAAATAGTGTCCCTGACAGTAATAGTGTAAACATAACATCCCCCAGAAATAACTGTGCTGATACTGTACCAGGGTGCCCCCCGCAGTAATAGTGCTCCCCAAAGTCCCAACTAATAATTCTCTGCCAGAGTGCACTTGTTAGTAATAGTGCCCCCAACTGTACTAATGTCCCCACTGTGCCCCAGAAGTAATAATGCTTCCAATATGCCAGTAAGAAGTCCCCCCAATAATGTGCCAGTAAGAAGTGCCCCCAATAATTTGCCAGTAAGAAGTGCCCCAATAATGTGCCAGTAAGAAGTGCCCCCATAGTTCACCCTAATAATATGCCAGTAAGAAGTGCCCCAATAATGTGCCAATAAGAAGTGCCCCAAAATGTCCCCCCTTAATAATGTGCCGGTAAGAAGTGCCCCCCAATAATGTGCCAGTAAGAAGTGCCCCCATAGTGCCCCCCAATAATGTGTCAGTATGAAGTGCCCCAATAATGTGTCAGAAGTGTCCCCAAAATTTCCCCCAATATTGTGCCAGTAAGAAGTGCTCCCCCCCATTGATCTCCCCCCCAAAATCATGTGCCAGTAAAAAGTGTCCCACCCCCATAGATGCCCCCCAAATCATGTACCAGTGCCCCCATGTACTAGTAATAAATGCCTCCAGTGCCCCCATGTGCCAGTAAGAATCGTCCCCAGTGCCCACATGTGCCAGTAAGAAATGCCCCAAGTGCCAGTAAGAAATGCCCCCAGTGCCCCCAAGTGCCAGTAAGAAATGCCCCCAGTGCCCCCATATGCCAGTAAGAAATGCCCCCCCAGTGCCCCAAAGTGCCAGTAAGAAATGACCCCTAGTGCCCCCATGTGCCAGTAACAAATGCCCCCAGTGCCCCCATGTGCCAGTAACAAATGCCCCCAGTGCCCCCATGTGACAGTAACAAATGCCCCCAGTGCCCCCAATAGAGCTCCGGTCCGTGATTGCACCAATAAAAAAAAAAAAAAACACTTATACTTACCTCCATTGAGTTGGCAGCGATGCGATGCAGGCCTCTTCCGGTCTGTGTCCCGCGCTGTACGGCTCAGGCGGCGCAATGACGTCACGCCGCCTGAGCCAGCCTCTGATAGGCTACAGGCACTAGGCCTGCAGCCTATCAGAGGAATGGGCAGGGGAGATGCCTCTTCCTCCCCTGCCCCGCAGCACAGGCATCTGTTTCCTCAGGAGGGCGATACAGATGACTATGGAGATGAACGCTTCCACAATGGAATCACTCATCTCCCTCGGCCATGCCGCTGCCCCCCAACTGTGCGCAAGGCCGCGCCGCACCTTGCCTAATTGGCGGTGCGGCCCTCCAACTGGCAAGGGGGGGCCCTCGGGGCCCCCCTGGCTAAGGGTCCCGGTCGCAGCTGCGACCCCTATAGCTACGCCACTGCCACCACCAATCACAATTTTTGATACGTCTCTATATCTAACATATCAAAAGTTGTTTGAAAAGTTAATAATGCTTTAAAAGGGTTGTCCACTGTGTTATCACTGATAAAAGTGAGGTGAATTGGTCAGAGTGACAGGATATGCCAGCTCAAGCTGTCACTTGCCACCAGGGATTGGCTGAGAGGGCATTTCCAGGATTTTTTTGCATACGGAGACAGGATCAGAGAGTAGCAGGCAGAGATATCCAGGCAGCATGGGAACAGCAGCAGCAGCAAGAGATCAGTAGATATAAGTATGTGTTCTTTTATCTCAGTGATGGTATATCTGATACCGATCCACACCGATCCTGAGGATGAAAGGACAAGATGATTGATCTCTGCTGCTTTGACATTTTCCCTGCATAGTGGTGTTCCCAACCAACTGCAACCGGCAGCATTCACTAGAATTCACAGCGGAAGTGCAACAGGTAGCCTCCCTCCAGGGCCTGCTAAGGATGTGGCTACGCACGTCCCAGGTGTAGAAATGCTGAGTGGTATATTGTGTGGCCTAAAATGTCTCTGGTGTGGTGGTGTGTCACAGTTTCACGGTGCTCCTACCTGGAAATGGCTGGACCCCAGGCTTTGGCTCTGGTTGCAATAAATAGGGGGAATAATTGAGGGATGTAGTAATAAATGAGTCCAGACCTTGTAATGGAATCCAATGCAGCTTTGAATCCAAATAACAAATTTCTGGCTTTGTCTTGGCTTCCAGCACGTTTTAGCATATAAACTTGGCAGGTAAAATTCTCTGCTCTAATTCTCTGTAGCTCACTGCTGTACTAACAAACTCTGTAAACTTGGATTTCTTCCAATAGCTGCAAAGGCTGCACTTTCCTTCTTGGTCGGACTTAAGTTAGGCCAGGGAAACACCTCCTGGCTTCTGAGGCTCTGTAATCCTGCCTCGCTGGCCAGCAGAGCTGAGGGTGCTCTGGCTGGCAGGGGCACGTCCAGCAGAGATGTGCCCTGCACACCCTTTGCCTAGTAGGGGGTACTCCCGAACTAGTTCTAATTAGATCTCCACCCTTACTGCAGGAAGTGGGAACAGTCCACTTCTCTCCAGAGGAGGTCAGAATGGAATGGAAAGTTCCATTCTGAGTAACTGTGCAGTAGCTCTGCTTTTGTTGCTGCCACCTGCTGGTACATTACATAGTAAAACAGTTGCATAACATTATTAGGTATACACATTTTTGCAGGTCCTGAAACAAAATGCATAGAATGACATTATTTTAGCAGACACAGATAGAAGCAGGGCGTAGGAGTGGTAACACCAAACTGGGGTGTTACAGAGGCGCCTCTGTGTAGCTAAAAACAGTGACGAGCATGCAGAAAAGAATCAGCCATACTCCCTTCATTCTCAGGACTGGTGAGGGGAATTCTTATAATACATTGCTACGTATCATAATCATAGTGATTGCTAATATCAGGGGAAACAATCATATTCATGTGCCACATGAATACCGATGTGTGACATAATGTGCCACATGAATACCCATGTGTAACACAATGTGCCACATGAATACTGATGTGTTACACAATGCACCACGTGAATACCTATGTGTGACACTGCGCCACATGAATACCGATGTGTGACACAATGTGCCACATGATCCTTACATGGATATTAGAGATGAACGAATCATCCAAAATTCGCTTTGCCAAATATTCGTTGAAGTTTTCATAAGATTCGTATATTCTACAAATCATTCGTTATGTTGGGGTGTTTTGTGGACATTCGCGCACTAATAACGAACGTTCAGTTTTAAAAGGTACGCAATTTCTGTGAACACGTACGCATGAGCGTACATGATAGGCTTTGCTGGAGTGGAATGGTGGAGCAGGAGGAACGCTCTGAGTCTGACCCCTGGCTACATATGGATACTGTATCAGCAGATGACAGCAGATCATCCGGCTGTGATTGAGAAGAGTGTGCCATCCACTCCATTACTTCATCCACTTTCTCCTCCACTACAATTTTGCACCTTGGTGGGTTAGCCTGGTGGAACACTGGCCAAGTATTGCGAATTCTACAAGTAGAAGCTCCGGCTACAGGTCCTTTAGCACTGCTGCCCTGTGCCACCTTATCCTTTTTTTAGAGTTTGAGGTCTTGCTGGAACTGGACCCCTTTTGCTTATCCATTCCAGACATTTTTCACTTGACTGTGGCCCTGCAGCTAGTCTTTGTCTCTCTCCCTGTCTCTCTCCCTGTCTCTTTCCCTATCTCTCTCCCTGTCTCTCTCCCTGCCTGATTAATTACTAGCCCTGCACTGGCCCTGCACTTGCCCTGCAGTATCCCTGATATGTGTAATATGGATTCCCAGAACAATTACACCCCAATTTTAACAAAACAGTTCTCAGTCTCTCAGAACTACACACACAGTGCTTCTGCTTGTCTCAGCAGTCGCAGCACAACTGATGCATCACTGGCTTACCAAGCCTGAGCCAATCAGAGCAAGCCCTGCCCACTAGGTCAGGTGACCGCTTTCTTCCCGGGCTTTTGCCGAACGAGTAACGAACAGTAAAAGTTTGCTAATTAATTGAATTTGTACGCAACAGCATATAGAGTAACTTATATGTAGTATTAGCGTACAATTTGTTGGACAAGTACGTAGTGAATGCGTAGAAAGCCTTATGAACATTTTCGAATCTAACGGAGCAAATAAAAAAAAAATTAGATGTGCTTCGCAGCGCAAAATTTCCAAGATTCGTATCGAATCTACGAAGCGGCGAATAGATTTGTGCATCTCTAATGGGTATGGAATTATATGCAACACAGAAGATCACATTTATTAACACAATTTTACACAATCTTTTATATCACCTTGGAGCTGGTATACTTTTAGATAACAAACCGCAATACAAAAAAATGACCCAAATGAGGACGTGTCTAGTATGGCATGCTTTGTTACTTTTTTATGAGCAACAGAAAACCTGGCACAACGGCTTCTAGGTGAAAGAACTATAATGTATCTGTTCCATTGTTTCAGGAACCGAAAATAATATAAAATGTTTTATGTCCAATGTTTGGTACGGCAGACCCAGACAGTAGATACTTTGTTTTGTACCATCTACCACTACAACGAAAAATAATAAGTCTGTGGATGGGTGATAAGTGTCATTTGTTGAAGAACCCCTTTAAAAGTTACTATCTCAGTAACTTCTAACCATCCACCCTGAACCTCATTCAACTTTCCTAAAAGAACCCCTTTAAAAGTTACTATCATAGAAATTTGATGTAGGGGTTCTTTCCTAAAATAATCCCTTTACTAAAATAACTCTTAAAGGGGTTCTTTCCTAAAAGAACCCCTTTAAAAGTTACTATCACAGAAATTTTATGTATGTTGATCTGTATTCAGAATTACAGAATCACACTTATGCCATAGGCTTTGTACACCTTTGGAGGCAATTTGTGTTTATGATTGCATTTTACTCAAATTTTCAAATGAACTTTATTAAACATATGGAGCCATTCTGTCACAAAGGGTTAACTGTTTTTCTAACTGTGTGACTGCTGATTTTACTATTAAGTGGATCATAAAATGTTTCCATTTACCGTTATAGACCTAGATAAAAAGCTTTTAACAAGAATGTCACTTATTATATGTACAGGCAAATGAAGGGCTACAATGATAAAAATGTCAGCACCTGGAATATCTTTAAAGCAGAGAGTTTATTGACTGTGAGATTTGAGTGTAAGGAGATTAAGAGTGAAAAATAAAAAAAAAGTAGAATACATGCAAAAAGTCTGGAGTCTTGCTAGGATGAAGGGGCTTTTAAGCCATTTTTCTGGCCACTTGGGTGTTCATTCTGCACATTTTGTACATTAACAAGGAGTTAAATGCATCAATGACTAGGGTTATTTTGGTCTAGAGTGTTGCCTCTGTCCCCAATAAACATGAGATTGGCCTACCCTGCATCAAGGAAAAAACAGTGAATATCACCCCACAAGTTATATTTTAAAACAATGAGATTTGTGAAGATCTTCTTTAAGGAAGCTAAAATTACATTCACACACTTGCATACCTATATCTTGGTGGGTATAATAGAATGCCGGTAAAATCACAAGAAGTATTGCAGTGTATAGTGTAAGTGCTGGATCAACTGCATGTTTGAATCCCCTGAGGGACTGTAAAAAATACCCTAGTTAAAAGTTTAAAAAAAAAAGAAAATGAAATGAAGAATACAATTCCAATGTCTAATTTAAAAAAAAACATAACTGGTATTGCCACATTTGAAAATGGCTAAAATATTAAAACACCACTATATATATATATATATATATATATATATATATATATATATATATATACTGTATATATATATCACTTGGCTATGAAAGCAGTAAAAAAAATCCCAATGCCAGAATTGTTTATTTGCAACTTTGCCTTCCAAAGAAAAGTAATAAAAATGTGATCAGAAAACCAAATGTACCCAAAATGGTACCAATAAAAATTACAGCTCACTTCACAATGAGCTCTTACATAGCTCTATTAATGGAAAAAAAATAAAATCAGTGGCAGAGTATGATGACAAAAAGCATTGTTTTAAAGTAGTAAAACAAAAATAAATCTATGAAAATTACTGAACTGAAGAATGTTTGTCATGTTATTTTTACCACATACTGAACATTGTTAAAGGGGTTTTCCGGGAGTTAACTACTGATGACCTATCCTCAGGATTGGTCATCAATATCTGATCGTGGGGGTACAACACCCGGGACCCCTGCCGATCAGCTGTTTGAGAAGGCACCAGCACTCCTGTGAGCGCCGCTATCTTCTCTCAGCTCACTAAGCACAGTACCGTACATTGTACAGCGGCTGTGCTTGGGATCGCGCTCAGCCCCATTCACTTGAATGGGGCTGAGCCGCTCTTAGGCCACGTGACCGATGAACATGACGTCACTGGCCTAGGAAAAGCTGAGAGAAGGCCTTGGTGCTCACTGGAGCTCCAGTGCCTTCTAAAACAGCTGATTGGCAGGGGTCCCGGTTGTCGACCCCCAACGATCAGATACTGATGACCTATCCCGAGGATAGGTCATCAGTAGTTAACTCCTGGAAAGCCCCTTTAAAACAAAACTTTAAAATCAATTTAGTTTTGCGAAATTACATTTTTACTTGTTCTAACGCATGAGTAATTTTTTAAAAAAATTTTAAAATATTATGTGGAACATTAAATAGTAACATTCAAAAGTACAACTCATCCCACAAAAAACTAGCTCTCTTACAGTCATCTTGAAGGGGAATAAACAAGTTTTAAAAGCAGGAATGAAAAAACTAAATTGAAAAAATGATTTGGATTCGGCAAGAAGGTGTCATTCTTTTATTTTTTAAAGCAGCTCTGTCACCAGGATCAACCCTATTAAACCAGACATACTGCCTGGTAGGGCTCATCATGCTGATTAAAACTGTACCATTCTTTTTTCTGTATGCTAAACAGCTGCAGAGATATCTGTGTTTTGTCTATTTAGCTTTGTGCCTACTATACATTTAAAACATTCTCATAGATCAGACTGCATAGTGACACATCCCATTTAAAAAATGGAATGATAACCCAAAAATGTCAATTTATTCATAGATTTCGAGAAGGAACAGAGAAACAGTATAACACGGGATACTGAAAATGCTCTAGAATTCCTTTTTTGTGTGGACTTAGGACTGTTCAGCTCCACCGTCTGAGCAGCCACCTCCACTTCTCGGTGTCTGCTGACATCATCGACGTATGTGCAGTAGGTATCTGTACTGCTTAGGAAGCAGCAGATCCACTGCGAATGTGCTGATATTCAGACCAATGACGCCGCAAACAAAGGAAAGCAGGGCCAGGTGAGATGTCTGGCCCTTTCAATCAAAGGGGAGGGGGAAGTGTCTGTGGCTGCAAGGCAGTGATAAACTGGTGCTCCGAGGGCTTGGGCCAGCCCCTTCAATGCCTCAACATCATGTGCATATCAAGAAAAAAATGAATTTTCTTAGGAATGGGGCTATGCTGCAACATAAATGAGGTATCGTTTTAACAAGATCAACCCTATTAAGTAGTAGGCCTGGACTAATAAGGTTGACACTACTGAGAGATGCTCTTTAACTAATAATACTCCCTTATTGCTGAGTATTATACCTGTCAGCATACTGCTAATTGTTATAGTTTAGATAGCAGACATTGGGCCATTGTGTGCCTCCACTCCCCACCACTATCTCCCGAGCTGCCTCTGTCACACTTTTGACATCATCTTGCAGTCCGTGGGTGATGATGTGATGGAATAGTGTGTGACAGAGGTAGCCCACTCCACTTTACAGGTAGGGCAGCACAAAATCCCGCCCATCATTGCAGGTGACGTCACCGGGTCACTGCTGCGTGGAAGCCTCCGCCTGGCAGAGCCCGATTTGTCACCAGAACTTCACAAAATGCCTTTGCCCTGCGCAATTCAGCACAGGTCAAAAGAGAGCATTGCAGCATGAAGTGATGAACCCAGACAACCCCTTTAAATGCCAACTAAGTTTCAGTTTTGATTTTTCTGTACCACATTACAAATGGTAAGCACTGACTAAAGTCCCCATCAGAACAAAATTTTCAGAATTTCATGTAGATTTCATGTTTATCTTACCGACATGCATCTGCTCTATAATATTGCTGTTTAGTAGAAAGTGATATATGTCAAAAACAACTTTGAAGATCTGTATTCTTTTCCACCACACATTTTTTGTATTACACTTATATCTGAAGTGTATCCTGGTCCAGCTGACATAACATACAGTTTATCTGCCATAATCTATCTGCCATGATTCACATATGGCTCTTTGTAACATTTGCATTTCTGATTCATGGGCTATCTATGTTTGGTGCCAAGTTGCCATTGGTAATTAATGGATCACAGAGCCCTAGTTTTTATTAGGGCAATACTTCTACAGTCTATATTTATAGATCTATTAATGAATCTGGCTCATGGGGAAATGGTAGATTTAACACTACTGTATAACTTGTTTCCTGACTGGAATTATTCCTCACTCAAAGAATATCAACTTTACTAAAAGTCATTTAGAAAACAGTGTCACCTCTGGTTACTTCAGGACAAGCTGAAAAATAACTGTTTGCTGTGACTTAAAAATATTATTATGCATACTACACATAGTTAAAATTAACTAAAGTTGTGGTATATTCTATAAGAATTAACAATTGTAGATACAGTAGTGCTTGACAGTTTTGAGAACCCTCCAGAATTTTCTATATTTCTGCATAAATTTGACCTAAAGCTTCACCAGATTTTCACACAAACTCTAAAAGCAGATAAAGATAAGCAAATCAAACAAATGAGTCAAAAATATTAGACTTGGTCATTTATTTATTGAGGAAAATGATCCAATATCACATGTCTGTGAGTGGTAAAAGTATATGAACTTTGCTTTCAGTATCTGGTGTGTTCCACTTGTGCAGTAATAACTGTAACTAAACGTTTCTGGTAATTGTTGATTAGTCCTTGGAGGAATTTTAGCCTATTACGCCATACAAAACAGCTTCAGTTCTGTTATGTTGGTGGATTGCCACCCATGAACTGCTTGCTTCAGGTCCTTCCACAACAATTCTGTTGGATTAAGGTTGGGACACTGACTTGACCATGCCAAAACTTTAAAGGGGTTTTCCCATCTCAGAAAATATCCTACAATATGCCCCTATTACATAGTAACATAGTAACATAGTTTGTAAGGCCGAAAAAAGACATCTGGCCATCCAGTTCAGCCTGTTTTCCTACTTTCCTAAGTTGATCCAGAGGAAGGCAAAAAAAACCCTGTGAGGTAGAAGCCAATTTTCCCCACTTTAGGGGAAAAAATTCCTTCCCGACAGGCAATCAGAATAACTCCCTGGATCAACGACCCCTCTCTAGTAACTATAACCTGTAATATTATTACCCTCCAGAAATACATCCAGGCCCCTCTTGAACTCTTTTAGTGAACTTACCATCACCACCTCCTCAGGCAGAGAGTTCCACAGTCTCACTGCTCTTACCATAAAGAATCCTCTTCTATGTTTATGTACAAACCTTCTTTCCTCCAGACGCAGAGGATGTCCCCTCGTCACAGTCACAGTCCTGGGGATAAATAGATCATGGGAGAGATCTCTGTACTGACCTCTGATATATTTATACATAGTTATTAGATCTCCCCTCAGTTGTCTTTTTTCTAAAGTGAATAACCCTAATTTTGATAATCTTTCTGGGTACTGTAGTCCACCATTTTCAGTTATTACTTTAGTTGCCCTCCTCTGAACCCTCTCCAGCTCTGCTATGTCTGCCTCGTTCACAAGAGCCCAGAACTGTACACAGTACTCCATGTGTGGTCTGACTAGTGATTTGTAAAGTGGCAGGACTATGTTCTCATCACGGGCATCTATGCCCCTTTTGATGCAACCCATTATCTTATTGGCCTTGGCAGCAGCTGTCTGACACTGGTTTCTACAGCTTAGTTTGCTGTTCACTAAAATTCCTAGGTCCTTTTCCATGTCAGAGTTACCCAATGCTTTACCATTTAGTATGTACTGGTGACTTGCATTATTCCTTCCCATATGCATAACCTTACATTTGTCAGTGTTAAACCTCATCTGCCACTTTTCTGACCAAGCCTCCAGTCTATCCAGATCCATCTATAGCAGTGTACTGTCCTCCTCTGTGTTAATTACTTTACACAGTTCAGTGTCATCTACAAAAATTGATATTTTACTGTGTAAGCCTTCTACAAGATCATTAATAAATATATTGAAGAGAATAGGGCCCAATACAGACCCCTGTGGTACCCCACTAGTGACAGTGACCCAATCTGAGTATGTGCCGTTAATAACCACCCTCTGTTTTCTATCACTGAGCCAGTTACTTACCCACATACAGATATTTTCTCCCAGGCCAAGCATTCTCATTTTGTATACTAACCTTTTATGTGGTACCGTGTCAAACGCTTTGGAGAAGTCCAAATATACGACATCCATTGAGTCGCCGCGGTCAAGTCTAGAACTTACCTCCTCATAGAAACTGATTAAATTGGTTCGACATGACCGATCCCTCATGAAGCCATGCTGATACAGAGTTATTTGCTTATTTTCATTGAGGTACTCCAAGATAGCATCTCTCAGAAAACCTTCAAACTGTTTACCCACAACAGAAGTTAAACTTACCGGCCTATAGTTTCCGGGCTCTGTTTTTGGAAATATATTGTCTGATATGTGTGGGTCCCACCTCTGGGACCCGCACCTATCTCATAAACGCAGTCGGCAAAGTGAAAGAGGGCGCATCACGCATGCTGGCCTCCACTGCACTGAGCAGTTGAAACAATATATATATATATATATATATATATATATATATATATATATATAAATATATATATAACATACCGAGTAATGTTATTTTCACACAGTCAGTGATTGTGAGCCACAAACAGGTAAGTTAGGTAACGGTCAAAAACAATGAATAGGAGCAAATCTTTCCATTATATCTTTTCTGTGTATCCTTCACTCATTATTTTGGCTCACAGTCACTGCTGGAATTCACTGATCAAACACTGACTGTGTGAAAGCGGCCTAAAGTAAGTAACAGTCACCTATGCCATAAACAAGAGAGCGCACTCCCCATCAACCAGTTCCCAACATGGGATCTGGTCAACACCCATATGATACAAATAGAGATCGTAGTAACAAGACATCTAACTCGATCAATATCATCAGTGGAGCTAATGTCTTTGTTACATACCTAGATGCAGGGGCGTAGCTATAGGGGGTGCAGAGGTAGTAGTTGCTACCGGGCCCAAGAACCTGAAGTGGCCGAAATCCCTTGTGCTTCACCAGTATTATAGAAAGTGCATGCAGGAGGGCTCTTTTATAGATTTTGCACTGGGGCCCAGAATCTTCAAGTTAGTCCTCTGGCTGGAGGGAAAGGGTTAGGTCAAGAATTTGGCATGGGGGGGGGGTGCTATTTCAATTTTTACTTTAGGCAGCACAAAGGCTATGTACTTCCTTGCCCCTGACCACAAAGCACTGAAAGAAGGGGGGCCCAAGCTGTACTCTTGCACCAGGGCTTATGAGCCTTTAGCTACACCCCTGTCTAGATGTTTTCTGCTTCCTGGACCATTAGATTCAACTGAGCTGGCATTGGTCCTGGTTTAATAGTGAATTTGCGGGTGACAAACTCCCTTTAAAGTCCATGTAATATTAAATATCTTTGTGTTCGAAAAAGACAAGTGTATTATAGGAGTGATATCTTTATTTGATAACAAGAAAACTGAAATTTGCAAGCTATCAGGGCAGAGAGGCCTTATAGTTTATAAGGAATAGGGAATACATACAAGAAGTCAGGAAAAGAGGAGGGCTTATAAAATAATGCATAAATTGATGTACATGTATGGATTAAGAGGAAATCTTGTATGCTTAGGTAGCCCTCTCTTTTTGTATAATGTGTGTTACCTATTTATATCATGTTCTGCAGAAATAAGAGCTTCTGTTGAAGAAATGTTAACATCAAGTATGTCAGTAAATGTGATAACTATATGTGTAAGTTTTGTATTTGGAGCTATTCCCATTAGCCTACAGAACCCCCTTAGTGTATGTGAAAGCCATTTATTGTGTGTTGTAGAATCTTAGCAGCTTGCTAAGAAAATGAGATCAGGCCCGACGTTATAATGCTTGGTAAAATAATGCAAACAGCTAGACTGGATTTATTTAACCTTCAGCCAAATGCTCAACCAGCTTGAAATTATTGATAGCTCATCAGCAATGATCAAGATGAAGAGGTTCAAATGAAGAGGAGCCTTTTTCATACAAGAAAACCATTGAACTGGTAACGGCGCTTGAAAGGCTGTGTCAGCTCAGCTAGCATGGTCAAGGAGCTCAGCTGCAGGAGGGATACAAAACTGTTAAGTGAGGGCTGCCCTCCAATCAGTCACAGGGGTAATGATGTTTGGCTGTAGTCAGGTTACATGTCAGCAAATATACATCTCTCACACAGCTTTCCACAAACCCTTAAAACTACACTTATTGTTTCTTATAGATAAGGGCGAGAAAGTGATGTATGGTGGTCAAAGGGCAGAGAAATAAATTTCACATCTTTCAGCAGGTAAACTCAATCTCAATACACAAAAGACTGCAAGGGGCCATTTTTGATTGAATATTCATTGCATTGGTAGTGAAAGGACAATTTTTTATAAATGTTTGTGCAAATCACTGGACAGCAAAGCCACTCTTGCTCATTTATCAAGCATGGTGAGAACCTCTGGGAATTGTAAGCTAGTAACACATTGTAGTGTGTGGTGGAAGCTTACAATAAAAACTTGGTTTGACCTTGCAGTAGCTTTTGTAAACTTGTGTCAGGACCACAATCTGACACTGACCCAATGTAACTTCCCAGGGGTAACTGAAAGTGGAAACTGCCACAAGAATTGTGTAGCGAACTTTATTTTTTTTTACTTTTTTAAAATGTATTATTTATTTTAAGTTTTAAGATAAACAATACACATAATTAATACATATTAACTGATGTAACAAACAACATAACATATGACAAACTCAAACTAATCCATCTGCATAACTCACTATAGTCTCTCTTTTCATGGCTTTTGTACATATTGGGGGTCCTTTATCTTTGATACCCCCTGCACTGCCAGGGACTATGCCTAGTTTATGAGGAAGCGCACACCTCCTCATAAATTAGGCACATAATCCAAAAGTCCATGTGCCTAGATAAAATGTACTCCAGATCCGGACTGGAGTAGTTTTCGATCCTCATTGACGTCAGTTTCCTGACATAAATTTTAGTGAATTGGCTGGGTCAATGAAAGAAGAGGGGTTCTTGCGACTTTTTTATGCCAGAGACAGGCACAAGGAGTCTTAATACATGACCCCCATTGTGCTTTTTTCCTGTTCAAAAAGCAGTAAAGATAAACACATTTAAGATGTGGATCTGATGGTAGAAATCACTGCAAAACCATAAAAATATGATAGATACTTAATTGGTCACTGTTCTTTAAACAAAACTCTGCATAAATCAATAGAATAGTACAATATAAGTAACTTGTCAAATGTACGTTCCGCCTATGGAGGTTTATAGACAGGGAAAAGGGTAAACAGTGGAATAGTAGAGTAAGAGAGATGCAGACAGACTTAGTACACAGGCATGCTGCTACAGTTAATAGTAAGTGTGTTACTCTCACTGCACAGGATTCACATCTACACTGCACAGTACTTTTCTATAATGTCTTACATATCTCCGCTATTTTTCTATATATCATAGATGTAGATAAAGGAGCAGAATCTTCCCCAGTTTCTGTGTGCTGTAAATAGGAGACATCATAGTAGACCCTAGTGGTATAAGTTCCACCCACTAGCTCAGGGACAACTGAGAATTATAGATAGAGGCTGAAAGTGGTGAAAAATGTCATATACAGTAAGGCCAGATATACTGCTAGTCCTCATGGACATACTCTTGACATCTTATTCTGAAAAATTACTTAAAACACTTTCTCACTCACACAGTAACATCATATATTGTTACAATAGTGGCCCAGGTCCGTTGTTGTACTGCTACTTTTATTAGGAACATTATTCATTGAACTACTACTACTACTCCCATTTTTGTCTTCAACAAAACTCTTCTACTCTTCTTGCTCTGTGTGCAGTTGCATGGCTGCTTTTAATTATTAATCAGCTTCTGCTATAAATACTGGGCTGAATCCTTGCCTGAGCTTAGGTTCTTAGTTTACTAGTTTACCAGTGAACAGGAAGATTCTGATTGTCTACCTGTGTACTGAACTTCTGCCTGTTATACCCATTCTAATTCTCCACTTCCTGCCCTTACCTTAGCCTGTCTACTGTACTGACCCTTTTCTGCCTGCCCTGACCTCTGATTGTTTCACGGAATTTCACAAACTTTGCGTGCCTACCGACTACGAATATGTACTGACCCCTTAGTGCTTTGCACTTGTGTTCCCTGTGTGTCAGCTGCCAACTACACCCGGACTATTCTGGGTTAGTGACCTGATGGGTCCCCTGCAGTGAAGGCCAGATCCCTGCATGGGGTTAAAGGGTGAAAATTAGGGGATTGCCAGGATATTTACTCACTACATAAACATACACATAGCTAAAGACACATAGACGTATTCCCTAACAAATGTGAAACTGAAAAATGAGTCAAAGTAATAAATTAATTGGATAGTTAATAAGCATTTAATTGGCAGTTAACAAGTATGTTATTGCAAGTTAATTACATGTCAATGGCAGATATTATTCAGAATTGTGTAAAAAAATGCCAAAGGTGGCTTCACATAGTTATAAAAACCTTTTACCTCTACTCCAATTAAATATTTAATAAAGATGTTTCATTATTGCTATTTCAGGTTAATTAAATTGCAATAGACTGTTAAATATTCTTTCCACTGCAATAACGCTTCATTCTTCCTTCGTAACGAATAGGAAGGAATATTTAAAATGTATGTCAAATGTTGAGATTATTTAATTTAATGGGTTACTGAAAATGAGAAAGCAGCAACAAAAAAGACAACAGGGCCATCTATCCTTATTTACCCGAAAATAAATGGCCGCACAATAGAGTAATCTAGCTCTCGTTTTAATTTAGAAACAAATACCCCAACAGCTATTTAAGAAGCACAATAAAACAGAACGTATCACCATTGTTTAATGAAGTGGAAAGATTGGATTCAAAAGGTATTAATGAGATTTACTGAAAAATCAGACATCACTGTTTCTTCCAGGAATTAATAAAATAGGGAAGACCCTCATCTAGTAAATGTGTGGCCCTACAGTATAGCAAGTGGAGATAACACATAAGACACATACTTAAGGCTGTATTACACTGGCCAATGGTTGGCCAGATCATCCTATGAAAGCTCGTTAGTGATAATCTGGCTATGTAATACTGCCACTGATTAGCCGATGCTCATTTATTGGGCAATCATGAATTTTAAGTAAAAATCATTGCTTGCCGGACCTGCAGCTGGCAACCAATGATTCAGTATGGAGATGAGCGATGGCATTAGCAAATGCTCGTCTCCATACAGTGGAAGAGATTGCTGCATGTAATGGCAGTGGTCTCCTCCACTAAAGAGCAGGTCCCCGACAATTGCCTGCAAAATCTTTTAATGTAATACAGCCATAAGGTGTAATCTATTACAATACTGAATCAAACAATGGAATATGTAGCTTAAAATGAAACATACTTACAGTTTCACCACACTAGACCTCCTGAATAGCTTGGTGTAAAATATTATGGGATAGTGAACCATAAAGGGACATTTAAAACTGAGTTGTTACCATGAAGTACTAAGAAATTTGGATCCGTTTGGAATTGAAGTTTTCCTATACTTCAGACAGAATTCTGCTTTAGATGCTTCGCTTCGTTCAGCACTAGTAGTAACGATTCTTTCAGACTAATCAATAGTCAGCAAGGTTTTCACAACATACTCATGGTATCGCCTGGGCGCACTTGGAACCTTGTTGGATGTGGTACCAAAAAAGTATCAAGTACTATATGCAAGTTTTGCCTAGTGGAGTACAGACATGCTGACGTCATGCGGTGAAGGTGTATGGCATGTGATCAATGCAACCAATCCTCAGTGGTAAGCGGTAAGCGTCACTGGCACATCGCCACTGCAGTTTCTAAGAAGCAGCAAGAGCAGGACAGGATGACCAGTACAGAGTGTATTGGTATAACATTATTTTTTAGTTTATACCATTTGGGGGCTCGTCAGAAATATTTAATTATCTTGGACAACCTCTTTAACGTATCTCAATAGCAATTGCATATTTCTTATTTAGAGCTCCAAAAATAAGCCCTAGCGCTATTTTGCAGGGTTTTTGGAGTAAGTTTAAAATATAAGCCCTAGATAAAGTGAGTGCCTCCAGCACTAGGTTATGTCTTGTGACGTCACAGACAAGGAGAATAGGAATACTATAGCCTTATACTGTGCCCAGGACAGTAGCAGGCACAGCAGAATTCACTCACCCAATCACGAAACGCATCTACTACCACCCATGTCCTGCCTCCCGAGAGGAGATACCATAGAGAGGGCACGGTGCCACTGCCAGAGTGGCTCCAGCATCCCCCCTCCTGACTCCTGCCTCCAGAGAGAATGTGAGAGAGAGTGCCAGTAACATCCACTGACACTACACCACCAAATAAGCCCTACCCCGAAATAAGCCCTAGCCCTTTTTTCAGAGGAAAAAATAATATAAGACCCTGTCTTATTTTCGGAGAAATACGGTATATCCTTTTTCCTCTGCTCAAGTGAATACGTTTACATTTATACACATTGCTCCTCATTTGCCAGTTTTCCTCCCAACTTTTCAAACTATAATGTTGTTCTCTGTGTACATTACAGAGCTAAGTATCATCTGCAAATATTGAAATTCTACTCTATGCAGTCATTAATAGACAAATTAAAAAGAAGAGCCCCCCCCAATGGTGCCTGTGTCTCAATCTGAGGCTATAACATTAATAACTATGTTCTGTTTCCAATAACTTTGCCAGTTGTTAATCCAGTTGCACAGATTTTCCTCTACTTCCAACAATCTCAATTTATGGAACTATCATTTATATCGTACAGTATCAAAAGCCTTTGAAACGTCTAGATATACAACAATCTCAGCATTGCCCTAGTTTGGAATTTAGCAGCTGTTAAGATTAGTTTGACAGGAGCAATCCCCGGCAAGATTATACTTCAGAATAACGTCACTAAGAAACCATTTACATATGTTACCTCCAATAGTTTCCAATATCACTTTTTTTAACTTTTTTTGAATATTGGCACCACATTTTTGACATTGATGAACATCGTATTTATGAAGAACCCACTCTACTTTTTCTGGCATTCAAACGGAATAAAGTTGGCAAGGCTTCAGAGTCAGCTCATGAAATATTATTTAAAAAACTCTACCCTCTAGACAAAAATACCCTCAAATGGATCCGCTTATGTATATAATTGTGTTAGAAATGCTCTCTGATTATACATTCGATTCCACATAAGACAATGTAAAATATAATTAAGATTTTGCATAGAAATGTAAACATATGCACAGAAACCTAAATAAAGCCAATTATCTATAGTAGTGGGGTATAGTCTATCTGTGTCACAGACACCCATGTCTCTGGTTCCAATAAAGACTCACAAACATTTAAATCCCATTAGTGAACTCAGCTACAGGAGGGGAACCAGACTTAATTGGAAGTCAACACACATTTCAAACCTCAGAGAAATATCCAAGCTATGATTAACAGAATACGCTCTCCATGGCACTACAAGGAATAATTAAGCTGTAAAATTAGTCTTTGTTTGCCAAATGAGAAACAATATTTTTTGCCGTTGACTTTTTTTCAATTTTCACTGTCTGGATAAATATAATTAGGTAATGGATGATGGCTTGTTAGCATTTTCCTGTTCATGTTTGTAAGAGCATTAAGAAGTAGAAGATATAAGCATCGGTGGTCTGACATTCAGCCCTAAGAAACTTGACATAAACTAGGTAATTAAAGGCAAAAGCAACTAGAGTGGTAATGCATTCACCTGCCTGGATCCAGTGCTTGTATGGCCCTTAGGAGACATTGAATCATACCTCATATTGGAAACAAACAAGTACCAGACTTACTGCCAATGACTCCACAGTTGTGCCATATCAGCATTTTTGAGGCACAGATATTTGTATAAGTAACATCAATGATACCATAGAATCCATTGAAGTAAATGGACGCAATGCAAAAATCATCTGTAACTCTGGGAGTTACGGAATCAGTGTAGCTTGTTCTGCTACATTATTTGTGTAGCTGCCATTCAGTGCAATGGATGCTATGGAAAAAGCGAATTGCCGGACTACTCAGCTGTTTCCGTAAGCTCGGCCACCTAGAGCCAGTGCTAAGTGGAAATGGCAAGATGGGACAACCCCTTTAACTACCTCCTTCTCAATTATACACTTTTGATAACCATGCTTATGTTGGATAAAGCACCTATACACTCTCTTGATAAGTGAGAGTAAATAAGTATTTCCTCAAGTTACAATGCCTCTAGGGGAGAATCAGACAGTAAAATATCCAGAAGACACTCTCACACACACAGGGAAAGGATATTAGCAAACAGCATGTCGATGTTGCCCTTGGTTAGGACCAAACGTAGGACCCCATTGCTGTAAGACAACACTGTGTAGGCATTGGCCCAGATTTATGTCTGTGCCTTGAACTTGTCTAAAAAGTAGTACAAATTTGCAGCATTTTTGCACAATTTGGTGCAACTTGGGTTTCTATACTTTTTTCTCTTACTTAAAAAGGTGCCAGGGCTTAGAAGGAAGGGACATGGCCTAAGACTAAATGTTTTGAGTCAAAATTGCACCAAAATTCTAACATAAAATTCTCAATGTAAGCCAACTCATAAATGGTACAGAGTTCGAAAAAGGTATCTCTATATATACAAAATTTATCATCCAGCTTTAGCCACTGTGATACATCTGGTGTAGGTCTATACAGCCTAAGTTTACACCATCTCTGGGCTTAGTAAATCGGGGCCACTGTGCCTTTACAGTTTTTGTTAATTTACATTACATATAATACGCTCAGTGGCAAAAAATGCTACATCCTAAACAAGCTTAAAGTCTAGTAGAAATATGAAACATGGTAGTGATGGCTCAGTAGCTTTGCTTAATGCTGGTGTAATGATCTCATACAGAAGAAGTTTAATCCCTTAGTGACGAGTGACGTACTATGTACGTCATGGTGTGGTGGTAGTTACCGAATCATGACGTACACAGTACGTCATGAGCTCCATGTGTCACCGCAAGTACACTTGCGGTGACACTTGCTTGTAAACTGGTGTCACGGACAGCAGAGCTGTCTGTGCACCCTGCAGGGGACCAAGGGGACCCCCCTCCCCGCCCTCCCGCAGCAGCAGCGTAAGTAATTAACCCCCCCTCCCTTTCAATCACCCCCATTTTCAGGATTGCCGAGTGGTATTAGATTGTCAGCTGTAACATACAGCTGACAATCTAATGTAATGGCCGACATCGCTGCTGGCAGTGATGTCGGCCGTTTAACCCCCTTCCATGCCGCGGTCCGTAGGGACCACGGCATGGAAGGGGTTAACAGGGAGGAAGCTCCCTCCCCCATCAGGCTCTGCGGTGCGCTGGCAGCGCACCGATGGTGTGGCCAGAAGAGAGGGAAGGAGCTTTCTTCCCCCTCCCATCGGGATGCTGCTCTGCTGTGGCAGCGTCCCGATGGTTACCATGGCAACCCGGACGCCATCCGTCTTGCCATGGTATATGAAGCCTGACCAGGCTCCTGCTAAAGGCAGGAGCCTGAACAGGCTTAGTGTAAAGTAAAAATACACTGTAGTACACTATATAGTGTACTACAGTGTATAATATAGACATCAGATCCACTGGATCTTCAAGAACCAAGTGGGTCTGAGTCAAAAAAAGTGTAAAAAAAAAAAAAGTGTAAAAAAAAAATGAAAAACGTAAAAAAAAAAAAAAATTCCACATACATTTCTAATTGAGTAAAAATAAATAAAATAAAATAATAAAAAACCCTAGTTAGGACATGTTAGGTATCTCCGCATCCGTAACAACTTACTCTACAAAAATCTCACATGACCTAACCCCTCAGATGAACACAGTAAAAAAATAAAAATAAAAACTGTGTCAAAAAACATTTTTTGTCACCTTACATCACAAAAAGCGTAATACCAAGCGATCAAAAAGGCGTATGCCCCCCAAAATGGTACCAATCTAACCGTCATCTCATCCCGCAAAAAATTAGCCCCTACTTGAGACAATCGCCCAAAAATTAAAAAAACTACAGCTCTCACACTATGGAGACACTAAAACATGATTTTTTTTGTTTAAAAAATGATATTATTGTGTAAACCTTAAGTAAATAAAAAAAAGTACACATGTTAGGTATCACCACGTCCGTAACAACCTGCTCTACAAAAATCTTACATGACCTAACCCCTCAGATGAACGCAGTAAAAATGAATAAATAAAAGCTGTGCCAAAATTATCCATTTTTGGGTCACCATGCCCCAAAAAGTGTAATAATGAATAATCAAAAAATCATATGTACTCAAAAATGGTACCAATAAAAATTTAAACTCTTCCTGCAAAAAATGAGCCCCTACACAAGACGATCTGAAGAAAGATAAAAAAGAGATGGCGTTCAGAAAATGGAGACACAAAAACATATTTTTTTTCTCAAGAATGCTTTATTATGTAAAACTGAAACAAACAAAGAAAGTAGACATATTTGATATCATCGTGTCCGTAACAACCTGCTCTATAAAAATACTACATGATCTAACCTGTTAGATGAACATTATAAAAAACAAAAAATAAATACAGTGCCAAAACATCCATTCTTCAGTTACCTTGCCTCCCAAAAAAATAATATAGAGCGATTAAAAATCATATGTATCCCAAAATAGTACAAATAAAACTGTCATCTTATCCCGTAGTTTCCAAAAATGGGGTCACTTTTTGATTGTTTGTACTTTAGGGTGCATCTGGGGGCTTCAAATGGGACATGGTGTCTAAAAACCAGTCCAGCAAAATCTGCCTTCCAAAAACCATATGGCGCTCCTTTCCTTCTGTGCCCTGCCATGCGCCCATACAGCAGTTTACCAACACATGTGGGGTGTTTCTGTAAACCACAGAATCAGGGTAATAAATATTTGAGTTTTGTTTGGCTGTTAACCTTAGATGTGTTAAAGAAAAAATGGACTAAAATGGAAAATCTGCCAAAAAAGTGAAATTTAGAAATTTCATCTCCATTTTCCTTTAATTCTTGTGGAATACCTAAAGGGTTAACAAAGTTTACAAAATCAGTGTTAAGTAACTTGAGGGGTGTAGTTTCCAAAATTGGATCATTTATGGGGGGGTTCTACTATGTAAGCCCCACAAAGTGACTTCAGACCTGAACTTAAAAAGTGGGTTTTGGAAATTTTAAGAATTGCCTCTAAAATTCTAAGCCTTCTAATGTCCCAAAAAAATAAAATGACATTTACAAAATGATGCAAACATAAAGTAGACATATGGGGAATATTAAATAATAAATATTTTATGAGGTATCACTTTCAATTTTAAAAGCAGAGAAATTGAAATTTTGAAAATTGTGAATTTCCCAAATTTTTTGGTAAAGTTGGGATTTTTTCATAAATAAAGGTGACATATATTGACTCAAATTTATGACTGTCATGAAGTACAATGTGTCACGAGAAAACAATCTCAGAATGGCTTGGATAAGTAAAAGTGTTCCAAAGTTATTACCACATAAAGTGATACATGTCAGATTTTCAAAAATAAGCCTGGTCACGAAGGTGCAAAATGGCCCGGTCATTAAGGGGTTAAGCAGCCCAGCCACCTTTCGTTAATTTAACCCTAAATTCATAGAAATATATAGCTCTATAGACAGTGAAGAAGGAAATTCTGCTACCTACCACAGTGCTACTTATTAGTGGAATCAATTTTTTAGGTGTGGGAGGAAGACAGGAGAAGCGGTTAACAAGAGTGGACTACACTCCTGGGAGATGCAGCTGCTCAATGGTCACATGGGATAAGCTACTGCCTGCTCACAGAAAGTGAAGAGATCAAAGAAGCAGAGGGTGAGTAAAAAAGCTAAAAAATTACACAAGAGAGTGGTGTTTTTTTTTTGCATTAATATAATTAAAATAATAGTGTGCATTGGTCGAGATTTATATACATTTTTTAACTATATAAGTGTCTTTAAACACTGATGCTATCCTGTCGAGTTTCTTTAGGTTGGCTGCTCTCCTTCACAGGTTTGTTGGAGTGGAGTGGTTTGGTCATGACATTTTAGAAGCATGACTAGGAAGTCATTTTGTACAAAAATAATTTTAAGCAGCAGAATTGTAGCTTTCATTGTCGGAGTCAATATAACAGAATCTGGAGAGGGTTAGCTATGATTCAAAATCCAATAACTACATAAGCAGGCTGCATTACAATGACAAATCTAGACATTTGTCATACTGCACAGGCGGCTCTCATTGCTCTAGTTTTAATAATCATTAGCTATAAACCATTCATACACTTTAAAAACGATTGTCTCTTGTTGTTGGATGAAGCTCAAGCTTAATTTAGCAATATTACTAATTTTTTAAAAGTTGAACCATTTCCATATTCAATATTTTTAATACGAACTGTAAATAACAAGCCAATTTGGTGGATAATAAATGATCCCTTCTAAATTGCAATCATTTCTGGGCTTAGTTATTACCCTAGTCAGAGCAATATCCTGTGCTAGAAAAATGGCAATGCTCACGCGACATGCATATCATTTTTTAAGACCTAGAATAAAGTTCTGGAGGAAGTCCATTTGTTTAATTTATAGATATAAAATAACCATAAATGGCTTCTCATTTACAATTTATATTTTATCATGTTAGCTGTGGTTCTGTTCTACGCTTTTTTCCTTTTAATCAAGATATTTCCACTCTTTCTAGCAAATCTCACAGCCTCTGCTCAGTTTCAATTAAATTAGTATTTTGACTAGCTCTCCAACCAGTGTCTTAAAGTGTGAGTGTTGTTTCAGTTTATTTTTAATGTAGTGTAGGGACCAGGATGTTAAATATTTTTGTAAAATAAAGTAATCATTAGGGAAAGATGTTTCTTTGTATTAGAAAACAGGGAGTAAAGAGAATTCTTAGCAAAGCTCTAACTGAGTGTTGCTCAGCAGTCTGTCTTCAGTCTTTAATTCTATTGAGCACTGAAGACATACTATGTATACTGTATGTGCCATACCACCGTCCATCACCCTGCCTATCTGATTTGTTAAACACAGGAATTTTCAGCACTCAGTAGTACGCTGAAGACAGACTCTCCTTAGCAACATTGTTAAGACTTTGCTAAGTAGACTATACCTTTTTTCTAGAATAAAGAAACATCTTTCGCTAATAGTAGTATTAGCTAGTATTACCTATATAATATTAAAAATAAACTGAAATGACCGTTACACTTTAAATTAAATAATTTTATTATGTGGTCACTACAATGATGATTAACTGCTCATATCTCTGGTTTGGTATAAGCTAGAGATATGTTTGTAAGCATGTTTGAAAGCTGGCATTCGAAGATTTCAAACAAAACCAGAATGACAGCAATATCTTGATTATATGGGAAGATATTACTGTTTGAAATCCGGATGTAGTGAATGCAGTTGAAAGTGAAAGTAAAAGCAAGTTTTACCTTCAATTATTCCCGACTTGATTTCTAACAGTGATATCTCCTACTTATCTTGGGCTAATGCTGATATTTGTCACCTTGAATGCCAGCTTTCAAACAAGACCTATGGTTCTAGCTGTTATCAATCAGGAGATATAAGCAGCTAAAGCACACCCCCTCTTCCTTTCCACTTCTGCCTGAGCCCAGCTTTAAGATGACTTGGGAATTGAGCCTCAAGTCAACAAAAGAAAAACAGCATTTTAACTGCAACTATGTGTCTATGGAAACAGCTGGTTCGGGAGGTCATTGGTGATAGATTCCCTTTAAACAATTGTGTTCTGTATATTCAGACAGTAGTGCTCTTCTACTATCAATATGTGTATTAAAATAAAATGATTGGGTAATTAGAGATGAAACTGTCGTTTTCACACCATGTATCGAGATTAACTAGATTAGTGTATTGGATTTATTTATGATGGTTGTTATTGTAAAAGTGGCTCTATTCATCCTGAGTTATATCCTAATGTATATCCCAGCAAACTCACTGAAGATATAGCAGCCAACATATGCTACTGCATAAGAGAAACCTGATTCCAATTCTAAAATAAAGTATGGTACATTATGGTGTATTTTTTTGTTTGACACCTCAGCTTTAAAAAACTTAGTTGACTACAGCAAACGCAGGTTATTCACTTTAAGGGGGCGGTCACTTCAACAGAACCCTTTTTTAATTAATGAATGCTTGGTAATTAGCTTATCACTATATGTCTAAGTTCTGAAACTCCCAGTGAACAGCTGAAATTTCCAGGGGAAACTGTGGCTAACCACTGCAGGGTAAATATAGCATTTATTACCTGCTTCCTAGTAAAATGATTAGGTGGCTGTTTCAAGAGCAGCATGATCAATCCTATTATACCAGGCATACTGCCTGGTAGGGTTGATAATGCTGACTAAAACAACATATTTCTTTTGTCTGTATGTTAAACAGCTGCAGATATATCTGCATTTTATTCATATGTAAATTAGCACATTGGGGCACCAGGGAGCAGGGATGAATCCTTGGTGCATGGCTTATGTGCTCTGCACACTCCCTCCTCACCTTGATTGACAGGGCTGTGTCCTAGAGCTGTGTCCTAACATGTACATATCATATACACTATTTTTACTATAGCCTTAATATGTTGAGAATAAAAGTTTTCTATGTTTAGAAAACTAATACATATTAATGGTTTATTCACCAGCACAATATATGATTATAAAGAAACCAGTAATATGTATTAGCTTTCTAAGTATAGAAAACCACTATTTCCAATATGATAAGGCTGTAGCCTGGTGGTAAGTAGTCAGTCTTGCATGTAGATGTCCCAAGCTCAAATCTCAGAAGAGACTACAAAATGTTTTTATGTAGTTATCTTTTTTTCTCCCTCATTTAACCCATAATAAAGGGATATAGCCTTACTATAATGAAAATATAGGTTTTCTACCTTTTTCATTATGGAGTGCACAAGCCCAGATATTCAGAGGAGTGTTGTCCAGCCTACAATAGTTGTCATGTGTATCAACTGGTTGCCATAATAGAAATAGTACCCACCCAGAGGTTTCCCCTAAGGCGTTGCAGCTAGAAATGTTGTTTCCATCTGATTTTTCTGATTAAGGGCTGTTAAACATAAACATGTTTAAAAGGCAGCAAAGCATCTCTGCTAATTTCCTGTGTGAGAAAAGCATAGTGTTTGTATTGCTGCTGTGTTCTCCTTACTGTTTATCTACTTGCTGAGCAGCAAGTGGATATAATTATAGCTCTCTACTGTTCACACGAGCATACATCTCATGTGTATCAAAAACAGACAACACCTTTAGCAACTTTATTTCACCATTTTAATTCAACATCATATGAACCAAAGAGACTTCCAAAGTAACATTCAACTGAAAGTTATACAAGAGAATTACAACATCCCACAATTCATCTCTCAATAAAACATGGTAGTTCTATTTCCCATTGTGCACACTTGCTTGGCTGTTCTCTGAACTCCCACAGAAGTGAAAGGAGCATGCTGAAAATTGTAGTTTTGCAAGTTCTGGAGTGCCTAAGGTTGCTGATCCCTGTTCTAGAAGAACAAGAAAACTTGTTCCATATTTTCACACAATGGATTGGCAGAGATGGTTTACTGCCTTTAAATAGACTTATGCAGCAAAGCTAGAAAAATAGCTAAGCCAACCTCACATCTACAACTAGATTTTTCAGGACAAAAGCCCTTAACCAATGAAAAGCAGATGAGAACAACATTTCTAGATGCATGGCCTTAGGGGGAACCCCTGGGTGGGTATTATTTCTATTATGGAGACCAGCTGACATGCATGACAACTATTGTAGACTAGACAAGGCTCCTCTAGATTTGTGGGTAAAATATATGCAAATTATCATGTCTAACATCTGCTGGTGTCAATATGTTTAGGAAAGCTAATTTAAATATCTTTCCCAGAAACCCAGATGAGAATTGCCTGGTCTACAATACTGTGCACACTTACTCAGCTTACCAGGTACATTGCCCCGCCTACAATACTGCACACATGTACTTAGCATAGTAGGGTCATCATCTATCTTACAATAATGCATACAACGCATACCATGGGTTCTTCATAAAGAGAAAGAGTACCACTTAGACAATGCATATATATTGTTGAGAAACACAAATTTGTGTACTAGTCTCTCTCTCAAAAAATTTGGTTTGACTGAATCTGAACTTCAAACCAGTATGCTCATCCTTACTTTCTAGCAATCCTATGAGCAGCTGTCTCTGAAATTTTTTCTTGGTCTTCCAGACATACTCTTGAACTTAAAATAAACTATTGGTCGGCTTCGTAGCGAATTTGATATTTTATTGATCACATATATCCACAATAAAAACTAAATTAAAATCAGCAAAATTCATAATATTCAGAACATGACTTATGTTATCTAAATGCAATGATATTCTACTTGCAATCTCAGTCCCCTTATAGTAATCTGCTGTGGAGCTCATGCAGTAGATAATTGCTCAACAGATATATGTCTTTAGGATATTGCGGTGTCCTTATGTTATACTATTATATCAATATCCTAAGTTATATTTTATAAAGTGCAATTTTCTTATAGTCACTTTTTTTTTATATATATATATTGGTATTTTGATATCTTATAGCCCACTTGTGTTTTATCAATAGCGCTTTAGATGTATTTATAGTGCTATGCGCTGCTTACCGCTACCACGATATCCCCCCTGCGATGGTCTGGGAGGTGGGTAACGTCCGGTGGAGTGAGGATGGGTAAATGAGGCACTCTTCCACCAATTCAGTGGGTCTCTAGAGCTTCAGTGTTCCTCCTTCCTCGTGTGCCGCTGCACCGCTCGGAGTCTGCAGTTTTCCTTGGCACTCTCCCGGCGCATGCGCTGTCCACTTCCCCGAACGCCAGACCTCAACTCCATGTGGGTTCTCCGCGGCTTGTATCTCTTTGTAGCGGATCTCACGTATGTTTCCAAGATCAATCTCTAGTGGGCTAGGTCACATAGATATCTCCGTTGTATCACTTCCAATGCACACAGCGTCAGGTCATAGTGCGCGCCGGCCAGGGAAGACAATGGAGCGCCACACCGGAGGGCAGCCACAGCACGGGACAGGTAAGAAAGGTTTTTTTATTTTAATCTTATGTGGCTGGGTGGGCTGATCTGAGGTCTGATGGGGGCACAGTAGGCTGATGTGAGGTCTGATGGGGGCACATTCTGCTGATCTGAGGTCTGATGGCACAGTACGCTGATCTGAGGTCTGATGGGGCACAATACGCTGATCTGAGGTCTGATGGAGGCACAATACGCTGATCTGAGGTCTGATGGGGGCAGGGGACTGTTAGTTTAGTGATGTAAAAACTGGGGACAGGTTTCCTTTAACATAGGAACTATATTTTACTGCATTATATGGTAGAGTATTTACACTAGGGTATGTAGAAAGTCTATTGTACTGTACTTAACAGCATAGATGATCTAGCAGTTTATATAGTCATCTTTGTAATACAATATTATAACCACAACTAGTAGTATGTGCCTGTGAAGTTGGAAACGTGCGTTTGGGAAGCCACTAAGTGGGGGGCCCACTCAAGTATGTTTCGCCACTTTAGGGAAAAAAATTCCTTCCAGACTCCAATCAGGCAATCAGAATTACTCCCTGGATCAACAACCCCTCTCTAGTAACTATAACCTGTAATATTATTACCCTCCAAAAATACATTCAGGCCCCTCTTGAACTCTTTTAGTGAACTTACCATCACCACCTCCTGAGGCAGAGAGTTCCATAGTCTCACTGCTCTTACCGTAAAGAATCCTCTTCTATGTTTGTGTACAAACCTTCTTTCCTCCAGACGCAGAGGATGTCCCCTCGTCACAGTCACAGTCCTGGGGATAAATAGATCGTGGGAGAGATCTCTGTACTGACCCCTGATATATTTATACATAGTTATTAGATCTCCCCTCAGTCGTCTTTTTTCTAAAGTGAATAAGCCTAATTTTGATAATCTTTCTGGGTACTGTAGTCCACCCATTCCAGTTATTACTTTAGTTGCCCTCCTCTGAACCCTCTCCAGCTCTGCTATGTCTGCCTTGTTCACAGGAGCCCAGAACTGTACACAGTACTCCATGTGCGGTCTGACTAGTGATTTGTAAAGTGGCAGGACTATGTTCTCATCACGGGCATCTATGCCTCTTTTGATGCAGCCCATTATCTTATTGGCCTTGGCAGCAGCTGTCTGACACTGGTTTCTGCAGCTTAGATTTTTGTTCACTAAAATTCCTAGGTCCTTTTCTATGTCAGAGTTACCCAATATTTTACCATTTAGTATGTACTGGTGACTTGCATTATTCCTTCCCATATGCATAACTTTACATTTGTCAGTGTTAAACCTCATCTGCCACTTCTCTGCCCAAGCCTCCAGTCTATCCAGATCCATCTGTAGCAGTGTAGAGTAGTGAGTAATACACTTACAGCCAATGCATTACAATACAACAATACAACAATACAACAGTATTGTAATGCATTGTGCAGGGAATCAGACCCCCAAAAGTTAAAAAAAAGTAAAAAAAAAGGTGAAAAAAAAGTTAAAAAATAAAGTTAAAGAAATAATAAAATAAAATTTAATAAAATTTAATTTAATAAAAGTTTCAAGTAAAAAAAAGAAAAACTTAATTTTCCCCCCAATAAAGTAAAAAAAAATGTTAAATAAAGAAAAAAAAAGAAAAACTAGGCATATTAGGTATCGCCGCGTCCGTATCGACCGGCTCTATAAAAATATCACATAGTCCATCCCGCCAGGTGAACACAGTAAAAAATAAAAAATAAAAACAGTGCCAAAACAGCCATTTTTTGGTCACCTTCCCCCATAAAAAGTGTAATACTACGCGATCAAAAAGGCGTATTTACCCCAAAATGGTACTAATAAAATCGTCATCTCGTCCCACAAAAAATGATACCCTACCTGAGACAATCGCCTGAAAAATAAAAAAAATATGGCTCTTAGAAAATGGCAACACAAAAAAAAGATTTTATTCTGTTCAAAAATAAATATATTGTGTAAAACTTTCCAAAAATAAAAAAGTTAGACATATTTGGTATCACCACGTCCGTAACAACCTGCTCTATAAAAATATTACATAAGATGGCCCCCCCCAGGTGAATGCTGCAAAAAATTTAAAAAAAAAACTATGCCAAAACAACCATGTTTTTCCCTTTTGCCTCACAAAAAGTGTAATAGCAGGCGATCAAACAGGCATATTTAACCCAAAATGGTACCAATCAAACCGTCATCTTGTCCCGCAAAATTGATACCCTACCTGAGACAATCGCCCGAAAAATAAAAAAAATATAGCTCCCTGAAAATGGCAACACAAAATAAAGATTTTATTCTGTTCAAAAATAAATCTAATGTGTAAAACTTTCCAAAAATAAAAAAGTTAGACATATTTAGTATCACCACGTCCGTAACAACCTGCTCTATAAAAATATTACATGAGATGGCCCCTCCAGGTGAATGCTGCAAAAAATTAAAAATAAAAACTATGCCAAAACAACCATTTTTTTCCCTCTTGCCTCACAAAAAGTGTAATAGCAGGCGATCAAAAAGGCGTATTTAACCCAAAATGGTACCAATCAAACCGTCATCTTGTCCCGCAAAAATGATACCCTACCTGAGACAATCGCCTGAAAAATAAAAAATATGGCTCTCTGAAAATAACAACACAAAAAAAGATTTGATTCTGTTCAAAAATGCATCTAATGTGTAAAACTTTCCAAAAATAAAAATGTTAGACATATTGGGTATCGCCGCGTCCATAACAACCTGCTCTATAAAAATATCACATGATTTGCCCTCTCTGGTGAATGCTGTAAAAAAATTTTTTTTAAAAAAACTATGTCAAAACAGCTATTTTTTTCACCTTGACTCACAAAAAGTGTAATACCAAGAGATCAAAAAGTCTTATGTACCCCAAAATGGTACCAATGAAAACATCAGCTCATCCCGCAAAAAATGAGCCCCCACATAAGACAATAACTCAAAAAAATCAGTGGCTCCCGCAAACCATTCCATCAAAATCTGTGTTGTAAAATCCATATGGCGCTCCTTCTGTTTTGAGTCCTGCCATGTGCCCCCACATCAGTTTACCACCACATATGGGGTGTTGCCGTATTCAGAAGAAAATGGATAACAAATTATGGGGTGCTTTTCTCCTGTTACCCCTTATGAAAATAAAAAAATTTGGGGCTAAAGCAACATTTTATTGGAAGAAATGAAATTTTTCATTTTCATAGCCAAGTGTTTCCAAATTCTGTAAAACACTTAGGGGGTCAAAGTGGCCAGTACCCCCCTTAATATATTCGTTGAAGGGTGTAGTTTCCAAAATGGGGTCACTTTTTGAGGGTTTCCACTGTAGGGGTACGTCAGGGTCTCTCAATTACAAAATGGTGCCTAAAAACTATTCTAGCAAAATCTGCCTCCAAAATCCATATGGCGCTCCTTTACTTCTGACCACTGCCACAAACCCATAGAGACGTTTACCACCACATATGGGGTATTTCTGTAAACTGCAGAATCAGAGCAATGTATATTGAGGTTTCGTTTGCTGTTAACCCTTACTGTGTTGCAAGAATAAAATTATTAACATGAATAATCTACCAAAAAAGTGAAATTTTGAAATTTCACCTCCATTTTCATTTAATTCTTGTGCAACACCTCAAGGGTTAACAAAGTTTGTAACAGCAGTTTTTTTATAATTTGAGGGGTGTAGTTTCTAAAATGGGGTCATTTATGGGTGGGTTTCATTATGTAAGCCCCTCAAAATCACTTTATATCTGAATTGGTGCTTAAAAAAATGGTTTTGGAAAATTTGGTGAAAATTTGAAAAATGGCTTCTAAACTTCTAAGCCCTCTAACGTCCTAAAAAAGAAAAATGACATTTATAAAATGATGCCAACATAAAGTAGACATATGGGGAATGTAAAATAATCACTATTTTTGGAGGTATTACTATTAGAGATGAGCGAGCATGCCATTTTTGCGTATTTGCATACGCATTTTAAAATTCCTACGCTATTCATACGCATATTTAAATCTATACGCAAATGCGTACGAATTGAATTTATACACTATTCGTACGCTATTCGTACATGCGAGCATGCTCGCTCATCTCTAATTACTATGTATTTTGAAAGTAGAGAAATTGAAATTTGGAAATTTTTCCAAATGTTTGGTAAATTTGGTATTTTTTTATAAATAAAAATGAAATATTTTGCCAAAAATTTACTACTGTCGTGAAGCACAATATGTGACGAGAAAACAATCTCAGAATGGCCTGGATAAGTAAAAGCGTTCCAAAGTTATTACCACATAAAGTGACACATGTCAGATTTGCAAAAAATGGCCTGGGCAGAAAGGTGAAAACAGGCCCGGGTTGAAGGGGTTAAAAAACCAATATTCAAAACAATATACAGGGTGGGCCATTTATATGGATACACCTAAATAAAATGGGAATTGTTGGTGATATTAACTTCCTGTTTGTGGCACATTAGTATATGGGAGGGGGGAAACTTTTCAAGATGGGTGGTGACCATCGGGGCCATTTTGAAGTCGGCCATTTTGGATCTAACTTTAGTTTTTTCAATAGGAAGAGGGTCATGTGATACATCAAACTTATTGAGAATTTCACAAGAAAAACAATGGTGTGCTTGGTTTTAATGTAACTTTATTCTTTCATGAGTTATTTACAAGTTTCTGACCACTTATAAAATGTGTTCAAAGTGATGCTCATTGTGTTGGATTGTCAATGCAACCCTCTTCTCCCACTCTTCACACACTGATAGCAACACCACAGAGGAAATGCTAGCACAGGCTTCCAGTATCCATAGTTTCAGGTGCTGCACATCTCGTATCTTCACATCATAGACAATTGCCTTCAGATGACCCCAAAGATAAAAGTCTGAGGGGGTCAGATCGGGAGACCTTGGGGGCTATTCAACTGGCCCACGACAACCAATCTACTTTCCAGGAAACTGTTCATCTAGGAATGCATGGTCCTGACACCCATAATGTGGTGGTGCACCATCTTAATGGAAAAACTCAGGGAACGTGCCAGCTTCAGTGCATAAAGAGGGAAACACATCATCATGTAGCAGTTGAATAGCCTCCAAGGTCTCCCGTTTTTAAACAGAATATACTATAGTATAAACAGAATATACTATATCCTATACTATCCTGATTGTTGCAGGCTATATGCACAGGAGAGGTAATTCTGATAGTGTTAGGTTCCCATCTGTAGAAGCCACCTTGCCATTTGTAGATGGACCCAAGACAATTTTGATCAAAAACATGTGCAAAGAGCTTCAGATTTTCACGTATGGTAGGTTTAGCAGTAATGCAATTGAAAGTAATCCACCATGTTTCCAGTAACTGCATGTGTCTGTGTACTTGGTGTAAGGTATTGCTAAATTTTTCTTTTTTTCAAATTTTTCTTTTTTTCTTTGCAAATTTTTCTTTTTTTCATTGCTACATATACTGGTTGTTAGCTTGTGCATGTCGGCCATGGTAGTGTGCACCTGAACTTAACTGCATATGCTGAGGATCGGTCATCAATATCTCTAGCTTGGGGAAACACTTTAATTCGGTACAACCCATTGAAAAATGTTCCCTAGAAATCCATTCCAGATACATTTATAAAAATTAATATTTTTAGATTTTTAAAAAAATCTAATCCTTGTTTTAAAAACTTGATAAAATTGTTCCTTTATTCAGGTTTCTATTTAAAGCAGAATGTGTGCACTTTTTCCTTTACCATATTTAATAAGATAATAAAGAAGTACATTTAAATTACACTCATGAGTAAAATGCCACTCCAAAAGATATCTGTGCCCATAGTAATGGACTTTTAATGTATATTCCCTGTCCTGTTTGTACATTTGAATAATAATTTCATCTGACAATATAATTAGATTGGAAAACAATCTCTAGTTCCTTGGTATTTTAGGAATTTATCATCATTTCTATCTTTACTTACATAGCCTTCTATAAATGATATTGTAAAGAGAGTTAAATAAGTTAAACCAATGCAATTACATTCACAGATTTAAATTATCTCAGGTATCCATTTATAAGGCTTTGTACCAGGCACGTACAATTTACTCTGTTCAAATAAATGCACTTGTAGCAGTATATTTATGATGTCAGTGCTGTTTCTGTGTTTGCCTTCCCATCCTGAGTAATCGCCTGTATGTAAGAACTTGACATTTTAACGGTATTTTCAAACAATTTCATTCATTATCAAATAACCGTTTAGTGCACTGCTGCAATTTCATACCATTTACTGGCCCTTTTAGACATTGCTAAACAATGATTTATCAGTTCCAGCATACGTTTAAATGCTTATCACAGCACATAGGGTAAGTAGTATGAGGAAGCTGTCAAGGTCTGCTTTTAAAAGGCCATGTAGCTATAGTTTTACATTCAAGCAATTTTCACTGAAAGAGAGTTAGCCTATTTGGAAACCAGGAGATTTTCATTCAAGTGGAAACACTTTCATTAAGCTTAGATATCAGTATTTCAGTTTTTATGATGAGGCACTTGCTAAATCTACTATAATCTACTATGGTGTTAGCAATGAGACCTCCATACTTGTGATTCCACATACATATATAGGTCTTGTACCTATTCCATACATTTAGCTTAAAGATGAGAGAATCGATTCTGAACCAATCGGATTTGTTACAAATTTCACAAAAATTCATCCTCCAAACGAATCCGAAGCTTCTGCAAATTGTTTCAGATGAATTGCGTATATAAAAATGTCATTACACATGTTAAATATTACTGCAAGATAATGTTCAGTTATAGCAAAAGCATTTTATACGGCTATAATGCCATTATTATACCTGTGTTATTACATGCATTGAATATTACTGCAAGATAACGTTCTGTTATAGCAAAAGCATTTTATGCCAGCTATGCTATCTTTTTAAACATGTTGCATATTGCTGCAAAATAATGGGTAGCTACAGCAAAAGCAAAACTGCAATAACGCCATTTTTACACTCGTGTTATTGAACGCATAGTTTTACCGCATACATTGCATTGTTATACCTGTGGTAGTAAATTGTCAATACCAATGTACAGTGTGTTTCTAGAAGGGGAGGGACATTTTAATGATTTGATTTCATCTGTCTTTAAAGAGGCTCTGTCACTAGGTTTTAACCTATGTATTTAAATACATAGGTTAAAACCCCTTAACTAGTACAGTTATATCATACCTTTATTGCAGAGTACAGCGCAGCGGTTGTGCTGAAAAACCAACTTAAAACTCTATGCTAATGAGCCTTCGGAGCACCGGGGGGCGGGCTCTTTCTTCCTGAGCACCGCTTCTTCACCGCCCCCCGGGGCCCGAGGCTCTCCCCGATGCCGACGTCCACGCCCCTCTGGAATTTGATTGACAGCGCTAGACCGTTTGGTCTAGTGCTGAAATCCGGCGCCTGCGCAGTCCGATTGTGCCGGCGCATGCGCAGAAGCGCTTGCAGTGCCGAATACTGCAAGCGCTTCCATCCTTGTGCGCACGCGGTCCCCTAGGTGCAGTAGGCGTGAACCCTGCACCTAGTAGCGGCCGTAATGCCTCCTCTTACCCCTCCTCCGTAGCGTTGATTGACAGGGCCAGGCAGCCAGCTCTTTCGGCTCCCGGCCCTGTTCGAGTCCGAAATCCCGCGCCTGCGCATTGCGATCAGCAATCCGCGCATGCGCGTTGAGCCGCCGGCCGCCCTGCTCCCGGCTTCCTCAATGCGCCCGCATTGCTGATCGCAATGCGCAGGCGCGGGATTTCGGACTCGAACAGGGCCGGGAGCCGAAAGAGCTGGCTGCCTGGCCCTGTCAATCAACGCTACGGAGGAGGGGTAAGAGGAGGCATTACGGCCGCTACTAGGTGCAGGGTTCACGCCTATTGCACCTAGGGGACCTAATTTACATATTTTAAAAACTGAGTTTTCTCACTAACAACTTTACAGAAAAGTATAAAACAAAAAGATCTGTCATCAGGTGTCATTTGCGTATTGCAAATGACACTTGGTTTACTATGGTAAATTCTGATGACAGAAACCCTTTAAATTACACAAAAGACACTTGCAATTTTGCTAGCACCATTTAATAATCTGTGTACCAAACCTGTGACTTTTTATTTATCGGCCTCATAATAAAATGTCTGGAAAATGGACCCAGGCCTTGTCATCCCAGAGTCAGGATGTGGGCAGTAGCAGAACCTACCATCTGACCAGTAGTAGTAGTAGTAGCAGCAGTAGTAGGCCACAGTCCTCCTTGGCTTCCCATTATTATTGAAAACAGAGGATGACATTGTGGACTAGATGGCTGACTTCTCCTCTAAGGCACAACAGTATGATGTGGATGTCACTTCTGAGTTTCACACCATGCCCTAGATCAAGAGGTCATAGCATACTTCCTATTCCTTCTACTTGCAACCCCAGAGAAGTCTTTCAGTTGAATCCTCTGTTTCTTCACTGTCCCCTCCTAGTGGGGAACATTTTCCTAAGAAGTAACAAAACCCCATGTGCTATGGAAGGTACTCCCTGTTGATGACTTTTTAGTGAACAGTCAGTGTTTGGACAGCCACGAGGAGGAGGTTCAAGAGGAAGCAGGAGATCCTATGCATTGCTGTGTTAGTGGGGGTGGTAGTAGTGGCACCTATAGCCACAGTAGTGGAGGCAGCAGCAGTGGCAATGGCAGTGGCACTCAGGGCAAATAAAGAGCAGGAAATGACGAGGGGGGCCATAGAGTCCACCATGACATAACACAGTCTGATAAAAGTGATGCACAGGGTGAGGACTACGACTGGGAATGTGTGTGTTGGACAGGACCTGGGAACTGGATCAGAGTGCTGAGGAGGAGGTAACATTGGGGGGGTGCAGCAATAAAGAGCAGAGGCAAGGTATGGCCAGAAACTTTTTTTTAAAAAACTGGCAGGGCAGATCCGCTTCTTTTATAGACAGCTTGGGAACGTGTGATGCTGCTGATACTGTGGACATAGTGGACTCAAAACATGCCAGACAAGCTCAGCTGCCACTAGTGTACAAGTATCTCCCATCCGGCAGTTCTTCTCTACAGTGCCGGTAGACATTTGCATTCACATGTACAAGATCTGCAAAATTGGAGCTCTAACACAAAGATATGCACCACAGCTCTATTGCAGATCATGATGCAGGCATTACCAGTTTCTGTGGGAAAATAGAAGTGGTTGCCTTCCTCCTTCTCCCTTTGTCGTTTGCAGCAGCCAGACTGCATCTATGTCCAGTCCGCTACCTTGTTATTGTCATCATCAGTTACTGCCTCTTCCACTTGATAACGGCATATGTGACCAGAAAACAACTCTACAAGCCCAGCAATCCACTGAAGAGCAAGATTAACTCCCAACTGGTCAAATTGTTGGTGGTGCAGTTGCTGCAGTACCACTTAGTGGATTCTGGTGCCCTTATAGAGTTGAGTTGCTCCCCTCCCCCTCCATCCTATCATGTGGAAAGTGAAGCGTTGCCATGTTAGAGCTGATCAGCCTGGGCAAGAGTAGCCACACAGCTGATCGGTTGCTATATATATATATATATATAGTTTCCTGAAGGCAGGGAGACTTGTAACAGCTGTTTTACACTATATAGGGACAGTTATAATATACAGCTGTCCCTATATAGTGTAGAACAGCTGTTATTTGTTTTGCTGCCTTCTCAATACCAAGCGCTCAGCGCTCACTACTTGCAGTAATTGATTGCTGCTGGCTTACACGGGAAGAATTATAGAGATAGCAGCCAGGCAGGGAACTATAACACTATGTATATATGCTGGAGGCAGTTAGGGTAGCAGCAGTACGGTAAATAAAAACATACAATTTTAGTAATTTTTTAGCCACATCAGTTGGCTAAAAAAATTAATAAACATAGCTTCCTTCTAGCCTGTTTAGAGGCACAGGATCCCAGGGGGAAGGGGGCCCTCCCCGGCTATAGGAGAAGTACTGGACTGCTAAACTGAGATTGGGGCTTATAAGGTGTAGCTTAGTAGACTGATGAAGGGTGAGCTTAGTGGGGTGATGAGGCGGTTCTTAAACAGGTGATGGGATAGAGCTTAAAGAATAACTGTACTTTCACACAATTTCATTTGATTTAATAGAGAATGGTGTAACTAGCAAATTTCTAAACCACTCAGCCAGCAAGTCATGGCCTCTAGAGGTCTCATTTCTATCTAATTTGCAGTCCACTGCCTGTTGTCAGGTAATATCCATCCCTCATAGCACAGACACAGAAGATGGCTCACAGGAAATGGGGGAATGTCAGAGCTAGCTGAGATCCTGAGCCTAATAAAACAATGGCTCTACACTACTTCTGAATATAGTAACATAGTAACATAGTTTATAAGGCCAAAAAAAGACATCTGTCCATCCAGTTCGACCTGTTTTCCTACAAGTTGATCCAGAGGAAGGCAAAAAACCCCTGTGCGGTAGAAGCCAATTTTCCTCACTTTAGGGGAAAAAATTCCTTCCCGACTCCAATCAGGCAATCAGAATTACTCTCTGGATCAACAACAACCCATATCTAGTAACTATAACCTGTAATATTATTACCCTCCAGAAATACATCCAGGCCCCTCTTGAACTCTTTTAGTGAACTTACCATCACCACCTCATCAGGCAGAGAGTTCCATAGTCTCACTGCTCTTACCGTAAAGAATCCTCTTCTATTTTTGTGAACAAACCTTCTTTCCTCCAGGCGCAGAGGATGTCCCCTCATCATGGTCACTGTCCTTGGGATAAATAGATGATGGGAGAGATCTCTGTACTGACCCCTGATATATTTATACATTGTTATTAGATCTCCCCTCAGTCGTCTTTTTTCTAAAGTGAATAACCCTAGTTTTGATAATCTTTCTGGGTACTGTAGTCCACCCATTCCAGCTATGGCTTTAGTTGCCCTCCTCTGAACCCTCTCCAGCTCTGCTATGTCTGCCTTGTTCACAGGAGCCCAGAACTGTACACAGTACTCCATGTGCGGTCTGACTAGTGATTTGTAAAATGGCAGGACTATGTTCTCATCACGGGCATCTATGCCCCTTTTGATGCAACCCATTATCTTATTGGCCTTGGCAGCAGCTGTCTGACACTGGTTTCTGCAGCTTAGTTTGCTGTTCACTAAAATTCCTAGGTCCATTTCCATGTCAGAGTTACCCAATGTTTTACCATTTAGTATGTACTGGTGACTTGCATTATTCCTTCCCATATGCATAACCTTACATTTGTCAGTGTTAAACCTCATCTGCCACTTCTCTGCCCAAGCCTCCAGTCTATCCAGATCCATCTATAGCAGTGTACTGTCCTCTTCTGTGTTAATTACTTTACACAGTTTAGTGTCATCTGCAAAAATTGATATTTTACTGTGCAAACCTTCTACAATATCTTTAATAAATATATTGAAGAGAATAGGGCCCAATACTGACCCCTGTGGTACCCCACTAGTGACAGTGACCCAATCTGAGCATGTACCATTAATAACCACCCTCTGTTTTCTATCACTGAGCCATTTACTTACCCACATACAGACATTTTCTCCCAGGCCAAGCATTCTCATTTTATATAATAACCTTTTATGTGGTACAGTGTCAAATGCTTTGGAGAAGTCCAGATATACGACATCCATTGATTCCCCATGGTCAAGTCTAGAACTTACCTCCTCATAGAAACTGATTAAATTGGTTTGACATGACCGATCCCTCATGAAGCCATGCTGATATGGAGTTATTTGCTTATTTTCATTGAGGTACACCAAGATAGCATCTCTTAGAAAACCCTCAGTTTACCCACTACAGATGTTAAACTTACCGGCCTATAGTTCCCGGGCTCTGTTTTTGGACCCTTTTTGAATATTGGCACCACATTTGCTATGTGCCAATCCTGTGGAACACTCCCTGTCAGTATAGAGTCCTTAAATATCAAGTATAAGGGTCTGGCAATGACATTACTTAATTCTCTTAGGATACGGGGGTGTATGCCATCCGGTCCTGGCGATTTGTCTATTTTAATTTTTTTAAGATGCCCCAGTACTTCTTCCTGGGTCAGACAGGACACTTTTAAAGGGGAATTCACTTTTATATTCTGCATTTCATCTGACAGTTTATTTTCCTCAGTGAATACAGTGGAGAAAAAAATATTTAAGAGTTATATTATAGGAGCCTCCCATGTGATCTCTCCCTCCTTATCTGTTCTGTGAGCTCTAGAGCTGAAAAAATGGAAAGTAAGGGAAAGGATTTCACAGCAGTACTGTCAGGTCTGGTCATCGGAGAACATAGGGTCTATGTTTTGCTTGGTATTCTGAGTTTTTGTGTGTTTCTGTTTAGTGCCTACGCCTTGCCTTGAACCATGTTCACACTGTGGGTTGTTTTAGAGCCAACACCCAGCTTCATGTTTGGTTTGTCTACTTAGGGTTAATACTCAGGTGCTGGCTGAGTGGCTTCTCTGAATCTGGTCCATTCAGAACCTGGGGGTGGGATATCTTCCTGCTTATATACCTATCTTTCTCTCTGCTCCTTGCTGGTTTTTGCAATTCCTTGCTATTCCTGCTTGCGTTGTTTTGTGTATCCTGACTGCTGATTTGACCCTTGGCTTGTATCTGACTACTCTACTGTCTTCCGATTTTGTACTGGCGTTATCTCTGGTTTCTGACATGGCTAGCTGACGATTCTTCTGTGTTTTGTTCGTCTCTTGTTTGTTGTCCCTGTTCCCTGCACCTTATACAGTGTATTTCGCAGTCCTCGTGGTTGTCGCCCCACGGTTTAGCGTGGTTGAGGCAATAGGCAGGGACAGAGGGTTGGGTAAGCTCAGGGCACACGCTCCTCTGTTGTCTGTTTATCCCAACCTTGACAAGTACAGTGCTAGCAGAAGGGAGATGCCATCTGCTTTGGGTGAAATGCATCTAGGTATAGGAAATAATATGGCTGAAAAATACTTTAGCCCAAAAAACATCTGTTCCTCCACAGTTATGATTACACAATGAAGTACATTTTGCACAAAAGTACAACATTTTTTGAAAACTCAGGTATGCTTAAACAGTGTAATAGGGCAGGATTTTGTAATGTGACTGGGCACCCAAATCTAACTTTTTTTAGGGGGCTAGAAATGCAAAATACAGCCCTAGGTACAGTTAGATCTAAAAGTATACCTAAGTTTTTAAAAAAGTTTGCATAATGGCTGTGCCTCTTACAATCACAACTGTGAATAAACAATTATGTTTGGGCTTCCCTAAAGTTCCTTTCAGCTATATTATTTCCTGTTTCAGCTGCACAGTTAGATGCATTTCTCTCACAAGCAGTGGATGTCTCTTTTTTGCCAGTACTGTATGCAGTGACCTAACTTTCATTACTTCCCACTATGTTTGAAACAGCTGATAAGGAGGGACAAATCCCATTTACAGAAAGGCAGAAGGATCCAATGATGCTTAGGCTACTTTCACACTAGCGTTTTTAAATTCCGGTATTGAGTTCCGTCATAGGGGCTCAATACCGGAAAAAAACGCTTCAGTTTTGTCCCCATTCATTGCCAATGGGGACAAAACTGAACTGAAGACAACGGAATGCTCCTGAAAGCATTCCGTTCCGTCTTCAGACCGGAGAACAAACCGCAGCATGCTGCGGTTTTCTCTCCGGTCCAGGCATCCGCACCAAGACGGATCCGGAATGACCCCCAATGCAAGTCAATGGGGACGGATCCGTTTGGTGTGACACACCAGTAATCCGGATCTGTCCTCCATTGACTTGCAATGGGGGGTCATTCCGGATCCGGCTACACATATACAGAGATACATACAGACATACATACATACTCACACATACATACATACTCACATACTCCAGGCAGGGACGCCGGCAGCATGTCTTCACGCGCCTCCTGCACGCAGCTATGACGTTTCCCCACTGCGCCCAGCAGAAGGCGCTGTGGGGAATCGTCCTCACTGCGCGCAGGAGGCGCGTGAAGACGTGCTGCCGGCGTCCCTGGCTGGAGTATGTAAGTATGTATGTATGCTCTCTGTGTCTCATCCCAATGTCTGTGTCAACATGTGTGGGGCCGGACCGCTGCTCCGGCTCCACACATGTATCAGCGGCAGCACGAATCCGTCAGCACCCTTTAGGTGCCGGATCCGTGCTGCCGCTAGTGTGAAAGAGGCCTTAGAAGCTGTTGTTTTTATCAGGATCAGGATCTCAGCTAGCTCTAACATGCCACCATTTCCTGAGAGACCTCTTCTAAGTCTATGTTACCAGACAACAGGCAGTGGACTGCAACTTAGGTGGAATTGAGACCCCTAGTGGCCATGACTTTACAGGTTTTTCAGGTGGACGCAAGCAGATTTTTTAAAATTAAGTGATTTTGAAATTTGCTAGTTACACCGTTCTCTATTAAATGAAATGAAATTGTGTGAAAGTATAGTGACTCTTTAAAAGTAGTTTCCTGCCTTCTTTTAGATTATAAAGGACTGAGCTAATTACTTTTTTGCTCACAATACCTGGGGATTGTTAATGAGAAATAAAGGGGATTTTCTATAATGAGCTATTGGAGTGCAAGGGACATTTGCTCCAGGTGTCAAAACATGTCTAGGTTTCCTTTCCTAGGTTTTGAGTAACATAGTAACATAGTTTATAAGGCCGAAAAAAGACATCTGTCCATCCAGTTCGGCCTGTTTTCCTACAAGTTGATCCAGAGGAAGGCAAAAAAACCCTGTGAGGTAGAAGCCAGTTTTCCCCACTAGGGAAAAAAATTCCTTCCCGACTCCAATCAGGCAATCAGAATAACTCCCTGGAGTTCTTACAGGTGTAAAATGTAAGAATTGTAAATTGTTATTGCTACAAGTCCTTTCATAGTGTCTCAATCCTGGTCAGCTTAAATGACTGTCTTTGCACTATTTGTTCTCCCCACAAGAACTATAAGTCCTTTAATAGTGTCTCAGTCCATATCATGGCAGACTAGACGGTATGAAGAGTGATGGCATATATGTTGTATAGGTTGTGATAACCTGGAGTAATACTTTTGTTCAGGACGGGTGCTGTGCTGCAAGTCCGAAGCGTGAGACTTGCTCTTCTGAAAGAAGCCATAGGGTACGACTACATGCCATGGTCGTGAGTCGTTTGGGGCAGAGCCAGCTGTGGTCAAGAACCGCGCAGTCAATTTGGTTTTTTAACTAGATTATTTAACTAATGAAGACCACACTTTATAGCTGGTCTTCATTGTTAAAGGGGTTGTCGGAGTTATTTTTTTGTTCTTTATATGTTTCTAACTTGTCAGGTATAACAACTTTCCCATATACTTTGTGTTTCCAAAGCTGCTGGTTTCTCAGAGTTGACTGAGGGTCACATGACCTGTGATGTCACCTTATCTCTCTGCTCTGTGATGTTTCGTTCACAAGCCTCAGAGTTCAGATAAGAGTCTGTACACGAGACGTCACTGGCCACGCCCCCTTCCTTTGCCGGCTGCTATCTGCTCTCCCTGGTTTCCTTCAGATAAAACATTAACCCCTTCAGCCAGAACACACTGAGGGCTCAAGGCTTTAGAACAAACAGTAGCTGCAGCAGTGAGAGGAGACAAATGCTGGGCAAGGAGCTATAGAGGAATTGTATTGTACAAGAACAGGTAGGGAGAATTTCCTGTGTGTATCAGCATTGTCATTGTACAGCTGGGACTTGTAGTCCTACACATACAACATGCTGCTGAGTATTCCAGCAGGCAGACATGTAACTCAGCACTTGTATTCATTCCCTTTGCAGAGAGGGGGGGAGAAGGGGGAGGGGCTGAGATTGTTGTTATTGCATGTAAACAAAGACCAGAAGAGAACCAGGGAAATGAGGAAATATGGATTTTTTTTGCCTCAAACTTGCTTAACTTAGTTATATATTGCTGCCCATCAGATTTACAGTGCTAGATTTTTTTTTCATAACTCGGACAACCCCTTTAATGGCCGCACCGTATTGAAGGTGTGTGGTCGTACCCTTACAGCTAGGGATGAGTGAAGTGAGCTTCAGATCCTAGATCCGAAGTCGCTTTGCTCAAAACTTCGAATTAATGCTGTACATGAAAAGTTGATTTATGTTAAATTCAATGGGCAGATTAAAAAAATGGCTGTAAAGGTGTACCTACCTTTATCTAGTATTAGCCAGTGTTAATCTGGCACGTCCGGGAACCCCGCTGATTAGCTGTTCGAGAAGGCACCGCTCCTGTGAGTGTCCCGGCCTTCTCAGTGCTTACCAAGCACAGTGCTGTACATTGTATAGCGGCTGTGCTTGGTATCGTGCTCAGCCCCTTTCACTTCTATTGAGTTGAGCTGCTCCTAGGCCACGTGACTGATGAATGTGTCGTCACTGGCCTAGGAAAAGCTAAGAGAAGGCCGCGACACTCACAGGAGCGACAGTGCCTTCTGAAACTGCTGATTGGCTTTAGTCCTGGGTGTCGAACCCCCACCGATCAGATACTGATGACCTATCCTGAGGACAGGTCATCAGCATAATTTTCGGAAATTCTCTTTAATAACTAAACATATTCATACAGTGGACCTTTTCCTTTAAATACTGAAGCAAATAGTATGAATCATAAATTCTACTTTAGACCTGTGGAAAATATGCATAAGAAATTATATACAATAGAATAAATACATATTTTAACTATTTCTTGTACATGGTTATAGAAAATTCAAGTCTTTGAGGGAGCGAAATACCAACATTAAGCAATTGTTGATTCTGCAGTATGTCTGATAAATGCCTGTGCCTTGTGTTATTACCCCAGTAAACCTGTTCTCCTTAGTACGGCTCTTTCATGGAAGATTTTGCTTGTATTAGCAACATTTGTTTGATGTTAATAAAGCTGCTCGTGCTCTTTTTAGGGCAGCTGGTTTTGGCATCTGGCCTTGTAGTTGAACATTTTTTTCTCTGGGTTACAAATAGGTTTACCATTACTTTAAATCTTCTCCTGCCACCATGTGGGGCATTTGGAGATTGCATGTAATAAACTACTCCAGTTCTTGTGCCATCCGATGGTAAAATACTATGACTGCAGTCATTATTAAAGGGTGAATATCATTTAATTATAGACTATAGTACTCAACTCTAAATTTATAGAATGATAATCTCCTAATACTGAATATTATTTGATATTTACAATTTAATGTAAAGGAAAACTCTCTTAGTTGCCCATAGCAACCAATCAAATTCCACCTTTCATTTTACAAAAGAGCTCTGGAAAATTAAAGGTGAGTCTGTCTGGTTTCTATGGGCAACTAAGAGAGTTCTACTTTACATCAATTTTGATAGATCTCCCCCTTAACTTTACTCTACATTTCCCATGGCCAAGTGGCCTTATGTTGACCGTCTCCATGTAAAATCCATATACTATACTGGTGAGCAGTGTATAACGATTTCTTTATGTCCTCCTCAGTAAGAATGCTCCCATGGTTCTCCAAAAGCACTCTCTGTTTGTGCAGTACTCCAGCAATTTCAGGCTGTACTTCTTCTATTTCTTCTATCAATCCTACTGCAAAGATTTCTGGGAACTAAGGGCAGCTTCTTTCATATGATATGAAAACATGTACATGTAACATAATTTAATACACGAGTATTTTAACACAATAGTACTTATTTGGGTGGAAAGGGAGTGACTGCACTTTAAGCTGATTGCGAAGCCGCAAATCATGGATATTGGCTGTGTGCATTACGCATTTTGCAAAATGAAAGGGCCATCCCCTAATAGAACAGTCTTATACTTGTCTGTAATGTGGACAATAATAGGACATATTCTGTTTTTTTGTGGAAAAGCCATGTGGATACAGAATGCACACTGAGTCATTTCTGCTTTGTTTTTCTTTTCTTTGCGACCGCCTTGAATTTTAAAAAAGTGGAACGGACATGGAAAAAAAATATGTTTGTGTGCATGAGCCCTTATGGCTGTTTTTTGCCACGGAAATGACAATGGACTTAACCCTCTCCATTGCAAAGCAGGAGATCCACAGCATAACTTGACATGCTTGTAATGCTGATAATAACAAGACTTCAGGTCCGGATACTCTATACAGAGAGACTCTTAACTGCAACTACACTTCAAATGAAGGTTAATAGCTTATTAATTATTAAATATAACAACAATAAAGTATACATAGAGAGATATAATATCCTTCTTTTTGCAAGTTAAAGGGTTTCTGTCACCAGTTTTGGGCATATAAAACAGGATGACATTTGCAATGTGCAAATGTCACCTGATGCCCAAACTGGTAATCATTTTTTTACTGGTGTCCCCGTTTTTGTAATAAATCGACTTTTGTGATATGAAAATTAATCTTACTAGGTGCAAGGGGCGGTAACCCTGCACCTAGTAGCGCCGTTTCCCTACCTTTATTCACGCCCCCTTGCTTGTGATGGACAGGGCCAGGCAGCTCGCTCTATCTGCTCCTGGCCCTGTCTGTGCTGGAAATCCCGGCAGCCAGCGGCACTCACTGCTCCGGCACCGAATGAAGGCCGCACGGCGCAGGCGCGGGATATTGCCATTTTCTAATCACCACTGCATTTTAGTGACATTACGCCAGCTTCTGTCATGAGCCAGGGGGGTGGCAGTTCTCTGACGTTCAGCTCCATAGCCCTCCGCCCACTAGGCCTCAAGCCTATGAGACAGTAAAACGGCCAGGCAGTCAGGATGACATCATTGCGATCTCCTGCGCCGAGTCACGTCATCACACCTCCGTTACCTTGCACAGGATATCGCGGTGATGTCATAGCGACCACTTGTGCTGGGAAGTGTCAACTCAGGTGGGGCTAGTCTAGAGGGCATTATATGTGGGAGCATTATATGTGGGAGCATTATATACGGGGGCATTATACTACAGGGGGAGCTCATTATACAAATGGGGGGGCCTTAATGCCCTATGGGGGCATTTTTAATTTTGGAGATACTGTGAGGGCATTATTATTGGCCACAATATGGAGAGTATTAATATTAATGGGTTGCTATTGGGGGTATTATTACTATTGAGGGCAGTCCGTGAGTTATTGGGGGGGGGGGACTATTGGGGCGTACAGCGGGCACAGTATTGGGAATAGCAACAGGATGACGATGTTGGGGCACCACGAGGGGAGGATGATGAAAAAGTGAGGAATCTAAGATGTCTGTGTGTCAAACTCTGTAGAGACGAGACATGGCTGAAAGAAATCATCACGGCAGTCTGATCTCCAAGTGGAGAAGATGAGGAAAGAGAACATCTACATCAGAGAAGACATACTGCAGCGTTGCATGCAATGTCCCTTCAAATATGTCTTTAAGGCCTGATGCACACCTGATGCAAATTTTTGTGGATCCAATGCAGACCCATTCATTTCTAGATCCGGTTGTCCGGCCTCATTAGGTGGCATGGGACAGTGGGGCCACAAGGCGACATCATTATAATATATGGAAGCAACAAGAAGACATTTTACTGTATAAGCCCCATACATTATAAAGTCTTCATTTTGCCCCTATACAGTATAATTGTGTTAGTGTGCTGACGGGAAAAGTGACATGTGTCCTGCGACACTGCATCTATCAATTGTCAATGGTATCGCAGTGTGACAGGTGACATGTCCCAACTGTGACAATCACAGAAAATCCAGCACTGTTGGATTTTTGGTCACACAAGGCTTTGCTATCATAGACCACAATGCAAGTCGGGTGTAACTGCAACTTACCTTTGACTTTTCTGCAATATTGTTGTGTTTTTACAGCCAAATCACAGCTATAAAATACAAGTGGCACAGACATTTTTGGCATGTGACTTTTTTGATACTTGCTGTCACACAACACATGTACCCCCAGCCTAATAAGGCTGCCGTGAAGATGTTGGTGACACATTGATCTGAAATCCCCATTCTCTTACATGTAAATGGAATGTGATGTCAGTGACAGTTCTATCTGTATAGGGATAGGCAGGTTCAGATCACACTTTGCTGTTGTTTTCAAAAATAGTAGTGGAGTCTGGAGAAATATCATTGAAAGCTTTAGGGGGCTCTACTTTCGATCTGCTCTTAGTATTGGTTACAAAAGATGGATCAGAATGTAAAGCATGCAGCCCTCATGTGTACAATACTCATATCAAAGATACAACTGAACTCTACTTCAGTGTTTTACCAAAGCTAACCATAGACATACAATGCCTCTGGAAAATTCAGACCCTTTTACTTTTTTTTTTACATTTTGTTATGTTGTGGCTTTCAAGTTTTCCTCCATAATCAGAACATGAAAACAGTCCACCTGTGGTAAATTCAGGTGATTGGACATGATTTGGAAATATACACCCCTGTCTATATAGCTTCTCATAGCTGAAAGTCCTGAGGAAGAAAGAACGGCCTGTAGAGCTCAGAAACATGACCTTGTGGAGGCACAGATCTGGAGAAGGGTACAAAACATTTTCTGATGCAGTGAAAGTTCCCATGAGCACAGTGGCCTTCATAAATGGAAGAAGTTTGGAACGACCAGGACTCCTTCTAGCAGGGGCGTAGCTAAAGGTTCATGGGCCCTGGTGCAAGAGTTCAGCTTGGCCCCCCCCCCCACCTTCCCTCAGCGCTGGGGCACCTAGCTTTTCTGCCGGCCAAGTCAAAAATTGAACCCCCCCCCCATGCCAAATTCTCACCCTAACCTTTTCCCTCCTAACATTACGTGTATCACTACAGAACATACAGGGTAAGGCTACATTCACACAACAGTTGTTTTTGCAGCCTCCGATCTGCATATTTTGCGGCTCAGATGCGGACCCATTCACTTAAATGAACACTGTTTGCTACCCCCATGTGCCAGTAAAAATGCCCCCAGTGCCAGTAAAATGCTCCCAGTGCCCCCATGTGCCAGTAAAAATGCCCCCAGTGCCAGTAAAAATGCCCTCATGTGCCAGTAAGAAATGCCCCCAGTGCCCCCATGTGCCAGTAAAAATGCCCCCATGTGCCCCTAAAAATGCCCCCATTGCCCCAAATAGAGCTCCGGTCCGTGACTGCTACAATAAAAAAAAATAAACACTTATACTTACCTCCATGGAGCTGGCAGCGATGCGATGCAGGCCTCTTCCGGCCTATGTACCGCGCTGTACGGCTCAGGCGGCGCGATGACATCATTGTGCCGCCTGAGCCACCCTCTGATAGACCTCCTATCAGAGGAATGGGCAGGGGAGACCACTCTCCCTCCCCTGCCCCGCAGTACAGGCATCTGTATCGCCGTCCTGAGGATGACGATACAGATGACTATGGAGATAAGCGCTTCCACAATGGACAATCTCCCTCTGCCCCGCCGCCGCCCCCAACTGTGTGCAGGGCCGCGCCGCACCTGCCTAATTGGCGGTGCGGCCCTGCAAGTGGCAAGGGGGGCCCTCGGGGCCCCCCTGGCTTAGGGGCCCGGTCGCAACTGAGACCCCTATAGCTATGCCACTGATTATATGCATTCATACCTATTAATAAACTGCTCTGCAGCAAGACTGATAAATGTCTTGGAGCAACTAGATTGGAGCAACTCCAATCTAGACGCAACAGATAGTGCTTCCTAGTGGGCTAAAGGACCTTCCTGAAGTCATCTGCCCATGTGACCAGTGGGGGAGGAGCCAGAGGAGCAGAGAGCTGTGTTACTGTATGAAGAGGAGCCAGGCTGGAGTTTGGTGAGGCCTAGCTATGTATCTCTGTCCCTGTTTGTTTCCCTTTCCTTTATGTATCTGTCCCTTTGTCTGTCTGTCCCTGTGTGTCTGGGTTACTGTCCCTATGTGTGTCCCTATTCCTTTACCCGTGTGTCCCTGTGTTTGTCCCTATCTCTGTCCAAGTGTGTGTCTGTCCCTGTCTGTGTATGTCGCTGTCCCTGTGTGTTCTTGTCTGTGTGTGTGTGTGTGTGTCATTCCCTGTGTGTGTATCTTTCCCTGTGTCCCTGTCCGTGCCTGTCCCTGTGTGTGTCACCATCACTATGCCCACAGTGTTCCTATGTCTTGACACAGCTGCATCAGGACGTTCTGTGGGGGCAAGAAGAAGACGGAAGAGGAGGCAGCACCAGCAGGATGGAGTCCTGTGGGAGAGAGACAGGGAGGCACACTAAGGACACAGGTAAGACTACCAAATTATCAGCACTAGTGTTATCTGTGGTTTTACATAGGACTGCAGATAACCCTACCACATGATCTACACTAGTGTTAGCTGTGGTTTAACATAGGACTGCAGTTAACACTACCATATGATCTACACTATTGTTATCTGTGGTTTTACATAGGACTGCAGGTAAAACTACCACATTATCCACACTAGTGTTGTCTGTGGTTTTCCATAGGACTGCAAGTAACAGTACTACATTATCAGCACTAGTGCTGTTTTTTTCACATAGGACTGCAGTTAACACTACTACACAGTATAGTACACTACTCTGCAGTATAATTAACATTGGTGGCGCAGTGTGTCGTCCCCCCTACGCCCCAGTATTAAAGTCATTGATGGCCCAGTGGCCAATAGGGTCTCCTCCTCCCTTCCTCATTGGTGGTTTAGTGGCAGCTTCCAATCGGAGCCCCAGCAGTGTAATCGTGGGGCACCGATTGGTTACCATGGTAACTTGTCCCCCCCAAAAATAGGATAGACTGTTCTATTATGGGCTGGACGTGTCATAAATTTTTTTTTTATTTTTTATTTTATTTGCATGGTATCAAATGGTATCGAATATCGCAATACTAGCACTAATGTTATCTGTGGTTTTACATAGGACTTCAGGTGACATCTGCTACATTATCTGTACTGAGAGAGTTATCACTGTGTTATTTGTGGTGTTACATAGGACTTCAGGTGACATCTGCTACATTATCTGTACTGAGAGAGTTATCACTGTGTTATTTGTGGTGTTACATAGGACTTCAGGTGACATCTACTACATTATCTGTACTCAGAGTTATCACTGTGTTATCTATGGTGTTACATAGGACTTCAGGTGACTTCTACTACTTTATCTGTACTCAGAGAGTTACCACTGGCAGGACAGTCTCGAAATTCGGTTGCTACTTTGCTTTCATACAAATTTTTAATGGGAGGAGGGAGCCATTTAAATTTTGGCCTTAGGCAACAGAAGAGCTAGATTCGTCCCTGATGTCACGTCACTCATGGGTGACATGTCACGTGACCCGCATAAACACGTGACCTGAATCAAATTGGGTGTTGACATATGGAGACTATAACAAGGTAGTGATGGGACCAAAGGAGTCAAAACCCAGTGGAGAGCAGGTAAGTACACTTCCCTCTGCAGGTCCATGTTATGTGGAGGTGTCTGACAGAAAGGCCTCCAAAGGTGAACAGCCCCTTTAAGGAACTGGGACAGAATATGTTATTGGGGGTTAGGATATGTCTGCAAATATTGTAGCCGGTGCTTATGGTCATAATTCAAGGCTTCTACGGCTAATTGTTCAGCCATGATTTGCAAGTCACACGTGGCTCTGTTTGGAGACCACTGCTCTACATGCTACAGTGACGTGGAATCAGCTGTGATAGGCTTATACACCCTGCAGATATATCATCTATTCACAGCCTGCAACAGGAGCAAAAACATCCTATAAATCACAGATACCAGCCACAGAGTCACCATATCTCCAAATATCTCACTCTCCATTAATAAGTCAAGTCCCATCCCCCCAGCATCTTCCACAATACATCCCAGAAATGCCCACTCTAGAACATACTTATAATACACTCTGGAAAACCCTTTAAGGTCTGGGGCAGTGCTCCTCTGTACAGCTTCTATTCTGGCTGGAACAATGCTAGTAGCAGATCTCTTATTCATGTCAGTAGATCCTGCTGTACCGCTTGTATGAACTAAGTAAGAGATCCAGTCTCTGATTCCAGGAGGATCGTTCCAACCAATGGTGTAGATATTGTTGGCATCGGTATATATGGGATGGGGGTTAGCAATGACAAAATTCAGAGGCTTCAGAGGTTAAAAATACAACTTGGCTTTATTTGGTCCAGCAACAAAACAGCGACATCACATAGAGATCAGACGTTCCACCGCGTCTACTGTGCCTTCCCAGACTCAACAGTTTTATGTCCCAGTGGCTCAGCAGCATAGCCTGAGGTAATTTTGTGTGTGGGGTGGGGGTGGGGGTGTACTGGAGGGGGAGGGAATGGCAGGTCCCACTGCCAACCTACCTGCCATTCCAATAAAATTCAGGCCCGGAAAAGAAAGTAACTAAAAACCTCAGCAAAGAAAATTTACTGAGGAAATCCAACTTTCCTGGATTTTTCATCTCACCTACATTAAATAATGTGGATGGGATGTACACCCCCTCCAGGGGTCTTCCATCTACCTACGTATTCTACGATAGATAGACAGACAGGGGGAAGACAGACATACACATAGACAAACAAACAGAGGGACAGACAGACAGATATGGCCACTGTGGATGTTATTTCAGGGCTTTTGGACTAAATGGGCATGATGTTAAATAAACTCCATTTAGTCCTCGGACCGGCAGGTGCAGCAGGTGGTCATACACAGATGTTTCGTGTGCTCGGTCTTTTTCCCCTTGTTCTTTTTATGGGTACTGTTTTTGATCCATTGGCGGAAACGCTTCAGGCGGGGTGGTCTTTTCGTGATGTTCTCTTCCTCTCTTTCTGATGTTATATTCATTCTCTTCTTCTCCTCTGCTTTAGATGTTATTTTCCTCTTTTTTTTCTCCTCTTTTTTTGCAGCCTTTAGTTGTTTTATAATTGTTATTCCCTCGATGTTATAAGTCGGTGTTCTGATGTTCTTTTTCTTAGTGGGCACAGGAGGTGTTTTAACAACTACAAAATGAAAAGGAAACCATCAGCAGGTAGAAGATATAACAGAATCTATTCTTTTAATATTATGAGCAATGCAGTAATATAGTGATGCAGCTCATCAGCAGAAACAAGCTTTCTAATCTCTGAATTCTGGGGTAATAGAAGGACCCCCAATGTGTGTGATGAGTAGATATGAGAGGTAACCCTAAGCTCTGCCTGTACCCCGCTTATATATGTTATTATATAGAAATTATTACCTGGCTTCTCCACTCGAACCATCTCCAGATCTCTTGCTTGTTTTCGTTTACGCCTTCGCCAGGCCCTGTACCTGTGAGACAGAGAAATGTCCTGACATGAGCCGCTACAGATGACAATCTCCAGTTCCCCATCAGAATATACACATGACCCCCCTCCCCCACCACAGGGGGTGAGATATAAAGGTGCAGTATATAACAGGCTGGAAGGATATGGTGCCATCGTCTATATTACATCATAATACAGCAGCGGGAAAGGGGGGACAGCGGTTACCAGATTATATCCCTGCCCGATCCAGCCCCTGTATTATAACCTGGCTACAGTAGTTACTGCGCCCCCTGTAGGTCAGTCAGTACAGTGTATAGAGAATAATGTGATGTGTAGAGTAGAAGAAAACTGGAAACTTACCAGCAACAGAAGATAATCCCGGCAGCAATTAATAAAAATATGAACAGGGGCAGGACAACGCGGTACATGGCTGGTAAGAAAGACACAAGATGCTCGTTATCAATTCTTATCATAGAGAACATATTCTACAAGACATTGTCCAACATCTCTAGATCCTCCTGATGCCAGCAGTGCCCTTCATGAGGACATTAGCAGGTAGGCACTCACAGCTTGGCTGGGCATGGAGGGGGTAATTGCTGGTAACGTCTGGATAAGGGGCACATCATTATATGTTCCAGCATCGACTGAAAAAATAGAAAAAAATTCCAAAATATTGACCCCTTTGGGGTCTGAGTTGATTAATTTATTTGTATTGTGATGGTGGGCGGGTTATATATTGCCTAGCCTTCCCTCCATGACAACTTGCTCGGTAGGGCCTTATAGGAGACTGATTAGGCTCTAGGTACGAGGACAGAGGATCCCTACCATCTGGGGACACCTCTGGGCTGAGTCCAGAATCAGGGCATTATAGGGATAAAAAATCAATCCAGGCCCCATGTATTTGGTCTCCTTCTTTGTATCTTTGTTTTTTATTTTCACATTTGGTACCCGTCTACGGAACCTATTAAAGGTAACCTTTTATCAGATGAACACGTATTATAATTATGGACTAATATGTTCCAGCATCACTTTATAGGACCCATCCCCCAAAGGAGCAGCTTAGTGGCTGTTCTCCTCCACTACAGTCAGGGCTTACTAGAGGATGATGAGAGTAGAATTAGGAGAGGAAGGAAATGTCTACTCACTGGTATTTGTACCCGCGCTGTCCGGACCGGGGGGTGTTCTAACCGGTCCTGGGAAAGTCACTGTCCATGAAAGAATGAAGGAAAATAAAGACATGAAATCAATGAAATCATAATCATGTAAGGACAAATACAATAGTCAGCCCCATTCAGTAAGATGAACCCCTGGTGATAATATCCATTACCTGCAGGTGTTATTGTGGGCTTTCCATGAACATAAAATATAAAAAATAAAAGAAATGCAAGAGCAATTCGTCTTGAATCCATCATCTCCAACAACTAACCCTCAAAAGAATCTAGTGCCCCAAAACACATAGAAGCCTGGCCACAGCATTGTGATGTCACACAGCTTCAGTATTCTAAGGGGGGTGGGGCTTCTGGTTGCTGCTGATGTCATCAGAGATCTAGTCTGAATAAAGAACTATATATAGAATAGTGATGTTTAAAGGGGAATGCCGCTTTTAGTAAACCTTTATTAAAATCATAAGGATATTGAGGGTTATTTATCAAACTGGTGTAAAGTAGAACTGTCTTAGTTGCAAAATGATAAAAGAACTGGATCGTACTCCACATGCTATGTTTTGATCTCATCCCTGCTACTTTGAAAAATGAAAAGAAGAATCTGATTGGTTGCTATGAACAACTGAGCCAGTCCTACTTTACACCAGTTAGATAAATGACCCCCATGATGTACATTATAGCATCAGATGCTATATATGTATATATAAAGATAATATAATAATATAGGTGTATTCAATGGTTGTTATAATCAATACACCAATATCCACAACGGACACATGGATTCAGAGATACATGTACTACAAAGTGTCAGGCACAAAGGTGTATAAACACCCCATGATGACTCAGCGAATCAAAAAGACAGGGCCCAACTGCATCACTTACGTTTCCCCAACAGTAAGGTCCAGATGGACCACCTACATGCCCCGCCGGAAACAGTGCGGCGTGTTGTCTCCACGTGGCTGATGTTGACACAACACTATGTAGTGCATGTATCTCTGAATCCATGTGTACATTACTGCACAAATTACAAACATACAGTTTAAGCGTTGTTAAAAGTACGCTACTGAACTGTATGCGTAAGCATTAGCGTAAAAAGTGCGTACGAATCCTTAGCGTACTATTGACTCACGAATAAGTCATACACACGCACGAGGCTAGGTACTGTAGTAGTGAACTTGGGCCCCCCTTCCCTTAGTACTTTGTGGCCAGGGGCAGGGAGGCAAATGGCCTTCATGCTGCCTGAGGCAAAAATTTTACTGCCAACCCCCCATGCCAAATTCTTGACCTAAAGCCTTCCTTCCAACCATAGATGTACCTTGATCAGCAAGCATTTTCTATAATACTGGTGTCTTTTTATGCAGCACAAGGGTCTTTGGGGCCCCCTCTGGCTCCTGGGCCCGGTAGCGGCTGCTACCTCTGCACCCCCTATAGCTACGCCCCTGCCTTCTAGCGCTGTCACCCCACCAAACCAAGTAATCAAAGGAGAACAGCCTTGGTAAGAGAGGTGACCAAGAACCCAATGGTCACTCTGCGCTCCAATGATCCTGTGTGTAGATAGGAGCAACTTTATGAAGGCCAAGTATCATTGCGCACCAATCCACCAATCTGAGATTTATCACAAAGTGGCCAGCAAGGGAGCTGGCGTAGATTTAGGCCGGCTTCTTTACATAACTTAAGCGCACCATGCGCCAGCACAAGGGGTATTAAGTCCTGCATCTAAAAAGCTGGTTTTAATAAATTACCCCAAATGTTCCTATGTAGCCCTGCCATAGGCAGAGGCTCCATAGGAACTAATATGCAGCAGCTTCTGTTCATTCAGGAGGACAGAGAATGCCACACAATGCATCTGCCCCCCCCCCTTCCCCCCGATACTTGCTGAGGGAAGCCGGAGCACACGCTTTTGGGTTTTAGGGCATTCAGATGCCGTGGTCACATTTGACCATAGCATTTGAAGGGTTAAAAGTCCCAGGTGTCTGCGGTTTAGAACAGTGGGCATTGTGGTAACATCTGGCTATGCTGAATGCAGAGAGCAGGACACGTGTAAAAGAAGCCTTAGGCTACTTTCACACTAGCGTTTTTAAATTCCGGTATTGAGTTCCATCATAGGGGCTCAATACCGGAAAAAAACGCTTCAGTTTTGTCCCCATTCATTGTCAATGGGGACAAAACTGAACTGAAGACAACAGAATGCTCCTAAAAGCATTCTGTTCCTTCTTCAGACCGGTTCAGGTATCCGCACCAAGACGGATCCGGAATGACCCCCAATGCAAGTCAATGGGGACGGATCCGTTTGGTGTGACACACCAGTAATCCGGATCTGTCCTCCATTGACTTGCAATGGGGGGTTATTCCGGATCCGGCTACACATATACAGAGATACATACATACAGACATACATACTCACACATACACATACATACTCACACATACACATACATACTCACATACTCCAGGCAGGGACGCCGGCAGCATGTCTTCACGCGCCTCCTGCGCGCAGCTATGACATTTCCCCACTGTGGATCCGCAATTTGCGGAAAACAACGTTCATGTGTAAGTGGTTGTTTCACGGAAAATACATTCTACAGTTTCCAAACCAGCATTTGGATCTGAATACTTTTGTATTTGCATGTAATTAAAAATTTAGCATACCCACTGAGTTAGTCAATACAATGTATCTGTATAGCGCCACCTACTGTTTGTTTTTTTTATTTCTTTGACCCTCCCGGCCACGCCAATATTTTGGCCCGCAAACAGCTGATCTGTAACACCGGCAGTTTGTGCAGCGCACCACGGATTTGGACCCATTCACTTGAATGGGTCCGCAATCCGGAAGGTACGGAGGCATGGAACACCACAGAAGGGTTTTCTGATCGTGCCTCCACAGTACAAGCACTACTTTTGCAGACCATCAGATCACAGATCCCATTCAAGTGAATACTCCACATACGGCGGGCCCTACGATCATTGCCCGTACATTGCGGACAGCAATTTATACTGCGCAGCACAGGCCATGCCGGCAGACGTTTGTGTGCATGAGCCCTTAGACTGTGCCTTCTCTGCAGACCCCCTCACACATGCCTTATAAAGCACTCTCATAATGCAGTTAGGACCCCCATATAACTCACAAACATTGTACAGCACAGACTCCATACACACACATCACATTGTACAGCACAGCCCCCATACACACACATCACATTGTACAGCACAGCCTCCATACAGACATCACATTTTACAGCACAGCCCCCATACACACATCACATTGTACAGCACAGCCCCCATACACACATCACATTGTACAGCACAGCCCCCATACACACACATCACATTGTACAGCACAGCCTCCATACAGACATCACATTTTACAGCACAGCCCCCATACACACATCACATTGTACAGCACAGCCCCCATACACACATCACATTGTACAGCACAGCCTCCAGACATCACATTGTACAGCACAGCCCCCATACACACACATCACATTGTACAGCACAGCCCCCATACACACACATCACATTGTACAGCACAGCCCCCATACACACATCACATTGTACAACACAGCCCCCATACACACATCACATTGTACAGCACAGCCCCCATACACACATCACATTGTACAGCACAGCCCCCATACACACATCACATTGTACCATACAGCCCCCATACAGACATCACATTGTACAGCACAGCACATTGTACAGCACAGCCCCCATACACACATCACATTGTACCATACAGCCCCCATACAGACATCACATTGTACAGCACAGCCTCCATACAGACATCACATTGTACAGCACAGCCCCCATACACACTCACATTGTACAGCACAGCCCCCATACACACACATCACATTGTACAGCACAGCCCCCATACACACACATCACATTGTACAGCACAGCCCCCATACACACACATCACATTGTACAGCACAGCCCCCATACACACATCACATTGTACAGCACAGCCCCCCATTACAGACCCAATCACATTGTACAGCACAGCCTCCATACAGACATCACATTGTACAGCACAGCCCCCATACACACACATCACATTGTACAGCACAGCCTCCATACAGACATCACATTGTACAGCACAGCCCCCATACAGACATCACATTGTACAGCACAGCCTCCATACACACATCACATTGTACAGCACAGCCCCCATACACACATCACATTGTACAGCACAGCCCCCATACACACACATCACATTGTACAGCACAACCCCCATACACACACACATAACATTGTACAGCACAGCCTCCATACACACATCACATTGTACAGCACAGCCCCCATACACACACATCACATTGTACAGCACAGCCCCCACACACACACATTACACGTTAATCTGCCTAACATAAGAAACTATCTGGATCGCTATCGCAGGAACTATCCCGCTTTCAACTCCTAGTCAGAACTATACAATGACCGGTCACGTGGTGCACTGACATCACGGTCATGTGGCCTTGACGTCATCAAGGTCCTTGTAGAGGATAGGAACTACCTCTACTCTCCGGGAGGCCGTGTCTACAGAGGGAGCCGTGAAGGAGCCGTCCGGGCCACTCCTTGCGGTGGTGTGTGCCGGGCCCGCTACCGATGACATGATACATGGGGACGGACCTGCAGACATGTCTGCTGAGGAGCCTGACGTCCAGGATGCCGAGTGAGTTCTGCAGGGACGCGGGCGGCTGCGGAAGGATGCCATAGAGCCGTGTTATTAGATCAGTCTATACCCGGCCTGATAGTGCACGGGTGTGCGGGGGCGACTGATGGCTAGTGGGAGACAACTCCCAGCACTGGGACCAGTATAATGGGGTGCTGGTCCCCACATGCTACTGTCACATTCTCAGAACTGGGACTGGTATAATAAGGTGCTGATGGCCACATACTACTACCACACTCCTAGAACTGGAACCAGTATAATGGGGTGCTGGTCCCCACATACTACTGTCACACTCCCAGAACTTGAACCAGTATAATAAGGCGCTGGTCCCCACATACTACTGTCACACTCTTAGAACTGGGACCAGTATAATAAGGCGCTGGTCACCACATACTACTGTCATACTCCCAGAACTTGAACCAGTATAATAAGGTGCTGGTCCCCACATACTACTGTCACACTCCCAGAACTTGAACCAGTATAATAAGGTGCTGGTCCACACATACTACTATCACATTCCCAGAACTGGGACCAGTATAATAAGGTGCTGGTCCACACATACTACTGTCACACTCCCAGCACTGGGACTAGTATAATAAGGCACTGGTCCTCACATACTAGTGTCACACTCCCAGTACTGGAATCAGTATTATATGGTGCTGCTCCCCACATACTACTGTCACATTCCTACAACTGGTACCAGTATAATAAGGTGCTGGTCCCCACATACTACTGTAACGCTCCCAGAACTGGTACCAGTATAATAAGGTGCTGGTCCACACTTACTACTGTCACACTCCCAGAACTGGTACCAGTATAATATGGTGCTGGTCCCCACATACTACTGTCATACTCTCAGAACTGGGACCAGTATAATAAGGCTCTGGTCCCCACTTACTACTGTCACATTCCCAGATATGATGCTAGTCCCCACATGCTACTGTCACATTTCCAGAACTGGGACCAGTATAATAAGGTGCTGGTCTCCAAATACAGTATCTCACAAAAGTGACTACACTCCTCATATTTTTATAAATATTTTATTCTACCTTTCATGGGACAACACTGAAGATCTGACGCTTTAATACAATGTGCAGTAGTCAGTGTACGGCTTGTATATCAGTGTAAATTTGGAGTGCCCTCAAAATAACTCAACACACAGCCATTAATGTGTAAACCGCTGGCAACAAAAGTGAGTACATCCCTAAGTGAAAATGGCAAAATTGTGCCCAATTGAATGGTGAGAGAGTGTTATATTTGGTGTTATCGCCCTCACACTCTCTCATACTAGTCACTGGAAGTTCAGCATGGCACCTCATAGCAAAGAACTCTGAGGAGCTGAAAAAAAGAATTGTTGCTCTATATAAATATGGCCTAGGCCAGGCATCCCCAAACTGCGGCCCTCCAGATGTTGCAAAACTACAACTCCCAGCATGCCCGGACGGCCTGCAGCTATCAGCCTACAGCAGGGCATGGTGGGAGTTGTAGTTTTACAACAACTGGAGGGCCGCAGTTTGGGGATGCCTGGCCTAGGCTATAAGAAGATTGACAACACTCTGAAACTGATCTGCATCATGGTGGCCAAGACCATACTGCGGTTTAACAAGACAGGTTCCACTCAGAACAGGCTTGGCCATGGTCGACCAAAGAGGTTGAGTGCATGTGTTCAGTGTCATATCTAGTGGTTGTCTTTTCAAAATTGACATATGAATGCTGCCAGCAAGCATTGCTGCAGAGGTTAAAGGGGTGGGGGAGTCAGCCTGTCACTGGTCTGACCACTGCATCAAATTGGTCTGCATGGCTGTCATCCCAGAAGGAAGCCTCTTCTAAAGATGATTCACAAGAAAGCCCGCAAACAATTTACTGAAGACAAGCGGACTAAGGTCTTGTATTACCGGAACCATGTCCTGTGGTCTGATGAGACCAAGATAAACTTAATTGGTTCAGATGGTGTCAAGTGTGTGTGGTGGCAACCAGGTGAGGAGTACAAAGACAAGTGTGTCTTGCCTACAGTCAAGCATGGTGGTGGGAGAGTCATGGCTTGGGGCTGCATGAGTGCTGCTGGCTGTGGGGAGCTACAGTTCATTGTGGAAACCATGAATGCCAACATGTACTGTGACATAATGAAGCAGAGCATGATAACCTCCCTTAGGAAACTGGACCACAAGGCAATATTCCAACATGATAACAACCCCAAACACCTCCAAGACGACCACTACCTTGCTAAAGAAACTGAGGGTAAAGGTGGTGGACTGGCCAAGCATGTCTCCAGACCTAAACCTTATTGAGCATCTGTGGGGCATCCTTAAACGTGATGTTGGCACCCGTGATGTTGTCATGGAGGAGTGGAAGAGGATTCCAGTGGCAACCTGTGAAGCTCTAGTGAACTCCATGTCTAAGAGAGTTAAGACAGTGCTGGAAAATAATGGTGGCCACACAAAATATTGACACTTTGGGCACAATTTGGTCATTTTTACTTAGGGTTTACTCACTTTTGTTGCCAGTGGTTTAGATATGAATGGCTATGTGTTGAGTTATTTTGAGGGCACATTAAATTTACACTGACTACTGTACATTGTACCAAAGTGTCATATCCTCACTATTGCCTCATGAAAAAATATAATAAAATATTTACAAATATGTGAGGGGTGTACTCACTTTTGTGACATACTGTACTACTGTCACACTCCCAGAACTGGCACCAGTATAATAAGGCGCTGGTCCCCACATACTACTGTCACATTCCCAGAACTGGTACCAGTTTAAGGCTACCTGCATATGTTTCAGATTATGTGCAGAATACAGTAAATGGTATGCGATGAGGTCCCTCTGGGACCTGCACGTCTTTGACATTAATGCCATTTTCTAGCAATATGCCGTCAATGTCTGAGATGGAAAAACACGTTTAAGGCTACTTTCACATTAGCGACACTGGTGTCCGGTAGGCTGTTCCGGCGTGTGAACAGCCTGCCGGATCCGTGCTGCCGCTACTGCACGTCTGCAGCCGGAACTCCACTCTGTCCCCTTTCACTATAATGGGGGCGGACAGGAGCTCTCAGGCCGCAGCACGGCAAACGTGCCGAGAGGTGCCCAGACTAAAACTACAACATGTCGTAATTTTAGTCCGACCGCCTCTCAGCATATTTGTCGTGCTGCGGCCAGAAGTCCGGCCCGCCCCCATTATAGTGAATGGGGACGGAGCGTAGTTTTGGCTGCAGTGCCGCTAATGTGAAAGTAGCCTAAGAAATCTCATCTATGCAATGCGGTGCAGGTTGTAAATCTGCAGAATGTCAGTTTAAGCTGCAGATTTCCACAGCACGTTTACCCCTTGCAATGATTAGGATAATATCTGCAACAAAACTTGTGCCAGTGCGTCCTGATCTTATATCAAGGTTTCAGAGGTGCGGTGGGTGGGATCACTTGGTGCAGACGCCATGCCATTCATCCAGTGCACACAACAGGCTGTGGCCCCGGTCACTGGACTAGGTTTGTGAGCTTACTGCAGATTTGTCTTAGGGGACATTCCCATCACTGGTTAGTAGAGATGAGCGAACCTGCTCGTAACGAGCGGTTCAATGCTCGGATCCCCTGCGCTCCCCTGCCTGCAGCCATCCGGATCCGTCCTCACCTGACTGTAAGTCAGTGGGGACGGATCCGTTTGGTGTCACACACTGGTATGTGACTAGTGTGTGACACCAAACGGATCCGTCCCCATTGACTTACAGTCGGTTGAGGATGGATCCGGATGGCTGCGGGCAGGGGATCCGAGCATCCCATCAGGAGAACAGAAAAAAACGGATCCGTAATTTTGAGCATCAGTTATGATCAGTTTGTGTCACTTCCATCAGAGATCAGTTATTTTTGATGAGGAAAAAAGGACTTTTGGCTGAACTTTTTCTCCCATCAAAAATAACTGATCTCTGACGGAAGCAGGGCTGTGGAGTCGGAGTCATGTAGTCTGTGTCCATTTTGGTGGAGTCGGAGTCATAGTTGTATTCGGTATAAAATGGACCGACTCCGACTCCAAAAATATATAATAAATTGGTACAGTGGTTTAGTTCAATGCAGTATGTGCTGAATATGTTTTCATAAGAATTTGGGAAAATGGTGAAATGTCCTATAAATGTTTGTTCCATTCCTGAACTAAGGATCTAGGCTTTTAGTTGAGATGAATGTGTGCTGCCCTTCATGTAGATGCTCAGAAGTGAAGCTCCTCCGCTACAGATCAGAGGAAAAAGGCACTGGGAAGGAATGGCTGCACTCATCTCAGATCTGCTAGAGAAAATAGGATTAATGGGGTTTTCTCACTAGTTACAAAGATTAGCTTAAAAGAAGACATTTTCTAAATACAGTGATCAGTAGATTTTACTTCAGTCATGAACTATAGACAATTCAGCAGGTCTCTCACTGTACACAGGTTTCTATGGTAACCTGCAGACCAGAAAGACTGTTATCTGATTGGCTGAGAGCAAAAGTGACCTCACCCCCACGGAATGATGGGACTGAGCTCTGAGTGATTACCTGCAGTAAGCAAAATGTGTTGTGAGGACTGAGAAGCATGGCTTTACCAGTAATTGTGTTAGAGATCACAATCTCCTGCTCTGTCAGAGTAAAGGTCCTTTTACACGGGCCGATTATCGGCCGAAAAATCGTTCCTAGGAACGCTAGTGCCGATAATCGGCCCGTGTAAAAGTGGCCCTAATCAGCCGACGAACGAGCAAAACGCTCGTTCGTCGGCTGATTGGATCTTTTGTAGAAACCAAAAGATCCAATCTGTCGGGCGCACATCGCCCTGTGTAAACAGGCGATGTGCGCCTGACAGTATGGAGCTTCCGGGCCGCACGAGCGATACAGCGATCACTCGTGCGGCCGGGCGCTCGATTCGTCGGGCCGTGTAAAGGCTCCCTGCCCGAGCGCCGATATCGCTGATCGGCGCTCGGGCAGGGAGAAGAATCGGCCCGTCTAAAAGGGCCTTAAGTTAATATATTCTAAACTGCTGGAGAAAACCCCTTTAAGGCAAGTACTTCTTAGTATATCTAAACTTTCAATAAACTGTGCATAAATCAGTTTTCCAGTGCATGTTCTCTCTGGATGCTTTATATTTTAGTTTGCTTTTCCTCTGATGTAAAACACCTAGGACCTTATGTATGAAAACTGTCTAGGTGTAGAAGTTTCTTTGTTGCCCATAGAAACCAATCAGAGCTCCCCTTTCATTTCATATAGTGCTCTGGAGAAATGAAAGGGGAGCTCTGATTGGTTGCTATGGGCAACAAAGGAAGTCTTAGACCTAGACAGTTTTCATACATCAGGCCCTTAGTGAGCTATGTCCAGAGAAAAGCCTGATACTGAAAGTTCAGAGTAAAGATATCTAGTAAAACATATATTACAAACTTTTTTTTGTCTTGACATATCTGTACTGTAGACTTATGCAAAGTTTGTTTAAAGTTATCACTTAAACATGCGCCATGTATGAGGGAGTTGGAGTTGGGGCTTTGGCTTACCGACTCCACAGCCCTGGACAGAAGTGACACAAACTGATCATAACTGATCAAAATAACAGATCCAGGTGTTTTCTCTTTTCTGACGGATCAGAAGAACGGAAAGCTAAATAGTGATGTTAACGCGCCTTTAAAAATACGCTGTCCTGTGGAAGATCAGAATATTCTGACTTCTGGTTGGCTGATAGTTGGCTAGGAGAAAGCCTCTGCTTCCTCTGAACATGTACATGATATACACCTAGTGATGGTGTATTCCAAAAATGAAGGGGGCACCTCACTAACAACATTGTGGCCCATCCCTTCCCAGGACTAGTAGGAACACCCGCAGAGCAGGCACTATGTGATATTCCATTACTTTATGAACTGGGGATAAGGCTCTGGTCGCATCATATTTAAATGACTCACTTTTCAAACAACCTATTCTCAAAGGTCACTTGAGGTGAACCTGAACACATCTGTAAATCACTTTGACTGAAAATTTTCATGTTACCCAACTAAAAAACACTCCTGAAATCTCTGCCTCTAGAGATCTTTTTGCGGATCCATTGTAACAATGCCTGTCCTTGTTCGCAAAATGGCCAAGAATTTGGACATGTTCTATTTATTTGCGGAATGAACTTGAGGACATACGGAAACGGAATGCACACGGAGTCATTTTAGTTTTTTTGCGGACCCATTGAAGTGAATGGTTCCACATATGGGCTGCAAAAAAACGCAGAACAGACACAGAAAGAAAGTATGGTTGTGTGCATGAGCCTTTACTAGGTGAATCCTGTCCATAGACGGACTAAGGAAATGGGTGTGTCTTTCTTCACTGGCTCCTCTAGAGCTCAATGAGCTTCTGAGCTCAAGTGCAGAGGCCCCTTCCCCATCCAGGGCTCAGGGCATGAACACTGCGGAATGCTATGTCCTGTGCACCGCAAATCTGCCCCCATGTGTTTACTATTCCACTGTGTTCATAAATAGTCACAATCATTTAAAGTGCTTTGAGTGGCAAGTTGCATTACTAATAGAAGGGCAAAATATACATCCTCATGGAAAGACCTGCTCATGCACCAGCTTAAAAGTTCTTTCCATGAGACTGATACCAGCACAGGGATGAAAGACCATGCAGGCGCTTAGGTGACACGCAAGATTGCGGCCTTAGAATGTTGTCGGAGGAGTTGGGAGGGGACTTGATGATGAGGGGGAGGGCTCACTCAGAATGGGTGCGGTTGGGCTCCACTGACAGTTAGGACAGCCCCTTGGGCTCTTTTCAGGGGTGATTTGCAGATATATATAAAATAGTTTTTCCAGCAATACTACAGCATTCATACGTTACATAGTGGTATGTTTCTGACATGCTATAGGAGACCTCCAATAACATGTAATCAGGTCTAGATGCATAATCTAGCTGACACAATCCCTTTCATTCCATGTTTTGCAGTTCAGCAGCTCATAGAATAAGTAGGTTATGTGGGCAGAGAGGCTGACATGTAGGAGGGAGACCCGTGTTGGTGGCATTGCTCCACTTTCTTGACTTTAGCTACGTCTTGATTCCACCTACTCGTCTTCAGTCAGTTGATACCTTTACATGAGGTCTCTGAGAGTTGCTTATTATTGGCGGTAAAGGAGCTAATCCATTGTCCTCCTGGGCTACCGGTAGCTTATGAGATTCTATTTACCTTATCACCCGTCCTGACATTTCTCTGTTATATCCGGCAGTCTGCAATAAAGGTCCATCTGGGTTTTACCAGTTAGGGGTATGTCTCTGCACACTCGGACACTAGCAGAATAGTATTATGAAGAAAAGGCCGGCACTCGCTGAAATTCCTTTATAGAAGATGCTGCTTTATTCCCACATTAGTTGTGACGCTTTTCGGCACTAACCGTGCCTTCTTCAGACATAAATGATTATGTCTGAACAAGGCATGGTTAGTGCCAAAACACGTCACAACTAATGTGGTAATAAAGCAGCATCTTCTATAAAGGAATTTCAGCGAGTGCCGGCCTTTTCTTCATAATATTATCTTGGACGCCATCCACAGACACGTGCACCGCTACCTAAAACGGAGTGCCGCCTGTACACTATAACACTAGCAGGATAGTGTCAGACTGCAGGGACACACCCCCTAACTGGTAACATCCAGATGAAGCATTATTGCTGGCTACTGGCAATTCAGTCATAAGCCACAAAGAGTGAAAAGAATACATTTCCCACAATTTTAGTTCCATTGGAAAGTAGTTACTAAGGCCCTGTGCTCACGACCGTATTTTCTGTCTGCATGGGATCTGCATTTTTTGTGAATCTGATGCGGACGTATTCATTTCAATGGGGCAGCGAATGATGCAGACAGCACACATTATGCTGTCCGTGTCCGTATGTCTATTCCAAAGCCCTCCTTTTTAAAAACGGGATAGAGCATTTCCTACAAATGCAGCATGGACTCGGTCAGTACCTGTGTGTTGCGGGGTTGAGATTGGCAAACCACAAAACTGGTACGATCGAGTGTATGTGGCCTAAAGGCGGGGTTACGCCGCACGATGTTACAGCTGCTCGTTCAGTGAAGGAGACTGTGCCTTTACATGCAGTGATCTCCTTCACAGTATGAGAATAGGGATCGCTATTGCCACTCTTTGGGTGATTGGCAGCACATTTAGACAGGCAGATTGTCGACGGCCGTTCCAGATGTTTTGCCCAAAAATCATATAAAATCAAAAACATATGTGTCAGAAGATGTAACAGATCCTCTTTAAGGGTTTTCTGGGACTTAAATATTGATGGTCTAGCCTCAGAATAGGTCTTCAATATTTGATTGTCAGGTTCCGACTCTTGGCACCCCCACAAATCTGCTGTTTTTCGGGGGTGGCATCACTCAGACGAGCATTGCGACCCCATCATATTATACAAAGCACAGTGCCATACATTGAGTAGTGGCTGTGCTTGGTATTGCATCTCCATCCCATTCAATTGGGACTGAGCTGTTATACCAAATCCAATTAAGTCCAATCCAGTTCTGCTTTGTTCCTAAATTTCTGTGGTCTTCTGTACATACAGTAGCTTTATTTTAGAAGCTGAAATCTTGGCCCTCGCCCATACCGCTGGGGCTCCACCCCTGGCCCTCGCCCGTTCAGCTGGAGCTATAACAGTGTATGGTGTAAATACATCCAGCCATACTAGTCAAGGCTTCCGGGTAAAATGCATCCTGTAGACCGATAGGCTCTGCAGCGTTAATACAGGAAAGATCAGATGTATTTTTCTGAAAGCCTCGGGTCATGGTTTAATTAATTTTCTAGAATACTTTTGCTAACTATGCTTAGCCCAAGGAGCCTATAAAGACCTGTATGTTTCATTACTCATCAGATGACTGCCAGCTCACTATTCATCATCATCCATTCATCAACCAGCCCTAGATGTCTGACAACACTTGTGTTTAGTCATTTGAATTGACTTGTTACCAGCAGGTTTCCTGCAGAAGACTTGCTCTAGAGTTGTCCTCTGCTGTTTTGTAACCTTGGATGAAAGGCATGAGAGGTCAGTGGAGAGATAACCGTGTTACGTCTCCTGGCCAAGGGAGTGGAGTCCACGTACATTACAGTTACATGTATCTCCTAACCTTCAGGAGGAGCACAGTGACCTACAATTTGCTTCCATGAGGTTTTTTCTTATAATTGAAATTATTTCCTTAATGTTCCTCCTTGTGCACTATTCAGCGTCTAGTACTGTGGAATTCCATATTATATTTTAGGTTTTTTATGCTAGAGATACAGGATTATTGAATACTAGATTAAGCGCATAAGGCAAACAAACTGCAGCGCTCACCTGCACATCCAGCAGAGGAAGCACGGACAGGGACCGGACCCGGCCACATCCAAATGGAAAGGAAAAGTAAAGTCCAGCTTCCATATAAAATGCTTGCGTCTTTATTAATAGCGGTAAAAGCCAAACAAGTAGTACATGGACGGTAGACCTACTTGTACTACTTGTTTGGCTTTTACCACTATTAATAAAGACCCAAGCGTTTTATACCGAAGCTGGACTTTACTTTTCCTTTAGATTAAGGGCATATACACATTTGCGTTGGAGGCTCCATTTGGGGCCTCTGTTGTAGATTCCACCTAAAAGAGCAGACAAGTATTGCACGCAGGACGTTTTTTCTGCTAAAACACACAAAAAAAGTGGAGACCTGAATGGACCCCATTATAGTTAATGGCATCTGTTGGTTTCACTTATATCCTGAATATGACACTTTTGTTATTTTCCTTGTTCCACTCCTCTAACAGAAGTAACTAGTGCAGATGTGAATATGCCCTAAATTTTTCTAGGGGAAACATTTTACATATAAAACTGGGTTGAAGAGAATTAAAATAAAAGCATACAATCGTTGCTCACCTTACCGATCCCCCGATGCTGGTCCGGTCCCCACTGTTCTCCACTTTCTGGTCAGTACTGGCTCAGTATTCAGATTGGACTGCTTATTCAGCCAATCACTGAGAGAGAGCGAGTAATGCTCTCCAACCCCATTTTTACATTAAATGTATCCCCCCCCCCAGTAAACCCCATTAATGGGGTTTTTAAATTCCATGAATTTTGTTAAAAGCTGTTTACAATGGTAACTCCCCTTTCCCAGTCCCCTGCTGCTCCAGTACCAATGCTTCTCTAATCCCCCTGATGGTCTCTGTTCACTGGGCTCCAGCTATGTCATAGCAGGATGACATGTAACTACTACAGCCAATCAGTGGCCACAGTGGTAACCTCAGTGGCGTGGACATGCCCCCGTCAATGCCAGAGATTCTACTCCCAGAAAACCCCTTTAATGTCAGGAGTCTTGCTAGGGTATTTTGGGTGTTATAGGACACAACTGGTACTAACTTGAGAATGGCTGTGAAGGAGCCTACTTGCCCATACCCGTCACACAGATCTAGAGTCGAAATTGTGATCATGAGCAGTAAAGATGCAGATCCTGCAGCAAGTCAGAAGAAGTATTTCAGTTGTCGGGTCAATCAGTGTGAACGGCTGATTATTAAAAAGGTTATCCCATTACAATCTCTTTCTAAGAAAGCTAGAACCAGCCCTGTACCTCACATGGATCCAGAGATCTCTCCATTCATTGCTCTGCTATATTTATATCAAGCTGACTGCTCAGGGGGAGTGTCTTTTCTGCTGTAGCTAAGTGGGCGTGTCTCAGCTCTTCCTATCACAGCTCAGGAGGCAGTTGAAGGATGAAACTGAGCATGTGTGGCTTCAGTGAGCAGGTCAAAGAAATAAGAAAAGAAACACAGCAGATAGCACTATAAAGATACATTTTATTGAATAACTAGTCAGTGGCTAATACTACATTTTAATCACATGCAATTACAAAAGTGTTCAGATCCAGGTGCTGGGTTAAAAACCGCAGAATATTTTTCGTGGGACAACCCCTTTAAGCGTGACTGACAGATGCCTCAGTTTACAGGAATAGCAGTGATTTTTATTGCATATTCCGGGTCTAAAATCAGAATCATGTGAGGAGAGAGTCACGTGAGTGCGGAATTTTAGGACACTGCTACATTCACAGCCAGATTGTAGAGGAAGCTGATCTGTCAGGTTGAAATTCTTGAGATTAGGCCAACATTGTGTCAGAAATGCTCTGTGCTCCTACCTGCATGAACTGTGTCCTGGTGAAGGATCACCTCCCTATATATTCTGATATATATAGCACCAACATATTGTGTAGTGCTGTACTTTACATCATTGAGAGGCTTTATTTTCTGCATTACTATGCATTTTCTCTGCCTCTGATAGATGACTTCATAGACATAATAATATGAATATTTCATGAATCCAGTCCATAGAAAGAGACTGAAGCAGCAGCTCAGAATCTGCACTGTAAGAGGAGCCATCTCTGCTCGGTGACACATTGTGGTTGTGTAGATGAGGAGGCTGCTCCCCGTGTCCCTGCCGTTTTCCTGCTTCCTCTCAGGCGTATAGCTGTTTTCCTCTCGGGGTTTCCTGTTTTACAGCTGATAATTTGGCTTTGATGCCCAAGCTCATTGTTTTGTCTTGTTCCCATAGACGTTCCTTCTTCCTTCAGTATTCCTGGATCTCATCTTCTTTCCATGCATTCCTGGGCTATGGCTAAAATGAGTGAATAAAACGACTTGGCAGATTAATAGCAGCTTGTAAAGCAATAAATAATGAATTATTGTTTATTATCTTCTTCATAAAGTGAACCTGTGGTTGGCATTTGCGGTCAGTATTGGAGAGGTCTAAGGCAAAACAAGCAGATATATCTTATGCGTATAGCCAGCTTTAGTTATATGTTGGCCCAACACACCCCTTTACTTTTCTCCAATGTCAGGGCATAGAAGGATCAGGTTGTTGGGTGTCAACATGTCTGACCCTTTTGTTCTCAGGGGAGATAAATTGCAAACAGAGGTTCAGGCAGCAGCTTAAAGGGGTTGTCCAACTTCATATAGCTTTTTGAACCCCACTCAGCGGGACATGTGGAGAGAAGCATACTCACCTGCTCCCCGATGCTTAGTTCTAGCTCTGTGTGTTCCTCAATGTCTTCACTACACTTCAGACCCTGCATTTAAACTTCCGTCATGGAAGTGTTCACATGCACTGCTGCAACCAATGACTGGCCGCAGTGATGACATGTCCCCAAGTGGCACGTGACCCAGCAGTGATGTGCTGCTTAGAGACATCTGACTGATCTTTGGTCATCAGATGCATCAGCGGACTTGAGCCCCTCCATGCCAGGTTTACATGTGGGGTCTGAAGCATGGTGAACTCACGGAGCTGGGACTGAGCATCAGGGAGCAGGTAAGTATGCTTCTCTGAGGTTTAAAAAGCTATATAGAGTTGGTCAACCCCTTTAAGCAGTAGGGGGTCTGGATCCAGGTATTTGGGAGCAGGTAAGCCCCATTAAGGTGAACTGATTTGCAGTTGTAGAAATTTCTGCAAAAAAATCTGCAGCGTGTGAAGGCGCACTAAGCTGCTCCATCCAGTAGATTTGATGGCCATTTGTCACCCAGTCTGATTCAATTGTGAAAGCCCCGCTGCATTGACTTCTTGCTTGTGGTTGAACTTCCTCTGAAGCCTCCTATTCAGTTTGTAGCTGAAAATGTAAACTTCACCCTCAAACACTTGATTTAGTTTTGTAAATGAAATAGTTTTGACATAAATATTCTGTGCAGTGTCTGTTCTATTTGTCTTCTCACTGTTTGTCGCGTTCAATTAAAGGGGTCTTCTGAGTTAAATAGGAACTTGGATAGCGCCTGTATATGTGCTCACCCCGTTTCCGCTCTGCCGCTTCTGATGACATCACCTGTCTGGCTGCAGCAGTGAGCTATGTGCATGGAAGTCACCTCTGCAGTCAGGAGAGCACTAGTGGGGAGGTCCACCAGTATTTATTCAAAAACCATTTGAAATGTCGTAGAGATATATCAGAAGTTTAGATCCGTAGGGATTTGAGCACTGACACCCCCTATCTTTCGATCAAGGGAAGAGAAGTGTACACATATTGCGCTCTCACTCTGAGGACGGAATCGAGACGGGCCTATAGACTTCTATTGAGCACGTCTTGTGCAGTGAGGAGAGAGTGTATGATATGGGCACACATCTCTCCCCTTTTGTTGTAGAGATCGGTGGGGGTCTCAGTGCTCAGACCTCCACCGATCTTGATATGTTTTTATGACACATCAAAAGCTTTTTATAAGTTGGTGACTAGAGTTGAGCGAACGTGCTCGTAACGAGCACTGTACTGCTCGGATCCCCTGCGCTCGCATGGGCGCAGCCATCCGGATCCATCCTCCTCACCCGACGGATCCGGATGCCTGCGCCCGTGCGAGCGCAGGGGATCCGAGCAGTACAGTGCTCGTTACGAGCACGTTCGCTCAACTCTATTGGTGACCATTTAAGGGTGCTTTCACACTCTGTTTTGGTGGAGGCCAAAGGGACACTTTAGCCCTCAGTCCGGTGAATGGGGGCTATGGATACATTTGAAACCTCCCAGATCCTGCGGCAAACTGCAAAATGTCTTCTGAACGCTGCCTGATAACAATCTGCTTTTTGTCAGGTCTGGAGAGGACACTGCTTGTTAAGAATACTTTCTTTTCTTGGCGTCATACCATGAAATATTCTGCACATCTCACTGTAGTAACCCAGAGACCAATATAGTGCTGCCATCTCTCTTGTCCACGTGCTGCCATATGATGAACATATTTGGGTCTTGCAGAAGGATCGGCCATACATTCTATTTGTAAATGGTCTGACACGTCGTTGCTTTATTCCACATCTGTTTAACTGAATTTGGGTACAAACTACTACCTAATCATTTTATTGTGATTCTTAGCTTGAATGACAACTTAAAGGGAACCTGTCATCTCCGAAACACCCCCTGAACTAGAGTAAGTGTTGTATAGTGTAAATGATGCTGAATCCGAATATGTAAGTTTTATCTTCATACTCACTTCCATTCTGACGCTGTGCTCCCACAAACCAGCAGTAAAATACACTCAGTGGACTCCGGTGCTCACTCACATAATGGAGAGGACTCAAAGAAGAGTCCAGTGAGTGCATTTTACTGCTGGTTTGTGGGAGCACAGCGTCGGAATGGAAGTGAGTATGAAGATAAAACTTACATATTCGGATTCAGCATCACTTACACTATACAACACTTACTCTAGTTCAGGGGGTGTTTCGGAGCTGACAGGTTCCCTTTAAACAAGGTTCACTGAACTTTACATACAGAAAGAACTATATTTATGACCAAATATACGCCACTTTTTGGCATATATTCGGTGCAGATTTTTTTGCAAAGATGATTTGCGGCTAAACCTGCAACTTCTTCCCCTTCCATGCCACGCATGCCAGTTCTAAAAAAAAAAAAAGGGGGGGGGTGGTTGGGAAGAGGGCACCTGGCGGTCCAGCGTAGGATTATTATGATCGGCGTCTAAAATGCCGTTCTTACATGACCCCATAAGTTCTTTATTCTGCACTTCTGATTGATCCACCAGCATCGACCCCTCTGTTGTGTTTGACAGGTTGATGACCCCTGTCCTAGATAAATGTTAAATGTCCCAATGTTGATCTGTGACCTCGGGCCGGCAGTGATCTCCAGAACAGGTTTCTGCTCCTGATACATCTGACACGTGGGCCCACACTGTCTACTAGTAAGATTGCGTGAGTTTATGCAGTCTAGCGACTGATGCTGACTGATAAATCTGGCGCACCTATAGTCTGTATAGTCTACCTTTACAACATCACCTATTTGTTAGCTTTGTTTACGCCAAAAAATGTGCCATAATTTTGGTGTATTTTTTTGGTGCATGGTGCCACATTTTTTGCACACTCTTTTCTGTAAAGCCACACCCCTTGTCGCACCAAAAGTATGTTGTTTCAGGTTTCCAGCGGTTTAGTCCTTCTGTGGAGCCTTTTATGGTTGTGTTTCTCCAATGTGATCTCACATACCTATGACATATCTTAAAATCCTTTATACGGTATATCCTCCTGTGCTGTATATCCTCCTAATCATTTCTGCATTTGTTTTAGCCAAGACACGTTTTCTGGATCCTTTGACAGACAGGAGTCTGTGGCTACAACTGAAGCGAGGCTTAGGATGGAAGGCGTAGAGCTTAAAGAGGAATGGCAGGATGAAGATTTTCCAAGGTAAGTGTTTAGTTGTTAACATAATTATGTAGTTTATTCTCTATAATCCTGTCACTTATATAAAAGTCACCTATACTTCAGCTCTGTACATAGATCACAATCCCCGCCCTCAGTTACAGTTTAGTTTCTTCATATCAAACACACACAAGCATGGACAGGCCATAGTTGGCTGTCTCTCCTGGCTCCTAGTGGGTGGTCCCTTCTATGAGGTCCATATCCCCTTATCTACAGATTTAGAAGAGAGGCAGAGAAATGGTGGGAGAGATGGGGCTAACTTAATTTCATGTATATATAGAGAGTAATATGCAAAAGAAACCATTCAACACTATAATGGCCCCCCAACCACCAAGAGTACCTCACAGTTCTGGTCATCATGTCCCCAATGATGTTTTTGGGAAGTTCATCGAATGGATAACTTTTTCGCAAAACCACCATATTTTCCCCATGCACTGTATGCAAAAGGACCATTTGAAGTCAGTGAAGCAGGGGTCTTGACATTCCAAATCAAGCTTCTCTTGCCGCCATTCCACCTCTTCACTCTTTATGGAAGTCTGTGAGCTTGTGACATACATGAGCTTAGACGCATCCATGAAGAGAGAAGAAGTAGGATGGGGCAGGGCAAATTTGACTTGGAGCTGCAAAACCACTGCCATCCATCGGATAAACTCCCCCAAAACATCATTGGAGACATGATGACCAGAGCTGTGATCCTGGCGGTTGGAGAGCCATTATGGAGGTTTTGCCAACAACATTCCCATTTTTACGCAACCCCTTTAAGCCAAGGTTATTTGGAATAATTTCTCTTTTTTTATGTAGGATTATATGTATCTATCCATTTTAATGTCTTCCTTAGTGTTCACCTTTCCTCAGTTTTATCTGTGCAGTAAGAGAACCACCTAATGATTCTATCATATGGTTTCATAGGAGGATGTTGAAGACCTTTGTAATTGTACAAGGGAAATACTTGTTTTGCTCTTAGCTAAATATTCGTAATCATGTTCTCTGTACTTTTGAATAGACCACTTCCAGAAGATGACCATATTGAAGGAGATTTCTTATCAGGAACAGATGGCAGGCCAGGTAAAGTATTCACATAAATAATGTTTTCTTACCTTTAATAGTAAATGATATATGTAAATTACCAGTATCTTTATTGGTGAACCCAAATAAGAGGTTTGTGATTTATTATTTTATGCTGTTCACGACTAGAGTATGAATGCTTTTTATGAGACTGTCCTCCCAGAAACATTTTTTATAAATCAGTTTTCTTAAACTGGCAGAAAGCCTTTCTTAAAGGGTTCATTCAGGATTGTAAGACTTGGCTGCTTTCTTGCAAAGGCAACCTCACTACTATCCTCAGGCTGTGTCTGGTGTTGCAGCTTAGATCAAACAAAACTCACAGAAAAAGATTAAAAAAAAACATCCTGCACGTTGTAATAAATGAATGTGCATGGCTACATATATAAAAGAAAAATCACAGAAAATAATGCACTAACACAATAGATGCAAACATTATATATCCACTGAAATGAGACAAGAGAAAGGGTTTATATGGAAAGTCTACCTTCATTTATCAAGCACTTTTCATAAATGAATAATGCAGGTGAATAGAAGAAAAGTTGTAATATCTTAGGCCACTTTCATATTAGCGGCAGCACGGATCCGGCGGGTGAAGGGTGCCACCGGATCCGTGCTGCCGCAGGTACACGTGAGGAGCCGGAGCAGCGCTCCGGCCCCACACGTGTCACATACACATAGACATACACAGACATACTTACATGCTCCCAGCAGCTCCGCACAGCACAGGAGGACAGCGTGCACATAGGAAGATTCCCCACAGCGCCCTCTGCTGGAGGGAGAATCTTCCTATGTACGCGCAGTCCTCCTCCTCCTGTTATGTGCAGAGCTGCTGGGAGCATGTAAGTATGTCTGTGTGTATGTCTGTGTGTGTGTATGTGTCTGTCATGTGTGGTGTGCTGTGGACGGATCCGTCATGAACTCCATTGAAAGTCAATGGAGGACGAATCCGTTTACTGAGTGTGTTACAAGTGGGGTGCCACAGGGATCTGTTCTGGGTCCTGTTCTGTTTAACATGTTTGTAAGTGACATAAGGGACGGCTTGGTAGGGAAGGTTTGCTTGTTTGCTGATGACACAAAAGTGTGTAATAGGGTTGATGTTCCAGGAGGTGTCGGTAATATGGAGAATGATTTATCTTCATTAGATAAGTGGTCAAAACAATGGAAACTTCAGTTCAATGTTTCCAAATGTAAAATAATGCACTTGGGGAGAAGAAATCCTCTATCTGAGTATCGTATTGGCAGTTCTATGCTAACAAAGACCTCAGAAGAGAAGGATTTGGGGGTAGTCATCTCTGACAGCCTCAAAATGAGTAACCAATGCAGCCAGGCGGTGGGGAAAGCAAATCGTATGCTTGGCTGCATAGCTAGAGGTATAACAAGCAGAAAGAGGGAGATTGTGATCCCTCTGTATAGAGCTCTAATGAGACCACATCTGGAATACTGTGTTCAATTCTGGAGACCTCACCTGCAAAAGGATATTGCTAAAATAGAACGGGTCCAAAGAAGAGCTACAAAAATGGTGGAAGGTCTAAAACATAGAACTTATCAAGAAAGACTCCGAGTTCTTAATATGTATAATCTGGAGGAAAGAAGAGAAAGGGGGGACATGATTGAAACCTTTAAATATTTTAAAGGACTGAATAAAGTTCAGGAGGGAAGGGTTATTAATAAGAAACAGAACACAAGAACAAGGGGGCACAATCTGAGGTTAGTTGGGGGAAAAATCAAGAACAACATTAGAAAATATTATTTCACTGAAAGAGTAGTAGAAGCTTGGAACAAACTTCCAGCAGAGGTGGTTGATAAATCCACAGTAACTGAATTTAAACATGCCTGGGATAAACATGTATCTATCCTAAGATAAAAATAAAAGGATAATAAAAGGGCAGACTAGATGGACCAGGTGGTCTTTTTCTGCCGTCAATCTTCTATGTTTCTATGTTAAACGGATCCGTCCCCATTGACTTCCATTGGGGGTCATTCCGGATCCGTCTTGGTGCGGATAAACAGTACGGAGAGCAAACCGCAGCATGTTGCGGTTTGCTCTCCGGTCTGGAGACGGAACGGAATGCTTTCAGGAGCATTCCGTTGTCTTCAGTTCAGTTTTGTCCCCATTGACAATGAATGGGGACAAAACTGAAGCGTTTTATTCCGGTATTGAGCCCCTATGACGGAACTCAATATCGGAATTCCAAAACGCTAGTGTGAAAGTAGCCTTAGCTCTGCTACACCTAGCACATTTTTATTACTATATCTAGTAAGATAAGACTCTGCCACAGTTCAGAGATCATAAATCACTTACCACCTGGCAGCAGCCTCCTCATCCCTCCTCCTCTCTTCACAGACGTTTCTGTGTGAGGCTGGAGATGGGTGCTATTAGAGATAAGAGACTGAGGGAAGGGAAGGAGGAGAAAAGCAGCCTGAGAAGCCCATGGGGAAGCATAATTCTTTAATAAGATATATTACAACATTTTTTATATTCACCTGTACTGTTCATTTATGAAAACTTGTTTATAACTGGAGGAATACTATACGTTTAGCATTTGTTTATGGCTTTATTTGCCATTGGCACAAAGTAATTCTAAATTATATGTATTTATATGCCTTCCACGTCTTTGGGGACGGGATATGCAGATATCAATATATGATTTTAAATAAAATGTAGAATATACTTTTTTTTTTTCAATTCCTTGAACTATTCCAGTTATTGCACTGCCCGTGAAGAACCACAATAGACTGGTACTGTCTTCTGCAGTTTACTTGTCAGTTTTGCTGTGTAGACTGGGACAGAATTATCACTGGAGGATATATTGATAGCTCTAATTTACTGCTCAAGCCCTAGATGAGGCAGGAGATTAGAGGCCCTTCTACATGCCTGAGCAATTATTGGGAACAAACCGAATGTTCCCAATAGTTGCCTGATTGTTCAGCAGAGGGGATTGCTGCATTTACACGTATCAGTCATCTCCTCTGTATGAGGACAAGCAATTGTTATCTACATACAGATCTATTGTTTGCTGGCAGCAGATCTCCCTTTACACAGGGTGGTATGCTACCGGCTACCGGGTGTGTGCTACATAAAGTATACAGTCACCTGGTGAACGAGTATTTACATGTTCATTGGGTGATTGGCAGCCTATTTATTAGGGACAATTATCAGGATGGAACGTTCATACAGATGCTCGTCCCCATTAATATCCCTGATCCTTGGCCCATGTAGAAGGGCCTTAACACTATACACACAGATAATCTCTGTCTAAGGGTGCATTCACACGACCGTAGTTTTGGGTCCGCATCCGTTCCGCAGTTTTGCGGAACGGGTGCGGACCCATTCATTTCAATGGGGCCGCAAAAGATGCGGACAGCATACCGTGTGCTGTCCGCATCCGTTGTTCCGTTCCGCGGCGCCGCAAAAAAGATAGAGCATGTCCTATTCTTGTCCGCAACTGCGGACAAGAATAGGCATTCTCTATATAGCGCTGGCCATGTGCGGTCCACAAATTGCGGGTCGCACACAGCCGGTATCTGTGTTTTGCGGTTCCACAATTTGCGGACCGCAAAACACTTACGGTCGTGTGAATGCACCCTTAATCTCTTCTGTCATTTTCCGGGGGAGAGGCTGTACTCCATCACATTCCTGGACTCTCTAATAGTCAGATCTTTCTCTATAAGTTGTCTCCCAGTCATTACAACAGCCATAAAGCACACACCTTTCTCTCTACTTATAAGGGTGCATTCACACAACTGTACGTATTTTGCAGTCCACAAAATGGGACTTCGCAAAAGATACGGATGAAATCCATGTGATGTCCATGTTGCATCGTTTTTTTTGTGGAAACAGACAAGAATAGGAGATGTTTAGGGATGAGCGAATCGACTTTGGATGAACCATATTAGAATGTATTGGCTCAGATGACTTCGCGAGACTTTGCATCATAACTTCATAAATTAATTTGTACTGTAAAAAAACACATCTCCACTTGGAACCAAACTCAAGTTCGGGAAAATGGGTTCGGTTAGAAGCCCGACCGCGAGTCTACTGGCCCAAACTCACAACATCATAGGTATCTGTGATACCACACTATGGAGAAGAATTTATTATTGCCTCATGTACAGTTTTATAGGGCACTCTGTACACGTTTTGATCCAAATGTATAGGCCCACTCACCACGTCTAGGTGGCCTATTTTGAGTGGGTTCCTAGTTTAATTTGGCGCAATGCCACATGGTGACCACAGCTGGTGCACTCGAAAGAGACCACCTTGATTTGAGGAGTAGGCCTATGGATTTTGCTGAGGAGCAGTAGATCAATGCATGGTATGTGGCTGTACGATCCATATCTTTTTATAGTTATAATCATAGGGATCTATGATGCTGTGATTTTGGGTCCATGGACCTGTGGCCATAATATAGGCACAGAATTGAACCCATATTACACTCGGGTGAAACTGGCTGCACAACTAGTCAATTTTCTTATCAGTTATCGGGGTGTTTTGTTGGGAGGGCTAAAATTCAAAGGGCATGTGTCGAAAGTGTGAAGTAAAATATACAAATATCTGCATACACAGCTTTTTTGCTAAGCTTTAGTTGCATTTGTGAGGTCAGTGGCATTTTTATCAAAATGCATCATGCTCTAGGTATTGTTTTTAGGCATTTTTCTTCATAGACTTTTTAGTGTCCAAAATATGAAACAGCACTAAGAAAAACCTGTCTGAACCTTGCTTTAGTATGAGCTCATGGACATTTTTGCCACACTGGGTCAGAAGTGTTATACATGGGGTCAATCAGTTATGGGGGTCATATATCCATCTCTTCTTTTGTGGTCTGACACAAGAAGAGATGAAGTGCAGTGTAATGAAGATGAAGTAATGATCATATGGAGCACCACCTCTTCTTCAAACAGCTGATCGGTGGGGGTGTCTGGACTCCCACCGATCAGATATTGATGACTTAGGGCTCATGCACACGAACGTTCAGTGCCCGTGCTGTGGACCTTAATTTGCGGTCCACAACCCACGGGCACTGACAGAGGGGCCGCCGCATTCAGATCGCGAACCCATTCATTTGAATGGAGTCCGTGATCTGCATCCGACGGTCCGCACCGCAAAAAAGTAGTGCTTGCGCTACTTTTTTGCAGTGCAGAGGCACGGCCAGAAACCAAGGAAGCACACCATAGTGCTTCCGTGGTGTTCTGATCCGAGCCTCCGTTCGCCGAGCGTCCGTGATTGCAGACCCAGTGAAGTGAATGGGTCCGTGATGCGGGCTGCACACGGCCGGTGCCTGTGTATTGCGGACCTGGCGTATGCGGGCCGGCACCGGCCGTGTGCATGAGCCCTTATCCTGAGGATAGGTCATCAGTATAAAACCCCTGCACAACCCCTTTAGGCCCCTTTCACACGAGCGTGTCTGGATTTGGTCCGGATGCGTTCAGGAAAATCCGCACCAAATCCGCACGCAATTGCAGTCAGTTTTGACTGCGATTGCATATGTTCTTTCAGTTTTTTCCGTGCGGGTGCGAAGCGTTTTGATGCGTTTATCACGCGCGTGCGAAAAAACTGAATGTTTACAAACAACATCTCTTAGCAACCATGCGTTAAAACCGCATTGCACCCGCACTTGTGTGCGGATGCAATGCGATTTTCACGCAGACCCATTCACTTCAATGGGGCCAGTTCTGCGTGAAAAACGCAGAATATAGAACATGCTGTGTTTTTCACGCAACGCAGAAGTGATGCGTGAAAAAAACCGCTCATGTGAAAAGCCACATTAAAATGAATGGGTCAGGATTCAGTGCGGGTGCAATGCGTTCGCATCACGCATTGCACTCGCGCGGAAATCTCGCCCGTGTGAAAGGGGCCTTAAGCTGGCTGTACACAGTCAATAGCTCTTGGCCGAATAATCATTCGGCCTACTGCTATCTCTTCCGAGGCCCCTCTACACTTCCACACACGGAAGAATCGAACAAGTATTTGTTGTCAGTGGGAAGAGAGCAGAGCGGAGGTGAACAAAAGGATAGGGCGAAAATATTGCGTTCACCCGATCCTTCTCTCCACCGACATCATCTGTCATGGGAGAGTCGGGAGCTCCCCATACACATTCGATCATTGGTTAAACCTGCTCTTCTCGGCAGTGGTATGCTAATGTGTAAGGGGAGCATTACAGCTCTTTATCTAACCACAGATTTGTCCGAGGAAAGTTGAACCAATCCGTTTAGTATGGTGGGTACAGTACTGTTCATGCGCTGCAGCCTAATACTACCATTCCTCTGAGATCTAGTCGTCTACTACTACTTACTACTTCCTATAATATGCATCTCTAAATGTCTCTTGTTTTGTGTCCCTTTGCCTATGGACCCTGTCTGTCTGCTTTAGCTTGGGCATTTCCAGTGCTGGATCAGTCAATTTATTGTATCCCTTACTCAGCATCTCATAACTCACGCAAGTATCTACCTCCTAGCTATATCTGCATGCTACTATCTGCCTGTCCGTGCCTGCTATTAACAACCATGTGTGGTTTGTCCTCTGATCTGCACCCTCCTGAGTCACTTCCTTCTGATGAAGCTGATGCCTCCCAGCCTTCATACACATACCTGCGCTCTGGATCCTATTGTATAATATAGCTCTGCTTTATGTTCATGGTTAGAGATAACTTGCTTTTCTACTTCTGCCCTGCTGTATGTCTGTATGCATCAAATTTCATCAGGCATATTCTTCTAGGTGAGAAAACCTTGGCACGCACATTGCCTTACATTTTTTATAATCAATACTCTTGTCCCTTGGAACAGCGCTTCTGATTTTTTATTTTTTTTGTTTTGACCACAATCTCAGACATGCACGCATTAGGGGAAATTTCACTGAAAGCTGATTGACCCTTTGGTATGATTTTGGAGGGCAATAGGATAAATCCATACAAGCTCCATGCGGATGACTGCCTCACTGAGGTAAATGGAGAAATATTGTAATAAGAGTATAACATGTAGGGTTTGCAGGATGGTTTTAGCCCTGGAAAGCCAGTAGAGCTTGACATGGCTTGATTTTTTTTTTAAAGGGAGTCTGTCACCCCCTTTTTTCCATTATAAAGCACCCCTGGTGCCCTGCAGATCACATTTACTGTATCCTAGACATACCTTTTTGTTGAGATATCGATATTAATTTCCCCCGAAAAACGTATTTATTCTGATATGCAAATGAGCTGAAAAGAGCCCAAGGGACAGTGCCCTTGGACATTGGAGCCGCTCCCATTAGAATCGAGGCCTGCTCCTCCCATCTTCTCTACACCTCCCTCCACTCCTGACGTTAGAAACCCAGCGCTAGAAATCTTGCGCAGGCGCATATCACCCATCCATTTACACCTGTGCCATCTGCTGTGGGCACTAAGTCATCAACTATGGTTGATGATGCCAGTGCCACAGAAGGAAACAGATGATGGGTATCCCATGTATAAAGCTTTGTATCCTACTTTACAATGGACATTGGTTTCACAGGGTCGTCTCGTTCCTTCTCCATCACGGCACAGAAAACTTAAGAAAACACTGTATTATTCTATTATTTCTTATTTTATGTGTTCTTGTATTAATCATAACAGTAAGATTGTCATATGTATGAGATGAAGAAAGGAACTTTTAAGGGGTTTCTCTGGGATTTACATATTAATGACCTATCCTCAGGAGATCGGCAGGGGTCCAACTGCTGCGACCCCCACCGGTCAGCAGCATGAAGGGGCCATGGCATTCCGTGAATGCTTAGACCTCTTCCTAGGCCATGTGACATCACGTTCGTTGGTCACATGACCGTGAGCTGAGCTGCAGCATCGAGCACAGCTGCTACATAATGCACGGCGCTGTGCTTGATAAGCTGTGAGGAGACCGCGTATCTCACTGGAACGCTGTGGCCTCCTCACAGAGCTGATCAGCGAGGCTGCTGGGAGTCGTACCCTCACCAATCTCATATTGATAATCAATATGTAAATCCTGGAGGACCTGGGGATGTGAGATCAGTGAAACAGCGCTGCCATTGTCCATGGACTGTGTCTGGTATTGCAGCTCAGTCTTAATAAAGTGAGTGTGGCTGCACTGTAATGTAAATGCCATGACTACTACATCATATATTGTAAGAAAGCAATATATATGTGGTAAGGTGATGTTTCCCAAGCATCCTCTCTGCATGCTACGAGTAACAGACTTCATGGTTCTTCATGCTTTTCCATTCCACCCTTACGACACTGCGCCTCCATGTTGTGATGCACACGTTCCAGTTTACCACATGAGAGGATGAAGAGATTCATAACTTTTATCACTCACATGTAAAACTTCTCACTGTATATCACGTTGTCTTATCTTCTCTCTATTAGTACCTAGTCCAGTTGAAATAAATGGCAGTAAAAAAGCCAAGAAGAAACTGGTGGCTCCCAACCTTAGCTTAACACTGGATCGCAGTGACGGCTCCATCTTATCTGAAGACTTGGATGAGAGCGGAGACTTGGATTTAGATGATCTAGATACAACCTCCGAGAACAGCAATGAGTTTGAATGGGAAGGTAATGGTTTCATGATTTCATGTTGTGTGTTTAATACCGTTCATGTGCAATTATTTTAGAGTTAGTAATGACTCTGCTGATAATATCAGAGATAAGCCATTCCTGCCTCTGATATGCAGCGTATAATGACTTTGAGATGCCAGAGGCGCTTAACTCATGAGCCACATGGCTTAGGGAGACCTTGAATACATAGAGCTGGATTAGTGATAATCCCCTAAAGGCAGCTTGACTATGGAGAAGTCGTTTTTTTCTCCCAAATACAAGTTATGACGTATAATTCCTACTAAAACTCATGTAAAACCAAATGTCATGGTTCCTTCTTTATTTGTGTCTACATCAAACCACAAGAAATAGTTTTGAGTCATTTTCCTTCTCTCAGACGTTTATTTGCAGATGTCCTTTTTTTTTTCTTCTTCCATGGTTGCTGAGTGGGTGGGCTCTTCTTGTTGGGATGTAACTAATTTGTATGGGGATGAATGATCGCAGTAGCGATTCATACATTTCTTTATTCTTTGTGTTGCCAAAAGCAAGGCAGCATTCTGTGTAATTCTGTCCCTCTACACAGTTTTGAGACTGTAATGTATGGCTGTACGTTCTTCTCACAAACGCTGGTCCATATGAAGCGCTGAAGTTGGGCTCTGTTCACATCGCGTCTTGTTGATATAGTTGATGTGTTTTTGTTTTTTTTTTCCCAATCAAAAAATGTACATTTAAAGGGGTTCTCCGGGAGTTAACTATCTGATCGGTGGAGGTCCGACACCCGGGACCCCCGCCGACCAGCTGTTTGAGAAGGTACCCGCACTCCAGTGAGCGCAGAGGCCTTCTCTCAGCTCACCAAGCACAGCGCCGTACATTTTACAGCAGCTGTGCTTGGTATTACAGCTCAGCCCCATTCACTATCCTGAGGATAGGTCATCAATAAAATCCCGGAAAACCCCTTTAAAAACTGGATTCAATAGGATGCTTAGCACATTGTATGCTGTTGCTATTGACTTCAGTTGTTAAAAGAAAAATAAATTGTTAAAATTTAAAAAGTATGGTATGTTAAAATGTGACGTACAGTGCTGAAATATGGAAGAATTTGTAGAACTCTTCAGAAGAATTCAGCTTAAAGAGGTTGTCGATGTTGATATAATAGTAGTAATAGTAGAGTGACAAGTATATATCACCAGTATAAGGCTATACCATGCTAACAAAGTATGTTTTCACATTTGTCTTGGAGTTAAAACTTAAAGAAGAACTCCCGACAAAAATTTTATTCCATGTTCTGCTAGAAATGTACATGATATAATCTGTAGTGAATGTCATTTTCTTACCAGTGTCTGAATTTTTGACTTATATCATCCTGAAGTTTCTTATCTGTGTCATGTGACCAGCAATTAGACCCACCAACTGACACAAAGACTTATGTGTGGACAGGAAGTCTATATCTCTATGTATTCCTATGAGACTGAAAGTGAGGCTCCCATAGGAATGAATAGAGCAGTTACTGGCTTTCTGTCCTGGGTCAGTTGGAGGTCAGGGAGTTGGTCAATAAGAAGAGAGGTTTTTACTCACAGAAACAGTCACTGATAAGAAAATGACAATCACTACAGATTATATCATGCACCTTTCTAACGGGTCAGAGAATAAAAATTTTTGCGGGAGTTCTTCTTTAACTTTCAGATATCAGTGATATCTTCCCCTCTACTGAACATATTGCTGGTATTGACTGAAAGCTTGGAATGCTACCATTCAGCAGCTAACAGCATCTAAAGCAGCCCTCCCCCCCTACAGTTAGCTACTTTTCCCACTGCTGGGCTGGGGCAAAACAGTTAGGTGGTTATAAAATCTGAATGTGGAAACCCAGCCTTTCTCTTCATCCCGACTTCATGGGATCTGTTATGCAGTGGATTACTTGTGTGATTTTTATTTTTACAGGACTCCTGTTGTTTTGAGCTGTTTAATGCTTTCATGGCTCCGCACCACCATTCTAGGTCTGTTTGCCAGTGAAGCCATTAACCAGCCAATAGTGTGTGCCCTTCATTTAAAGACACTGTAAAGGGTTCCTATTTCTTTTTTATTTTCTATGCTGCTGTTTCCATTGCCGTGGAGGATAGTTTCCTTTAACAGCTAAGCCTTGGAAACAGGCAACTAACAGTAGGTCATTTCCTCCTTGCTTTGTGGTAAGGCTGCAGGCTTCTTGGTATCCTGAAATCATGAAAACCTAAATATTAGCCACATAATCAACCAAAATATTGTGTAGCCTTTAATGGGATGCTTTGTCAGTGTATATATATAGCTGTGATCTGGCGCATGTCCATGTGGTAATCCATATCTGATTGTATGCTTGCCTGCTACACAGCACCATTAGTATGTCTTGTGCAGCTTTAGCCATTGAGTCGATAAGCTGTTGACAGCCCCTTTCTCTGATAGGACTCTGGAAACAATAAGAACACTTCCAAAACGTCCACTGATCACAGGGCTGGAGGATTCATATACTTGAATTTGGGAGACAACACTCTGCGCCCCAGAATTCTAGCTCCAAAGAGCTGCAAAATAGGGCTTTTGTGACTTTTTGTTCTTTTTGCAATTTTACTTCACTCACACTCCAGATTTGAACAAAGGTTGGGAAAGTGAGTGAGCTTAGTCAAGACAAAACCGGACAACACTTGGGATCTGACTGCAGTAAAGAATAAATCATTACTTACCTAGCAGATCCCGTGCCACCACTTTGGTTCTCAGTTTACTAGGCTGTAGCAGTGATGTCATGTTGACATCATGTTACTGCTACAGCCAATCGCTGTCCTCAGCAGTGCACAACTAAGGCCAGTGATTGGCTGCAGTGGTCACATGTCACCACAGCAGCCAAGTAGGCATAGCGCGGCCAGGAGAACTGAAGCAGCGGAGTAGGGTCTGCTATGTAAGTGATCCATTATTTATTGCATCCCCAGTGTTGACCGGTTTCCTCCTGAAATTAGACAAAAGCTTAAAGTCACATTTTACAACTGCAAATTTTTAAGTCTCACAAGTTGCCAAAGCCTTACTCCTGTAAAGGTGGTGTAAAAAAAAAAGTGGGGTGACATCTCAAGTGTTAGAGTTAAAGATGCTCCAGAGCTATTAAACATCATTAGACATTTGTTAAGTGTGGCGCAAATTACAACAACATAGGCTTAGTAAATGGGTTCAGTATCTGGTATTGAGTTATTCAGTATTTTGTTACTGCGTCCCAAATGGCTCTTTGGTCACCTGACCACCTTACTTTTTCTCTATATTGGGTGTAGTCTCTGTTTGCATGGATACTAAAATGCCAAAGCCACCTTTTCTCCCAATGCAAACCTGAGCGCATAGACATTATATGTGGTGCAGTGTTACCTTCCAAAGTCAATGCATGGACCTTCACTAATGGTGTGCTTTATGTGATGCTGGAAGTGTATTATAAATTGTTGATAATTTCCCACCTCAATGTGGGACACCTCCATCCATCTTCTTAGGCTACTTTTACATTTCAAAACCTGAATTAAAAGGACCTGTTCCGTTTAAGACATGCTGATGGCTCCTTTTGGCCGGATCCAGCTGAACAAACCTGATCAGGCATGAAAATCATTGTAAGGCCTCTTTCACACCAGCGCCAGCACGGATCCGGCAGGTGAAGGGTGCCGCTGGATCCATCCTGCCACATGAACACGTGGGTCCGGAGCAGCGCATACACATGCATACACATACATACACAGACACATAAACATACACAGACACTTACCTGTTCCAGCAGCTCCGGACCTGACCAGCGACGAGGAGGACGGCGCGCACAAGGGTGAGTTTACCCACAGCGCCACCTGCTGGAGGGAGGGGAAATTGCAGGGAGACTGATCCATCATGAACTCCATTGAAAGTCAACGGAGGACGGATCCGTTTACCATTGTGTCACACCAAACGGATCCGTCCCTATTGACTTGCATTGGGGGTCATGACGGATCCGTCTTTGTGCGGATGCCCAGACCAGAGAGAACGGAATACTTCTAGGAGCATTCCGTTGTCTTCAGTTCAGTTTTGTCCCCATTGACAATTAATAGGGACAAAACTGAAGCGTTTTATTCCGGTATTGAGCCCCTATGACGGAACTCAATACCGGAATATTAAAACGCTAGTGTGAAAGTAGCCTAAGACAATGGCCGCCTGACAGAAAAAAACGGATCAGGATCTGATCAGCCTGATCAGGTTTGTTTAGTTTTGCAAGCCGGAAACAAAAATGCTGCTTGCAGCTGTTTTGTGTTCGGCCCCAAAACGCAATTGAACTGAACTGATACATACTTTAATGCATCCTGATCAGTTTTGTCCCTGTTGACAATGAATGGGGACAAAAATGAAGCGTTTAATTCAGGTTTTGAGATCCTCAGCTGGATCTCAAAACCTGAATTAAAACCCAGATGTGAAAGTAGCCTAACTGCAGAGAGCATTGTTCCCAGAGCTCCAACCAATGGAAAATGGTTAAAGATCTCAGGATATTGCATTGCTGTTGAAATGTGCACCTTCATTTAGATCTATATTTTGACAGACGACCTTCCGAAACCAAAATCCACTGAAGTTCTCCCAAAAGGGTCAATCCCAGAGTACACTGCTGCCGAGGAGAAGGAGGAGAGCAGACGCTGGCGTATGTTCAGGATTGGAGAGCAGGATCATAGAGTGGACATGTCAGCCATAGAGCCCTACAAGAAAGTCATCAGCCATGGAGGTAATGTGGGCAATGCTGTGACTGTGTTTACCTGGCTGTGAGGACAACGGGACAAGTACATATTTGCAGATATCTGTTACATAAAGAGATGAGGAAGCGTCTGCACAAATAACCTTCTCCATGTACCGGTACAACAAACAAAAGCGTTGTTCTGTCTTCTGACATATAGAGTCATGCTGGAAGATCACATAGCTGGAGGCTAGAAGAAAGGGGACATGCTGCTCTTCTGAGAGCCATACCCCTTTGACTCATAGCTTGAACATTTCCTTATCTCTGGACTGTGCCAGTCGGTGGAGCTCTCTTATGTATTTAATAGTGGAAATCATCTGGAAGGAGACACAACCTTTTCTCTGCACTGTAAGCTTTGCAGTGACCTGATGTACGAATCAATCCTAGTCACTAGACCAGCATCAGAGCAGCTCTAGCTCGGAGACATCAGCCTGCAAATAGCTGTGGGTTATTTATATTTCCTGCAGGTCTTACATTCCAGAGGAGGTCGAGAGTAATGCTGAGCTAAAGCAATCTTCAGGCATTTAAGACAATAGCCTGATATAGGATCCACTCCCTCCTTTTAAGATGGGTCTGTCAAGCAACACTCACTGCAGCCAGTCAGTTCCCCGAGTAATTCTTCACTACTACTAAAGTCTTTGATACAAGTCCTAAAATAGCTTAGAAAAAAGTTATACCATTCTGTGTGGTGCCGGTCCAGTTCTCCTGCCGCCATTTGTTTTCAAACAGTAGCGATGACATATATTTATATTGATGACCTATCTTTTGGATTCTCGACACCCAAGACCCCGGACTTGGACCCCTGCCAATGTGATGATGATGAGCTATCTTGAGCATAGCTCATCATTATTAATTCCTGGATAACCCCTTTAAAGGGTTTCTGTCATCAATGTGCAATGTGCAAATGTCACCTGATGCCAAATATGTTAGGCATTTTACTCCTAGTGTCCCCGTTTTTGTGAAATTTTAACTTTTATAATATGTAAATTAGCCTACTAGGAGCAGGGGGGGGCGGTAACCCTGCTCTTAGAGGCGCCGTTTCCCCACCTTCAATAACGCCTCCTCTGCGGTAGCTCGCTCCTTCTGCTGCCGGCCCTGTACGATCCAAATCCTGCGCCTGCACCATGCGTCCTTCATTCGGCGCAGGCACAGTGAGTGTAGCAGGCTCCCAGCTTCCTCACTGCACCGATGACGTCACAGTACACCCGGAAGAGAAGGCAGCGCAGGCGCAGTGAGGAAGCCGGGAGCCTGCTACACTCACTCACTGATGCAGGATTTAGATCCTACAACTTTAAGATGGTTTTCTTCTATTTGCAGTTATGGACTAAATAAGGCAGTTCATTGCTTCTCTTTTGGAAACTGATTGTCCAACTTCTTTTGTCCCCTTCTTAGGTTACTACGGGGATGGCCTGAATGCCATTATTGTATTTGCTGTATGTTTTATGCCAGACAGCAGCCAACCCAACTACAGATACCTAATGGACAACCTCTTCAAGTACGTATGTGTGCTGGTGACATAGGGCTTATATATTACGTGGTCATAATCTTGGGTTAGGTTACCGCTATCTGATCAGTGAGGGTCAGTCCTGTCGATCAGCTATTTTTAGGGGCCACAGCACTCCTGTGAGTCGTCTTGTTTATCGCTCACCTTTAATTTGTGCCGCTCAGTCCCATTCAAGTGAATGAGCCTCAGCTGCAATACCAAGCACAGCCACTATACAATGTACAGCGCTGTGCTTGGCATGCTTTGAGGAGTCTGCAGCACTCACTGGAGCACCACAGCCTCTTCAAACAGGTGGTTGGTGGCGGTGCTGGAAGTCAGACCCCTAGTGATCAGATATTGCTGACCTGTTCTGAGGATAGGTGACCAGTGTTGTGCTCTTAGAAACCTCAAGGAACTTGTAAAATACAGTGATTGTAGCATATTTTATGCTGCCTACTAATGGTTATTGAGGTATGTAACTTCCTAGGGGAAAGATACTTGTGTAATACTGGAATAATAGAGATTCCAGAAGAGGTCAAGCTCCCGTGACACCTGATGAAAGGAATACAGGGCTTTTCACGTCTCATGTGGGCCCATACAGTTGTGATCAGTCCTGGCTTCTGTTTTGGCAGGTACGTCATTGGCACTTTGGAAATGCTGGTTGCAGAGAACTACATGATAGTTTATTTAAATGGAGCCACCACCAGGAGAAAAATGCCAAGTCTCGGCTGGCTCCGGAAATGCTATCAGCAAATTGATAGACGGTAGGACTGGTTTAACAGTTGTTTCCTCTTTTTTCCCCACAGTTGCTGCTTTAATTTTCAAGTATATTCTGTTTTTGCACCGCCGTCTATTATATAAAGCTTTTCCTGTTTATGAAATGTATGTTTTTTGGAGAAATATTTACCTAAAGTTGTCTGTTAGGAGTCATAACATACATGTAGTTTTATATGGAAGTTTATATATTGTGAATCTGTTAATTCTCTCATGATGAAAATTGTACAATGTCAGGTTTGCTACCACGAGTTAGGGTACTTTCACACCTGCAGCATCGGACTCCGGCGGGTGAGCAGCCCGCCAGATCCATGCTGCCTCAGGTGCACGTGTGGGGCCGGAACTGACTGTAATGGGGGCGGGCCACGGATCCGGCCGCAGCATGGCAAACCCTGCCGAGAGGCAGACAGAACAAAAGTACAACATACTGTACTTTTGTACTACGCTCCGGCCCCACACGTGCACCTGCGGCAGCATGGATCCGGTGGGCTGTTCACCCGCCGGAACAGCCTGCCGGAGTCTGATGCCGCAGGTATGAAACTAGCCTTACCATTTTTTTAAAATCAGATATCTTTTTATTGAGTTTCTTCAGTTAAATAAACAAATCATGAACAAAGTGTCCAAATCAATCCAATCATATTAAGACCGAGTAATAGCATGACCATTTCTATCACTGATCATCTTAGATCTATATTAGTTCTAATCCCCCCCAACGAGATAAACATATTAGCAATTAGGTTGCGAAAAACCAAAACAACTGCAGATATCTCTCTCTGGGTTACAAAACACCCACCAGGCGGCCACCACTGGACACTATACTCCAATAACCATAGATAATGCACTATTCTGATTATTCTATCTATTAATACACAAGTCCCCTGGTAAACGCCAACCAAGGGCTACATACTCCAAATTTAGAAAGGCAATTTCGCTTTAAGTACACCCCCCTTTCCAGTCTAATAATTACATTCAAACGCGCAATATATTCCGCATTAACAGGAGGCAGTGGTTGTATCCAAAATCTTTCGTGTCTGCTATAGCATCCTATTGATTCCCACAATGAGAGGTGTCTGTTGTTGGTGAGTTACCATTTTAAAATGTACAATGAAAGTAGAATTGTCAGCCTGGCAGCCACATTGCAGCAGGCATCACTCCATACAATGAAGAAGTCCTCTGTGGGGGAAACCACTGAAAAGGACTGAGAAGTCTGGTAGAGTTCTTTGGATTTCTCGTATATTCCTCCCCAGTACAACTGGGAAGGAATTTGTATGATGAGTTGTTTGTTAATGCAAGTAATTGGCCTATACAACAGTCAGGAGTGTATCAAAAAAGAGAGAAGTGATGTTGGAATTTTTCTTTGGGCATTTTTCGAGATCTGTCGTGGTCCCATTAGCCTTTGTAACATGCCTAATTGGCAGTGGCCAGGCAATGACAATGGCACACAGACAGTCAGCAGCACATTTCTTCATGTAGGAACCATCTGATCCCTAGGACTTCTCCAGCCCTACTTGTAAAAGGTCTTGGTAACGTGATTTTGTATCTTGTTTAAACATAATGTGATGTTTCTTTTTGAAGGCTCCGGAAAAATCTGAAGTCTCTCATTATAGTCCATCCTTCCTGGTTTATCAGAACATTGCTAGCTATTACCAAGCCCTTCATTAGGTAATAATATATGATCAAGTGTTTTATAAGGTGCTTGTTCTGAGTTTCTGTCATTGATTTATTCTTGTCTGTTCCTTTCTCCTTTTTATCTTTTTTTTTTTTTCTTTCTCCCTTCCTCAGCTCAAAATTCAGTCAGAAGATTAAGTACGTCTTTAGCCTGGTAGAATTAGCGGAGCTTATTCCTATGGAGTATGTCGTTATCCCGGAGTGCATAAAAGAGTATGTGGTCATCCTTATTTTATTATATTATACTAAGGTCGCAGTGTGAACTCTTGTTTTATCGTAGGGTTCCCCAGCCTGTGGCTCTCCAGCTAACTCCTAACACATTGTGACAGCCCACAGGGCTTTAGGGCATGTTGAGTGTTGTAGAGCCACAGGTTGAGGACCATGGTCAAAAACTATCTTTGATATACAGAGTGATGTTCTTTTAAAATGGATTATTTCTGATATGTCTTATTCTGTATTATTTCATCTCTATATATTTCTATCTGAATACAGCACATGAAGACAACACATTTAGTGCCGTAATAGTAGCACGTGCTAGTCTTGCACCATTGCTGCCCACACATATAACCAGTGCCGTTATTACTACACCTACTGTTTTTTCCAGAAGAGTTTAGATTGAGGAGCCCCTTTTCCTAAGCATTATATTGCAGTAGAGGCTCACATACAGTGCTCCAGATGGCAACCAAAATGGTCGCCAATGCAACTTAGAATTTACAAATGGCGACAAGACTTTTTAGACACGACCGGCATTTACCGATACTAGGCTGCGCAGCCTAGTATCAGCACGCTCCATGTTCCCTCAGCAGCACAGGGGAGAAGGAAGCAGTCTCTCCCTCCCCCCTGTGCTGCTGCTGCCTCCACCAATGAGAGAAGAGGGGGCGGAGGAGGGGAGGGGCTTTGGCCACTGCGCCACCAATGAGAGAAGAGAGGGTGGAGGAGGGGAGGGGTTGTGATAACTATGTTTAATAAAAGTACAGGAAGCCTGTACCGACCTGTATGACTGGGAACTACGATCAGCGATAGTTGAGGGGTTAACTTTGGCGTATTGCAGCTCCCTATCCATATATACAGGTTGGGTGCCGGCTATATGATTCTGCGCCGGCACCCGCCTCCTGTACTTGTATTAAACATGGTTATCATCATTGGTGGCGCAGTGCGCCCTCCCCAGTGATGAAAACATTGGTGGCACAGCGACTCCCCCCCTCCCACTATAATAATCATTGGTGGTAGTGGCCACAGGGTCCCCTCCGCCCTCCCTCTTCATTGGTGGCAGTGGCAGTTCCGATCGGAGCCCCAGCAGTGTAAAAGCGGTTCCGATCGGTTACCATGGCAACCAGGACGCTACAGAAGTCCTGGCTGCCATGGTAAGCTCCCTGCTGCCGTGTGCACTAAGCACAGTGCAGCAGGGAGAGTGTAAAGTCCTATTCACCCTAATAGAGTTCTATTGGGGTGAATGGGACAAGGGTTCTAGCCCCTAAGGGGGCTAATAGTAAATAAAAAGCAAAAAAAAAACAAAAACATACCAATATATTAAGTTTAAGGGCCCATTCACATGACCGTGTGAATGCTCCCGCATCTATGCCGCAAATTTGTGGAATAGATGCGGCCGCATTCACTTCGACAGGCGGTGTGCCGTGGCTCCGCAAGAAATTATAGAACATGTCCTATTCTTGTCCGCAACAGCATTTTGAACAGGGCGCCCGGCCGTGTGTTCCGCAAATTGCGGAACACACGCCGGGCGGCATCCGTGGTATTGCGGATCCGCAATACTATGGCCATCTGAACGGCCACTTAATTACCCCCTTTCCCAATTTTACATATAACATATATTAACAATAAATAAACATTTTACATATCGCCACGTCCGAAAAGTCCAAACTATTAAAATATAAAAAAATCTCCTATTCTGTGAACACGTAACAGAAAAATAAATAAATAAAAACTGCACAATTCGCCATTTTTTAGTCACCTTGTCCCCCCCCAAAAAAATAGGATAGGACTGTTGTATTATGGGCCAGACGTTCCATCTTCTCCTCCAAGTCTTTTTGTAATTATAATTATATGTATTTAAATTTGACGACTAAATTTTTCAGTTCAGGAGCCAATGGCTCCTAGGTATTTTTTTTAGTCTGGAGCACTGACATATGTAGAAGCATTTAAAGTTACCAGGCCTGACCATTATCTAGGCCCTCACACTATGCAGTCCATGCTTGTCAGACGTGTTATAGGTATGACTTGCTGTATACGTCCATGTGGGTCTGCCCTGCAGATGCCCCTTGCTGCCTGCACTTCCTTGCACCATATGATTGACAAGAACTATAGAAATGTAGATGTTCTCTCTAGAAAGTAGGTGAAGTGTCCTCATACCATGAAACGTTGGAAATACAGAAGCACTTGCCTTAGTCTTTGGATTGTTGTGCTGATCTCTTTTAACTGTGATGCTTATCTAAGTTCTTCTTCCTCGTACATGTTGACTGAATTCCGACTCTCTCCTACTAAGGTATGACGACGAAAAAAGTAAAAAGAAACACAAAAGGTATCTGTACACCTTCTGTGGGTTGCACCAAGACAAGTCCATCTGCTCTGCACAAACTAACCCCTACCTTCTTGGTTGGCTTGGAGAATATTGTATAGCGTTAGCAAATACAAACAAGCACCATGTACATAATATGACATTCCTTTCTATATACTGGTCACTGGCTAATTGTCCCAGTGACCATTTCCTAGTTTCCTTTAAATGTTTTAGCTGGAGAAGAATCTACGTGGATCTGTTAGCGTGCCGTACACACTGCATGGTCTGTTCTTTGCTGTCCTGTTGCTGCTTGTTTGCACGCAGAATAACACTGTATATAGCGGTTTTCTTCTACACCAGTGCAGTGTTTGTATTTGCGGTGCTCGAGTTTCCAGGCTAACCAATACACCACAGTGGAGAATGCTCCCGATCCCCTCTCTTCGTTCTTTCCCCAGCTTTCGTGCAACCATTAGGAGGCGACGTGCACTCTCCAATCTGCATCCATTTTTTTCCTGCCTGTAATTGCTTGCATGAATACATTATATTAACAGAATATTGGCGCACCTCTTAATTGAAAAGCACAATCAATTTGGATCATTTCCCATCTGTTACACTTTTCGAGTGCTTTGAAGATAATTACTTTTTTCTTTTTATTCGCTCACCATTCTCTGTATTAATATCATAGAGTTATTGAGGAATGTTGCCTTTTATCGATATACATTAAAGGGGTTGTTCACATTTGCAGGGAAGGGATTGGCAAACCCACCTCCTGGGCAGACCTGAGAAGTAAAAAATACTTACCTGCTTCCCGGCTCCTTCCCTCTCCACCCGCCGCTGCTCTGCTTCCAGTTTGACTCCGCTGCAACCAATCACTGGCTTCAGCGGTGACCTGCTCCCCTTGTGTCATGTGACCATTAAACAGCCAAATGCTGGCTGTGGCAGCGTTGAACTAGAAGTTTACATCCAGGGACCCAAGCAGAGCAACCAAGGTGGGAGAGTATAGGAGTCGGAAGCCAGCATCAGGAAGCAGGTAAGCATTAGAGATGAGCGAACGTGCTCGTAACGAGCACTGTACTGCTCGGATCCCCTGCGCTCGCATGGGCGCAGGCATCCGGATCCGTCAGGTGAGGAGGACAGATCCGGATGGCTGTGCCCATGCGAGCGCAGGGGATCCGAGCAGTACAGTGCTCGTTACGAGCACATTCACTCAACTCTAGTAAGCATGCTTCCCTTGCAGGCCTGCCCCAGTACCTGCACAACCCCTCCCATATTGGTTTGAGTAAGTTTTTACTGTGTAGGTTAAAACATAATTATACCTAAAACGTTCCTCTAAGGCTTCATGCAAATTGCGGATCCGCAAAACAAGGATGCCGGTGGTGTGGAATGGAACATCTGGCCCTCAATAGATCATTCCTATGCCTGTCTGTGGTACCGCACCGCTGCCTTCTCAAACAGCTGCTCGGTGGGGTCTCAGGTTTTTGACCCCCACCGAACAGATAATAAAAAAAAAATCTCAGAAAACCCCTTCAAGGTAAAAAGCGTTTGGTATACAGGACCAAAAGAAAATAACTGTGGACGGCAAGGATAATTTGTTTAGAATGTTTTCCAAGCAAATGATATTGATGAACTCTCCTCAGGATATGTCCTCAATATCTGTTCCTTAGGGGTACAACACCCTGCACCCGCACCGATCAGCTGATGCCAGAGCTACCACTGAGAACGTAGCTAGAAACGGCTCCATTGAACGTGTAGTGGCCATGTAGGTTTACTGTAGCTCAGCTCCCATTTACTTGAATTGTAGAGGCCGTGAAGGTCAGGTCAGTTGAATGGGAGCTAAGCTCCAGGTAGGGTTGGAATTGAATGGAATAATCTAAGGGGTAGGCATATGGGAGAGTTATGCAGCAAATAGAGTAGCTGAGGCATCCAGATCATTTTAATGAGATTAACCTGTCCCACAACCGACATCGGCAGCTTAGACCAGGCATGTGATTTCTTTTTAAATCTACCTAAAAGGGGAGACAGATTTAGTTCCTCATACTCCGTGAGTTTCCTAGACACCACTACCCCTAAATACTTAAACTCACTCACCATCTGAAGACCCGTCTGCATATAGACCTCACAGCCATCCACAATATCCAGGGGGAGAAGGGACAATTTACTCCAATTTATGACCAGGCCAGAATAGCGCCCGAAGGTAGTGATCACATCCATAACCACCGGCAGGGAAGTCCTCACCTCGGCCAAAAACAACAGAGCATCGTCCGCGTATAGGGCTATTTTCTCTTGAGACCCTCCACGACTAAACCCAGTGATCTTTTCATGACCCCTAGTAATAGCTGCCAGTGGCTCAATAGCAAGAGCAAACAGTAATGGGGAGAGGGGGCAGCCCTGCCGAGTACCCCTATACAATCGAAATCCGTCAGATAAACAGCCATTCACCCGCACCCTCGCTGTAGGCCTGCCATACAGTAATCGGACCCATGAGATAAATTGATCCCCCAGTCCAAACCTCTCCAACACTCCCGAAAGATACTCCCACTCGACACTATCAAACGCCTTAGCGGCGTCCAGGGAGCAGATGACCCTATCCCCTAGGTTGTCCACTGGAATTTGCATATTTAGATATAAGCGTCTGATATTAATTGCTGTGGACTTGTCAGGTAAGAATCCCGATTGGTCCTCATGTATAAGAGAGGAGATAACCTTTGAAAGGCGCGTAGCCAGGACCTTAGCCAATATCTTAATATCTGTAGGCAACAAAGATATAGGCCGATATGAGTCTGGGAGAAGTTGGTCTTTCCCCGGCTTAGGCAAAACAATCATAATAGCTTCCTGCATAGATGCGGGGAGCGACTCTATCTCGGAGGCTTCTTGGTAGACCGCTAGCAGCTGAGGCAACAGGATATCTCCAAATTTCTTATAAATTTCCACCGTCAAACCATCAGTTCCCGGTGCTTTATTATTCACCATGGAAGATACTGCTTCCTCATTTTCCAACAGCTGCAGCGGACCATTAAGGTATTCCCTATCAGTATCTGACAGTTCAGATAGGGATATCCCTTGTAGATAAGATATTACCTCATCTCTACTGCTGACAAGACGGGACCGATACAGGTCAGGTTAGTAGGTACTAAAGACAGACACTATTGATTGGGTGTCCGAGACTTCCACCCCATCTTCTGCCCGCCCCCCCCCCACCGCAAGGCAGAAACATATGCCGATGCAGATTGAGCTCTAGACACAAGAACCAGCAGGTGGCTCGCCTTCTCCCCCTCATCATAATACTTTTGTCTCTGGAAGGATTGTTTAGTACGCCCCAGTTCCACAATATGTGAGTTAAATGCATCCTGTGGCTCCTTCCAGACAGACAACGACAACTGGTCACCCTTCTCCACAAAATTGGCCTCTGTCACCTCTACTCGGTCTCTAAGAAATTCCTCAAACTGCCGGCTTTTAAGTTTGACTCTACTAATTCCTTGAATAAGCGCTCCCCGAAGGCAAGCCTTCATGGCGTCCCATACCACCCAACTGGCTGCAGAGCCAGTATTCAAACTGAAGTACTACTATACTGCATGACTAATGTATGGACAGTCGATCACCTGTAACCAGAAGGAGTTAAATGCCCATAACCGCCCAGAAGGGGGCACCACAGGGGAAGTTGATAGGCGCAAGAAAAGAGGGGAATGATCAGACAAGGCCCTGGAAAGGTATTTCACTTCTACCACCTGCCTGCTCACAAACTCGGACCCCAGTGCTAAATCCGTTCGAGATAAGGCTTTATGTGACCTAGGGTAGATATAACCGTTTCATAGGGGCAGGCGCGCACTGACTGTTCCTAATACAGCAGTATGCCGCACACTTACATGGACTCCATGCCAGGAGGCTGCACAGCCGCTATATCCGGCCCTTCACTACTTTCCTCAGAAACCATAGAACAGCAGGGGGCGGACCAGAGCGGCGGCAATCAGAGAGAGGCCGGGAGGAGCGATTGCAATGAAATATGGGGCAGAAGGGTGACAGAGTCTGGGAGCAGACAGTATTTAGACCATGTAGGCTGTGCCCTACTCCATCTGTATACACTGACCCTGCAATCTCTATAGTGTCCCCCACTCCCCAGTGCCATCAGCCCCTCCATGCCATGTCCCCCAGTGCCATCAGCCCCTCCATGCCATGTCCCCCAGTGCCATCAGCCCCTCCATGCCATGTCTCCCAGTGCCATCAGCCCCTCCATGCCATGTCCCCCAGTGCCATCAGCCCCTCTATGCCATGTCCCCCAGTGCCATCAGCCCCTCCATTCCATGTCCCCCAGTGCCATCAGCCCCTCCATGCCATGTCCCCCAGTGCCATCAGCCCCTCCATGCCATGTCCCCCAGTGCCATCAGCCCCTCCATGCCATGTCCCCCAGTGCCATCAGCCCCTCCATGCCATGTCCCCCAGTGCCATCAGCCCCTCCATGCCATGCCCCCCCAATGCCATCAACCCCTCCATGCCATGCCCCCCCAGTGCCATCAACCCCTCCATGCCATAACCCCCCCCCCCCAGTGCCATCAGCCCCTCCTTTCCTGGTAGGGTGCGCGGCTGTTCGATATGAAGTCCTCAGGAGAAGGACCGCCTTCTTCTTCCCAACATGCACTGGGACCTGATGTCACACAGCGTCAGGCGCTGATGACTATGTGTGCATGCCAGGTCCAGGACAGTGCAGCTCCGTGCCGACGGGAGACCACGTAGCGGTGAGTGATAGGCTTCACATCACTCACGCTCCTTGGTCACATGATCAAAACAAATGCATCGAGGATTTTTTTGCGTCGATTACATTGAGTAATCGTTGTAGCCCTACACAGGTTGTAACCCATATACCTGTATGTACTGACCAAGCACCTTATATACACAGTGCTGTACATATAACTGAATCCACAGAACCTTCACCCCGTATACACTGCTGTACCCCATATACCTGTATGTACTGACCAAGCACCTTGTATACACAGTGCTGTACATATAACTGAATCCACAGAACCTTCACCCCGTATACACTGCTGTACCCCATATACCTGTATGTACTGACCAAGCACCTTGTATACACAGTGCTGTACATATAACTGAATGCACAGAACCTTCACCCCGTATACACTGCTGTACCTCATATACCTGTATATACTGACCAAGCACCTTGTATACACAGTGCTGTACATATAACTGAATCCACAGAACCTTCACCCCGTATACACTGCTGTACCCCATATACCTGTATGTACTGACCAAGCACCTTGTATACACAGTGCTGTACATATAACTGAATCCACAGAACCTTCACCCCGTATACACTGCTGTACCCCATATACCTGTATATACTAACCAAGCACCTTGTATACACAGTGCTGTAGATGCTGGCGAGTGAAAGCCCTGTTTACCGCTCACTCCACGGTCTCATTACATGGTGTGGACCACAAGGAGGCATTACTATAATATATGGGGGCAACACAGAGACATTATACTTTACAAGCCCCATACAGTATAATGTCTCCATGTAGCCTTTATAGGACAGCAGTCCTGGACTGCCCAAGGACGAGACAGGACAGTGGAAGTGGATGGAGGCCGTCACCAAATTTCCAGCATGTTTTGAATGTTTTTCCTTCTCAATTGGGCATTTATCGCGATATATATCGTTATCGCGATAAATTTCTTAATATCGTTATCATGGGAATATTTTTGATATCGCCCAACCCTAGCTCCAGGAACTGCGCTTTGAATGGAGCTATATTGAGGAAACCCTGAGCAAATGTCATCATTGTTGTTAATTTGGAAATCTCCCTTTAATGGTGAAAAGTTGTAGTTTACAAACCTTTGCTCAGGATAAGGTCCGAGTAATATTGCCTGCATGGCAAGCCGCTGTCACACAGTATTACTGACACTATGACCAACACTGAGCTTGTAATGGTGGAAAAAGCAAACTGCCTTTGGTTTGTCCACAATTGTAATCATGTGACAGAAAGTTGTGTTGAAATCAAGTTTGCTTAATGATATCTCGAAATCATTGCATTGCCCCATGTGTGAAAACCTACTGCACTGTATTACATTACAGTATGGTTCCTACTGTACATTGAACAGATGCAAGCAATGGTCATCTAGGTATCTAAGCCATGTTGCTGATGAAATATTGCACTATTAGGCTTTAAAACCTTAAAGACACAGCTTTTTTTTCATGTTTTAAACATTTCAAAAGCCATAGCTTTTTTTCCCATTGACAAGCCATATGGGGGTTGTTTTTACAGGTTGAAGTTTTAAAAGGCACCATATAGGGGTACATATAATGTGTGTCTTTTATATTTTTTGGAGGGTCAGTGTGAAAGAATTCTACCATTGTGTTTTAGGTGGTATTAATGATAACTTTTTCTCTATAATTTTTTATGGGCTTTTTGTTTTAAACTTTTGCACAGTAAAACCTTTTGTGTTATTTCTTTAATTTTTTATGGAAAAAGGGATATAAGGCCCCTTTACACTGCTCGAACATCGGGCAGATTATGGCTAAAAAGCATTCTTATGCCTGTTTAAGGCCATCCGCACACGATGCGGGTGATTGCACACAATATTCGCACGTGGATTTATGTGCACTCTGCAACATATCACAATCTGCAATTTCTGATTGCAAATTTTGGTGCTGTTTTTCTGCTGAACTCACCCTGCATTGGAAAAGGGTGAAATCTGCAGCTAAGACCCCAAAGATAATAATAGCATCTGTAAGTGACAAGCCTGGAGGCCATTGCTGGGCCCTTCACTGCCATACACCAGTGACAGCGTTGGTGGGGGAGCAGTGGGTGCAGAGAGGACTTTCCTTTCCTCACTCTACATTGACTGCAGAACCTGAACCAGTTAAATGGCCAGGTTCAGAGTTATTTTGTTAGAAGTTATGGTGGGAGGGTGTCAATGGGTTCAAGGAAATTATTCAGTTTTATTGATTTTTATTTAGCTTACTTGCTTTCCATAAAAGTATATGAGCTGAAAGCCCCTTTACCCAAAGCTATTGACTTCCAAATGAAGTTTCCATTTTCTGTATAATTTGACAGTTTTTTACTTTTATTATGTAGAGTTGATAAAGACCTCAACAAGAAGTCTGAAGACCAAACTAATGAGCAATAAGATTGTATACGACATCCAATGAAAGTGAAGAACGTCCATCAAGATGGGGACATGCGCCCATTTCTTCTGGTTGCAGTAAAAGTTCTCCTGCTCTGAAACGTGCCTTTTCAGATGTGACTGGGTTTTCTTTGGAAGGGAATCCTACTCCTTATGTCCATATTGTTACAAATATACAGAGGCACTGGTCAAGTTGCAATAGACTGTTAACCCGTTGCTGGTGCCCTACTTTTGAATAGTTATTGTATGTGATAGTGACAGTGAAAGTGCCCACGCCACATGGTTATATCACAGAAGAAGACGTTTGTGAAGTAGACGCCTTTCCCCGATGGGAATGGCACAAACTGTTGATCACCATGGTGTAGGAGTTGGTTTTTCAGCCACTGTGTAAGTGTTAAGACATCGCAGTTGGTAATGAGCTTGTTTGAGTTGTTTAGCTCCACTTTTACAATAATGGTTTTTATGTCCTATATAACTATCGTCTGATACATCTATTGGTGATATACTTGCATGTCCAGTGGATTATATTAGCGGGCAAATACTTTGCGCTTTGTCTTTCAGAAGAAAATCTAATTGACATAAGGAAATCTTTGTTTGCCCCTCAGAGGTCATTATAGGTGTCATGTGCAAAGAGTGTAAGTTAAAGGGATCTTCCAGTCAGAAGCGTTTATCCTCTCTCCACTGGGGTCCGACCGCAGAGATCCACACTGTGTGTTCTGCTAGCCGCAAGACCATAGCCAGGAGAAGTTTGAATGCAGTGGTGGAGACGTACTACTCCATTCACCATTCAAAGTCCATGGCACCGACAGCTGAGCACAGCGTGTCCATCAGTGCCATAGACTTTCAGTAGACCACAAGGTGCTGATCCAGTGGATAAGTGATAAATGCTTCTGGCTGGATTACCCCTTTAAGTTTTCTTTGTAAATGCTTGACTTAGTGTCAGGCTACCTAATAGATTGTCCAGTTGTTCGGTAGCTTGCATTTCACTTAATTGCCACATTATTTCAAGCATATCATATATGCGCTTTTCTATTTTTTATGTTTTCTATTGCAAACTTTTGTAGTAGTACGACAGGTCATTGAAGAACACATCCGAAGTCCCTACGTCTGCTGTAAAGTCCCTTTCTGTGAACTTTTATCAGTATGGATACCACCATCGCTCCCTTGGGGAGTGTACGAGTTATCCACTGTTGACCTACAAGTCTGTCAGCAGACACTTAACTTACAGCAGTTCAATCCATTAACTAACCAGTTGTAGTCAGTAATTATAGGACAGTGGTGTATGTGTATTATTGGATAGCTGTCACTATGAAGTGGAAGGATTCCAGCAATTTCAGTTTAAGAAATCCTTTTGTGAATTTTTATTCCACTTCTCTAATTCTTACCTATTCTTATGTCTCCTCAGATATAGATGGTATAACTGGTTGTTCTGTCGTCTTTCCCTAAACCGTTTACTACCACGGTGCCATGAAAATCTGCCCTTTTTTCCTAAATATGTTTTTAGTCAATTGACTTATGAACATTGAAAATATGGATGCTCGTAAAATGACTATTGTTTACAGACCGAATGTCACTAATGGTGTAGAGTACATATGTACACTTCATTAATTGTTTACACTTAAAGGGAACCTGTCACATTCAAAATGCAGTGCAAAGTGCAGCCAGCAGGTTAAAGAGCAGGAAGAGCTGAGCAGATTGATATATGGTGTAACTTTTATTTCTTCCAACCTCTGCCATTCCCAGGCTTAGCAGCCCAGTGGGCAACCTGCTCAGTGACTGACAGCCTTCCCTGTATAAGTGTACATACAGAGAATGCTGGGTAATGAGTAGGACCACTCGCTGGACTCCGAAGTATAGAATAAACTGTATAACATACTTCCTGAAGGACTTGGTGTATAATGTGACAGTCTCCCTTTAACTGATAAAACCATTGTATGTCTGTTACTGTATGAAGAGTCAAAGCTAAGGGGCCCATGAAATGTGTAGTGAGGGACAGGGAGTCATTTTTCAAAAAGCCTGCTACAGGCCACGTCTGAAGATTGTACTGGACACATACATGCAAGAAGTTACTAGTTTCCCACTGTATAGCTTTAAGGGGGTTATCCAAGAGTAAGAGAGACCTTCCAGAGTGGCCAACCCATGGTAGTTAACATACTTATCTCGTTCCTGACGCTTGGTGTCTAACGCTCCTGGGCCGGCTCTTGCTCTCCTTGCCATGCTGAGATCAACATCTGTCCACTGGGAGACATGTGACCACTGCAGCCAGTCACAGGCCACAGCAGTGTCCTGCTAACCTTGTCATGTGACCAGTTGTCTTGTGCGTAAAGACCCTAGTACATGGGCAGATAGACAAGTGATCGCTAATGCATCATTCATCTATACTGTCTCATTGCTTGCCGTCAGCAGAGCACGATCTACCGCCGACAAACCAGAATTTTTTAACATGTTAAAAGATCCCGATTACCCGATGAACAAGTGTTTGCTTGTTCATCTGGTAATCGGCAGCAGTATTACACTGCCAGATGATCGCTGACGAGCGCCTATATCATCTTAACAATAATCTGCCCATGTAATAGGGCCTTTAGTGTTATAATCAGATTAGTCATGACTCGTTATATTACAGGGGTATCTGAATACATTTCCAGCAGTCACCTGAAGACACACATGCCATGTTTGGTGATAGGCTGAAGACCCTATCTGTTGTCTGTGTGATCCCATCTTTTTATAACTTACTGCACATTTCACCCTTATTTTGATTCAACTTATTATGCAACTAATTTTCTTTTTCTCTCAAAATACTTAACCCCTAGCCAAACCAGAGAAGGAACGATGGTAAGTGTGGTCAGGAGATGACTGACCAAAGGTGATGCCCTACGCACATGCTTCTAAGAGCCTACTAGCATTACTAGCATCAAGGAGTTGTCTAATCTAATGTGAACAACTAGTTTTTGTGTTAATGACCCCCATGATGAGCTGATTATCAGGAAAGTGGCCAGTGAGTCACTTTTTCCATGTATCTACAGTATGTTACAGGGAGATTTATGTATTACAGTGCCTATCGAAATAGAGGAGAGCTCCAAATGGGAAAGTCTATCTGTTAAAGGGGTTGTCAGATGACAAAAAAATTCTATTTATTGTTTTCAAAATAAAAAAATTCTGATCCCCCTTCTCCTGGTTTTGGAAGTCCTGACAAAGTTAGAGAGCTCCCTCCACTTATTGGTCAGTGATGTGCTTGAATGGGGCTGGCTTAGTCCAAGAAGGGCGATGGCTTACCTAATGAACTGGGCCCCCTTCAAGTATGTCGCTGACACGTAAAGGGGTGGGAGCCTCCCGTCTGTGTTGGAACAAGTGTGAAGGGGGTTTTACATAGTAGGATCCATGCATTTTTGATGAAGTGTATTTGCAAGTTCAATTTTCTTTACATATGAAATAGAATAGATCTCCTTTTGGCGGACAACCCCTTTAACTCAGAAGGACCCAATAGGTCAAAGGTGTTTTCTTGACTAGGCAACCGTCTAATATTCTCATAATGAAATAATGGCCTGGATCATAGTGCACCAGGTAACCACTAGTGACTGTACAATGTTACGTGTTACAGGGAAATGACTGGTTATAAGGGACGTAAACCCTTGAAGCCTAGATCCCAAAGGTATGGAAAGTAAAGCTGCATCCAGTTACTCCATGGATGTCAGGAGGCATCAGATGCACAGGGAGCTGATACTGTTTTTATCTGTTTACCATAAAACCTACCTTTTTAATATTGTATTGTCCTATATTTTATAATGTAAAATGTCAAAAACGTTTTTTTTCTCCTGTTTGATCTTTTATGTATATAGAACGCGCTCTTGCAACTTTTACCTGGAGGATGCATGTTCTAAAATATTTATATTCATAAAGAGAAAAGGACAGAGCTAATATATATTTTTATGACATTTTTGTGAACAATATTTTATGATGTACTCATTACCCCCAAGCAAGTACTCCTCTATGACGGTTGTAATGTTGTAAAGTAGCTGTATTGTACGTGCTGGGGTGTGATCAGACAATCTCACTGTTCTTACAAATGTGCATTATTTGCAGACTTGTAAAACTGCTCATTTGTTATCCCTTTATATGGGCAGACAAAGTATAAGTTTGGCTCATTTTTATTTTGTTAAACGTAATAAAATTCTGTCAGGAGATATCTTGACTTCTTCACAGTACATTGTCAGAGAGTTAAAGGGTTCTGTGGGCTACCAATATTGATAATCTATCCTCGGGATTGATCAGATTGCTAGGAGGTCGACATCTGGCACCCCAAACAATCGGCTGTTTCCAGTGCCAGCATACTGAACCTCAGCTCCCATTCACTTGAATGAGAGCTCAGCTGTAGTCCACCAGCGTGGCTGCTACACAGTGTATGGAGCTGTCAGCCCCCAGCTCTGTACACTGTATAGTTTCAGCGCAGCAGCAGCCCCAAACAGCTGATCGGTGGGGGTGTTTGTTGGATAAACACCAATCTAATATTGATGACTTATCCTGAGGATAGACCATTAGTGTCTGTACCATGGACAATACCTTTGATTAGCAGAGATCTTGGGGAAAAAAATCCAGAAGTTACACAAATCATCAATATGTGTACCCCACAGAATTTTAATATGACACTTTTTTCCTGCCAAATTACCATCCGCAAAGTTATAGCTGACCAGAATCTCGAATGAGTTGCATATTGTCACATAATCTCTGCAATATGTGATTTTATGTCTTTATTAAATTTATCTTTTAATTTCAGTATGGGCAGAACCTAAATTGGAACCAATTTTTATAAAAAATTGTTGACTATATATATATATATATATATATATATATACATAGGTCTGAGGTATCATGTCCAAGTGCAAATGTTCCTATTAGGCCACATTAATACAGTGCAACTATATATATATATATATATATATATATATATATATATATATATATATATATATATACACACACAGGGTGGGCCATTTATATGGATACACCTAAATAAAATGGGAATGGTTGGTGATATTAACTTCCTGTTTGTGGTACATTAGTATATGGGAGGGGGGAAACTTTTAAAGATGGGTGGTGACCATGGCGGCCATTTTGAAGTCGGACATTTTGGATCCAACTTTAGTTTTTTCAATGGGAAGAGGGTCATGTGACACATCAAACGTATTGAGAATTTCACAAGAAAAACAATTCAACTGCTACATGATGATGTGTTTCCCTCTTTATGCACTGAAGCTGGCACGTTGCCTGAGTTTTTCCAGCAAGATGGTGCACCACCACATTATGGGTGTCAGGTCCGAGCATTCCTAGATGAACAGTTTCCTGGAAAGTGGATTGGCCGTCGTGGGCCAGTTGAATGGCCCCCAAGGTCTCCCGATCTGACCCCCTTAGACTTTTATCTTTGGGATCATCTGAAGGCAATTCTCTATGCTGTGAAGATACGAGATGTGCAGCACCTGAAACTACGGATACTGGAAGCCTGTATTTAGCATTTCTTCTGCAGTGTTGCTATCAGTGTGTGAAGAGTGGGAGAAGAGGGTTGAATTGACAATCCAACACAATGGGCAGCACTTTGAACACATTTTATAAGTGGTCAGAAACTTGTAAATAACTCATGAAAGAATAAAGTTACGTTAAAACCAAGCACACCATTGTTTTTCTCAATTCTCAATAAGATTAATGTCACATGACCCTCTTCCCATTGAAAAAACTAAAGTTGGATCCAAATTGGCCGCCATGGTCACCAGCCATCTTGAAAAGTTTCTCCCCTCCCATATACTAATGTGCCACAAACAGGAAGTTAAAATCACCAACCATTCCCATTTTATTTAGGTGTATCCATATAAATGGCCCACCCTGTATGTGTGTGTGTGTATGTGTATATATAAGCACACAGTCCAGTGACCTTATTATGACCACTTACTACTTCCAGTGTTGGTAGCGTGTCAATTGTGAAGGAAGTCACGTGACATGAGTTGGCTTGGTGGGTATATAAGGTGTGTGATAAACTGTCTGCAAACATATACCTCTTTGCTGTCATGGGTAAAAGGGGCGATTTAAGTTGCATAAAGGCTTGATTATTGGTTTTCGGGCTAAGGGTGGCAGTATTTCTGAAGCTGCGCAGTTTGTGAACTGTTCGCGTGCTGCTGTGGTAAAAGTGTGGTGTGAGTGGACAAATTGTACCACTTTGAATAAGTGACGTGGAAACTGCAGAGCACCATGTGCCATTGATCTGAGAGAAGAACGTTCACTACAAAGGTGCGCAAGGGCAGACTAACACGCTATAGTGGAGCAGCTCAGTGCCACAATGAACCAGGAGGCTACTAGACCTGTGTCTAAAACATCAGTTCAGCGAACCCTACTACGTATGCGGATAGATGGTCACTGCACCCCTGCTAACAAATTTGCATCAACCACCTAACTGTTTTACCCGAGTCCAGCTCTGGCAGTGTGAAAAGTAGCTAACTGGCGGGGGGAGGGCTGCTTTAGATGCTGCCATCTCCTCAATGGTAGCAGCTAGTCTTGTTTGAAAGCTGACAGTCCAGGCTTTCATACAAGACCAAAATGACAGCTAAAGTCTAAGAAACAGAGGAGAAATCACTGTTAGAAATCAAGTCAGGAATAATCGCAGGTAAAACCTGTTTTTACTTTCACTTTCAGCTGCATTTAAGCATCCCGATTTCTATCAGTAATATCTTCTGTCATTCTGGTATCTTCTGAAAGCTTCTGAAATATCTTCTGAAAGCTTGTCTGCTTTCAAACAAGACCAGTTGCCTGTTTCTAGCTGCTATCATTCAGGAGGTAGCAGCATCTAAAGCATCCCTCCGACCTCCCGTTAGCTACTTTTCCCACTGCTGGAACTGGTCTCTGGCAAAACAACTATGGGGTTAATAGAAAAGGCTTCAATTTTCATGGCGGCATCGGAATTGGACCTCTGCTGATTTACATTTTCTGCTTCATCAAATGTACGGATGTTAGTTTGTCAGGTGAGAAACATCATAGAACAAACGGCCTGCACCCATTGCTGGAAGAACACAAGCTGGTGGTGGCAGTGTTATGGTCTGGGGAATGTGTTTGTGGCATTTTCTGGGCCCACTCATCTATGTGGAAGGCATTTTCAAAAATTGTGGGTATTAATCCATCCTTGCAGATCATGTACACTCATACATACTCATTGTCTTCCCTGGGGTGGGTGGGATCTTCCAGCAAGAATCTACGACATGTCATATGGCTATAAATGTCCGATACTGGTTTGAAACCGAACTGCAACATCCGTGAAAGCAATTAGAGGCAAAAGGCCTTAGGCCCAATGATGGCTGTTCACCTGATTTCCACTGGATTATAGGCATATCACTGGAAACCAACCAACCGCTTAGAAATACAATGAGGACATAGTGGGGGTTTTTGAACACCAAACTGAAGCATAATTATTTATTTGGTAAAAAGATAAAACAAGGGAACAGGGTAACGCATTTCAAGTTTCCTTTCCTTTGTTCATTAAACCCATAATACACCATTCAGAGACTGGAATTAATACAGATTAAAGGGGTATTTCCATCTTAGACAATGGGGGCATATCGGTAGGAATGGAGCGGGGAGTGCTGCGCCTGGAGGACCCCGGGTTTCCTGGGGTGCGGCCACTGCTCCCATTTATTTCTATGGAGCCAACGGAAATAGCCAAGCCAGCGATCAGCTATTTTCGGCAGCCCCATAGAAATGTATGGAGGGGTGGCTGCGCAGTGCGCCCTCCTTCACTTTTGGGGCTCCGTTCTTGATATAGGTTTGGGTCCCAGCAGTGGGACCCGCACCGTTGTCTAAGATGGCAATAACCCTTTAAGGGTTCATGCACACAACTGTGTGTATTTTGTGGTCCACAAAACACTTATCCCCAAAAAATATGGATGACGTCCGTGTGCATTCCATAGTTTGTGGAACGGAACAGCTGGCCCCTAATAGAACAGTCCTATCCTTATCCGTAATGCAGACAATAATAGGACATGTTCTATTTTTTTACCGAACAGATATACAGAAACGGAATGCCCATTGAAATGAATAGTTCCTCTTAAGGTCCGCAAAAAAACGGAACCAAAATACCTTTGTGTGCATGAGTCCTAAACAGGAAATGCTTGTAATTGGAGCCAAAACTTATTTGCACAAATATAAGAGACCTAAATTCAAAGAAACAGGACCAGGCATAATCCTAAAATCCATTTCTGGTCTCCCACCGCCCTTCACCCTTTCTTTCCTGCTTAACTATTTTTCTTTCCGGTCCACCACAAACAGCTGATCGGCAGCGGTGCCGGGTGTCGGACCCCCGCCGATCTGATATTTATGACCTATCCTGAGGATAGGTCATCAATAAATAGAACTTGGAGAACTACTTTAACTATGTTATTAACCAAATGGCCCTGCGTGCAGAAATGGCTGAAGCTCTGGCCGCCAGCCTGATTTCATCTTTAGTGGCATCTGTAATGAATTTTGTAGCTTTTTTGATGGTCGGTAATGCAGCTAAAATCTCCTCACTAGGAACATTACTAGTAAGCTGGGATTCTAACTGATCTAACCAGATAAGCATAGTCTGGGAGGTATATGTGGCCACCATACTAGGTTTAAAGGACGCTTCCTCAAAAGGGTATTTACACTTTATAGCCCTAGGTACATATGATTTTTTTTTCCCCTCTGGATGTTTCCATTCCAATTTTAATCAAATCTTCAATAGTTTTATGAATTGGTTCTAGTTCTGCAAATAAAGACTCTTCCAACAGCTCCAGGTTCTCTGACTTCCTCAATATCCAAGGTTATCCTAATTGCCTTAAGTAGCTGTTCTGTGTCTTCCGGTGAAAATAAGAGTCTTCGTTGTCTAATACCCGTTTCATCTAAAGAATCGGAATCCTCATCAGAACCTGGAGAAACCTAATTATCCATCACCAGTTGCATTATCTTCTGGTTCAAAATCCATTATAGGAGGTGGGATTGCTGAGGAGGAAGAAGTGGCAGTCTTACTTAAAGGGGTTATCCAACCCCTATAATGACCCCCCCAATGCCTGGGCCCCTCATATAGGTTGGGGGGGAGGTTGGCTCCCTAGCTTCACCCGTGATGCTAGGTTGGCTCGTCCCTGTTGCGGCCTGCTATTGGTTACAAATACCCCACTCGCCCACATAGATTGATCTGGGTGATGGGGAGATTCATTGGTGGCCCCGTGGGGATCAGGAGCGATGTGCTTGTAAGGGAGCGGGGTAAGTATAACCTATATGAGGTGCCCAGGTGTTTGAGGGATCGTTATAGGGGTTGGATACACATTTTTATTTGCCCTCTGCAAAAGTGGTGGGGCTGGGAGGACGACCTCCTCAATCCTGGTTCAGCCCTCGGGGAAGCACTACAGTATTAATACTTATCCCACCTGACATGAACAAAAACATGACTCCAAGTGTGTACAGAGAGTCACCGGCACAGGCATACTTCCATAATTCATTGTACTGATAGTATAAACATTAAATATGAGACATATAGTGTAAGCGAAGCCTATGATGTACCAACCATGGTTATCACAATTATTAACACACAGGTCCTAACAGGAAAAATTTTAAAGGGTTGTCTCACTTCAGCAAGTGGCATTTATCATGTAGAGAGAGTTAATACAAGGCACTTACTAATGTATTGTGATTATCCATATTGCCTCTTTTGCTGGCTGGATTCATTTTTCCATCACATTATACACTGCTCATTTCCATGGTTATAGACCACCCTGCAATCCATCAGTGGTGGTCCTGCTTGCACACCATAGGAAAAAACACTAGCCTAAATGTGTTCTCATGGTCCCGGCCACCAGAGAGGCTGACTCCTTTTCTTACAGTGTGCAAGCACGATCACCACTGATGGATTGCAGGGTGGTCTGTAACCATGGAAACGAGCAGTGTATAATGTGATAGAAAAATGAATTCAGCCAGCAAAGAAAGACATATGGACAATACATAACATTAGTAAGTGGCTTGTATTAACTTTCTCTACATGATCAATGCAACTTACTGAAGTGAGACAACCCCTTTAAGCCTTTTATATACTCGCTCATATTCCTATGTAGAGACATGCATGTCTCTAGGCCCTCTGGTGTGAGTGGACAATCAATGTCTGGGCCCTTCATGAATTTCCATAGGACAGAGTGACTTGGGTGTTTTAGGTACTGTGCCTACCTAATTGAACAGTTCAAAAAGAAGCCCAGTTGTACCAACACATTTAGATGGCTAGATGATCGGGAACGACCGTTCCTGCAAATATGAACGATTATTGATGCGCCCAAATGCTCCTTCAGCCTAGGGCCCTCTATTACTGTATACATAAGACCAGGTCAGAACAACAGATCACTTCCTAGCAATATAAAATATCATTAGACATACAATGGGACATATGACATATATAACGTATGATAAAAGATGGGCCCTCAGTTATCACAAGGGGACTGCATAAAATTAAAAAAAAAACCTGTGTCACCTTTTATATGTCCTGCTGCTTCAGCATTGATGATATCCCATCCATAGTTCACATTACTACTGCTGCCAATCACCAGCCTCAGTGGTCACATCTGCATGAAACATACACATTTCTGTAGAAATGCCTCCACAAAAAACAAAATACTTTGTGCGTTTTTTGTTGTGGTGGATTTCAGTTGCTGAATTTTCATGGAGATTCAGTAGCGGACTGGCCATGTGGGAACATACCCTAAAGGGGTTGTCTCACTTCAGCAAATGGCATTTATCATGTAGAGAAAGTTAACATAAGACACTTCCTAATGTATTGTTATTATCCATATTGCTTCCTTCATTCATTTTTCCATCACATTATACCCTACTGGTTTCCATGGTTACGACCACCTGCAATCCAGCAGCAGTGGTCATGCTTGCACACTATAGGAAAAGTGCCGACCTCTCTGGTGGCCTAGACCATGGGAGCGTGCATGCACATCTACTGCTGCTGGATTGCAGGGTAGTTGTAAGCCCTGGAAATGAGCAGTGTATAATATGTGATGGAAAAATGAACCCGGCCAGCAAAGGAGACAATATGGACAATCACAATACATTAGTAAGTGTCTGGTATTAACTTTCTCTACACTGAAGTGACACAACCCCTTTAACCTTTTATGGAGGTTTTTTTTTTTTGCTCAAATAAGAAGAAAAAGACATTAAACCATTCTACTACTACAAACATTGGAAAAATGATTTGCACTTTACTGTAGTAAAAAAAAATATATATATACAGACTTTCATGTAAAATGTATACATTTGTGCAAACCCTGGCATCCAGAAGACCAAACACTGGTATCTTATACATCAACAGCAAATACGGGGCTTACAAATTGTAATCCTCCCCCACACACACGTCCAAGTCACATGTAGGGTTTTTGCATGGAACAGTCTCCGTCCCTTCCTAGTTGTGTGGCTAAGGCCTCAAGCACATGACTGTTTTTTGCAGGTTGGATGCGGACATTACACTGTGTGCTGCCCACATCCGTATTTCTGTATCCCACATGAAGCACCACTGTAATATACAGTATACTAGCAGAAGTACTCGGCTTTGCACGGGTATATTTAATCTAATGTTTGTGTGTATTGTTAAAAGATATCGACAGTATCCCCAATAACAGTGACCTCTACAGCACACCGCCCCCTTAACAGTGAACGCCACAGTCCCCCACCCCTTGACACTGACCCCCCCACAGTGCCCCGCCTCCTTAAAATAGGACCTCCACAGCAGCCCATCCCCTTAACTTTGACCTTCACAGCATCCCGCCCCTTTAACAGTGAATTTCACAGCACCCCACTCCCATGACAGTGAACTTCTCGGGGGCCCACCCCTTATCAGTGACCTCCATAGGGGACTGTGTCCTTATCTGTGACCTCCACTGTTCCCTGCCCCCTTAAAGGGGTTTTCCGAGTTATATATATTGATGACCTATCCTCAGGATAGGTCATCAATATCAGATCGGCGGGGTCCTACACCCGGCACCCCTGCCGATCAGCTGTTTGAAGAGGAGACTCGCGCCTTATCAGCGCTGCCTCCTCTTCATTGTTTACATGCTGGCCATAACGGGGTAGTGGTGAGTAGGTGTAATTACACCTCACAGCCCCATTCATTTCTATGGGAAGAATAGCTCCCATACAAGTCTATGGGAGCGATTTTTCCCATAGAAATGAATGGGGCATTTAGGTGTAATTACACCTACTCACCACTACCCCGTTACGGCCAGCATGTAAACAGTGAAGAGAAGGCAGCGCTGATACTGCTCGCGCCTCCTCTTCAAACAGCTGATCGGCAGGGGTGCCGAGTGTCAGACCCCCGCCGATCTTGTGTAAAAGGCACGCACGCCCACATCAGAGGCATCTACAGTCACCTGCCCTGAGAGCCCCGCACTATCTCACGCAGCAGCAGCCTAGTTCTGCAGGCAGAGGGCGCTCTTCCTATAATAACGCAGCGTCACGTGACCCAGTGACGTCACGCCTTCCGGCACCTCCAGCCTAGCTTGTACTGTGCCCAATCGCTTCCGGTGTAGGACGCTGCTAGGAAGTGCCGGGATTTTCATCCGTTACCGGAACTGCTTGTTTGGAGGGGATAGCGAGCAGTACCCGGACCGCTGGCAGCGAAGTAGCGGCTGGTCAACACCGTTTGACCACCTGAAACCATGGCTTATCAGCTCTATAGGAATACCACTCTGGGCAACAGTCTGCAGGAGAGCCTGGACGAGCTAATCCAGGTGAGCCGGGAGGACCTTACCCTGTAGATAGCTCATCCCCAGACAGCTCTTCCTGCTGCCCCTCTTACATGTGCATGGTTGGCTGAGCATGCATGTGGTCTCAGTGGAGAGGGGGGAATTCATGGCTGCTGGGCACCAGTGGCCGTCCTTCACTTCACCTGATAGGTAGACCTGCTTTAATTGTTACTTGAGTTTAGCCGTTCTGGAGTTGAATAAGTGACAGCAAGCAGTGGTGATGGCCTCCAGCTCCTGTGGTCTGTGTAGACTAAGAATCAGATGGCTTATGGTGGTCTTGGAGTGTCCTATAAAACTATGCACTGACTCGTCCTTCATGAAAACTTTACAGGCTCTAAAGAGAGGACCCAACACAGAATAAAGCTGCCCTTACACTCTGGATGTGTGTCAGCAGGAGCGGCCGACCATCTGATGTGTAAGGGCGCTGCCCTGGTGGCGGATTTTAAGGCAGAGGAGGGTTGGGCATGTTGGATTTCAGCTGCCTCATCAGTTCTCTTGGAGATGAGCTGCTGCCAGAGGAGACTTGGGGCTCTTTGACACTAGTGTGTCCCTTGCGGGAATTGTGCTCCATACAAGAGAGGAATTGTGCGTTCTGGACTACAGAAGCGCACGCCATTATCATGATTGATAATGCTGTGTGCCTCTGCCTGACCTTTCTGTAACGGAATTATACAGACACCTTTATTTCGGTATGATTTAGGTACAGAAATGTCACGCAGAGGCACACAGCATTATCAGTCATGATAATACCGTGCGCTTCTGTAAGTCCAGACCACACGATCTCTCTCTCTCACAGGGACCGTGATTTCCGCAAGGGACACGCTCATGTGAAAAAGCCCTTAAAGAAGAACTCCCAACAAAAATTTTATTCCATGTCCTCCTAGAAATGTACATTATATAATCTGTAGTGAATGTCATTTTCTTACCAGTGTCTGAATTTTTATATTATCCTGAAGTTTCTTATCTGTGTCATGTGACCAGTAATTAGACCCACCAACTCATACATAGACTTATGTGTGGACAGGAAGTCTATATCTCTATGTATTCCTATGAGACTGAAAGTGAGGCTCCCATAGGAATGAATAGAGCAGTTACTGGCTTTCTGTCCTGGGTGAGTTGGAGGTCAGGGAGTTGGTCAATAAGAAGAGAGGTTTTTACTCACAGAAACAGTCGCTGATAGGAAAATGACATTCACTACAGATTATATCATGCACCTTTCTAACAGGTCAGAGAATAAAATTTTTTGCGGGAGTTCTTCTTTAAGGCTCCTTTACACTGCTTAGTTGAGAAGATGATTGTCGAGAGGAAAGTGTTCCTTCTTCTTAGTAGAGAAGACATGCTTACATGCAGCAATCTCCTCCACAGTATGGACACGAGTGATCACTAATGCCATCGCTCGTCCCCATACAGAGTCATTAATTGCCAGCAGCAGATTACTGTATAGAGGGCACAGTCTGCCACCGGCAAACAATGATGTAGGTGTCCACACACTTATTCCCGGCTTGTTCATCGGGCAGTTGGTGGCACCTTAACACTGGCAGATAATCTGGTTGATGCTCGGCCTGTGTAAGGTGCCCTTAAGGTGGATTTACACAGGCCGCGCTAAACCTGATTGTCATGATGGCTGTCGGCTGTGCGCTCAGTAGAGGCGCTTGTAAATGAGGATGAGGGGTGGCTATTGGGATTGCTTGTCCTCGTACAGCTGCATTGTTTCTAGGCAGCAGATTGCTATTTAAACACCACAATCTGCTGAAGTTCATTGGTGATCAGTGACACCTATACACGGGCCGTTCATTCCCAATTATCTGGCCGTCTAAACTGACTTTCACTCTCCTCCGTCATAACACGTATGCTTGGCTGAGTTAGCGTGTGTAAGGGGCAGTCGGTAGAGAGAGCTGCCAGCCTAAGGCTTTGTTCACACTAGTCAGTGAGGTCAGGTAGGCCTTCATCTATTTCTGATGGCAGTGCTGTTCTTGTCATTCAGGATGCAACTGAAAATCAGTCCCAGTAATCTGAATGGGGATGTTTCGGCAGCAAGCACAAGCTCCATCCAGATGATTGGTATTGGTTTTCAGTTGCAGAAACTTCTGCAGTCATAATCGTGCCCACCTTCATGTCATTTTGGATGAAAGCCTAAAGTTGTGTGGCTAACAGTTTGACCAAAGCAAACCTACAGAAATGGGTGACGGGCACCGTAAGTGGCACCTGTAATGTACATTTACTTTCCATTCCACTTCTGTTACTCAGATTCATTCCACAGTAATTTTACAGATTTAGGGCTCATTCACATGAACTTATTTCTTTTCCGCCTCCGATCCACATTTTCTGCCGTTCGGTTGCAGACCCATTCACTTCAATGGGGCCGTCAAAGATGCGGACAGCACAATGTATGTCCATTCTGTGCCATCTGCAAAAATATAGATCTAATCCTATTCTATTATTCTGCATTACTGACAAGGATAGGACCCGTTCTATTAGCGCCCGGCCGTTCCATTCCACTAAATGCGAAGGTATTTTCACTTCAATGGGGCTGCAAAAAAATGCGGACAGCACACCATACTCCGTGCCGTCTGCCATCCTGCAAAGATGATATTTTAAGGTAAATGCGGGATGGACATGGCCGGTATCCGTGATTTGTGGACCACAAACCTGACACCGTCATGTGCATGGGGCCTGTACCCTGGTAACTGGTGCGGGCAGAGGCTCAGTGTGCTGATGGGTACCACAGGCTGTACCCAAGCACTGGGTCTTATTACTTGTTATTTTGGGTATCTTTTAACGCTCATTGATATAACTGCATTTGTATTATCATGGACGGTTGGGAATGTGAGGGGAGCAGGATATGGAGAACCGTTATAATGAGTACGTTACTGTCTTACAGTCTCAGCAAATCAACCCACAGCTCGCCCTGCAAGTCCTGCTACAGTTTGACAAGGCGATCAATTCAGCGTTGGCACATCGGGTCAGAAACAGAGTCAACTTCAGGGTAAGGATCCCAGAAGACCGCCCAGTAGTCACCAGAGGGTCTGGGCGCTTTTTGGTATTGGAAGAAATGTACTTTTGTACTATTTCAGGATATTTTCTTGCGTTCAGTGAATGAGAAATCTCTTAGGGTCCATTCACACATCCACAAAACACGGACACCGGCCATGTGCCGGCACCATAGAAATGCCTTACCTTGTCCGTGGCTGCGGACAAGAATAGGACATGTTCTATATTTTTGCGGGGCCGTGGAACAGAAATGCGGATGCGGACGGCACACTGTGTGCTGTCTGAATCTTTCGCGGCCCCATTGAAAATGAATAGGTCCGCACCCGTTCCGCAAAATTGCAGAACGGATGTCGAACCATTCATACGGATGTGTGAATGGACCCTTATGTACGTTTATTGGCAGCACATCCTTACTTATGGTGCCTACCTAGTCCTGCTCTCAACTCCCCGAGAAGTGGATACAAATCTGTAAAACAGCCCACTTATTTAGAACTGACGTGACTGGGGCAAAGTCGCAGATAGCGGCACAACTGACCATTGCGCGGCTATCTGCGCCTGAAGTACACCTAATTTAGGCATAGTTCAGCATAGTAAATGACCCCCTGTGTATTGTAGGGTATTATATGAAAGGATTACTGCTTCAAGTCCCCTAGGAGGACAAAAGGAAAAGGTAACATTATGTTCAATAAAATTTCATACCCTTAAAAGTGGTAAAACTTTGCAAAGAGTAATCGCAGAATTCCTTTTTTATTTTTTTCTATGTTCCCTCCAAAAAATCCCCAAATTATGACATTGAAAAATAAACTTAAAACACATTTATTTGCTACCTGGTCCATCCTCTTGACTTTGGCGTCATGCATATGTCTGTATTTTTCATCTGTGCGCCATCCACATTTTTTTCCAGCTAGAGGAGTGGCCCATTTGTTTCTATGGGGCCATGCACGTATTTGTATTTTTTACCAATCCGTGCGACCGTTCTGCACATTATAGAACATGTCCTATACTTGTCCATATTGCAGATGAGAATAGCCCTTTCTATTGGTGGGAGTAAGAAAAATGTGGAATGCACACTGTAGGTATTTTGCGGATCTGTTGTATGCAACTAGCACGCCTGATGCGACTAATGACTCCCTTGATGTGCGTCACTGATGTGCAACAACACTGATTAGCACATGGGTGTTTTTTGGAACAGCATATCTACGTTTATGCACAAAGAGAAAACAACCAGCAAACACTGCCGTTAAATGTAGCTTTACATGGTGACCGTTCAGTTGAATATCATAGATGGACTGGGTTCTGGCCCTTAGAGGGGGCATGATTGAGGTAAATATAGCTTCTTTACATTGTTCTGTACATGAAACGGTCTTCATATGTGTGTTTCCATACAGGGATCATTAAACACGTACAGATTCTGTGATAATGTCTGGACCTTTGTTCTGAATGATGTGGAGTTCAGAGAAGTGACCGATCTGGTGAAGGTGGACAAAGTAAAAATTGTAGCGTGTGATGGAAAAAGTAAGTTCCTCCTATTAACCTTCTAGATTTACTGCTCTCCCTGATTAGTACATGATCATCTTCTATCTGGTGGTTAAAGTGGAATTCCTAAAACATAATAACACTTTTGACCTGTCATGGTGACACATCAGAAATTGTGATCTTTGGGGGTTCAGTTGTGTAAAGAACTGGACCCCCCACTTTAGGGAAAAAAATTCCTTCCCGACTCCAATCAGGCAATCAGAATTACTCCCTGGATCAACGACCCCTCTCTAGTAACTATAACCTGTAATATTATTACCCTCCAGAAATACATCCAGGCCCTTCTTGAACTCTTTTAGTGAACTTACCATCACCACCTCCTCAGGCAGAGAGTTCCATAGTCTCACTGCTCTTACCGTAAAGAATCCTCTTCTATGTTTGTGTACAAACCTTCTTTCCTCCAGACGCAGAGGATGTCCCCTCGTCACAGTCACAGTCCTGGTGATAAATAGATGATGGGAGAGATCTCTGTACTGACCTCTGATATATTTATACATAGTTATTAGATCTCCCCTCAGTCGTCTTTTTTCTAAAGTGAATAACCCTAATTTTGATAATCTTTCTGGGTACTGTAGTCCACCCTTTTCAGTTATTACTTTAGTTACCCTCCTCTGAACCCTCTCCAGCTCTGCTATGTCTGCCTTGTTCACAGGAGCCCAGAACTGTACACAGTACTCCATGTGTGGTTTGACTAGTGATTTGTAAAGTGGCAGGACTATGTTCTCATCACGGGCATCTATGCCCCTTTTGATGCAACCCATTATCTTATTGGCCTTGGCAGCAGCTGTCTGACACTGGTTTCTACAGCTTAGTTTGCTGTTCACTAAAATTCCTAGGTCCTTTTCCATGTCAGTTACCCAATATTTTACCATTTAGTATGTAATGGTGACTTGCATTATTCCTTCCCATATGCATAACCTTACATTTGTCAGTGTTAAACCTCATCTGCCACTTCTCTGCCCAAGCCTCCAGTCTATCCAGATCCATCTGTAGCAGTGTACTGTCCTCTTCTGTGTTAATTACTTTACACAGTTTAGTGTCATCTGCAAAAAATGATATTTTACTGTGCAAGCCTTCTACAAGATCATTAATAAATATATTGAAGAGAATAGGGCCCAATACAGACCCCTGTGGTACCCCACTAGTGACAGTGACCCAATCTGAGTATGTACCATTAATAACCACCCTCTGTTTTCTATCACTGAGCCAGTTACTTACCCACATACAGACATTTTCTCCCAGGCCAAGCATTCTCATTTTATATACTAACCTTTTATGTGGTACTGTGTCAAATGCTTTGGAGAAATCCAGATATACGACATCCATTGATTTGCCGCGGTCAAGTCTAGAACTTACCTCCTCATAGAAACTGATTAAATTGGTTTGACATGACCGATCCCTCATGAAGCCATGCTGATATGGACTTATTTGCTTATTTTCATTGAGGTACTCCAAGATAGCATCTCTTAGAAAACCCTCAAACAGTTTACCCACGACAGATGTTAAACTTACCGGCCTATAGTTCCCGGGCTCTGTTTTTGGACCCTTTTTGAATATTGGCACCACATTTGCTATGCGCCAATCCTGTGGAACACTCCCTGTCAGTATGGAGTCCTTAAATATCAGAAATAAGGGTCTGGCGATGACATTACTTAATTCTCTTAGGATACGGGGGTGTATGCCATCCGGTCCTGGCGATTTGTCTATTTTAATCTTTTTAAGACGCAGCTCTACTTCTTTCTGGGTCAGAGAGGACACTTTTAATGGGGAATTTACTTTTATATTCTGCATTTCATCTGACAGTTTATTTTCCTCAGTGAATACAGTGGAGAAAAAGATATTTAGTAGCTTTGCTTTCTCCTCATCGCTCTCTACAACTCCCCCTTCATTAGTCTGTAAGGGGCCGACACCTTCAGGTTTATACTTTTTACCATTTATATAATTAAAGAACATTTTAGGGTTACTTCTGCCTCTTTGTTCCCGTGTTTGGAGGGGGGGGGGTCTCAGCATCCAGACCCCATCAATCAAAATGTCTGATGCGTCAGTGGGTTTATGCGTAGCGTAGTTTAGAATCATTCTGTCTCAGAAATCAGCCCTACCTTTTCCGGCTTCCTAGGCTAGCACCTAAAGTATGAGTCACAGCAGCAACCTGTGCCACTAATGCAATGGTAGGTAGATATCAGACTACCTGAGACCACCCTTAGATAATGCCCCCTAAGCTGCAGTCACTGATAATAGTTGGGACCTAATGGAGGGTGAAGAAGTAGTCACAAGCATTACTATAGGTAGTGATTTACTTCTACATTTAGGACTACAACCTCAATACGTACTGGTGTTCATTTATTATGACTGGCGCCCGTGAGGGCTGTATTCCCCAACCTCACCTCTGACCACCACCACTGTAATAGGAAGAGCAGGCTCATGCTGAGCACAGTGCTCCTAGTGCACCTACACCAGATTCCTGATCACATATGATCCATGTCTCCTAATTGATATGTTTTATTTCCCCTTTAGATACCGGTTCTAACACAGCGGAGTGAGCGGCACATGGCACGTCTCTCCTGTTTCTGGTGACTTGTGGCCTTCCTAAGAAGCCATTGACAAGACTGTTTATTTATGACAATGATGATGCCGGCGAGCTGTCACATTCATACAGGATTGCAGAGATTTTGGTAGTCTTACCATCTAGTACTCAAAGGTTGCTATACAAACTTTTTTTTAATACAAATGTGAAGTTGCCTTTTTGTTTTGATTTTTGGAAATATGTCTAATAAACTTTTATTTAATAAATGTGTATGAAAAGGAGAACTAATTTAATTCATTTAAATATCCCTCGATATCTGAGAGGTAGCTGTCATTAACGGAGCACTAAATGTGGAAAATGCACAAAAACGACATAAATACCAGCACTTCCTACTATTTATTTCTCTTCTTTTTGACCCTTTGTTTCCTCCCTCCTCACTGACCTCAGGTAAGACCTGTATCTGAATGTAAGTGACTGCAGCAGGAGCACTCCCCCCATTGCTTTGTTAGCAGTAAAGCCTCATTCATACATCAGTGTTCCCCAGACATGTGCTGTACGTGTTCTCCACGGACAGCACACATCCCCATTCATTTTAATGTGTGTAATAACACATCAGTGTTTTAGCAGGGTCCGTGGGTCCATTTTTTTTATTAGCACGGATGCATGCTCTATTGTTCGTGTTCACAGATCCATCATGCCCATTATAGTCTATGGGTCTGAGAAAACCACAGATGCCATCCGTATTTCATGGATCATTAGGAAGAGATGCTGTGTATTTTTCAGCTGGTCAGTGTGTTTGTCACATAGCAAAAAACAGACACATGGAGGCATCACTGACCACCTTTTCTCAGATTTAAGCACGGACGAGTGAATAAGGGCTGATGCACATGACCGTATGTATACGGATGATGTCCATGTGCATTCCGTATTTTGCAGAACAGCTGCCCCCTAATAGATGTTCTAATTTTTTGCGGAACGGAAATGGTATGCACACAGAGTAACTTCAGTTTTTTTTGCGGACCCTTTGAAATGAATGGTTTGACAAACAGAAATAATTACAAAATATAATACACAATACGTTGTTGCAGCGTCACCAGGTGTCACATATTCACATGCATTTTCCTGTAAGTTTGGATCCAACCGTAACATTTTGTAAAAAAAAACCAAAAAATACATTTGTGGTTAAAAGTGTGAACCAAGCGGAGCCTGAGAAACAGAGACACATTAATCAAATGGTTTACACCACTAATGTGACATTAAAAAAGTTGTAAATTATGGCACACGCCTGTTTTGTAATACATGTCAGTTATGCCTTTCTTGCTCTTTTATTTTTAGGTGGTGTGCGACTAAAGGTGGATTTAGACAGGGCGATATTTGGGTAGAATGAACTTTCCTTCAAACGCTCGTTCCTGACAATCTGGCCGTCTAAGGCCTCTTTCACACGGGCGTCACGGATTCAGTCCGGATGCGTTTCAGAAAATCCGCACCAATGCGTTCGTATCACATATTGCACTCGCGCGGAAATCTAGCCCGTGTGAAAGGGGCCTAAAGGTGAAGCCAATTTACCAGCAAACTTTAATGACAGTTTCACCCGATAAACAAGCGTTTCCCTCTTTCATTGGGTGATACGATCATTAGTACTTGCTGGTAAATTATGGTTTCTGGGCAGCAGATGGTGCGGTCTAAAAAATGATCTGCTGCCCAAAAACAATGCAGCTGTATGAGGACAAGAGATGGTAATAGTGATCCCTCGAGCACATACCGTGTAGGTGACAGAACCATTCACTTCAATGGGGCCGCTAAAAAACAGAAATTTCTCAGTGCGCATTCCATTTCTGTATGTCTGTTCCGCATAAAAGTAGATCGTGTCCGTATAACAGACATGGATAGAACTGTTCCACTAGAGGCTGCACATGGCCGGTATCTGTATTTTGCAGACCCGCAATTTACAGACAGGAAAACATCCATCGGTTGTGTGCATGAGCCCTTTAAGGGGTTTTCCGAGTTATATATATTGATGACCTATCCTCAGGATAGGTCATCAATATCCGATCGGCGGGGGTCCGACACCCCCGCCAATCAGCTGTTTGAAGAGGGGGGCGTGCGCCATATCAGCGCTGCCTCCTCTTGGCTGTTTACGTGCTGGCCGTAACGGGGTAGTGGTGAGTAGGTGTAATTACACCTCACCGCCCCATTCATTTCTATGGGAAGAATCTCTTCCATAGACTTGTATGGAAGCGATTCTTCCCATAGAAATGAATGGGGCGGTGAGGTGTAATTACACCTACTCACCACTACCCCGTTACGGCCAGCATGTAAACAGTGAAAAGGAGGCAGCGCTGAATTTCACCGGCTGATCCATTAATACTCAGGAGATAAGCTGCCTGCAAAGGTGCCTGGCAGCGGCTTCCTCCCTCTCCCTATTAAGGTGTAGGTGATTTAAAGCAGGATTTACTCAGAAATCCTGCTTCAAATTTTCTAAGCCTATCCCAGAGCTCAGCTTCTCCCCCTCTGTCATGTGCTGCTGTCTGATCAGGCAGCAGAAATCACCTCAGGGGTTTCCTTTAAATCCAATATCAGGGTCCACTATAGTGGGCATCTGTCAGCAGATTTGTACCTGTGAAACTGGCTGACCTTTTACATGTGCTCTTGGCAGCTGAAGACATCTGTGCTGGTCCCATGTTCATATGTGCTCACATTGCTGAGAAAAATGTATGTTTTAGTATATGCAGATGAGCCTCTAGGAGCAACGGGGGCGGTGCAGTTACACCTAGAGGCTCTGCTCTCTCTGCAACTGCTGCACCTTCTGCACTTTGACAGTGCAGGCAGTGTAAACATTAAAGGGGTATTCCCATCTCACAAATGTAGTTTGTATAGTTAGATATAGCCATACCAATATTATCACTAATAGAATGTATTTATATAAAATGTACCATTTGGAAGATTTCCCTATTTGTATATCCATTGTCCCACACACATCAGTCAGGCTGTTGCCCCTAGTTACGACCACCACGGTCATGTAGTAGTGATGGCCGGCTTGCTCCTGTTCAAACCCGCTCTGAGGTAACTACTGTATTGTGAACGCACGTTGTATGAGCATGCAGAGACACATCTTAGGGTTGTAGCATTTGTGTCTGCACTTCCAAAATGCAGAGAAACGGATCCTGTTCCAAGATCAATTCATCACTATGGAGCAGGATCTGTTTATAAAGTCTGTGTTTTGGACGGATCCTGACCATTGCGTTTTGGACTGGTAGTGTCCAAAACGCAGATGTTAAAGTACACTAAGATGTGTCTCCACATGATCATGTAATGTGCGTTCACAATACAGCAGTTACCTCAGAGCGGGTTTGAACAAGAGCAAGCTGACCACCACTGCTACATGGCCGCGGTGGCCGTAACTAGGGGCAACGGCCTGACTGATGTGTGTGGGACAATGGAAATACAAATAGGAAAATCTTCTAAACGGTACATTTTATATAAATACATTCTATTAGTAATAATATTGGTATGGTTATATCTAACTATACAAACTACATTTGTGGGATGGGAATACCCCTTTAAGGGAACAGCAGTTGCAGAGAGAGCAGAGCCTCTAGGTGTAACGGCAACGCCCCCATTGCTCCTAGAGGCTCATTTGCATATATTAAAACTTCATTATTCATAGCAATGCAGGCACATATGAACATGGGACCAACACAGATGTCTTCAGCTGCCAAGTGCACATTTAACTGGTCAGCCAGTTTCATAGGTACAGATCTGCTGAAGTCACAAAAAGGAGGCCTCTTGGGGGACATTTTCTGAAAATAGTTCTTAGTGAGTGCTCCAAAGCACCACATTTTTGCATAAAATCCACACTACAGTGGACCCTGGTTTTGGATTTAAAGCGAGTCTGATCAGCCAGTAGGATATGACAGAGGGAAAGAAGCTGAGCTCTGGGATAGACTTATAGAATTAGAAGCAGGATTTCTGAGTAAATCCTGCTTTAAATCACATACACCTTAAAAGGGGGAGGGGAGGAAGTCGCATAACAATTGTCATCTGACTATTGTTAGATTTTACTGTATGCTCAGATGTGGCTGAAAAATATTTTCCAATGCTGCAGAATCTCTGCAGTGAGCACTTTTGACCAAACAGGCGTTTCCTAAAATTTAGAAACACATGGCTGAGAAAAATGATGGTACATTTTATACAAGAAAATGTAGTTTTAGGCCCAATTTTTTTCATTTGCACAAGGGGTAAGGCCAGTGTCGTTAAGCTTTTCCAGCAGGGGAACTGCCTGCCGGATCTGTACTACCATTTGCACACGTCCTCCCCGGCCCCATTCACTATAATGGGGACCATTCAGAGATCCGGCCACAGCAAGGCGGATATCCCGAGAGGTTTACCTCTCTGCATGTTTGCCGTGCGGTCGGTAGTACGGATCTGGCAGGCTGTTCCCCTGCCGGAAAAGCTTGATGACAGTGTGAAACTTGCCTAACGGGAGAAAATGAACCTTTTTTTTTTTTTTTGCAGCAACACCCCATATGTGCTTGTAAACTGATGTATGGGCGCACCACAGGGCTCAGAAGGGAGGAAGAGATATGGATTTAGAAGGATAGATTTTGCTGACATGGTTTTCAGGTGCTGTGTCGCATTTGAAGAGATCCTACAGCCATCAAGGAATTTCTCAAGAGGTGTAAGAATTTGACCCCAAAGGTGTTTTCCAGAAATAATTGTGTAGTGGATGGTGAAAAGTGAATATGTAAGCTGTGCGGAGTATATCAGTGTAATAAGGTGGTTAAATGACAGGGTACATGAAAGAGGACCTGTCACCTCTCCTGACATCTGTTTTAATAGTTTCCTGCCTTCCCCATGTAATAATTCTGAAGCAGTTATTCTTGTGACTCTAGGTTATACCATTCCTTAATTATTCCTGCTAGAAGTTATGAATGAATTGCTATTAGCCTTCAGTAAGGTTACAGAGGGGAGGTAACCAGTTAGAGGTGTGTACCTGCCATAATCAGAAAATGGCAGCACTGATTGGATAGAGTGAGACAGTGCAGAGACACACCCCCAACTTGTTACCACCACTCTGTATCCTTACTGCAGACTGCTAGCAATTCATTCATAACTTCTAGTAGAAATAATAAAGGAATGGAACAACATAGAGACAGAATAGATGTTCCAGGATTGTTTGTACATAGGGAATGCATGAAGCTACTAAAACAGGCATGTCAGGAGTGGTAACAGGTTCTCTTAATAGATAAAATTAATAGGGTGGTGCACTTTGAAGCAATATTTTATGCACAGGGCAGGTTTCACAGTGATAAAAGGTATCCTGTCTTATCCCCCTTGTAGAACACACTTTGGTCCTTCCCTTCTTTGTCGTTTGTGGGACTCCAGCAGGGAAATTTTGCCCAGATATAACCTGGGCACCATCACTTTTTGAAGTACTAGAGCCCTCTGCTTTCTAGTTCTGAAAAATTAGGGCCTTCATCACCACCCCCTGAAACTGAAGGAATTTTCCCATCTGACCTGCAGATCTGAATAACACATAAGTGTTATACAGTGCCATCTGTGCAAAGATCAACCTCTGCTATGTCCACTTGAGGTTGCTGTAACTCATGATAACTCATACAGGAATAGGGTTGGGCGATATACTGGTCTTGGCGGTATACCACGGTATTAAGAAACAGCGATATGGCAATATCGCTGTTTCCTAATAACCGCTGTATTTTGTGACATCATAGAAGCGGTCATGTGATTCAAAATCTGCGTCCCCGAACTCCCGCCCCTGCATGATTGCATACCAATTGCTGCCCGAAGCTGCCGCCCCCTAGCTCCTCCTCACTCGCTGTCATAATGCAGTCTCCTCCCACTGACGTCTGATGTCGGAATCAGAGGACACTAAGCAGCGCAGGAGAGGAGCAAGTGGTGGGAAAGTCTCTCAAGTTAATCCGAGACTGCACAGAGTCCCACTCAGAACCCCACAGAATTCACAACTTTGCCTGCGGAGAGAAAGGCCCTTATATATATATTACAATTACTGCTCAAATAAAGGTGAAATGTCTGTCTATTTGACGCTGATGACCCATGTATGTCTTCTACTGCGGCCCTGTCTGACTCCGGCCTACTCCTTCCTGCTGCACGGCACTACTGCATATTGAAAAAGCAGCCAGCAGGCAGGGAAGGAGTCATCATGAGTCCCTCCACACTCCCCCATACATGACCAACAAGAAGACATTACTGTATGGTGGCACTGGCAGGTGGACACAAGACATTGTTATATTGGGGGGGAGGGGGGGCATCCAAAATTGTTGTTGAAATGTCAGTATAATGTCACCTTATGACTGCTGCCTCCATACAGTAATGTCTCCTTGTGGCTGCTGCCCCAGACAGTGCTCCATAGTGCCATACAGTATGTCTCCTTGTGGCTGCCACCGCCCCATACAGTAGAACACCTCCTTGTGGCTGCCACTGTCCCGTATGGTATGACGTCTCTTTCAGGCTGCCCCATACAGTATAACGTCTCCTTGTGGCTGCCTCCATACAGTATAACGTCTCCTTGTGGCTTCCCCCATACAGTATAAAGTCACCTTGTGGCTGCCCCCATACAGTATAACATCTCCTTGTGGCTGCCCCCATACAGTATAACGTCTCCTTGTGGCTGCCCCCATACAGTATAATGTCTCCTTGTGGCTGCCCCCATACAGTATAATGTTTCCTTGTGGCTGCCCCCATACAGTATAATGTTTCCTTGTGGCTGCCTTCATACAGTATAATGTCTCCTTGTGGCTGCCCCCATACAGTATAACGTCTCCTTGTGGCTGCCCCCATACAGTATAACATCTCCTTGTGGCTGCCCCCATACAGTATCACGTCTCCTTGTGGCTGCCCCCATACAGTATCACGTCTCCTTGTGGCCCCCATACAGTATAACGTCTCCTTGTGACCCCCATACAGTATAATGTCTCCTTGTGGCTCCCCCATACAGTATAATGTCTCCTTGTGGCTGCCCCATACAGTATAATGTCTCCTTGTGGCTGCCCCCATACAGTATAATGTCTCCTTGTGGCCCCCATACAGTATAATGACTCCTTGTGGCTGCCCCCATACAGTATAATGACTCCTTGTGGCTGCCCCATACAGTATAATGACTCCTTGTAGCTGCCCCCATACAGTATAACTTCTCCTTGTGGCTGCCCCCATACAGTATAACATTTCCTTGTGGCTGCCCCCATACAGTATAGCGTCTCCTTGTGGCCCCCATACAGTATAACGTCTTCTTGTAGCTGCCCCCATACAGTATAACGTCTCCTTGTGGCTGCCCCATACAGTATAACGTCTCCTTGTGGCTGCCCCCATACAGTATAACGTCTCCTTGTGGCCCCCATACAGTATAACGTCTCCTTGTGGCTGCACCCATACAGTATAACATCTCCTTGTGGCTGCCCCCATACAGTATAATGTCTCCTTGTGGCCCCCATACAGTATAACGTCTCCTTGTGGCCCCCATACAGTATAATGTCTCCTTGTGGCTGCCTCCATACAGTATAACGTCTCCTTGTGGCTGCCCCATACAGTATAATGTCTCCTTGTGGCCCCCATACAGTATAACTTCTCCTTGTGGCTGCCCCCATACAGTATAACGCCTCCTTGTGGCCCCCATACAGTATAACGCCTCCTTGTGGCCCCCATACAGTATAACATCTCCTTGTGGCCCCCATACAGTATACTGTCTCCTTGTGGCTGCCTTCATACAGTATAATGTCTCCTTGTGGCCCCCATACAGTATAACGTCTACTTGTGGCCCCCATACAGTATAACGTCTCCTTGTGGCCCCCATACAGTATAACGTCTCCTTGTGGCTGCCCCCATACAGTATAACGTCTCCTTGTGGCTGCCCCCATACAGTATAACATCTCCTTGTGGCTGCACCCATACAGTATAACATCTCCTTGTGGCTGCACCCATACAGTATAACATCTCCTTGTGGCTGCCCTCATACAGTATAACGTCTCCTTGTGGCTGCCCCCATACAGTATCACGTCTCCTTGTGGCTGCCCCCATACAGTATAACGTCTCCTTGTGGCCCCCATACAGTATAACATCTCCTTGTGGCTGCACCCATACAGTATAACATCTCCTTGTGGCTGCCCTCATACAGTATAACGTCTCCTTGTGGCCCCCATACAGTATAATGTCTCCTTGTGGCTGCCCCCATACAGTATAACATCTCCTTGTGGCTGCACCCATACAGTATAACATCTCCTTGTGGCTGCCCTCATACAGTATAACGTCTCCTTGTGGCCCCATACAGTATAACATCTCCTTGTGGCTGCACCCATACAGTATAACATCTCCTTGTGGCTGCCCTCATACAGTATAACGTCTCCTTGTGGCTCCCCCCATACAGTATAATGTCTCCTTGTGGCTGCCCTCATACAGTATAACGTCTCCTTGTGGCCCCCATACAGTATAACGTCTCCTTGTGGCTGCCCCCATACAGTATAACGTCTCCTTGTGGCTGCACCCATACAGTATAACATCTCCTTGTGGCCCCCATACAGTATAACGTCTCCTTGTGGCCCCCATACAGTATAACGTCTCCTTGTGTCTCCCCCCATACAGTATAACGTCTCCTTGTGGCTCCCATACAGTATAACGTCTCCTTGTGTCTCCCCCCATACAGTATAACATCTCCTTGTGGCTGCCCTCATACAGTATAACGTCTCCTTGTGGCCCCCATACAGTATAACGTCTCCTTGTGGCTGCCCCATACAGTATAATGTCTCCTTGTGGCCCCCATACAGTATAACATCTCCTTGTGGCCCCCATACAGTATAACGTCTCCTTGTGGCTGCCCTCATACAGTATAACGTCTCCTTGTGGCTGCCCTCATACAGTATAACGTCTCCTTGTGGCCCCCATACAGTATAACATCTCCTTGTGGCCCCCATACAGTATAACGTCTCCTTGTGGCCCCCATACAGTATAACGTCTCCTTGTGGCCCCCATACAGTATAACGTCTCCTTGTGGCTGCCTTCATACAGTATAACGTCTCCTTGTGGCTGCCCCCATACAGTATAACATCTCCTTGTGGCCCCCATACAGTATAATGTCTATTTGTGGCTGCCCCCATACAGTATAACGTCTCCTTGTGGCCCCCATACAGTATAACGTCTCCTTGTGGCTGCCCCCATACAGTATAACGTCTCCTTGTGGCTGCCCCCATACAGTATAACGTCTCCTTGTGGCTGCCCCCATACAGTATAACATCTCCTTGTGGCCCCCATACAGTATAACATCTCCTTGTGGCTCCAAATGGGTATTTATCACGATATATATCGTGGGAATATTTTTAATATCACCCAACCCTATACAGGAGCAGGAGTTCTCATGGTCAGTACTAGAACATACCTCTTGTATTTAACCACCAGCATGATCTCATTGCAGAGAGCCTTACTGTCTCTTTTCTGAGTGGTTACCTCAGCAGGCATCTTGAGAGGTTTCTCTAATTGTTGCATACCATGACACAAGCTATTGTACGTCTGAAATTGGGGACTAAAATAGAAGAATACTCGTATCATAGTTATCCAGCTATTGACATAGATAACACAGAAATTCTGCATCAAATACGCACCTTCAGGTTTGTTCCTAGTTTTCTTCTATGAAACAATGGAGAACATGTCGCCAGACTGTCACTAAATAAAGCATGCAAATCACAACTAGGTACTAAACGATGCCAACCTGTTCATAAAACCGGGTACGTTTTATTTTTACCAAAAGGCAGAAACAGGAACCTCTGCACGGCCGACACCTTATAGCTTCTGAACCAACATAAATATGACAGTCCAAGGAGAGAAGATGAACACTGGCTATAGCTTGAGTTTATGGGCGGAAAGTTCATTATTCTTTGGTTTCTTCTGTGCAGCCTTGACACCTTTCATCTGTAATTTAACTTGATCCTGCAGCTGGGAGAAGAATGCTTGAGAAGACTTCAAGGCTTTACCCTTGCCTTCATCCTGTGACAGAAGACAGAGGATGTTTACACCTGAAATTCTATCTACTGAGCATGGAAATGATGAAAGAAGGAGACAGTTGTATCATGTGTGGATCCCACTAATCCTATAGATCAGGCATGCCCAACCTGTGACCCAACTCAGCCTATGGCTACTAGGGCATGCTGAGAGTTGTAGTTCTGCAACAGCTGGGGGGGTCGAATGTTGAGCATCCATGCTATATATGGATGTCTGGACACACATCAGATTTATCACAGGGGCTCATGCAGGATGAGGGACACTTTTCTCTAATTTTACACCACCTATTAGTTGGCTTAATTTGATACAGAATTTTATGCCAGAATTGTGGCACAATTTTGGCGCACAGCAGCCCATATTAGGCCATGCCCTTTCCCATTAAGCCACACCCTTTTCTAGTAAGTCACACCGGCTTGTCGGGCTAGTCACAGTTAATTTATCCAAGTCTATATGTGAAAAATTAGTAAATGTGGGTCAGTGTTTTAACCCTCCACAGTAGCCTCTGTGTATACATTAAAATACTGGAAAAAAGTATTCCAACGTATACCGCAACTGATCCATTCACTTTACTGAGGCATAAAGAGCCCAAAGAATTCATCTAAAATCTGCTTTTTGTTTGTTTCTGACTTTTTTGCTGGACAGAGGAGTTGAAGTGGTTGGGCACGGCCCATCCATGGTTGATCATCAATTTACTATATTACACACATATTACCTTTAGCAATGTGGCTTTTCCTTCCTTGGTGAGTTTCTTCAGACTGGCTTCTGCCTCTCTCTTGATCTGTTTCTTTCCCTTTTCCTCATTCCTCTTTTCTGTCAGTTTCTGCCTCTTCTCCCTTTCTTTTATTTTCATCCTCTTTATAACCTTCTTCTTCCTCCTCTCACGCTTCTTGTCTGTGGCTGTCTTTTCAGCATTTGTCTTAATGTCTCCAGCTTTGTTCTTTTCCTGTGAAATGAGGAAGGCATTTGTCAGATAATATGTGGCAGATTGTGTATTTCCTGGGATTTCATATAGAGCTGAAACACGTATCTGAACTTCACCAGGGTCTACACAGAAGATACACCAGAGATGTCTACATCAGCGAGCCTTACTTTAATTTCCTCTGGAGCCAGAAGAGCCGCCTCACTCGCTCCTACAGGGGCCACCTCCTCCACACTAATTGCAGGGAGATTGGAAACCACTTTAATTTCTGAAGCCACCTGAAAGTAAGAAAGACAAATGTCATCAGTGCAATGAAGAAATAGGACAGAAGCAAATCTAATGTCTTAACAAGTATTCCACGGCTTAAACATGAATCCTCAAGTTAGGCTATGTTTCATTTGTGGGAACTTTTGCAGTTCCTCCCATTTACACTGCCACCAACACGAGCATGGTGCTGTACTTGTGTATGCACCACAACCAGGCCATTGTTTGAGCCCTAGAAAATCCATAGGTTATCCCAATGGGACAGATTGTGAGAAGTAGGGGCAGCGACCGTGTATGCATGCATAATCCACTCTAAGTCTATAGGACTCAAAGATAATCAAGAACAGTACGACCCCCCCCCCTCCCCCCAGTGACCAGACACATCACCCATCATGTGAAAATAGTTTGAAATTGTAGCATCAAAATGTACAAATCCATTTTTTCTATTTTTAAGTATTTTCTTTCAATGCCAATCCCACTGCGTGCTGTATAAAGCTTCTTATAGAAAGTGATGGCAATATGGGAGGATGCATCCAGTCAAAAAATGACTTTCTACAATCTAGAAGCTAAGATGACCAATAATTTCCAGAAGGAAAAAAAAGGACCAGAAAGTGTAAATAAAACCCAAACACCATTCATACTGCTCAGAGATTTCCTCTACTGGAACCGAGTGGTGCTCAAATTGTTTGGACCCTGTAGATCTGTCAGATGAAAGACCTACCAATATAGCCATGTAAGCAGGGGTGGACTGGCCCAGGGGCCACCTGAGGCCTCTTCATGGCTGCTGTCCAGGTGCATAACGATCTGGTGCTCTCAGCATTAATGAATGCTAGGAGCATCAGGTGCTTATACACCTGGCCACTAGCCACAAGTGCCCACCTGAACACTGCGGTAAGGGAGGCACTGTAGTATTTGGTTCTGCTGGGATGGCATTTAGTGATGCACTACAGTATTGCTGGCTGCGCTTACTTTTGTTGCCCCCCCCTACTTGTGTTGCCCCATCTTCTGTCAATTAGAGAGAAACCTCAACCAAAAAGTTTTCCAATACGCCTCTAAAAAAAACACCAAATTACAAATCTGCCATTAAAAATGTGTGAAATTAGCCTTACATGATTTTCCTTTTGAAGTATGTCATTTAATTTTTTTCTTAAACGTGTAGGATAAGTGATTCTGATTATTTTGTTGATTTTGTCCTTTTTATATTACAAAATTGCCTCTAAAGTTGTCTTTTCACAGTGAGTCGCTATAGAAAACCTGCCTTCACTGTTCAGCAAAGCACAGTACTGAAGACGCTCCTCGCTCACTACTGCTGCCCTCACTGCCTCCTTCCTATATCATTACAACTGATAGATATCTATATATTCTGCGCTGTCAGTGTATGTGTGATCTGTATCCCCAGCGCACTGACTAACGAGCCGCGAGGAAATGCAGGAGATCTCTGCCTGATCTGACCGAGCATGTACACCGTCAGGACTCACCACTGACAGTGCATGTATGTATATGTATATATATATATATATATATATATATATATATATATATATATAGCTTCACTGTTCATTACTGCACCTTGAAGACGGATTAGGACTTTGCAATGAAAATGTACAAAATCAACAAATAAAGTACAAGGCTGCAGTGCTCCCTGTTGCTTGTGCATCTTTTTCTACCACCCTATTTCCTTCCACTCAACTTTCCATTAATATGCTTTGATACAGCACTCTGTGAACAGCCAGCTTCTTTAGCAATGACCTTTTGTGGCTTATCCTCCTTGTGGAGTGTGTCAATGACTGTCTTCTGGAGAACTATCAAGTCAGCAGTCTTCCTCATGATTGTGTCGTCTACTGAACCAGACTAAGGGACCTTTTTAAAGGCTTAGGAAGCCTTTGCAGGTGTTTTGGGTGAATTATTCTAATTTTCTGGAGACAATGAATTTTGGGTTTTCCTTGGCTGTAAGCCAAAATCATCAACATTAACAGAAATAAACACTTGAAAAGTTCACTCTGATTGTAATGACTCTATATAATATATGTGTTTCACTTTTTGAATTGAATTACTGAAAAAAAAAACTTTTTGATGATATTCTAATTTATTGAGATGCACTTGTATATTGCAAAAATAATGAGAATCACTTACCCTATACATTTAAGAAAAAATAATTGAATTACACTTTAAGGTACAGAGTGCCAGACCCTCCCCGGTTCCTTATCTTACCCGTTCTAAACATGATTTTCTTATGTCGGCTACTAATGAGCTGAGATATTACAGAAGGAAACAAATAAAATTAGTACCGGTTTGGGTGTAAAATGAAAGTTTGATAAAGCATCAAGCTTCAGGAAGAGGCTGTCCATTAACTTCTGGATTTCCACGTGCTTTGGGTTTTCCTCCTCCTCTGCTTTTTTCTACAAAAAAATGGAAAATGATCAGCAGCAGCTTCTACTTCTTCCCGTCCGTATCCACAAAAACAAGGATGGATCACAGCAAGGAAAAGCGACAAAACATTTCTATTCCTTGATCCTATTTTGATCTCAAATATACATTTTCGGCACTTGGACGATATGTGCGATACCTGGTTGAGTTTCAGATACTCCTGTTCATAAATTTCCGCAAGACTCAGTTTGCTTTTATCATGGTCCAAGGTGAGTCGCTTCTTGTACTCAAAGGCATCCTCCTTTGGCTTCTCTTTGCGCACCACGTCATCCCACACCTTGGAAAACAAGTAGTAAAAGCACGTCAACTTTGTTTTAAACAAATGCAGCAGCTGATCTGCTTGGTGATTGTTTCCAGGCAGCAAAAAAAAAGTCATGAAATGTTGAAATTTTCCAATCATAAAGCCAATGCTATTCAGAGATGAATTTCAATCCATTCATTTGTTTTGTCTGACTACAGAACATCTGAGCAGCTCAAATAAAGCAGTCGCCTACCTGATCTTTAATTCTTTGCTTGATGATGTCTTCCAGTTGAAGTGTGGTTTCTTCTGTAATTACGGGTGCTACAACAGAATAATAAAATGGATGGAAGTCCACCTATTTCTGCATACAGAAGACTGGGCTTTTACACTATGAGGGGAATTCATCAATATCTTTGTATCAGGCCTGAATATTGCCGTAAGCAATGTCTGACTTTTCTTTCCTCCAGGAACTTCGGAAAAGTGGGTAAAATTAGTCAAGAGGCGGTGGGGCCAACATTGTTCCAACATATTTATTAAGATTTACCCTTGCTTATAGCGGGTGCAGATTTCATTTTCTGGCATAAGACAGGCCAAAAGTGCTGCTCTTAAAGGGAATCTGTCACCAGTTTTCTTCTGCTAGGGTCTAACAGCTCCAGCACATGCCATTGAGTCCCCATATTCTGTCAGCAGCAGGTGGGTGAGGTCATGAATATGGGGACTCGTTCAGCACGAGCTGTTCAATACAAGATTTGAGCAAAATGGCTGGGTCGATAAAAGAAAGTGACCCAGCATTTTGCTAAGGGGGATCTGTCACTAGTTTATGTTGCCCTTAGTTAGGACACCAGAAAACTGGTGACTTCCTGTAGTAAATTTGGTGCCTTTTACTTACACACTCTAGCTAGATTCACTCGTATACTAAAGGTATTATCCGTCCATGTTACTCGCACGTGTCAAAGCCTCACCAGGAGTTTAACTGACCTGAACTCACAGCACCATTAGACTCTATGATGCTGTGAGTTCAGGTCAGTTAAACCTGCAGTCGGCCATGACACACACAAGTAACATGGATGGATAATACGTCCAACATGCGCTTGTGTGAATGCAACCTTAAAGGGATTGTCTGGGTTAGAGGTACTGTAGGGTAGTCTCTCAATTGGGATCATGAACACATCCATACGTGCAGGGACGAGATCAGATTCCATTCTGTGAGATCAGAAATCCTAGGTTCTCTCTTTTAGACATTTATCAAGTTTGCTACACCAGTTTTTTGGCATACAACTGTTGCAAGTGATGCATATTTTTGTGATACTTAGTGATCCATCACTATTGGAGGTGGAGTGAAAAGTACGTCAGGATTTCAGATGAGAATACCTTTATGGCCAAGTTCACACTTGAGTTAGGCCTCTTTCACACTAGTGGCAGTCCGGATCCGGCAGGTGAAGGGTGCCGTCGGATCCGGACTGCCGCAGGGACATGTGTGGGGCCGGAACCGCGTTCTGGCCCCACACGTCACACAGTACCATATACAGACATACACACACATACTTACATACTACAGACAGGCAGGCAGGCCGCACGTCTTCACACCCAGGAGGCGCGCAGCTATGACGATTCCCCACAGCGCCCTCTGCTGGGCACTGTAGGGAATCGTCATAGCGGCGTGCCTCCTGGGCATGAAGACGTGCGGCCTGCCTGCCTGTCTGTAGTATGTAAGTATGTATGTGTTTGTGTGTGTATGTATGTATGTATGTGGTGACGGATCCGTCCTGAACTTCATTGAAAGTCAATGGAGGGCAGATCCGTTCACCATTGTATCACACCAAACGGATCCGTCCCCGTTGACTTGCATTGGGGGTCATTCCGGATCCGTCTTGGTGCGGATGCCTGGACCGGAGAGCAGACCGCAGCATGCTGCAGTTTGTTCTCTGGTCTGAAGACGGAACGGAATGCTTTCAGGAGCATTCCCTTGTCTTCAGTTCAGTTTTGTCTCCATTGACAATGAATGGGGACAAAACTGAAGCGTTTTATTCTGGTATTGAGCCCCTATGACGGAACTCAACACCGGAATTTAAAAATACTAGTGTGAAAGTAGCCTTATTTGGTCAGTTATTTCCATCAGTTATTGTGAGCCACAACCAGTAGTGAAGCCTCCTCAGAGATCAGATATAATGGAAAGTTTTGCTCCTGGTTGATCCGAACCTGGTTTTGGCTCACAATAACTGATGGAAATAACTGACTAAATAACTAAAGTGTGAACTTGGCCTAAGTCTCATTTATTACATGCGACATTTTAAAAAGTCACATCTCCAAGTCAACCCCCTGGTGTACTTTTACACACCTAGGCGTACACCACATTGCACTTCCAATTACATTATTACTGTGCGCCATTTCATAAATTTGGCGCATCCTCAAAAAGCAAAGACAGACGTAACACTGACACTAAAACCACCACAAATTATAAACCCCCCCAGTCTTTACCCATCCTGGCAGCGTGGTCAAAAACCAGGGACTCTGACAGGAGACTGTTCTCCGGCCGCTTCTGTGCAGTCACCTCCCCAGTCAATTGCCAAGTTTTCTCTTCCAACATTTGTTTCTGCAAAGTTTGAATCTTCTCAGCCATCTGTAGAGCAAACATACATGAGAGCAGAACAGATCATGTTAGTCAGGGAGTACGATTGTACTTAACATCTATCAACCTAATCTCAAATCCAACCAACCATACCTCTCATGCCCAATCAACCATGCATGACTCTGGCTGTCTCCATTACCTGACTAAACCCTTCCCATGTTAAGATTACGTTCCATAGGAGCACCACGTTATAGCAGTTATCACACTTACCTTCTCTTCCCTCTTTTCAAAGGATGACTTCAATTCATTTGGTGTCTGAGGTTGTTCACCCTTCTTTTTACCACCAAGTATATCAGAAACATCTTCTCCTTCACTACCATCAGACAGATCAAATGTCACCCGCTTGAAAGCTGCCTTGGCTTTTTCACTCTCCTCTGTTTCTTCCATTACATACTCCTCATCATCATCTTCAGCATCCTCCTCTTCACCAACATCATCACTGTACGTGAAAATCATAGACTCAGAACTTAGACAAATCAAAAAAAGGCAACTCTCAAGATCACCCCACTGATGGCTTCTGATACTGCCACAGCACAGCGATGTACTACTGGAGGGGAAAATGACAAAGCAACTTCCCTAACAAATAATAGGGGCCACAAAATGCTTACTTGTCATCAACGTCGTCTTCCTCCATTTCTTCTGCATCATCTTCAGGGTCATCATCTTCTGGACCACTTCGATGTCGTTCTATTCCATCCTCGTCAACAGGATCAAAGAAATCCTTGTATCGAAGGTCTCTGGAGCTTTTGGCATCCTGGAAAATAACGAGAACTCTTTAATTCCAGCAAATGGCTAGCTTTCTAGGAGAACAGTAATCTGCAACACAACTGACATCTAAAGGTGGCTATATGCAGGAGAAAATTAGTTTATGTCATCCATATCCAATCAGCAAAGAACCAATTCCTGGCACCCGTCCAGCAGACGGATCCTTGCCGATCAATTATTAGGATAAGTCATCTATAGCTGGTCATTAGTGTTGAGCAAACTTGTGTTTTAAGTTCGGCGTCCAGGGTTTGGATTATCAGAGAATCCTGCTATGGACCATAATGTAATTCTATGAGGGCATGCACCATGGAAGCCTATAAGAGGCATTCCATATTGTATTCTGTAATAATAGAAGTCTATGGGCAGCATACACATATTATGATGAAATGCAATACGGAATACCTCATAGAATTACATTATGGTCCGTGGTAGCGGAATCCATAACGGGATTTTCTGATAACCCGAATCCTGGATGCCGAACTTAAAACACAAGTTATATCAACACTACTGGTCATCAATAAGCCAGTTTTTAATATATAAATTTGATATGCTCCATGAAAGAGAAAATCTGAAAGCTGCAGGGCAGAATGTGACTACACACCACCAGACTGGATTTATCCTAAGGCCTACTTCACATGTCAGTGTTTTGGTCAGTGATTTCCATCAGTGATTGTGAGGGAAAATCAGGAGTGGAGGCTACACAGAGATAAGGTATAATGGAAAGATCTGCTCCTGTTCTGTGTTTAGAGCCATACCTGATTTTGGCTCACAATAACTGATGGAAATCACTGATCAAATCACTGAAGTGTGAACTAGACAGTGTTGGCTTCAACCTCTTGGTTGTAAGAAAAATTGTGCTTTTTTTGCAGCGTTTTTACTGGAGTTTTTTCCACATGTTTGCTGTAAAACAATAGTGAAATACAAAACAAACTATGTGGAAGGGTCCACGATTTGTTACAAAAATGCACATGAAGGAAGTCTTAAAGATGTTGAGCCAAGCTTTTACAGGATAGAGGATACATGTCTGATCGGTTGGGGTCCACATGAATGGAGCAGCAGTGCAGCATGCATGTTGCCACTCCATTCATCTCTATTGGACTGAGGTAAATAAAAGAGTACAAGCTCAGCTATCCTGGTCAGAGCCACAGATATGAATGGAGGGGCAGAAAGCATGCTGGACCACTGCTCCATTTATCCGGGGAAACACATCCCCCTTCTACCACTCAGACACTATTCTGTGGATAGGGGATAGATTTAAATCTTACTACAAGCCCTTTACAGAGACAAGGGTTCCATCATCTAAATTCGCTTGTAGATCATCTAAACATCATTTGAAATGCATCAAACTGTATGAAGATATTTTACCTTTCTTGTTTCCTTGATCTGAACCTCTTCATCATCTTCATCATCATCATCTTCATCATATGAGTCAATATCTTCAAAATAATCCACCTCATCGTCGTCATCGTCATCATCATCATCTTGTTTCTTCCCATCATCTTCCTTCTCAGCTGCCTCCAAAAAGGCTTCCATTTCTGACAACTTAAAGAACTTGTCATCCACTATGGATTTTTCGGTGGGTCTTTTTGCAGCTTTTTGACTGGGTTTCTTCTTCTTCTGTTCTCTTTCCAGTTTGTCAATGTCAAAGTCCATATCCGAGTCATCATCACTGTACCTTTCCACAGTGGCCTTTATGCATTTTTTAGCAAGTGATAATTTACCATTTCTTTCTTTATCTTCAGCATTTTTTGTCGGATGTTCTGAAGCTTCTTCCTCCTGGTCAATCTCAGATACTACATCATCTTCTTCTTCTTGTTCCTCCTCTTCCGCATCGTCTTCTTCCTCATTGTCCTCATTGCCTTCTTCCTCTTCCAACTGCTGGAAAATATAAAGGTCCTTGTCCCTCACAGTCTGGCTGACTGCCTTCTTGAAGTGGCCGAGAACTGCATTGTTCTGTAGCTCAAGCTGCTGCCAGATCTGCTCTTCGTCAAAGTTCTCAATAACCAGTTCACTCAGAGGACTTCCCAACTTAATAGGACCTTCTGCTTTATGCAGGTCATAGAGAGCTTTGGTTAAAGTTGTAAAGTCAGAAGCCAGTCCCTCTTGAACACTAAATGTAAAAGAAAAATTGAAATCATCATCAGAGATCTGGTATCAGGTATTTATGAAGGTACTAAATGGGATCATGCTGCATTGCCCAAACACATTAAAGAACATTTCCAATCAAAATGTATGTAGTATTGTGAAGGATGTGCAGATATGCCATTGCACTGCTGAGTTTAATGGTGTCTTCCTGGGCTGTGACACATCAGCACAGATCCATGTAACTAAAAGTCCCTTTACACAGGTAGACAAGGGTGGCAATGATCGGGAGGGGTATTCCTAGGAACCACCCTGTATAATGCCACCGCTAATATGAATGCGCTAACACAGTCCAGAAACAATGATTTTTTGTGGGAATTGCTAGTCCTCATACAGTGAGGCAACTGCTGCTCAGACGGGCAATTATCAGGAACGAATGGTTCATTCCCGATGATTGCCTGCTGTGTCCGCCTGGTAAAAGTGCTTCCTTCTACTGTTTGTGTTGCACATAGCTGATTACATGATCACAATGGTTTTGAACACAGGAAAACCGCCAGACCCCCACAATCAAATGACTGCTGACACAACGCTACAAATGCTGTCACACGAGGACCTCCATTCCCATAGGTCTGACATTTATGGCACCTCACGTGACTATGCTATAAGCGTCTGCTATGAGAATACCCCTATAAGACAACCCCCTATATGAACATTATAGAAAGTGGCCCCTACCTCTAGAACTCTCCTGTAAGAGACAGTGGAGAGCAGCAGCAAAGAGCATGCACTGACTGACAGAGGCAAAGTGCCCATGTCTTATGTGGATGGTTGCCCCTTCATTTATATGGGCACTGGGTAGACTCCATGGGGGAGATTTAAGAAACTGGTGTAAAGTAGAACTGGCTTAGTTGCCCATAGCAACCAATCAAATTCCACCTTTCATTTTTCAGGGCTCCTTTGGGAAGTGTAAGGTGGAATCTGATTGGTTGCTATGGGCAACTAGGCCAGTTCTGATAAATCTCCCACCATGCCTGCTGCAGGGGAAGGGTCTGACCACAGTGATGTGTAAATTGCTGGGGGATCAGACTCCAGAGCTGCACCCGATGCCTCTGTACACCCAGCATGGCCGATCACGTGTCAGTCAGTGTGAACATACCTCAGCAGCTGCTCCGGATGGGCATCCACTGCCTCCAGCACCCCCAGGCACTGCCACAGCCTCGGCCTCAGCAGCTCTGCCATCTCCCACTGCACAGAGCTATACACTACTCTCACATGGGCAACTCGTCCCGGATGTGCACGGACAACAATTTTCCGTCCGGAAACTGTAACAGAGTAGAAAGGTTCCTACGTCAATTTTCACGCTGTTTCTTATTTCTTTCACAATTCTTGGTAACACAGTATACTCAGCGTCCTTTATCCACCTCTATTTACCATAGCTATTATTTCGTTTAATTTCTGTAATGTATACCATTTTGTCCGTTTACATAAAGCTTTGTTTGAACTTTGGATCCAAGATGGCGGCGACCATGTAATGTGACAGGTAAACTAGAGCGCCAGCTCCATGCGGTTCTGTCCTATTACACGTGTATTCTTTCTGGCTTTACATTTTATCCAGTAGCTGTTATAATGTCCTGGGTGAGTTGGGGGGGGGGGCATTTTTTGAATTTGGTGTCTGGAGCCTAGTTTCTGTGATGGTTTTTTTTGGCCATTAGCTCTTGACAATATCTGTCATTGCTTAACTCTCCTTAAAGGTATACACATTAATTAATTTAGGTGTTTATGACTGTAATTTACTGTATGCCTTTAGCGTATCTTGCGCTATCATGGGGGACCTAGGATATTTGTACATTACAAAGCCTATCAATTTGTAATGTAATTTTTAATACTTCATGTGTCCTGCAGGGGCGCTGCACAGATCCTGAAAGCTTGCTACTGGGGGTACCTGCAGCTGGGCAACCTGTGATCAGCTGATCGTCAGAGGACCACCATAGTTGGGCTGCAGTCCCTATAGCTGAATGACTGTTTTCACTTCAAGGAAAATGGTATGTAGATGAGTTCTTAACAAGCTCTGCCTCTAATACCACCAGATGTAGGGCAGCTATTCTATAAGTCAATGTTCAACCTTTTAATCAGTACTTGAGACATGACGTGGATAATAACTAAGCCAGCACCTCATCTGCAGAGAGATGTCAGGGTCACTGCCCCTCATCAGTACAGAGCAGAGAGTACTGGCTTAAAGAGGACCTGTCATGTGAATTTCCTAGTTTAATTAAATACCTTTCCTTGTGGGGACAGGTAAACTAGAGTGCCAAGTCCTGATACACTGGTGTTTTTTTTTTTTTTATAAAATACCGCTGTGCCCCTCTGCAGTTTTCCCGCTCAACATGTTAATCGTGAGCATCGGTACAGGTTGGAGGAGACGCCAGGGTTTCTCAGTGGGCGTCTCCTTCTCCCTGGCTGTGGTGCAGAGAGCGTCACAGCAAGGGAGAAGGAGGGCTGTTTTTTCTTCCCGGCTGTGATGATATACACTCACCGGCCACTTTATTAGGTACACCATGCTAGTAACAGGTTGGACCCCCTTTTGCCTTCAGAACTGCCTCAATTCTTCGTGGCATAGATTCAACAAGGTGCTGGAAGCATTCCTCAGAGATTTTGGTCCATATTGACATGATGGCATCACACAGTTGCCGCAGATTTGTCGGCTGCACATCCATGATGCGAATCTCCCGTTCCACCACATCCCAAAGATGCTCTATTGGATTGAGATCTGGTGACTGTGGAGGCCATTTGAGTACAGTGAACTCATTGTCATGTTCAAGAAACCAGTCTGAGATGATTCCAGCTTTATGACATGGCGCATTATCCTGCTGAAAGTAACCATCAGATGTTGGGTACATTGTGGTCATAAAGGGATGGACATGGTCAGCAACAATACTCAGGTAGGCTGTGGCGTTGCAACGATGCTCAATTGGTACCAAGGGGCCCAAAGAGTGCCAAGAAAATATTCCCCACACCATGACACCACCACCACCAGCTTGAACCGTTGATACAGGGCAGGATGGATCCATGCTTTCATGTTGTTGACGCCAAATTCTGACCCTACCATCCGAATGTCGCAGCAGAAATCGAGACTCATCAGACCAGGCAACGTTTTTCCAATCTTCTACTGTCCAATTTCGATGAGCTTGTGCAAATTGTAGCCTCAGTTTCCTGTTCTTAGCTGAAAGGAGTGGCACCCGGTGTGGTCTTCTGCTGCTGTAGCCCATCTGCCTCAAAGTTCAACGTACTGTGCGTTCAGAGATGCTCTTCTGCCTACCTTGGTTGTAACGGGTGGCAATTTGAGTCACTGTTGCCTTTCTATCAGCTCGAACCAGTCTGCCCATTCTCCTCTGACCTCTGGCATCAACAAGGCATTTCCGCCCACAGAACTGCCGCTCACTGGATGTTTTTTCTTTTTCGGACCATTCTCTGTAAACCCTAGAGATGGTTGTGCGTGAAAATCCCAGTAGATCAGCAGTTTCTGAAATACTCAGACCAGCCCTTCTGGCACCAACAACCATGCCACGTTCAAAGGCACTCAAATCACCTTTCTTCCCCATACTGATGCTCGGTTTGAACTGCAGGAGATTGTCTTGACCATGTCTACATGCCTAAATGCACTGAGTTGCCGCCATGTGATTGGCTGATTAGAAATTAAGTGTTAACGAGCAGTTGGACAGGTGTACTTAATAAAGTGGCAGGTGAGTGTATATTACAAACAAATTCCAGTCTTTACTTTTACTGTTAATGTATGGGAAGACATTTTTAATTGAAGGTACCCATTATTTTTTTTCTTTTTGATTTAGATGAAGATATAAATGGCTGAACATCCAGAGTTTCTGTTTTCATCATGTCACAGACCAAGACTCCTGAAAAGAAAAGGTCCCGTCTCTCTTTATCCAAAAGTAGAAAAGGCTTGGCTTTAAAAGTTACTTCATCGCCCTCACAATCTCCAGCATCTCCATCGATTGCTGCACTCTTTAAGAATGCACCGCCACCAAAAGTTTCCTGTCCCCTCTGTGGGCAGATGGTGCCAAGGTTTGGCTTAAACAATCATATTGATGAGACATGTCCCAAAGCAAAGGAGGAGAATGATGATGTTATACTAGTGGGTGACGTAAATCCAAAGCTGGCCATCTCTACATGCACAAGTCCTCAATTGCCACTAAGTCCTAAGACCTCAATAACCAAAACTAAAGTTAAAACAGATCCAGCTGTCCCGGTCCAAGTAAATAATGAACAAGCTAGTCCCTACTTTGGTACAAATGTATCTGGGAAAATACCCCCTAAAGATGTAGAGGTGGTGACAACTGTGCCACTGGGAAGTCTTTCATCCAAACTCTCCAGAAGGTATCAGTTGCGTAAAGCTAAGCAAGATGCAGGTGGAGACGTGTTACATGGTAGTGTAGACTCTAATGACTGCAATGAAACCTCCGCAGATGAGTCCTCAGACCCACAAGTTCAAGAAGATGCTCATGCTTCTGAAAAAGTGACTTCATCCTCAAGTCCTGACAGTATTAAGAACACTCATGAAGTCAATAATAAGCAGAAATGCAATGAGACAGCTCGAGGTTGGGTTGAAGGTCCACCTTCCAGTGCTCAAGTTGTGTCTTCTGATCAACTGGATTGTGTAACAGATGAGAAAATTGACCCTTCAAAACGTAAGCATGGTGATGATTTCCACAACAAGTCTAAAAAGATGAAATGCAGCAATTCTTTGGAAGCCAAGGCTGATTTTACCGATGAGAACAAGGAGTGTGGGGATCATCCCGGTGTCTCATCTATGGAGGACAACAATGACATTCTTCCTGTGGAAGATCTTGGTGTACTTGATGAATTTCTTAAACCTTTCAATGACACAGATGATGATGGTGGTGTAAAGGAGCCTGTGCCTGACCCTAGTATACATCCCTACTATTTGAGGAACTTTCTAATGGTGCTGCAAACAGTAATGGAGAATGAGGAAGACATGAGTCTGTTCAGTGAAGAGGATACTCGTGCTTTAACAACGTTTTGTCAGCTGTCAGGTACAATTTTCATAACCCTTTTATAGTTTCTTATTATGTTCTGAAGAAATAGGTTTTGCAGATTCCTGGCTAAAAGGACTGACCCTGTCCACGAGTCAACCAATGAAACTAGATGGGGCAATGTATTCTACCCTGAATGCCTCACTTGCACAAAAATGTGTAAATTTTGGTAGTTTGTGCTGCCATCGACACTCAAAAGTAGGTGGCCTGAAACATTTATTATATAGCAACAGTATATTCTGCAGAGCAGCACAGAGATTACTGACCTCAGTTGCTTCCCATTGGTGCTCACTGTCTAATGTCACTGTCTTAGGCATGCAAAAAGCCAAAGCAAAGATGAGAGAAGGCTGCAGCGCTAGTTCGAGTCCCTGTTGCCTTCTCAAACAGCTGATCCTGGGTGTTGGATCCCCACCAATCAGATACTGATGACCTAAAATAAAATATCAGAAAACCCCCTTAAGGCTTCAAGAACACGGCAGTTTCCATATTTCGGTGTTTCCACAAAATACAGATCCATATTTTTCTCACTCCCATAGATAAAAAGGACTATTCTCGTCAGGAGTAGGACACGCTTTATTATTTTCAGAAATGTGTGCATAGCCCTTATAGAAATGAATGGGTCTGTGTGCTATCTGCATGAGGCCTAACATCTATACTACTCTTACATGGGTACAAGTGCCATCATTTATGTGTGGGTTTATACCTTCCCCCACTTTTCCAGCCTGGAGAGAAGCGGCAGAGGTTTCTTCTATCTGCTCGTCATCCGTCTCTTGTGCATCATTAGCCCATAACTTTCCAGTAGTCAGCTGAATCATGTAACTGTTGGTATTTCTTGTCTGGTGCGGACCACTCGCACATGAACACTGCTATTGAAAGAGGAGCGGTCACGTCTCCTGACATGTCTCACTTTCCTTCCCAATAAAATAACCATTCCGGAGCACCATTTCCTAGAACCCTGCTTTGTGCTGTTCCTCTGTTAATCCTCCTACAAAGGAATTAATAATTAAAGGGGTTGGCCACTTTGTTAGCACTTATTAAAACTATATAGGAAGCAGAGAGACAATAGACTTACTCATATATCTTATTAAGCAGATCTGCCCTGTTTCCTTGCTATTGGAAGCCACACCCCCTCTGTCCTGCACTCACAACTGCTTATCTCGTCCATGCCTGCAGGTGCTCTAGTCCATGTCTGAAGGAGTCTGCTGCTCTCTGGGTCCTAGAGGCACCTTGCTTGTGTCATAGTTGCTTTCCTTCTGCTGTGACTTCAGTCCTGTCTATACAGGGCTTACATAGGCTTAGCAGGGACACTTGTTAGAAGCTGAAACTTTGCAGGAGGAATAGAGACTGAGGAGAAGCTGTGATAAACCTCACTGACTGCAGTGATGTAGCAGAGCCAGGAAGGTGCTGTGGACAACAAAGTGTGAGCAATCCTAGTGTCTGTCCTGTCTATGACCACTCTGCAATGTGATCTTATCATAGACATGTTTATTCCAGCCTGACCAACAGGTCAGGAGCTTTAACCCCTTCTGAGCTGTCAGTATGGCTGAGGTCAGTGATATCAGCAGCAGTCACTGATGTCATCTGTAAATATGTACCCTCTCCTTCCTGCACACTGTATACAGTGATATGTGACCCCCACCACTGTATACTGTGTATATCTGACCCCCTGTATACAGTAATAGTTGACCCCACCACCATACACTGTATATACTGATGTGTGACGCCCACCATTCCATATAGAGATCAGTAAACCTCTGTAAAGTGACCTGCTTTATACTGTATATACAGATGTGACCCCCTGTACATTATATATAGTGATGTGTGACCCCCTGTACACTGTATATAGTGATGTGTGACCCCCTGTACATTATATATAGTGATGTGTGACCCCCTGTACATTATATATAGTGATGTGTGACCCCCTGTGCACTGTATATAGTGATGTGTGACCCCCTGTGCATTATATATAGTGATGTGTGACCCCCTGTACGTTATATATAGTGATGTGACCCCCTGTACGTTATATATAGTGATGTGTGACCCCCTGTACGTTATATATAGTGATGTGTGACCCCCTGTACGTTATATATAGTGATGTGTGACCCCCCTGTACGTTATATATAGTGATGTGTGACCCCCCTGTGCGTTATATATAGTGATGTGTGACCCCCTGTGCGTTATATATAGTGATGTGTGACCCCCCCCTGTACGTTATATATAGTGATGTGTGACCCCCCTGTACGTTATATATAGTGATGTGTGACCCCCTGTGCGTTATATATAGTGATGTGTGACCCCCTGTACATTATATATAGTGATGTGTGACCCCCTGTGCATTATATATAGTGATGTGTGACCCCCTGTGCATTATATATAGTGATTTGTGACCCCTGTACATTATATATAGTGATGTGTGACCCCCTGTACATTATATATAGTGATGTGTGACCCCCTGTACATTATATATAGTGATGTGTGACCCCCCTGTACATTATATATAGTGATGTGTGACCCCCCTGTACATTATATATAGTGATGTGTGACCCCCCTGTACATTATATATAATGATGTGTGACCCCCTGTACATTATATATAGTGATTTGTGACCCCCCTGTACATTATATATAGTGATGTGTGACCCCCTGTACATTATATATAGTGATGTGTGACCCCCCTGTACATTATATATAGTGATGTGTGACCCCCCTGTACATTATATATAATGATGTGTGACCCCCTGTACATTATATATAGTGATTTGTGACCCCCCTGTACATTATATATAGTGATGTGTGACCCCCTGTACATTATATATAGTGATGTGTGACCCCCCTGTACATTATATATAGTGATGTGTGACCCCCTGTACATTATATATAGTGATTTGTGACCCCCTGTACATTATATATAGTGATGTGTGACCCCCCTGTACATTATATATAATGATGTGTGACCCCTGTATGTTATATATAGTGATGTGTGACCCCCTGTACATTATATATATATATATATATATATATATATATATATATATATATATAGAGAGAGAGAGAGAGATGTGACTACACTCATTTTCCCTAGATGACGTCATGTATTGATAGATGATTGATGGGCTGTCAGCTGGGAGCAGGTTGTGTGATGGTAGACAGGGGGCTCCTATGAATGTGAGCAGATCGATTTGTACAAATTTATTAATCAGCGTTCTAGTTGGCACAACTAGAGATGACTGGGCCCCACAGCAAATTTGTGAACAAGGTAACCCCCCCCCCCCCCCTTAGGGAGTTATTGATATTATCTAAGGGGCTCTTGTCTCTATGGGAACACAGGTGGGCGGGGAGGTCATGTGACTGCTCCCCTGAACACCCTTGCTGCAGTGCATGCTGGGATTTTTACTTTCACTTTGCAGCTGCTCCTCCCACACAGCCTGTCTGAGGGAGCTCCTCCAGGGAAGTGTGTCATGGTGAACAGGTTAGATAAATGACATACAGCCAGTACATGTCACCTGAGAAATACTTCATAGTGTTGGCTATTGTCTGGGGTACTTTGGATTTTTGATACTTAGGGTGGCCAACCCCTTTAAGTGAAAACTGGCTATTACCATTTGGGGGGGGGGTGCCTACATGCTCTCACTGTCCAATCAGTACTGACAGTGGCAGACTGTATGGGGACACACCCCTTTGACAAGATGCATGGTGACACCCAGTTGTCAGTTTTTCATACATTTCTAGGAGGTGTGACAGAGGAAAAGGTTAGCAGATGAGTGTTGAGAAAAAGCAAATCCCGAATGTTTATTTCATGGGGAATGCAGAGGTGTTAAGGGCAGTAACGGGTCTAATTTCATTTAAACTATCCCTTTAATTTTCAAAGAACCAGACAGGTTGACCTGTGTCCGCGGTCTTGTTCCAGTGATGCAAGCAATCCGGCTAAAATAATAAATATAAAATAATAATAATAAAAATGATTTCATATTAATAATGACTTTGCTTCCTTTTATTTTCCTTTGTGAATGTTACAGCCGGAGGACAAAAGCTGTACGTTCGGCTCTTCCAGCGGAAGCTAAACTGGATAAAAGTCAGCAAGATCGAATACACTGAAATTGGCTCCGATTTGACTCCCTTCATAGAAGAGCTGAGTCAGCATGGTTTTCTACAGACAGGTATCGTGTCACTTGGGGTCTTGCTTATGTTTTCCATGTCTTCCATACACACTTTTTGCCCCCTTCCCCCAGTGTTTAAATGTACTGGTATACATAATCATTTCTTTAACACCTTCCTGATATTTGGCGTAACTTTACATCATATTGCTGGGTGTCATCTTTGTTATACAGCTGACGCCTGCGCACAGTGACAGGGATGATGCCGATCCTGGTTATTTAGGGGCTTGTTCACACATCAGTTATTTGATCGGTTATTTCCATCAGTTATTGTCAGCCAAAACCAGGAGTGGAGGCTACATAGAGATACGGTGTAATAGAAAGATCTGCACCTGTTCTGTGATTTTGACCCACGCCTGGCTTTGGCTCACAATCACTGATGGAAATAACTGAAGTGGCCTAACCCATGAGATGCCGCAGTTGATAGCGACTGCAGCATCTGAATAGTAACTCAGACAGAAGGGCCTCCCTTCCCACATTATCCATTTGAGTTTCATGGCAGCCTGGGGCCTTGTGAAGGATCCCAGGCACGCCATTGTAATCTTCCTGTTAAGCCCTGCCCGAGGCTGATTAAGAGAAGTTGAAAATGCATCAATAAATCAATATGGACTTTTTTTTTAATTGTGTATGCCAGCTGACTTACAAATGGTACAGAAAATTCTGGAGGGTCATCTTTGCAGTACAGTTACACGTATGTGACTTGCTGTGACCTCAGTTATTGCATGATGGTTGCTGTCATGCCTCAGAAAAACAAATGAAATTGTTGCATTGAGCATTTGCTGGTGCATGGGGGAGACTCAATGTCCAAGACAAACATTTGTAATGCGTTTTTCTCACAGGGACTCAAAGCGCAGGGATCGGTACATGGCTGGGGCAACTCCCCGGGAAGTCAGTGGCTGCCATATAGGAAGCCAATTTACCTCTTTATATGTTTTTGGAGTTTGGGAGGATACCCGAGTACCCCCATGAAAGTACGGAGTGAACATACAAACTCCATGTGGTCCCTGGTTGGATTCAAACTCAAGGCACCAGTGGGTGCTAACCACAGAGCCACCGTAATGTACAGCACGTTTTGTAAAGGAGCATTCATCAGATCCTTATTTTTCCCTGTATTGTAGTTCCCCCAATGCCAGTAAAGAATCCTATTTATTGGCATGCCCTGGGACATGATCTAATTAGCCATGTAATTAGTTCAGCAGATAATTGCGATGATGCCCAATGAGACCAGTCATATCCTGCCTGCTGTTTTGTAGTTCAGTGAATACTGCATGAATTATGAATCAGAAGGGGGGACTGTATTAACGTCACCAAAAATGCTTCTACACAGTAGTGGCTTAAAATCTTGGGTTGTCGCCCATAAAGTGCCACATCTGCTGGTAAGCAATGATCCAAAATGAAATATAATTATTTTGGTAGCCTAAGGCTACCTGTAGACATTGCGAATTACACACGTTTTTTTTCCCGTGCAGATTCTTAACATAATACAGTATCTGCAAAGTGCGGAAATTGATCTGCCATGCAATTGAAAATTTGCAGCAAATCAATTCCCTATGCCGTTCTTTTATGTAGGTTTCACCCTTTGCAATGCAAGGGTGAGATCTGTGGCAAAGCTGCACCAAAAACCGCAAGTAACACATACGGTTTTTGGTGCAGAAACACACGGAAATTCGTGCAGATGGTCTAAGGGTTTTCTAAGTACCAGTTACAATGGAAACTCTTTTTTTTTTACTTGTGTTTCCCTTTAACACCTGTATAGATACAAGTTTTACTTGACATTTGAAGCCTTTTTTTTTTTAATCTTCACTTGTGTTTTTACATTATTTTCCTCTAGATAGTGACTTAGAGGAGCTTTCTGAAGCGCTTGATCTTCTCTCTGCACCAGAGCTAAAAAACTTGGCCAAGACATTCCACTTGGCAAATCCCAACACCCAAAAGCACCAGCTTGTTGAAGAGTTTCTTCGGCTTTCCAGGCAACGTTCAATCTTCAGCTTGAGCAAGAACCAGTCTAGTGTTGGCGCTGCCATTCTTAGGAAGTAAGTACTTGCTTGGTTTTTGTTGTAGAACAAGTCCTTAAAGGGGTATTCCCATCTCACAAATGTAGTTTGTATAGTTAGATATAACCATACCAATATTATTACTAATAGAATGTATTAATATAAAATGTACAGTTTAGAAGATTTACCTATTTGTATATCCATTGTCCCACACACATCAGTCAGTCACACTCAGGCCGTTGCCCCTGGTTACGACCTCGGCCATGTAGTAGTGGTGGTCGGCCTACTCTGAGGTAACTGCTGTATTGTGACCACACATTGCATGGGCATGCGGAGACACATCTTAGGGTTGTAGCATTTTTGTCTGCGCTTCCAAAACGCTGAGAAACGGATCCTGTTCCAAGATCAATTCATCTCTATGGAGCAGGATCCGTTTATAAAGTCTGCGTTTTGGACGGATCCTGACCATTGTGTTTCAGACTGGTAGCATCCAAAACGCAGATGTGAAACTACCCTAAGATGCGTCTCCACATGTTCATGCAATGAGCGTTCACAATACAGCAGTTACCTCAGAGCGGGTTTGAACAACAGCAAGCTGACCACCACTACTACATGGCTGCGGTGGTCGTAACTAGGGGCAACGGCCTGACTGATGTGTGTGGGACAATGGATATACAAATAGGAAAATCTTCTAAACTGTACATTTTATATAAATACATTCTATTGGTAATAACATTGGTATGGCTATATCTAACTATACAAACTACATTTGTGAGATGGGAATACCCCTTTAAGTTTTGTCTACTGTCCTGCACTTTGTAATTAATCATTTTGTTAATTACAGAGCAAAAGATGCCACTGGGAGAGCCGTCCGGGTTTGCAAAGGTCCCAGGGCTGTATTTTCTAGAGTTCTGCTCTTGTTCTCCTTGACTGAGTCAACGGAGGTAGAAGAAGCCGCTAGTGGAGGACAGACATTGCTCTCCACTGTTCTCATGGTTAATATGGGGCGGATGACATTCCCACATTACACTGTGCATAGGAGCACTAGGATATTCCAGGACAGAGAAGATCTCATAAGGTAGGATTCCATTCTAGTAGCGGTCATAGATGAGTAGCCCCTTACTGATAAATTGTTAGCACACCAGCACCGTTGTCTTGCTCTAAAAAAGCGCTGCCCCCCTTTGTCTTCTTCACCGACAGGTGCTCTAGTCCTCAACATAGCTGATGGAGGGCATGTAACTCCACGTGTCCATCAGTAGCCTCAGTAAGAAAATACTGCATAGCTGGGCCATCGGCTTTGACAAATTCACTAATGTTTATGTCTGTTTCCAGGCGTAAATGATGACTGAAATGTACTCTATCAGGGACTGGAGTAGATCTCAATCCCCGTGCACAAGATGCCGGAGGATGCACATAATTTATGATGAGGCCCATGGCTTGTCATAAATTAGGAGCATCACCCGGCAGTGCACAAGCTATCAAACATCGGCATAAATGATAAATAATTCCCCCAGCTGATGTAGGGGCATGTGAACCACACATACATAAGCAGCCCCAGTTATAAAATTCTGCATAGTAGCTGAATGTACAGTGAACTGCTCTTCTCTGCTGTGAGACATAAACTACTCGATTCAGTTCCTTTTAATAGTATTTTGGGGTAATGTCAGTTTTTGCGTAAAACAAAAAGTCCAAAGACCCCTTTTTGCAACTTGTTAAACGCCCGTGTGACAAAATTGTTTTCACAAACTTCCCCACTGTTGTATAATATATAGTTTTTTAGGGGTTTTTTTTGTACGTTCTTGAGGGGTAATGTACCCAGAAGGGTGAATTTATAGTTCATATAGTCCATAAATGTTTGTAATTCTGTATGCACATATGTAGGGAGCCATCTTGATGTCTTGGTTTTGCAGTACTCCATACTTGTGTTTTCTGGCTCTCTATAGATATGAATGTGCAATGCACAAGCTGGTAGATATCGTTGTCACTATGACCAACGGGAACTGGAAAGAAGCACATTTGATGTTTCAGCGTGCCCAAGAGGACTGGGATCAGCTAAAGAACGAGACAAGTTTGAGGTAGAGTTAAAATCAATGGCTATGGCTGAAGAATTGGCATAGACAGAAATAATTAACATTGTGAGCGCATGTCTTTCTGCATCCGTGCCCATCTTCATGAAGAGGTAAGTTATGTAATGGAGCTTACAGGGCTGTCTTCTTTCTGTAGGTATCACACAGAGCTGCCGTTGTACCTGCGCTGTTTTACTGTGGGCTGGCTTTATACAAGGATCCTGTCACGCGGAGTAGAAATCCTGCAGAGACTACATCAATATGAGGTACAAGCATTTAACATGGATGTAGCCGCTCTCTGGTGTGAAGCTACAGGATCTCAGTCTACAGTACCCTCCCCTATGCTTGACCAAAAGGAACCCTTGCCTTCGCCCCTTCCTCAGTTTCCACAAGCCATAAACATATGGACAGAGTCTTACTTTAAGCTTTACCTGAATGATTCTGAATTGTATTTTATATTGTGTGTACTAGTACTTTTTATTTGTTTGAATAAGGTTATTAGATGTTTGTTAAATTATCTGATTACATTTGCGGGGTATGAGGGATGATTTGTAGAACTTATTTTTTTCCTCTGAAATATCTTTTTTTTTTTTTTTTTTTTTTGTATTGCAGGAAGCCGTTCAGTTACTACAAACCCTTTTGTCCCAAAATGTGTACTGCCCAGACAGTAGAGGGCGCTGGTGGGATCGACTTGCACTGAATTTGCATCAGCATTTGAAGCTCACACAGAAAGTAACTATACTGGTGTTATTAATAAGTTCTGGTTGTGGACGTGCATTGTGCACATGTACAGATCCTGGAGACTACACAGACATAAAACATATTGATGTGGGAAATCACAACCCTGGCCATTCTGCTTACATTTGTTAAGTAGTCTTATCATTTGTTACTGCATTCAGCCATACAAATAATGTTACACTTTCCCATCTCTGGCCTACTTACCTGGAAGGTTGGTGTGAAATGTTTGTCTTTAGTGCATGGCTTATTTGTAACCTTAGTGCATATAGTCACTTTACAGTGTGCTCTGCATTCACGCTGTATAGCGCATAGCTGCACCCCTCAGCCCATCAGTTGTGACCACAAAATATAAAAATTCAAATCACACCTCTTTTCCCATAATCAAAGTAAATAAACTGCCGCGTCCCAAAATGCCCATACTATTACAATATAAATGTATTTTTCCGGTACAGTGAAAAATATCAAAATGGCCATTTTTTTGTTTCTTCACCTCCAAAAAATTTTTATACAAAATGATCAAAGTCTTACACGCCACAAAATAGTATCAATACAAACTACAGATCGCCCTCCAAAAAATGAGCCCTCACCCAGCTCAGTAGACGTAACTATGAAAAAAATATAGAGGATCAGAAATTGGTTTTATTCCATTTTTTTATTTTTTTACATCTTTAAAACACACACAAAAAAAACCTAAAAATGTGTTATATCTGTAATCGTACTGACCTGGACAATGAAGGGAAAAGGTCAGTTTTGCCAAATAGGGAACACTGTAAAAATGAAAGCCATAAAACTATGGTGGAATTTTTTTTCAATTTTACCCCTTTTCAACTTCCCACTACATCTTATGCAATATAAAATGGTGCCATTAGAAACGACAACTTGTCCTGATAAAAACAAACCCTCATTTGGCTATGTGAATGTAAAAATAAAAAAAAGTTATGGCTCCGTGAAGACAGGGAGTGAAAAAAAAAACCGTAAAAATGGAAAATCGAGGGTCAGGAAGGGGTTCAGGAAAAGTACTTCTTTACCCAGGATCTGGTTGCATAGTGAACTACACATATCTAGAGTCCGTCCATGTTAATCAGCATTAGGCTACATTCACATGACAGTGGTTTTTGTGGGCTCCGAGCTGCATATTTTGCGGCTCAGATCTGGACCCATTAATTTCTATGGGGCTGTGGAGAGCACACTGTGTGCTGTCCACATCCGTTGCTCCGTGCCGTGGCCCTGCAAAAAGAATAGAGCACGTCCTATTCTCGTCCACAATTGCGGACAAGAATAGGCATTCCTATGATACGCGGCATGTGCAGTCTGCAAATTGCAGAACGTACATGGGCCGGGATCAGTGTTTTGCGGATCCATCGTGTGAATGTAGCCTTAGCCTGTTAAATATGACATCAGGCTAGCACTATTGGTGTTGTGCTCATTTCTTTGTATTGTTTTTAGGCAGTCACCGCTATTTTGGAGGGCTTGTCAGATCCCTATGTACGAACAGGTCATAAGCTGTCCCTGTACCAACGAGCGGTGAAAATAAGAGACTCTCCAAGCTGCAAGAAGTTCCGCAGTATGTTCAGTGAGCTTCCCGAGATCAGTGTGGATGATGTCCCACATGTAAGCATGATATAGAACATTTCTGAGGGCTTTGTAAAAGTAAAATAAGTGGTAGAACATTAGGTCAGATTTATGCATCACATCTATAAAAACGACTCTGAATTGGCATCCAAGATATTTTTTTTCCTTATTTCAGAACTACACATGTTTGGATGTTAAATGGGGTTGTCCAAGATTTTGATATTGATGGCCTGTCCTCAGGATGCATCATCGATATCTGATTGGTGAGGGTCAAACTCCAGGCACACCTGCCGATCAGCTGTGTGAAGAGGCTGCGGCCTCCTCACAGCCTACACCTTACACTGTGAGGAGGTGGCGCTCTCTTCAGATCTTCAGACAGCACTGTGGGGCAGAGAGCAGTGTGGAAGAAGTTGGTGAAGATAGTGTTTTTTTTATTTATTTTTTTTATTATTTTAACCACTTCCCATCCGGGCCATTTACCCCCTTCCTGACCAGGCCTAAATTTGCAAATCTGACATGTGTGACTTCATGTTGTAATAACTTTGGAACGTTTTTACTTGTCCAAGCGATTCTGAAATTGTTTTCTCGTGACACGTTGTACTTCAAGTTAATGGTAAATTTGAGTCGATAAGTTTTAATTTTATTTATAAAAAAATCCAAACGTTAACGAAAATATGAAAAAAATCACTGTTTTCTAAATTTGAATCTCTGCTTTTAAGACAGATAGTGATACCCCATAAAATCCTTTTTAATTTACATTCCCCATATGTCTACTTTATGTTGGCATCATTTTGGTAGTGTCATTTTATTTTTTTAGGACAGTAGAAGGTTTAGAATTTTAGACACAAATTTTCAAAATCAACTTTTTTAAGGACCAGTTCAGTTCTGAAGTCAGTTTGTGAGGCTTACACAATAGAAACCACCCATAAATGACCCCATTTTAGAAACTACACCCCTCAAACTATTCAAAACTGGTTTTAGAAATGTTGTTAACCCTTTAAGTTTTCCACGGGAATTAAAGCAAAATAGATGTGAAATTTCAAAATTTCACTTTTTTTTGCAGATTTTCAATTTTAATCATTTTTTTTCCTGTAACACATCAAGGGTTAACAACAAAACAAAACTCAATATTTATTACCCCGATTCTGCAGTTTGCAGAAACACCCCACATGTGGTCGTAAACTGTTATTTGGGGATACGCCAGGGCTCAGAAGGGGAGGAGCAACATCTGCATTTTCTAACATGGAATTTTTGTCATGGTTTGTAAGAGTGATAACTTTTTAATTTTTTTGTGGACTGAGCTGCATGAGGTCTTATTTTTTTGCGGGACAAGCTGTGCTTTTTATTGGTACCATTTTGGGGTACATCTGGCTTTCTGATCACTTTTTAATCTAATTTTTGGGAAGTTAACTAAAAAAAAAAAAAAGCAGTTTAGGGGCATTTTTCTATATTTTTTTTTTACACCGTTCACTTGGGGTAGATCATGTGATATTTTTGTAGAGCCAGTTGTTACGGACGCAACAATACCAAATATGTCATTTTGCGGGCTATGATCTTGTGTGGGGGCTCATTTTTTGCGGGATGAGGTGACGTTTTTATTGCTATCATTTTGGGATGCATACGACTTTTCGATTGATATTATGTTTTTCGGTAGGTGAGGTGACAAAAAAAGCTGTTTTGGCATAATTTTTATTACATTTTTTTTTACGCAGTTTACTTGCTGGGGTAGATCATGTGATATTTTTATAGAGCCGGTTGTTTCAGACACGTTGATACCAAATATGTCTTATTTATTTATTTATTTTTATTTGTAACATTATTTTAATGACATATTTGGGGGAAAATTATTTTTTTTATATGTGATTTTTATTTATTTTTTTATATAATACTCTATTTTTTTTATTATTTTTTTTATTTTTTATTTTACACTTTGTGTTCCCCATAAGGTCATACAAGACCTCAGGGGGACATTTACCTTCACTTATTTATTTTTTATTTTTTACACTTGATTTCTCCTGTAACTGGGGCTGACATAGTAGCCCCAGTTACAGGGGAAATACCTCCCCAGAGAGGCTGTACAGCATAATACTATGCTGTACAGCCTCAGTGCAGGGCTGATTGGGTCTATGAGAGACCTGGCAGCTCTTGCACTCTCCCGGCCCCGGGGATCACGTGACCGCCGGGCCGGAACAGGAAGCGCAATAGCGCTTCCTGCTCTGTATACACAGTGCTCGTGAGTGCTGTGTATACAGCGATCTACAAGGCAGGGACCCCTGGGTACGGTCCCTGCCTTCTCTTTGGGGTACCATGCTGTCACTGACAGCAGGTACCCCACTGTGCAGCTGCACGATTAGCGTGCAGCTGCTATTTCTGAATGGACGTTCAGAAACGTCCATTCAGAAATAAACAACCACTTCACGGACGTTTATAGTCAATGTGCGGACTTGAAGTGGTTAAGTTGAGTTTGGTGACATGGGGCCCCTTTTTAGGTCACTTAGACAACCCCTTTAAACATGAATATTCTCTGATCAGAAATCTACAGGTTTAATAAAATGCATAAGAAAAAAAATTCTAATTTCTGTACTAATCAACAGGTCACCATCAAGGGCAAGATGTATCCTCAAACTGGAATGGGAAAATCTGTGTTTCTGATGGAGAACTTGGCGGAGGAGGATGGAGAGGAAATCTCTCTTTCCACTGTCATGTGTTCAGTTGAAGAGCTGGCGTTGGCACATTATAGAGAGCTTGGCTTTGACCAAGGTGTGTCTACATGTGACAGTTCTTTATTAATGTACAGGTGAACTTGCGGAGATTTTACCATGTAGTTTCAGTCATGTAAGACATCAGGCATCTTCATCCAGAAGTGGAATTCAGGTAAATCCAAAGTTATCAACAGCAGGTTCTCTCGTAACTCTCCAGAGCAGTGATTTTGTCATAGAAGAAGGGCCTCTGGAGCAGCATTCTGCAGCCTGGCACGCTGCTCTAGCGTTCGTGGTTTGAGACACATGGTTTGAATATGAAAATGATTTTACGCATACTTTACAGCTATTTGTCCTCTTTTTAGGAATTCATGGGGAAGGATCCACATTCAGTACTTTATATGGCTTGTTCATGTGGGATATAATCTTTATGGAGGGTGTCCCTGACGTCTTCAGAAATTCCTATCAGGTACAAGTGACTAATTGAATTTATTCTGTACTAGCTTAAGGACCCGGCTTCGCCCGGGTATAGTTAATCTATTTCATTTAATGTTTGTGTGTGTCGTTAAAAGATATCGAGAGTGACCTCCACAGCAGCCCGCCCCTTAACAGAAACGTCCACAGCTCCCTCCCCTTTAACTGTGACCTCCACAGCAGCTAGGGTGGCCGCTGTCTTCAGCGCAGAAAGCCGGACCTCACCGGCCATTCCCCCAAACGTGAAGCAGCGCCCCCGGTCCCCATGAAGCCACACCACTAAACATGAGGCCACGCCCCCTGGGTCTGTGAAGACACGGAGGAGAAGCTGTCTGAGCGTGAGCTTCTGAAAGGGTGGACATCCCTACGTCCGTCCAGGCACTGTGCCGGAGGGATGACAGAAAACCGGACTGTCCAGCCTAAAGCCAGACATCTGGCCACCCTAACGTCAGCCTGCCCCTAGGGTTAGGCTGGACAGTCTGGCTGTCTGACGCAGTGCCAGGGATGTCCACCCTTTCAGTAGCTCAGCTTCTCCTCTGTGTCTTCACTGAACCAGGGGGCGTGGCCTTGTGTTTAGGGGTGTGGCTTCATGGGAACCGGTGGCACGGCTTCACGTTGGGGGGAGGCTGGACAGTCTGGCTTTCAGACTCCCTGTCCTCTGTCATGCGCAGGGCCTGGATGGACACACAAATGTCCTTTTGAACAGCTCACTCTCAGACAGCATCACTGTGCAGTCTGAGCATGAGCTGCAGGGAGAAAGTCACCCTCCTCACTCCCCTGCAGCTGACAGAAGTTGATTTTTTACCTTCATTTTTTCAATCCCGGTCAGATGCGGAGTGGAAGGGGCGTGGCCTGACTGAGTCGGGGGCGTGACTTAGTGGGACCTGAGGGTGGGGCTTTTAAAGGGGTTATCCCACGAAAAATATTCTACAGTTTTCAAGCCAGCACCTCGATCTGAATACTTTTGTAATTGCATGTAATTACAAATTTTGTATAGCCAGTGAATTATTCAATAAAATGTATCTCTATAGCACCACATCATTTCTTATTTCTTTGACCTGCTCATTAAGAAAGCCACACATACTCAGTTTCATCTTTCAACTGCCTCCTGAGCTGTGATAGGGCGAGAGCTGCAGTGGAATGGACACGCCTCTTGCACTGTCAGCTTGATATAAATCTATCAGAGCAACGGATGGGGAGATTTCTGGTTCCATGCAAGGTACAGGGCTGGTTCTAAGTTTGTTACAAAGAGTTTGCCATGGACTATATGATATCTGATTTTCATTTTTTACATTATTCATGGGATAACCCCTTTAAGTCCTTCTTTTGAGGGTGGCCTGAATTACAGGTCGATACCATAGTAATTTAGGAGAAAACACAGTGGGTAGCAGTTGAAGAAAAGATCTTTTATTACTACTGAACGGTAAATATGTAAAATTTACATTTTATGAGGTAATGATTGATGATGAATTAGTCTAAAACATAAGGTATATTTATGGTAACCGGAATACTCCTTTAACAGTGTCTTCCACAGCGCTCTGCTCCTTTAAAGCAGACTTACAGCAGTGAGCTGGCTAGGTTGTTATGGAAACCTGGTGTGTGTGGAGACTAACTGCCTGTGAGCTTCTATTGGCTGATAAGGGTCATGTGACCAGGCTTCTATTGGCTAATGCATTTTTTGGGAATGTCTCAGGAACGGTACGTCCCGGACACCTGATGTACCTGTGTGCCAAATTTCTGATTGTAGCTACGACTGTGCGGATTCCTTTAGCGGACACACACACACACACACACACACACACTCAGCTTTATATATTAGATAAGTTGTACAAGTATACAGCTGCTGCCACATACTGTGACCAAGTATACTGTCTGCAGATAGATGAGGGTATTCAACTCCAGAAGATAGAATTATCACAGCAGCCGCCCTTTGCTCTGTTGTCTTGCAGGCATTTCCCCTGGATCTGTACACAGACAGTTTTTATGAGAATAGAAAGGATGCCATAGAAAGTCGTCTCCAGCTGCTCCAGGACTCGCCTACTGAGATTCTGCATGACATGATGGCTGATGTGTGGAGTGCACATCTAGAAGAATCGGCAGCACTAGTCAGTTGGGAACGTTTCTCCTCTCTACAACAGGCCCAGGTAACGATCGACCAGTAGTATGAGGACCTCGAGCTACAGCCCATAATACTGGCCACAGTGAGAGCAGTAAAGGGTACTTTAACCTTTTTGAGATACTTTGGTGTCAGTTTCCATGTAGAGTTGGGTGAAAGGAGTGATGGGTGAAGCCAGTCTGAAATGAAGAAAGGTTCATTGAGGAAAAGCAAACCAATGAGTTAAAGTGTCTTGGAGACTGAGTAGGTTTTGTGCTGGTTATGTCTTTAGACATAATAATGGCCATAGGTTTAAAGGAGTTGTCCATATATATATTTTATATTTAAATTCCCTCCATCCAGTGGTACCTTTGAAGAGATCTATACTTGCCTGCTCCTTGCCACTCCATTCCAGTTCTCTGGCTCCTTGTCTTCACTGGACTTGTGGTCCCCATCTGTGAACTTCCACCTGGGCGAGGGCTCATGTGCTGCTGCAGCCAATGACTGGTCTCTGCGGTCAGATGTCCCCATGCAGCAGTGAAATAGAATACTGTAGCACAGCGAGCTACAGTATTCTATGGTTCCCAAGTTGCAGAAACAGTGTAGCACTGATCATTGGGCTGTTTCCATAACTGCGGCCGCCACTGAGGGTTATTCTGATTGTGGCCATGAAAGACTGGGAAAGATGGGAATAACCTTTGAAGCCACGCCCTGCTTTCCTGTGAAACCACACCACATTTTGATGCAAAGTCGACGCACAATCACATTAGCAAATTGCCCTTTTGTTTTATCCAGACAGCATCATTTATTCTAAAAGGAATGTGCAACTAAGTGAGATGGACCATTACAGGTCTCTGTAAGTGACCGCTCCAAACGCTGTAGATCAAAAGCTTAATTGTGAGCACAAGTAAATCCTTCCTTCTGCAGCATTGATTCCTATGGTGGAGTTTTCTAGGCATGCTCAGTGACCTGTGCAGAGGTCATTGTGCAGAGAGGGGGTGAATGGTTGATGTTGTGTTATTTATATGTAGGTGACTGCTAAAGAGTGATCTCTACCAAAAAGCCAGTCTGTTACGAGTCCATTGGCCACAATGAATACTGCAAGATTTTAGGATTTTTTTTTTTTTATATATATAGTGACATGAAACATAAAGAAAAAATGTTTATAGTGAGACTTGATTTGAGAAATCGGTTATTTACTCAAAATAGATTGCCTTCAATGCAAATTACACCATACATATGCTTCATGGTGCAAGCAAGTCTATAATAGGCTGCCAAGATTTATCAGTTAGAGGATTAGTAAAAATCCACTATATAGTCTGTATGCCACTTTTTCAAGAGAAATGGCACAAACTGTGTGTGAGCACGGTGGCTCAGTGGTTAGTACTGTTACCTTGCAGCAGTGGGGCCCGGAGTTCATTTCCCATGGAGTTCCTATGTGCTGCCCATATTTCCGTAGGTACTCCTGTTTCCTCTCACAATATCCGTAAATGTGTCTTGGATTTCTTACTTGCATTGTTCCCTCCGCGCAGGGTCTGGTGTCTTGTCTTGGTGGACCAGTATTAAGTGGAATATGCAGGAAGATGTCCAAAGACATTCGTCATTGTAGAGGAGGACTCCCTGATCTAGTGGTGTGGAACGTTCAGAAGAAAGTGTTTAAGGTAAATACATGGGTGGATGGGTAAGTGCTCTCTGACCGCACTAGACAACCTTATATACTCAGATTCTGTGTAGTGCATGGAGCCTGAATTTGTGTTTCACCTAAAGTGCGTTAGTTGCAAAGCATATTACGTCTATATACATCCTACAGTGCATGGCATATGGCTGATTTTTGGAATGTCTTAAGATAAATTACATTTCGGCAGTGTTACTGTACAGAATAACTGTGACCACCAGGTGGCACTGTTTAAACTACAACTATATATGGTACATTTACGATGACCACAGGCTCCTGATATCCGTTCAATAGATGCACTAGAGCTGGCAAATCAGCAGCATGTGGAGGGCTAGTTACTCTAGGCTCAGTACTCCTGAAGACATGTGTATTGGGGAAACATCAGGGGGAACCTACCAAGGACATCTAGTTCATTGCATCGTTCACTCAGGTCTGTTAATAGATCAGCATGTGATCACAGCCCATGTTATACCCTCAGTGTCAGTGTCATACTTGAATTCCTTGTATAAGACACACATTCTCTATACTAGTCCTAATTAAAGAATGAAATGTTATATTTTTTTACACTAATCTGGTCACGTTCACATCAGCGTCACTTATTTCCATTAGAGGAGTGGAACAAAGAAAATGGCAGAAGTACTGGCAGATAACCCACCCCAACGGAGCTGCAAAGACCCTGATGACTATAATGGGCCTGTTCAGGAGTCGGCTTTTTTGGCGGAGAAAAAAACAATCCTGCATGCTGGAATTTTGTCCACACCTTTTTGAAGGAGCGGACAAAATTCACATCTGATTGCTTCCAATGCAGATGTGAACATGCCCTTAAAGGGAACCTGGCATAGTGAACATGGCGCCTGAGTTGAAGGCAGCAGGAGCTGATTGATATACAGTTTTATGGGAAAATATTCAGTTTATAGCTAAGTTTTAGAAATAGGGTGGAATAGTAGGATATTGGTTGTTTTATGTATTCAAAGGATTCATGCAGTTCATGGATGAGGTTGAAGTCATACTTTGGATACAGCACTACTCTTAATAAGTTTTCTTTGTCTTGCAGTTGGTGGAGGTAAAGGGACCCAACGACCGCCTGTCACATAAGCAAATGGTTTGGCTGCATGAACTGAAGAAGATGGGAGCAGATGTAGAAGTGTGCCATGTTGTTGCAATAGGGGCAAAGAGTAACAGACTGAATTGACTACCCTACTGTACAAAGTGTATATTAAATACTACTATTCTTGGAGTAATAAACTGAACTGTGTAACTTTGTCACACATGTAATTGGGGACTCAACGACTGTAGAGATAGACTTCGGACACTATGGGGTGGACTAATAGAAAGCAGCCTGTACCCACCTTCACGGAGTGAGCTAATCAAACCTCATTACTCCAGCTTCCACCTCAGGAGAGGGTAACAGGTATCCCTTTATTATTAAGAAGGTGAACAGTGTTGATTCTACTGCATTACTGTACTGTGAGACAAGGGCAAACTGTTGTCTGCCATCCAAAGGCTTGGCTACAGTTCTTGCTACCTACCCGAATGGTAAAGCCAACACAAGCCTGGTGGTCATTATGGGAGCCGAAGTCTCCTCATAGGAGAGGAGTATGACTTCGAGAAGTATATATAATATATTTTCTCTCACCCCTCATGTTATTAAAGCTCAAGTTAACTGTCCTAGGTGCCAGGCTTTTTGACTGTTTAGATGTCTCCATGTGCTTTGACACAAATCCTTGCCCAGTGTGGAGGATATGTGGACACCTGCCAGTCTGCACAGCATGTAGCATATTGAGGGCCTATATTGCAGCCACTATGGATGCGGTCTTATTTGGCTCTGAATGAGCGTTGGGTAGGTTGCACACAGAATGTGTGTAATCTGAAAACCAAATGCTGTGGGTTGCCACCAAAACGGATAATGACTTAACTAAAGCCTTGTGGCGGCTGATAGCAAGCTTATGTACACAATGGTCTAACACATTGTGACAGACTGGGTGTCAGCCAGTAGTTGTGACCGCACTGTTTGTCACCCGATAAATGCAAATCTACTAAAAAATTGGTAACTGCACGTGACATTGCACAAAGCACTGCTTGTAAGCCGTACATGTGAGTGTGCTGCTTGTTAGGCCTCTTTCACACTAGCGGCAGCACAGATCCGGCAGGTGAACGTTGCCACAGCATCCGTGCTGCCACAGGTACATGTGTGGGGCTGGAACCGTGCTCTGGCCCCACATGTCACACAGTACATACATACACACATACAAATAAATACTTGCATGCTCCCACTAGTGTGAAAGTAGCCTTAGCCAGTCATGTTACCTAAGGGTGCATTCACACGACCGTAGTTTTGGGTCCGCATCCGTTCCGCAATTTTGCGGAACGGGTGCGGACCCATTCATTTCAATGGAGCCGCAAAAGATGTGGACGGCACACAATGTGCTGTCCGCATCCGTAGGTCCGATCCGCGGCCCCGCAAAAAAGATAGAGCATGTCCTATTCTTGTCCGCAATCGCGGACAAGAATAGGCAGTTCTATCATAGGGCCGGCTACATTCACACAGCCGGTATCCGTGTTTTGCGGATCCGCAAAACACATACGGTCGTGTGAATGTAGCCTTACTGCTATAGGCTGTGTACAGAAGGGGCTGCAGTCAAGCATGCAGTTTTATCTTCACCATGTTACTGTTCTTCCTAGTGGCGTACATAGAGAAGTAAGGGCCCCATAGCAAGGATCAGACCAGGCCTCCCACACAGGACAGAAGGGTTTCTGCCTAAACCCTTTTCATGACCCTTGTGCCATTTTTCTACTGCCTCATTTGCTAAAAGTTGTTCCTTTAGGGCAGGGATGCTGAACCTGCAGCCCTCCAGCTGTTGTAAAACTACAACTCCCACAATGCCCTGCTGTAGGCCTTCCAGGCACGCTGAGAGTTATAGTTTTGCAACATCTGGAGAGCCACAGGTAGGGCATCCCTGCTTTAGAGGGTAGAGTCCTGACCCAGTTTTCACCTCCAGTAGAAGAGGAGACAATTCAAACTAAGGCTACATTCACATGAACATTGTGTTTTTGCGGATCCGCAAAACATGGATACCGGCCCATGGGTTCCGCAATTTGCGGACCAAAAATGCCCATTCTTGTCCATAATTGTGGTCAAGAATAGCACATGTTCTATTTTTTTGCAGGGCTGCGGCACAGAGCAACGGCTGAAGCCGGCCTTAAAGAAATAAGTGAGTCTGCACCTGTTCCGCAAAATTGTAAATGTAGCCTAAGACTGGGCCCCCTAGCAGTCACATCTGCCACTATGATAGTTATACCCCTGGTTCCTCCTGTCATTCTGGTAGATGAATGAGCATGAACCTAAGACCACTGTTTTCATAAGATGTTGTACCGAAACCTGTCATGATGTCCATGTGGTAAATGAAGTTCCTTACACTATGCTCTTTGTCACTGCTGCCTACAAGGGATGCCAGCCACCGCTGATCTACAGGATAAGGCCTTATTTACACGTCATTGATTCGTAGAAGCGTGCCATCTGTGTTCTCCATGAACAGCACATATGCCTATTCATTTTAATATGTGGTTTTAGCACGGAAGCATGCTCTATTTTTGTCAGTGTTTACCAATCCATCATGCACATTATAGTCTACAGGTCCATGAAAAACAGGGACGCCATCCCCGTTTTATCGACTATTTATGGGATTTGCTTTGAAAATGTATTTATTTTCATCTGTGGAACACAGATGAATCACTGAGCATCTTATCACGGACACGGTGTGAATAAAGCTAGTATGTCTTTGACGTAAAGATCCTTTAAGACCAACGTAGTGGTCAACAAATTTACCAGGAGGTGCTGTGAGACCGATTCACTTGGGCCTTTAGCTTTGTTTTCAGACCACATTCTGACATATTTTGTGGGTCTGGCTATGCTGCAAGTGAAGAGAACCTGTCACCAACAATTGCACTGCAATCTGCAGGAGGAGCTGAACAGATTGATATATATTGCTTTATGGGAAAAGATTTGTAATTTACACATTTAGGTTATCCCCTAGTAAACTTTTAGATTGGTTGGTGTTTTACTGCTGGAACCCTCAGCGATCACAAGAACGGGACCCCCGGAAATGAATGAATCAGCCGCTCTTAATTTCTGTGAGTTCCAGAGTGCATGGCCACGTTCTCGTGATTGGTGAGGATTCCAGGTGTAGGACCTGCACTGATATAATAGTTATCCCCCATCCTATGAGTATGGGATAACTTAACATAACTGGAATACCCCTGTAAGGGCAGAAAGAGCAGAGATATAAGTCTTTTCTGACAACACTATATATTAATCTGTTCAGCTCATCCTGCTCTATAAACTGCTACCTGCAGATTGCATTTTGTAATAACAGATTCTCCTTAAAGGGGTTGTCTGCTTTTTTTATATTGATGACCTATCCTCCTATCATTGAAGCTATAGTACATAGTGATATGATATTTACATGTTAGCACACACAGTTCTGCCCTCAGCCTGCTGTCTATCCTGTCCTGTCAATCAAGGGAATGGGAAGTGTGCAGAGCACAGGGGGTGTTACATAGCAGTGCTCAGAATATTCAGCCCCGCCTCCTGGTGCTTGAACTTCTCAGTTGCATATAAATAACACAGATATTGCTGCCACTGTTTAGCATACAGACAAAAGAAATGTATGGTTTTATTCAGCATGATCAGCCCTACCAGCCAGTATGTCTGGTTTAATAGGGATGATCCTGGTGACAGAGCCGCTATAAAGTACTAGAGCAGGGATCAGCAACCTTCAGCACTCCAGCTGCTGTGAAACTACAACCCCCAGCATGCAAACTTGTCTCTTTTTGTAATGCCCACAGAGGTGAAAGGAGGATTCTGGGAATTGAAGTTTCAGAACATCTGGAGTGCTGGAGGTTGCCGATTCCTGTACTAGAGGTTGTAGGTGGCACACATTGGTGCTTGTGTATAAGAAGTAGGCCAAGAAAGAGAGAAGTTGATCTTAACAGATAACTGGAATTTTATCTTGCATTGAACGCGGCTTATGATTTAAACTGACTGCTACAGTGTCACACCTTGATTCATGTAACAGAGCATGCACCGCCATCACAAACAGTCTGATCAGTCATTGGCACATAAGATGACTGGTGGTTACTATTAGGGATGAGCGAACCGAACCGTAACGAACCAGATTCGTTACGAACTTTACCGAACGTTCGGTTCGTCCCCGAACCGAACTTTCGTAAAGTTCGTATGAATCAGGTTCGTAAATAAATAAAGTTTACTTTTTCAACAGAATAGACCAGGATACAAGGGATTATTTATTACTCCTACAATCCCTTGTATCCTGGTGTGACCCTCGTGTCAAACCACCCTTTTGGGAGGAGAATGGCCGAGATGGGTTATTATTTTCGTTCGTCCGAACGTTCGTTCGGACGAGCGAACAGAACCGTAACGAACCAGATTCGTTTAAGAACTTTTAAGACAAATCTGGTTAAAATAAAAACGGCACATCAAAACTGTACCGTTTTCACAGAATAGACCAGGATACAAGGGATTATTTATTACTCCTACAATCCCTTGTATCCTGGTGTGACCCTCGTGTCAAACCACCCTACGTACGTAAAGCGTACGCATTAGTTTAAATTCTTAAATATGCGTATATTTTGCGTCGCCGTTGTACAAATCACTTTAATTTTTTCTACTTTTTTCATTGGAATAGCAACTGCAAGTAAACGAAACTATACCCTACCAGACTCCCATTATTGTTGCAGCAATTATTCAGCCGTTATAGCAAGGTTCGTTTTAGGTTCGGTTCGTACGAATCCGAACTTCAAGAAAATTCGCCGAACTGAACCGAACTTTTCAAAAGTTCGCTCATCCCTAGTTACTATCTTCCATGGCATACACCACTCTAGGTCCTAAGCAACAAGCTCCAAACCTTAATGCTAGCATCTGCTTTTTTATGTTCACACGGTTTACATTTAAAGGCGGATTTTGGCATGTACTGTATTCCACACCAAAAACAGTGTCCCATTGTGTCCAATGGAATCCACGTTGTTGTTCATACATATGGGGATGTTTCCAGTGGAAACCAGGCCAGGTAGCCAGACGTTGAATGGGGCTAATCTGCAGTTGGATCCACGACATGACAATCTACAATCTTCTACAGAATTGCAAGGGCCTGCCTCAAATTCTGCGACAAATACATGTCGGATTTTTCTTGTGTATTTTAAGCCATATGAAGTAGGTGTAGATAGGTCTCTTATAGGCATACATGTATTTGCAATGGTGTGGAATGTGTTGCTCATTCTATGATTGACCCTTTTCAGTGAAATTGATTGTCGTGATGTGCACAGGGCCAAAGGACAATGAGTGCCCTATGCCTAACAGAGCAAATGTATTCATTCATTTCTTAGAAGAATTACTTACAGTTCATGCACAAGTTGAAATAATTGCCTTTCAGTCAGAGCTGCCATTGATCAATTAAGTCTTTAATAAAAACAAGGAATCCGTTTCTAACTGGCATTTTAAATAAGTCACATCTATCCTTTAGTAAGCAGTCAATGCAGAGAGTACCAAAATTAAAACTCCTGTTAACTAAACATTCGGAACTATATACAACTTTAATTTAAAAAATGTAAAGGCACTTCTACACCTAGAATCTGTAACTTTATCTACAATTAACAGTGCACATCATGTTCATTTGACTCCTGAATCGGATGCAAGCAATGGCGATGATGTGGGCCAGAGATCTTTTGGAGAAAGTAAGGTAAGCTGCAGGATTCCTTCCACAATTACATTACATCCCCCCAAAGTCTTTGTAGAAGGTAACTTGTAAATCCTCTTTCCCTTAAAGAAAAAATAATAATAATGGAACAGAAGTGTAACATGGTGTGCAGATATTCCTAAGGCAAGAAATCTACAAAAATACAAATTAAAATTAGTGATCCGATCCCTAAGCGCGCAGACTAGCTTTAAATAGAACTGTAAGAAATGGATCTGTTAGATACTGTATGATTAGTTATACTGCTTTATCCACGAAATATTGTGCGTAGATCTGAAACCTGTCATTTTAGAATATGTGCAAAAGAAAAGAAAAAAAGTCAGTGTATGGCTAAATAAAGAAATTGCAGCATATTGGACTTCCTGTTACCCCTTAAATAACCCTCAATCTTCATTGGCAAGTGTTTCGGTGGACAACCAAATTTTGGCACCATTTAAAAATTTGCTTAACGGTGTGCCCAGTATACTGCGGCGACAGAGATTCCCGACAGGTGAAAAAGGGAAAGAGGAGGAAAGAAAGTCCAAACTCTCGTAACTACTTTGCAAGTCGTCAGCTCGGAAAAACATCCTGCCTTGTTCGCTCTCGGGAGATGTGGCATGCGACAGCGGGAAGCGCCGGTACTGACGCAGACTTGCTTGCAGCATTTCAATCTCATCAGCTAGCAGGGAAATTTTGTGAAAGGCAGTGATGAAACCACCATGGTTAATCTGAGCCTCGGGAATCCAGCGCAGGTATAGGAGTTTCCACAGTTTAATGTGAGGACTATTCAGCCTCGGTAAGATCACTCCATGCAAGTCCACTGGCTTAGAAAAAACGTTTGTCATATACAGCTGTAGTCCATTGTTCTGGATTGCTGGAGCCTGATGCACCAATTCAGGTCGTAATCTCAGTATCAGAGAGTTCCTGCGTGGCATTACCTCTGGTTGACTGATAATCCCATTCTTCAAAGAAGGAGGCATTCCCCGTAACGTAGAACTATAGTTTTTCTGTAGAGAGAAGAGAAAGTATGATCACACAAGACTTCTAGCCACTTGCTTCTCAAAATTATATTCCAGATATAAAACCTTAGTTTGGCGAGGGCAGCCGTAACTAAGGTCTTATAGCTTTCATACATTTGCAGAACTGATGGCCAGCTTATTGGATTCAAGGGACCTCATATGCAGCCTCCGGGAACTTTACTGAAAAAGCCACTAGCTCTTCTATTACAACAGAACATAGCAATAAAATAATCCTTAAAAACCTGTAAAAACTCTGGACTAATCTTCATAATTAGTAAAATGGAGCTACTTGAGTTATTGAACCTACCAGACCTGTATATATATATATATATATTTTTTTTTTTTTTTTTTTTTTTTTTTAAAGGTGCAATGCAAGTTTCCAAGTTGTCAGGCAGACTACAGGTCCTAAACACCAAAGCAAATAAAAATGGCTGCATGGGCAGCAGGGTGGCTCAGTGGTTAGCACTGGTGCCTTGCAGCCTCGGGGTCCTAGTTTCGAATCCGACCAAGGACAACATCTGCATGGAGTTTGCATGTTCTTCTCGTGTTTGCGTGGGTTTCCTCTGGGTACTCCGGTTTCCTCCCACACTCCAAAGAAATACTGCTAGGGAACTTAGATTGTGAGCCCCATTGGGGACAGTTGGATGCTAAAGCGCTGCGGAATATAGTATCGCTATATAAGCGAGTACAATAAATAAATGTCCAGAGATATTGCCAAAACAGTGCCCTCACCTATGACATCACTGTGCTCTGCAGCTATTGACAGAGCTTTACCTCATATTTCCTGCCCCTTCTGCTCCATTTTAGATGCCTAAACCTGCATTTGGACCAGAAACGAATGAATTTAAAGAGAATTGAGGAGCCAATAGCTGCAGAGCACTGAATGATGTCATATAAAAGGGCGTCTTTTTGGCAGAATCTATAGCGTACAGAGCCCCTTGGGGGATAAGAGGGATAAAATTAAAGAGGTTCTCTGGCATTTATATTTTCTTGAATACTGAGCTTTGTAATAGGACATGAGAAACAAGTCACAATTGGCACAGCGGCTTCATAAATATGGCGTTTGATCCCAACCACCAGAAAACTGGTGAAAATACACTGACAAACTTCCCCTGGTTTTGGTTGCAGTAACAAGAGGTTTTCTTTTTACCAATTACGTCATGTAGTTCTGGCAGTGATACAAGATAGCTTACAGTAGTTGCTATTCATTGCATCTTCATTTTACCTTTGTTCTCTTGAAACTTTTTGTAATTCCATTCTGCATGCTGGGCACACTCTTCCCAATATACAAGGGGTTATTAAATAGCGCACGATCCTTCACCGAAAACTGCAGCGACCAATTCCACACAGATGGAAATTTCAGTCCCTTTTCGTCTCCTAGTTGAATATTTTTACTAATTGCAAATTCCTAAGGAAGAGAAGAAAAATAATGCTGAAATGTAATTTAATAGAAGGGGAAAATAAGAGAATAGAAATGAAAAAAAAAATGAATGAAGCCAGCAAAGGAGGCAATATGGAGAATCACATACATTAGTGAGTGCCTTGTATAAACTTTCTCTACCTTGCTGAGGTGAGACCACCCCTTTAAGGCATCCGGCAATGTAAACAATCCAGGTTAGTATTCTGGTTGCCACAACTACATCCATGTACAGATCTCTGTGGCCATATATTAAATACTACAGTTAAATTTATATTTTGCTTACAAAACAGAAAAAAATGCCAATATCTCTGTAACAATAGCGTTTTTGCAAAAATGACAACAGGAAGCGTAGCGATGGTGGTCAGATGAATCAGCTTCCTGGTAAATTCTCCGTTTTTTTTGAGCAAACTGACAAAACAAGAGTTATCTTTTATTTTTAATAAGTGTTTTGCCAAATCACTAAGGAGTTCTTAAGAAATGGTACAAACTGAGCAGTGTACATACCCCAGACAAAGCACAACTTGTATACCTATATGGACGAAGCCTCTTGTAAGGCTGGGGTCACACTTGCACATTTTGGCCACCAGTCATGCTAATATCAATATTTGGATGGCTGGGTTGGCGGTTGATATATTTTTCACCATGAAATATTGGTTCCTTTCTCATTTCCAATGATATAGACGTCTGTCATATCACTGTTTACACTCATGGTGATCGTGGTAAGATTAGATCTATATGAATGGGGTTCATTTGACCACATTACCATTTAGACACAGCAATACAGAATCATCTACACACTACACATAATTTTAAAGCTGCCCATATACTTGACATCGCGTTCAACAGACTGTTATTTCTCCAGACTACCATAATCTTGCTTGGCTCAGCCAAGGATGCCTATTTAAAGGGAATGGTAGAAGGGCCTCCATACACATGTTAGACTGTCAGCAAGTCTAATCTAATGTTTATGACCAGCTTTAGACAAGAGCTTTGCTGCTTAAGTGGAAAACAGTCCTATTTGGTTATCCTCAGCTTGGGAATGCTCAGCACAACCCCGGTATCACACTGAGCCATCTGACAGGGAGAGGAGAATTCCCAGATATGGTGTATACTTACAGTGCTCTGCTGAACGCGCTGGTGGGGACAGTTGAACAGAAATGTCCCAAACAGTGAAATGCACGTGCTGTCATGTAGCACAGTTAAGTAGGTCTCGGTAAACTGGAAAGCTGACGGGTATTGCTCCAGAAGCTGCCACACGCAGTCCAGGAACAGCACAAACAGGGGGCACTGGGGAAGAGAAAAACATGTTCAAGAATATGGCAAGACAGACTGACATACAGTGCACATCTACGCTGGTAAGCTGGGTTACAGTTTTTATCCTCTAACCTGTCACTGCGGTCATCATTATATGCCATACAACTGCTATGTGTGCACACGGCCATATTACAGCGCTGTCTTCTACAGTCTAAGACTGCATTCTAGTGCATAGGGCCTTTATTGTACCTCATATGCTCTAATGCCATACGTACAGACGTATTCTCTTTCAAAGGTAGAAAAGCTCACTAACAAGACCCCTGATGGAGCCGGTTTGCCAGCAAAGGCTATGTCCACAGCATGGGGCGATCGTATGCCGGCAGGGCCGTTTGAGCTCTGCATCATGGTCGTGGACCTATTCACTTTAATGGGTCTGAAATCCGGAAGGTGCGCAGAAAAAAAAAAAAAAAAAAAAAAAAACACGTTGAATGGGTCTGCATCCGTCTGTGGAAGCCGCACGGATTGCGGTGCCCAGACCTGACATGGCCACACTCTCAGTGCTTTCTTGCATTGTTCTCTGTAGATGGATGATGTCTTGTGAACATAAAGTTAAGTGGTGGTCACGGATGACAGAAGTGAGAATCATTTACTATGTACCTTAATTTCAGTTTTGACCGATTTGTCCTTTACAAAACTGGAACAAAACCAAACAAGAATCCTTTTGCAGAAGAAAAAGACTCACACTGCGCAGGTCAGCACAGTGCACAATGCTATCTCTGGTTGCACCATTTTTATGTATTTGCACAAACTATTACATGAAAGTACAGAAATGCTTCTCGACAGCTACAACCTAGCAGATATGCCATGTGTGCCTGTGGGTCTCATGTCTGCAGCGCTGCCATTATACAGAGCACAATGTGCAGGACAAAGTCAAACTAAATATTTATGGACATGTCAAAGCAATAATGAGCAGGAATAAAGCTGCTGGAAGAAATGCTTGTGTATTTGAGAGAATGTAACTTAATGTTAGTGCTGGGAAAAGAGCTGCTTGAAAGCCTGACATAAGAACACTGCATCCATCTGGTCCAGACAATCAGACTCCCCTCTATTTGTGCTAACACTTAGTATTACCAATTCAGAAGTGCAGTAATTTATGACATGTAATTAACACATGCATTGGGTATTATTAATATTATGGCACTTAAGCTGGCCATACACTGGAGACAATCATCGCCTGCATAGTGGACATTTAGACAGTGGTGAAATCTTTTGTATTACCAATGTCAGGCTAAACTGGCCAACCGGGGGAGTCAGGTTTAAAAAAAAAAAAAAAAAATATGGCTCCCCGGTCCTTCAGCACAATGGCAAATGATTTGGGCAATTATGCAATAAAGATGTAGTTTTGGCCAAGAGCAGGCAAAATTTTTCAGTATGACCGATCACATTTTTTGGCAGATAAAGGGTCGGCCACAGCGAACGATTGTTTGCTGTAGCCAATTAAAATCTGGCACATTTATGTCTAGTGTATGGCCAGCTTTCAAGCTACCAACCATGGATTATGACTCCAGTTGGACATGCATGTCAAGTACTGTAGGCTGAATACTGCCTTATACTACAGTACATTATTCAGTACCATAAATGCCCCATAGAATATTGGATGTATATCTCAAACATGGTTGTCCTTGTCTGTGTGCACATCAATAAATTAGCAGAGGACAGAAGATAATTCAATAGTACACTGGTAATTTACCTCCTTCTCAGATTTCCTCAAGTGGTTACACCGATCAAGAAATGGATATCCAGCCATAACCCACTCCTTCTGGATCAGACTCTGAAATCCGACAATAGTCCTGAAGTGCGGGTCCAACATCAACTGAACAAGAGAGGCCACAAGGCAGCTGAGATCCCGGCCGTCCTCCTCTATGAACACAAGATGAATATTTATACTACTCAATCTATGTAGAATGTTAAAGCATACATAACACCTATACAGGTAAACTGTGGAATTCAAAGGAGCTGTCTAGTCAATACAACATCTATTATTCCATAATAGGGCATATAGATATCACAGGTGAGGTTCTTTCACTCACAAACATCGCTCTATGAGCTAGAATGGAGAGCACCTCTGAAGAGCAGCTCACATTCTGGTGGCATCAAACCCTTTATTTTTTTGAGCAGACTGAGAAAGCCGACCCATGCAATGAGATGATCACAAAAGTGGCTCCAAAAAAAAAAAAAAGGGGGTTGTGTCTTATGAGACAACACCTTTAAAAGTATTGTATAAAAAGAGAGGGACACTGGTGAGGATACCACAGACCCTACAGTTTATACAGCTTGAGATGGGCCTAGGTTCACAATTAAAGGTGCCCATCAAACTTCAGTAGCTGTTGGCTGACAACTATGTTACTCTCAACTCTCCCATGATACGATTCATCTGTATCGTCAATGGTGAGAGGGGCACATGCCATTCCCAGACCCCTCTGAGAAATGATGACTGGGGGGCCTTCAGCTTACAGAAGACATTATGGTGACTGGGGGCCTTCAGCTTACAGGAGACATTATGATGACTGGGGGCCTTCAGCTTACAGGAGACATTATGATGACTGGGGGCCTTCAGCTTACAGGAGACATTATGATGACTGGGGGCCTTCAGCTTACAGGAGACATTATGATGACTGGGGCCTTCAGCTTACAGGAGACATTATGATGACTGGGGCCTTCAGCTTACAGGAGACATTATGATGACTGGGGGCCTTCATTCAGGCTTAGGAGACATTATGACTGGGGCCCAGCTAAGGACATTATGATGACTGGGGGCCTTCAGCTTACAGAAGACATTATGATGACTGGGGGCCTTCAGCTTACAGAAGACATTATGATGACTGGGGGCCTTCAGCTTACAGACATTATGATGACTGGGGGCCTTCAGCTTACAGGAGACATTAGTCACTTTGTAGCACGCTGCTTGTGGCTGTTATAGGGTTCCCACCCCCGTATATATTAATTACAAATAACAGCCTTAGAGAGAATTGAGCTTTCAATATTGTATACGTTTCTTTATTTAGGCAATTAGTGTGAACGTTTTCGGCCTATCCAGGCCTTCATCAGACACTTTGCCACAGCGTTGGTGTGACGGAAAAGAGAACAGAGGCGCTGATTGTAAATCAGTATAAGGGAAGGCGCCTTCAGCTTACAGGAGACATTATGATGACTGGGGGCCTTCAGCTTACAGGAGACATTATGATGACTCGGGGCCTTCAGCTTACAGGAGACATTATGATGACTCGGGGGCCTTCAGCTTACAGGAGACATTATGATGACTCGGGGGCCTTCAGCTTACAGGAGACATTATGATGACTCGGGGGCCTTCAGCTTACAGGAGACATTATGATGACTCGGGGGCCTTCAGCTTACAGGAGACATTATGATGACTCGGGGGCCTTCAGCTTACAGGAGACATTATGATGACTCGGGGGCCTTCAGCTTACAGGAGACATTATGATGACTCGGGGCCTTCAGCTTACAGGAGACATTATGATGACTCGGGGGCCTTCAGCTTACAGGAGACATTATGATGACTCGGGGGCCTTCAGCTTACAGGAGACATTATGATGACTCGGGGGCCTTCAGCTTACAGGAGACATTATGATGACTCGGGGGCCTTCAGCTTACAGGAGACATTATGATGACTGGGGGCCTTCAGCTTACAGGAGACATTATGATGACTGGGGACCTTCAGCTTACAGGAGACATTATGATGACTGGGGGCCTTCAGCTTACAGAAGACATTTTAATGGTTAGTGACATAACTGCTATAAGTAGTCACGTAGTATATATATATATATATATATATATATATATATAAAACACAATGTGTAACTGCTGAGTGAGTATAAGCAAGTTAAAAAGAGCCATAATCCTGGAAAAAAAACCCTTTAAGGGCTAAATAAATATAATTACAGGTCTCTGTGAAGCACTGTATGTATTTCACTGTAAAAGTACTGAAAGTACAAATGTAAAAAATACCCAGGGGGCAACACCCTTATAAATAAGACACACAGTTCCATAATCAAGTCCATCCCTCAGTTACTGCCTGATGTGTTCATTTAAAAGAGGGATGGGGCAGACATAACTGCAGCTTGGAAGGGAGCTGGAATTTAATGATTTGGCTGGAGATGCAAAACACTTTCACCAAAATAGTCATTTTCTGACTCAACAGCTGGAAAACCCGCACCGGTCAGCTGACTTGGCATGTAGAGGAGATGAGTCACCAAGACTATCAGCAGTTCTAAGAGGGGAATCCCTCTGTATTCAGCACAGAGGTCTAAGATTCCCCTCACTGCAGAATCAGATGCTCTCCATTCCCTGGAACAAACATCTGTATTTTATAGGTGACGTATATATAGTGAAATGCTTCAAGTCGTAGAGAATATCTTAGGAACACTTTTTTTTTTGCATTAAGATTTACTAGTTAATACCACTAAAGCCACACCCATGTATATGTGATATTATAAAAAAATTCCAATGGAATATTTTGAAGTAGTAGTATAAAAGAGTTACTGTCACATTAAAGGATCGGCCGTGTCACTTCTACTGAAATTAGCACAAGCTCCAGCCCTTCCACCAACAACAGATCACAGCAAGCAACCAAGCTCAACTGTTGACATTAAGGGGACCTAGCTAACAAAAGGGTTATTCCAAACTAGACAATCCTTTTAAGACAGTCACTGCGGGGAACTCTAAAGCCTATATTAGGCTTTAGAGTTCCCTCCTGGCAAATCGCTTGCTAGCTAGTGGAGGAGACCACTATTACATACAGCGATTTCCTCCGCTACGCCATCGTTCATCCCCATACTATCTAGTGGTTTGCTGGCAGCAGATTGCCATTAGACAGCATGATCTGCCACCGGCAGGTGCTGGTTTCTAAGCATGCTTAAAGAATTGCCGGATGAACGAGTGTTTGCTTGGCGGTGGTATTACAGTGCAAGATGATTTCTAACACTTGTCAGCAATCAGCTCGCATGTGAATGGTCGTTAGCAATGATCGGCCGAAATATCAGCCAGTGTCCAGAAGAAGATAAAGCAATGACCTCTGGCCAACTCTTGCAAATTTTGCCTTACCAAGGGAAAAAATCTTTCCAGACTCCATCGGTAAGTCAGAGATTTTCCATAGATTGATTAAATGTTGGAATTCTTTATTGGGGTTTTCTAGAAAGGGAATATTTACCTGGTACAGGTTGGATCAATTTTAGCAAGTGAGAAATTCTTCCTAATATAAATAATAATTTTACTCATTTACATGCACGTAGGGGGCATCATTAATGTGAGGGGGCACTAAGGGGGCAAACATACTGTGTAAGCGCACTAAAGGGGCATAACTACAGTGTAGGGCAGGGATTAGCACTCCAGCTATTCAGAAACTCCCAGAATGCTTCATTCACTTGGGAGTTAGAGGAACAGCGAAACACGTTTGCATGCTGGGAGTTGTAGTTTCCCAGCAGCTAGAGTGCTGAAGGTTACTGATCCCTGGGGCTCTAATGGAGCATTCTACCATGTTGGGGCACTTAGGGGGCATAACTACTGTGTGGGGGGCCCACTCATGAAATTTCTGCACTAGGCCCATTAATGTATTAACGCAGTCCTGCCAGTCTATTATAAAGTCAAATAATCTGAAAGTGAGACAAAGGAAAATACAATGATATCAAGTCACCTTGTATGACAACTGAGAGACACTTGGAATCCATGACGTAAACAAGCTCCGCTGCTTGCTTCAAAAACGTCCTGTAAAAGGAAAAATGACCTACTGAGTTAATTTTATAATTACACTAGCTGAAGGACCCGGCTTCGCCCGGGTATATTTAATTTATTTCTTTTACTGTTTGTGTGTGTGTGGCGTTAAAAGATATCGAGAGTGACCTCTACAGCGGCCCGCCCCTTTAACAGTGACCTCTACAGCGGCCCGCCCCTTTAACAGTGACCTCTACAGCAGCCCACCCCTTTAACAGTGACCTCTACAGCAGCCCGCCCCTTCAACAGTGACCTCTACAGCAGCCCGCCCCTTCAACAGTGACCTCTACAGCAGCCCGCCCCTTCAACAGTGACCTCTACAGCAGCCCGCCCCTTCAACAGTGACCTCTACAGCAGCCCGCCCCTTCAACAGTGACCTCTACAGCAGCCCGCCCCTTCAACAGTGACCTCTACAGCAGCCCGCCCCTTCAACAGTGACCTCTACAGCAGCCCGCCCCTTCAACAGTGACCTCTACAGCAGCCCGCCCCTTCAACAGTGACCTCTACAGCAGCCCGCCCCTTCAACAGTGACCTCTACAGCAGCCCGCCCCTTCAACAGTGACCTCTACAGCAGCCCGCCCCTTCAACAGTGACCTCTACAGCAGCCCGCCCCTTCAACAGTGACCTCTACAGCAGCCCGCCCCTTCAACAGTGACCTCTACAGCTGCCCACCCCTTTAACAGTGACCTCTACAGCTGCCCACCCCTTTAACAGTGACCTCTACAGAAGCCCGCCCCTTTAACTGTGACCTCCACAGCAGCTAGAGTGGCCACTGTCTTCACCCCAGAAAGCCAGACCTCACCGGCCATTCCCCCAAACATGAAACAGCGCCCCCAGTTCCCATGAAGACACATCACTAAACATGAGGCCACGCCCCCCCTGGCTCCGTGAAGACATGGAGGAGAAGCTGTCTGAGAGTGAGCTACTGAAAGGGTGGACATCCCTGTGTCTGTCCAGGCACTGCGTCGGACGGAGAACAGGTAGCCAGAAAACTGGACTGTCCAGCCTAAAGCCGGACATCTGGCCACCCTAACATCAGCCTGCCCCTAGGGTGGCCAGAGGTCTTGTTTTAGGCTGGACGGTCTGGCTTTCAGACTCCCTGTCCTGTCATGTGCAGGGCCTGGATGGACTCAGCAGCAGCACTGTGCAGTCTGAGCAATGAGCTGCAGGGAGAAAGTCACCCTCCCCCCACTCCTGCAGCTGACAGAAGGTGATTTTTACCAATATGTTTAATCCCGGTCAAATGCAGCATGGAAGGGGCGTGGCCTGACTGAGTCAGGGGCGTGACAGTGGGATCTGGGGGTGGTGCTTTTAAGTCCTTCTTTTGACAGTGGCCGGAATTACAGGTCGATGCCATAGTAATTTAGGAGGAAGGTGGGTAGCAGTGGAAGAAAACATCTTTTATTACTACTGAACAGTAACTATGTAAAATTTACATTATATGAGGTAATGACTGATGATGAGTTAGTCTAAAACATAAGTTATAGTTATGGTAACCGGGAATACCAATTTACCATTGTCATTCACAGTGCTCTGCCTCTTTAATGCAGACCTAAAGCAGTGAACTGGCTAGGTTGTCATAGAAACCTGATGTGTGCCTGTGAGCTTCTACTGGCTGATAAGGGTCATGTGACCAGGCTACTATTGGCTAATGCATTTTTTGGGAATATCTCAGGAACTGTACGTCCTGGAGAGTTGAAAACTGTTCTAAAACCTTCCCAGACACCTGATGTACATGTGTGCCAAATTTTGTGATTGTAGCTGCAGCGGTGCGGATTCCTTTAGCGGACATACACACACACACACACACACACACTCCGCTTTATATATTAGATTTCTACTATCGCCATGTAGTGATATTGCCTTAGCTAAATTACACAGTCCGTATTTGGAGAGTATTTTTCATCAGTGTTTGGTATTTGTAAGCCAAAACCAGGAGTGGATCCTACAGAAAGTATAATGGAAAGATTTGTGCCTCTTCTGTGTTTTGGACTTACAAATACGGACCAAATACTGATGCAATACACTGACCATATGAAAATGCCCTTTGGCAGAATTGTCCTACATAAATATATCAATGGTAGGAAAATATTGTATCATATTAACACCTATTCACATAAAATACTATGACAAAATTGTTTATGCTTAGTTTTTAAGTTTTAAAGTCCATGACCAGATGTAAAAAAAAAAATCACAGCACAGCTTCCATTTTTAAGAGCACTATAACACAGACTGTGAACGTTTGCTATGGGCAAGAAAGACAGTTTTACTTTTAGACACCTTCACAAATTTACATGTGCTTCATCTCAGGATCATAATTCTACCTTTAAAGGCTATGGATAACTTTGAATCAATTTTTCATTTTTGCATTCTACTCATTTTAGGCTAAAAATCATTTTTTTCAATTGGTATTTATTAAAAAAAAAAAAAAAAAAAAGTCAAAAGTTTACAGCCTTCGGTTTCACTGGATCAGCAGAAAGCTGCTTCTCCTTCACTGTGTTGATGGCTCCATCTGTAGCCCTCATTCCCCGGGCAGGTCATAAACCGTTTGATAAGTATTTAGCTTAAATAATTGTTTATGAGCCGTCAAGGAACTAGAGATAAAGCCTACAAAAATGCCATCAGAGCAGCTGTCTGACGGAATTCAGTGAGAAGGAGAAGCAAGCGTCTGCAGATGCAGTGAACCAATGGCTGTAGAAGACAAATGGCTAAAATGTCTAATAAAAACCAATTGCAAAATGATCCACAGTCTAAAACTGCCAATAATGACTGCAGTTCCTGGGAGGGTGACGTCACCAGGCAGGTATCGGTAAACAAGCCCTCCGCCTCTTCCCATGTGGCTGCAGTCCCCAGCCACAGCTGTAGTTATATTCCTGCAGCCTGCAATTAGCCTCCAAGAAAGAACAGTTTTAGTCTTTACACATGAAGCATTGTGTTGAAAGCTTGTTCCCTCACATAGGTCTGTGACTAGCTGGCTCTCTTAACCTTTAGCTACTGGTAAATGCCAATCATGTATAAAAACTGGTAAGAAGAAAACAAAATCATACCTGACGAACTCCAGCCAGCGTGTGCTTTCCAGGGAAGAAAACCATCGCTCTTCTGTTTCATCAAATGTTTCTATAGGGAACATATTAAAGGTATTTCATCACTATTCACATATAATGTGTCTGATATTGGTAAGACCGGAGCATCGCTGCTGTACTCCAACAAGACAAATGAGGTCTAATGAACAACACACAAAGCGGCTGAATAAAAGGTGGATATTTCCATTAGTGACTGTCTCTGTACGGCAGCTACGTTCTACAAGACGCATGTGTTTAGTACTGGATATCTTGAAACATAATTAAAGTTGTCCATAAACATTAATTAACATTTGCCAAACCTGACAATGTTGACAATACCAGAAAACCGTCTAAATCTTTATGAGAGCGATTTGACTCCTCTGATGGCAGAAGTCAGGGATAGGAGAGGATTAAGCAAATTGGACTTTTCATGGAAGAAAAGCTGCAGCCAGACGTGTCTAGCAGCAGCTTATTCCCATTTTCTCACTGACAACACGTCTGCTCGGCATGAGTCAAGCATGTATGTGTATTGGGTAGTCAGGAGGTATAGCCATCAGCCAAAAAGGCAACTCACTGGCCATCCGCCTGACGAAGATGTAAGAGATCAGCCGGAGGTTAAAGGTGCCCTCACACGTTGCAGTATTTACCACAAGAAAATCCTCAGGTGCCGATTCTAAGTTGTGCTTTATGCTGTGGATTTTTCCACAACAGAACAGGACAGGTATTTTATTTGTGAATTATGAATGGAGACATCGAGCTACATGAAATCCGTAAAAAAATATTATTTGGGTTATGTTCCCCTGCAGAGCTCATATTCTTCAGTGGAACAGAACGCAGATATTGACTTTTCATCCTCATAGGATAACAAATAGGATGTCTATAAGGATGTGTCAGGGCGCCCTAAAGGGGTTGTGCCAAGTTTTGAATTTATAATTTATCCCCTATCTGCAGAGAATGGGAGTCCTGTCCCCCCCCATCTGATGGAGCAGTGGGACTGCCTGATATAGAGTACAGCACTCACCTATTTCTGGCGGTCTCAGAGAGAATGAATGTAGCAGCAGGGAGAATGCCCGCCTTGTTGCTCCATCAGATCAGATGAACAGGACTCCCATTCTCGGGATTAGTGGGGTCAGAACCCCACCGATAAGTTAGTTATACCCTATCCTGTTGATCGTGGATAACTTCAAAACTTGGCACAACCGCTTTAACCCCCTTGTTCTCTTCAGGATTTCTACAAGACTACTGGTTTCAGCATCCTGTAGACAAGGCTGAAGCCTGATGAAGGGTGAGGACAACTGTATTATGTAATCATTAATTTCCAGGTTTAGTATTCCTTTAATACAAACACCCATCAACTATTCATATTCGTTTTGTAGAAGGTAAACCATGTACTAAGAATAGTCTTGTAGAGGGCAGCTGTCTACATCTAGCAGACAAGGTAGTCCAAGTCATGACATGCAAGGTTTTACTTTAGGCCGAGTTCACATCACTACTATTTTCTTCAATTTTCCTGCTCTGTTAGAGGAGAAGAACAACAGAAATCATGGAAGTGCTGAATATAGTACCTGGCTGACCTGAACGTAGCTGAACAGACTACATTGACTACAATATAGGCTATTTACTTTTATTTCGGAATCCTGTTTTTTTTTACAGAGTAATAAAGTCCTGCATGCAGGACCATTTCACCCGGTCTTTTTAACAGAATCTGCAGTGGAGGCTCGAACGCAGATGTCAACTCGCCCTTATCTGCATCTTTTTAGTGTATCATTATTGAGAGTCTTGACCTATTTTGCAACATGGTAGCAATGGCTAAAATACAACACTTCTTCCATTGTAAAGAGACGCCCATCTGCTGGTGTGAGCTATTTTGCAAACTCTTTTTCCCATGGAGCATTGCCTGAAAACAATCACCATACAGCTCTTTGTGTCTTTACTAAGAAATAGCGCCCCCCTGAGCAAACACAATGCGATTATCTAATGTATGTACAGCATGAAGCCTCCTCCTGTCATAAGCGCTGTGGTTCAGCACAACTTGATCATCACATCACCAGGGTGAGTTTCATCATCTGGGAGCAAACAATGAAGGGTCTTACTGAATAACTACAAGTTAAACAAGTTCTAACAAAGAGGAATTGATACAAAAACGTCATTACAAAGTTACATAACTTTCCGTTATACAATGAAGCTGGAAAACCCCTTAAATCCAATTAAATAATTGTTCTGCCTTTACCAAGCACCCAATAACTATGTGGCAATGTCCTACCCAACGTTCTAGAACCGGTTCATGACTGCACTTAATACATCATTCCCCAATGTGTAATTATAATGACATTTACAGCTATTGATATGACAAGCACCCATAAAATTAATCCTATAATGTCACTATAATTAGCTGTATAATCCAGGAGCATCACTCTGTAAGTGGTCAATAATTATGTTCAGAGCCGCGGATCTGCCTAGCCGCTAGACATGAATAGTCACGTCTGCACCGGATATTTTCTTTATGACTGATGGCAAAATAAAAGGGGTTATTCAAACCCGTATCCCCTCCCCCCTATGCTGAGGACCCTCAAAATGCCTGGGCACCTCATACAGAGAATACTTACCTGGTCCCTGACGCCCATGTCCTTCTGGATCCCTCCACGGCTGTGTGACGTCATCCACAGCAAGTCGCAATGGTGACCTTAAGCCCCTCCCCCCCGGTGACACAAGAGGAGCAGGTAAGGGGCATGGCCTGCTACTGACTACAAACAACCAAATAATGGCCTGCACAATGAGAAGATGCAGCGCTGGCCGTGGAGGGATCTGGAGATATGGCAAATCTGTCTTCAGCTTTCCACAGAAAGCTGAAAGTGCCGGATGATAAAGAGACTTCTCAGCCAGCCTCTGGTCTCCCTTCCTTTTAAATGCTTCCCTGTAGTTTATCTGCTGCCAGTACCAGCAGCAATGCTTTCCGCTATGTTCCCAGCATCTCTCTGGTTAGATCAGGGATGTAGCCTTCAGCGCTGACTGTAAGTATACAGAAACACAGTACACTCTCAGTCAGCGCTGAACGCTGCAGCCCCACTCCTCTCAGGCTTCTCAGTGTGTCCCTGGTTAGCGCAGTTAAGACAGTGAGAGGAGCAGGGCTGTGTTTAGCGCTAACAGTACGTGTACTATACCCCTGCATACTTACTGTCAGCCTGGATTCCCTATCTTACCTGCGCTAACCAGAGACACACTGGGATGATAGAAGGGAACGCTGGCTGTCAGTGATACCACTGGCAGCATATAAACGGCAGGGTCACATTAGCCTTGGTAAGCTCAGATACATGTTTAGAGAGGCAGGGCCGAGTCCAGCTGAGAAGCCTCTGCATCATACAGTTATCCACCATCTTTTGCTAATAGCAGACTTTACATACTGTTTTCTACTACAAATTACTATATTGCGCTAATAAAACATATTACAAAAACACTCACCGTCCCTACAAATTAAAAAAGAAAAACATGAAATGTCATTTTAGACAAAAAAAAAATAAAAAATCTATTTATGTCAAGTGCAAAGGGGCATTTTAAAATGGACAGTTTCAGATCCTCTTTCTTTGAATGTTCTTCCCTTTCCGTTTACTTCCCATTTCTTGCTTCTTCCTTTAAGCTAAACCATTGCCTACAACATCTTAAGGCAAGCATTGTGCATAGGACAGCAGAAGATCAAGGGCATTGTAGTCTTTGGTTAGACTATTATTACTAAACCGCTCTGGAGCAGGATCAGGTTGCCCGGGGGCCTCTACTGGCCGATTCCATCTACTCAGCACATTGCTGTGCAGTGAAACAAGTCACGCTGAACAAACCTGTGTATAGTATTGCAACTGAATAGGGGAGCTAAATGTCCTGATGAAAACAACCTGGCACAACCACTTGTGAGGCTTTACAGCAATAAAACAATCAACCTCTCCGTGACCACCCTGCAATCAATATACATCCATGCCTGCTTCACCGGCGGCAACTGAAGGACAAATGATGTTCTACCCCCAGGACATTCTCACTCTAAATACACAAGTAGTGGGAACTACACTGCCGCCATAATAAAGCACATAATGCTGTATAAATATTTGCTCTACCCTCAAAGACAACATATAAATAAGCTTTTAGAAAGAATTACTGGCACTTAGAAGCAGTAATTCCAAGAAAGCACTGCTGAAGACAGCTGGGGAAGAACACAGGGTAGTTGAAGTAGCTACACAGGAGGTACGTCCACCCCTTTTAGTCATTTTTTCTAGCCCACTGCTGGTGGTGACCTTTTCTGGGGCTCCCAGCACTTGGTTGTGTGTCGGTAGCCCTGTCTACACCCTGTAAAAAGTGTACAATCCACTAGCCCCAAATACAAAAAAACTATTTCCTCTTGCTATAGTCCAGGAGGCCTTTAAGGCTACTTTCACACTAGCCTTAGTACGGATCCAGTGGGTGAAGGGACCCGCCGGATCCGTACTGAATAATACAACCTTGTGGATCCGTAATTCCGGATCTGGTTGTATTATCTTTAGCATCTTTTAAACGGATCCGGAATAACCTCTATTGAAAGTCAATGGAGGACGGATCCGTTTACAAGTGTGTCCACACCAAACGGATCCGTCCCCATTGACTTGCATTGGGGGTCATTCCAGATCCGTCTTGGTGCGGATAACTAGTACGGAGAGCAAACCGCAGCATGTTGCGGTTTGTTCTCCGGTCTGAAGACGAAACGGAATGCTTTTAGGAGCATTCCGTTGTCTTCAGTTCAGTTTTGTCCCCATTGACAGTGAATGAGGACAAAACTGAAGCGTTTTATTACGGTATTGAGCCCCTATGACGGAGCTCAATACCAGAATTCCAAAACGCTAGTGTGAAAGTAGCCTAAGCTAGAAAAGAAACTAATGAATCAAAAAAAAAAAAAAATGTAAATTCCAATTACAAATTAACATAACCCAAGGTTCTGCCAGTGCTGACTCTATTGTTACACATAGCTTTGAAGGTACACCTGTCTATGTATTAAAGGGACAGTCCAGCCAATTAAAATCTTTGAAAAATGACTTGCAATAGAAAAAAACTATAAAATATTACTTACCTTACCAATCTACCACTGATCATGGTGGTCTGACGCCTGGCACCCAAACAATCAGCTGTTTTGTGCAGCCTTCAGCACCAGATGGCAGAAGGTTCTGTCCACTGTGTAGTGGTCATGACGGCCTATTGCATTTTAGCTCCCATGCACTTGAGTGGGTGCTAAGATGAAGTAAGCCAGCATGGCAACAACACAGGGGATGAAGCCTTCTGCTGTTATGTTCTGGTGAAGGCCGCAAACAGCTGATTGGTGGGGATGCCAGGTATTGGACCCTCACCAATCTGATACTGATAACCAGAGGAGCTACATTTCTACGTTTTATCGTCAAATTTGCTTGTGCCTGTAGCCAGATCAGAGCAGTGAATATGAAAATGAAACCATTGGCAGTCTGTCAACTGGCTGAAGGCTATTTTACAGTAGTCTGTAGAATGAGCTCAATAAGCAAACTAGAGACTGTGAGAAATAGATGTCTATCCAATAGCAATTCAACTAGTGCACGTATATTGAGGAATATCAAGCATCATTGAAATAAAATTATAAAAGCCTCGCTCACCATTCACACACAGCTGTTTGAGTTTTGTGAAAGCAGTCTGAATATCTTGAAGAGATGGGAGACCATGATCCAAGTCACATTTGTAAACATCGCTCCTTAACGGGTGACTACGAGTGATTCCACCACAAATTCTATGCAAGAAAGGTAGAATTTTAGAAAATAATTGGAAGTCTATCAGGACATGCTGGGGACTGAATATTAACAAATGTGTGGGGGATAAGTAGAGAATGTTGTATAGATAAATGTTCTAGTGTACATGTAACAGAGTAGGATACAGCTGCGTAAGTCCACTCACCTCTGGTCTATCTTGCGTTGCTGTAACAGGTCCTTGATGCAGGACATCCTGACCAGTGCACTCCCATTAGAGTGATTCCAGCACCACATCTGTAGAAAACAAAAAAAAAGGTTGCAGAATGTCAATGTATCTTCAGGTAGGAAGCTGGAGTCAATAACTTATCATTTTAAAGATTACTTTTAATGGTTGTAAAATAGGGTCACGTTATTGTCAGAAATGGGTGACAATTGGTACATACTTACTGGCATACGTCTCCCAAAAAATGAATATGAATACTGCTTAAGATCCGTATCTGCTAGAGATGAAGGGACGACAAAATATTCTGGAAGGCTGCAACGAGATACATATATTCCAAAATTAGCTGCTATTAATAAGGTTCTCATGATCAATAGTACCAAAACCCCAGAAATGCTATTACAGGTCAAACGTTTTAAAGCAATTGGCAGTGCTTCTATCCTAAAAATACATAATGGATTCTATGTGTTCCCCATTGGTGGCGATGCTGCTGCTAATCTGTGCTCCTGGGGTGGACTCTGGATAGAATTGCTTTCCTTCCCCCTATGGAACCTGACAACATAATCCGTACTTACTTTTCCCCATAGTCCCCTTAACTATACGGCCACGCCACTTGAGAAAATCTGGTCCTTCCCTAACAAGCAGGACAGAAATCTATTTCTACTGGCCGATCACTATGCTCTGGGGAGAGGGATTGTGCATGTGTGTCCACCAGAACTCAGCTTTGCACACATTGCTATACACTCTGAACGCCAGGTGGCACCACACTATATAAGTAAATGTCATAACTTTTCACTGGATAGCTTTTACACTATATGTTTTAGTTTTTGACCTAAACAATCAATACAGTATTTAAAGGGGTCCTCCCATAACTGTAAAAAATAAAAATCAGACATCATATAGTACATGACAATCTCTTTCTAACAAAGCCAGAACCAGCCCGGTACCTCACATGGATCCAGAGATCTCCACATTCCTTGCTCTGCTATATTTATAGCAAACTGGCAGCTCAAGAGGCGTGTCTTTTCTGCTGCAGCTAAGGGGGCGTGTCTGTGTTCTCCCTATCACAGATCAGGAGGTAGTTGAAGGATGAAACTGAGCATGAGCGGCCATCTCATTGAGCAGGTCAAAGAAATAGGGAAAAAACAGCAGGTGGCGCTATACAGAGAGATTTTATTGAATAACTTGTAGTTATGCTAAATTTGTAATTACATGCAACTACAAAAGTATTCAGATTCAGGTGCTGGTTAGAAAACTGTAAAATATTTTTCGTGGGACAACCCCTTTAATGATGAGATGACCACTTTAACAATGGTGATAGAAATTGTACACTGAACCATGTACATAAAGCCTATGGCCCTGATTTATCACGCCTTCACTCCAGAATTCTGTCTTCAAAAAGTCGCACGATAGGGCTTTTGCGACTTTTTTGCGCATTTTTTTGCGACTTTTTGCATGTGTACACCACTCACTCCAGTTTGTAATATGGGTGGAAAAGTGGGTGTGGTTAGCCATGTTAATGAGTTTCACTCCAGATTTATCATTGCGACTTTTTAAAAAAAGTTGCAAAATAGTCGCAATCTCACTCCAGGAGGAGGGTGGAGTAGGAAAAGTGGAGGAGCTTCTCTAGACAGAAGTGTTAGGTTTAAGGACAAGACACATTTATCAAACAACCTGTGACGTTTGATAAATGTGGCAGAAAGTACTCCAACAAAGACTGAAGCAAAACTGACTTCAAATATTTTCCTAATGATAAATTCCCCCCTATGTGTCAGTGAGACACCACATCTCCATGAAATGGTTTCTCAGGACCGACCGATATCTGAGGCTCATTATCTTTCAGTGAAAAGTCATGACAGAAGCAAAAAAGCAAACCTCTGCACACTGAAGTCTTTATACAGTATAATTTACTTGTACATTTCCCTCTACACAAAGATGCCCCTAATAAAGGCAGTATTATACGGGTATATGAAGTCTGCACCTTAAGATATCAGCTCTGGATTTGCTTTGGTGTTGTACTATAATTACTGCAGAAAGATAAGATGAGATCACTGTTTAATGTCGTATTGCTATTTGCAAGTGGGTGTAGCTGTATTTGGGAAAGACTCCTACAAAACTGGACTGGTGGCTTTACTAGTGTGGCAGGAGAATCAGAAACACCCTTCCCTTCCAAGTCTTACTTTCCCTTCTTATTGAGAAGCAGTATAGGAAGTGAATATGGAAATAAAGCAGAAGTGGGAGGAGGTAGTCCATAAAACTAACAGTAAGGGTACATTCTCAAAACTATCTATTTTGCGGTCCGCAAATCGTGAATCTGCAAAATACGGATGCGGTCCATGTGGCATTCGCATTTTTATAAACCCATTCATTAAACAGTTTATGCCACAATTGTGGCTTTAAAAAAAAAATCTGGCACACGCCACATGTGCACCATAATTTGCGACTTTTTATGCTTCTCACCACTTTGGAAAGGGGGCAGGGCTTAGCAGGAGGGGCATGGCTTTACATGGCCCATCATATTTACTATGGTGGAAGCTATAGCTGAAGTCTCCGCCAGTCCCTGGGTGGTAAAGACATCTGTTTTTCGTGCATGGTGGAGTGCAGATGTGCCCAATTTATTAAGCAGCATCAACCTATTAAAGTGCATTCCCGTTTTGCAATTTTCAGCATCAGTTGACAGGAATGAACACGATATCACTTACTATTGGAGATTGTTTATCTGTAATGCCATGTTTTTCTGCACTCCATTGTAATTCACATGACATTTTCCCATAAAGTGACATGTTAAAATTGCTAAATTTGGCCGGGCAAGAAAGTGAATAATGGCTGTGTCAGGAAGGGTTTAAGCACAGAAAATTCAGCCCTTCCAACAGAGCAGGTCTGTAGTGTGATGGTAACTCTTCTGTCTGCAGTGCAGAAGGTCAGGGGTTTGAATCATGATGAAGAGCCGTTTAGGGTATGGCGACATGGTCGTGATTCCATAGAAGTGAATGGGATCGCTGCATCCATTGCAAGAATCCAGCAGTGTTGGATTTCTTGCGATGGGCACGGCGATCCCATTCACTTCTATAAGATCACCGCTACTTTGTGACCCTGGCTGCAATGGCTGTCATGTGACCAGGGTCACCGTGTAGCCGTACCCTAAATCATTTCTTTAGTAAAAGTCTGCTGGAAGAGGGCCCCAACTTATATACAACACAGCTTCATTAGTATTCATTAGTGAATAGTAATGAGGCTACCAGGCCCTGCTTGGATCTTCCAGTTCGGAGGGGAGAGTCAAAGACCTGATACTACGGATACTCCCCATGAGTCTTGTGCTGGGATGTAAACACAGGGTGCGGGACACAAACCACAATTATGCTGGAGGAGTAAAAATACATCATCTCATTTATATAATGCATTAAGGTTTAATGCTCGGCCTTTTGGCTAAGATCAAGTGTAGTATCTGTTCTTATCAGTTCTGGCAGTATGGTCCTTGCTGTCAGACTGTAGGATGGAGAGGCACGTGGAACCTCCTTGGTGGACGGCCGGAGCCTGTGAGCGCCGGGCCCCGGGCTATGCGACCAGGAGGTATACGGATCTTATGCCGGAGGGCCGGGTAGATTGAAAGCCCGAGGTGCAGAAGTGCCCCAGGACTGGTGACCCTGGGGTGCCTGAACTCACTGGGGGTGGGATCCCACTGAGATTCACGCACATTTGCACAGCACTTCACTTCATTCTTTTGAGCACACACCTCTCTTTGCCTGGTTCGGCTTGCTGGACCATACAAAAGAGGAATTTTTATAATTCCGGCCGAATGACCGGGCCTTAGGGCACTCATTCACTTTATTTATTTATTTTTATGTCACTGTGTGTCACTTTCCACGTTGTGTGTCACAAGGATTTTGAGGGTTACGGCGCCCTAACGGGTACCCCCCTCGAGGTCTAGGGGGAGTGTGTGTGGCCATTTTGGTTCCGCACTCCCCTGCAAACCCCACGGTCTCCCCTTCCGGGGGGGGACCAACCGATTGTTGAGCTCCGTGCCGACTCACCCGGGGTGGCGCCTGGGTGAGGAAGCTGGAGCACAGACGGGGCATACCCTTGGCTTCGGCTGAGGGTTGCCCATTTGGGTGTACACCCGGCTTCGGCTGGGGGTCACCATTTTGTCCGAGTCCCTTGCAGGTGCATTCTGGCCCGGAGGGATGAGGAAGGTTCTGGGGGGCCCTTCTTCTTTGGAAGAGGGCCTGCGATGGACCGTAACCTTGGGCACGTTTTTGTGTGGTCACGCTGCACGATTTTGTTGCACTTGGTTTTAGTAAAGCACGCTCCTCGGGCTTAAAAAAAAAAAATAAATAATTAAGGTTTAATGCTAGGGCCTTTTTTATTTTTTATTAAACCGGAAAAACCCTTTAATAAATAAGGCTCATGCCATCGCAGGGAGATCAAAACTAGCATAAGGGTACTCAAATCTTGATAAATCTCCCCATAGACTTCAATGGGTCTGCATTTTGCGGCCAAGTATAGGACAAGTTTGCAGAACGCACATACGGATGCGGACAGCACATGTACATGTATGAATACATGTATACATGAATGCACCCTAACACTGCAGCTGAGACCACTGTTGTAGTATATGAAGAAACCAAGCAGAATATATGAGAACATAAGGTGCAGGATGCACTGAGCTCAATTTGGACATTTTTGCTATTTAGTACATGAAATCAGGTCAGCTCTGGTGACAATAAAGGAGGTGGGAAGAAGACATCATAGCCATATGTTGTGCCACGACGTCTCCTATGACAATCACTGCAGACCGACAGAACGATGCTGCTAATTAACACCTTCACAAAGAAAGCAGACGAATCCTGGAAATGAGGTTGTGTATACTGTGCTGCATGGCTATGTGATGGAAAGGCATAGAGGCTGGAAGCTGCTCTGCATACCTTCATGTATTCATATAAAGGAGCATATGGTATAAACCAAGGCGCTTAAAATAGACATCTCTAAATGGCTTAGCTTTAATCTGCCTTGCAGAGCAGCCTTCATAAACCTGGAGAACGGGCGAGACACTCTGAGGCAGCACTGCACCATTTTTTGGTTATAAATACAAAGCATAGGCCTCCATTCCCTCCCACCAGTATGTACCTAGACATCTAAGGCCAAGTTCACACTTCAGTTATTTGGTCAGTTATTTCCATCAGTTATTGTGAGCCAAAACCAGGTGTGGGTCAAGAACACAGAACAGGAGAAAATCTTTTCATTACACCAGATCTCTGAGGAGGCTTCATTAGTGGTTTTGGCTCACAATAACTGATGGAAATAACTGACCAAATAACTGAAGTGTGAACTTGGCCTTAACGGGGTTTTAGAGAAGAGCAGTCTATCAGTAAGGCTCAGTGCTATTAGTCCTTAGAGGGAAGTCCTAACATGTGCCCTCATGACAGAGTTACCCTGAAACGCTGAGGCATTTAGAGAAAACAAAACCAAATCAGGCACAGGAAGGGTTAACTATGTGTTTCCTTCTTTATCGGCTTGATTGACATGTCTCTCCCTACGCTCAAATAGTGAACTCTTCTCTCAGTGCCCAGCTCTTTTTAAAACTATGGGGCAGATTTAAAACTGGTATAAAGGTAAACTGGCTTAGTTGCCCATAGCAACCAATCAGATTGATCTTTTCATTTTCCAACAGAGCTCTGAAAAATAAAAGGCTCAATCTGATTGGTCGGTGGGGCAACTAAGCCAGTTTACCTTTACACCAGTTTTGATAAATCTCCCCTGTGTTTTCTCTGAAAAGAGGGAAGCAGTCAGGATTTCATGCTACCCGAGGTTTGGGCTGCATGAAATGGATGACAGGTTCCCTTTAATTTTTATACCAAGATAAAAAAATAACTCTATCCAAAAGTGAAGATTCGTCAAAGTCGGCCATAACACTCAATCAATTTAGGCCTTCAAATAGCGTGGGTAGGATAAGATGCATCTTCTGCTTTACATGCAGCTACTCTATACATAATAAGGACCTATGTACAGATCTGTAATATGAAGCCCATAGACTGCTCTGCCAATCACATGACAAAGTAAGACCGCCACTTATCTCATTGTAGAAAACAATATCTAGACACATGTGGGATGCACCTATTCAGCAATTTACTAAAATAAAAGATTTGCCCAGTACCACTGTTTTGTGGAGGCAATCACTCCACAATGGAAGAAATGGTTACAGCTCTTTGTAAGGAGATAACAGGAGTAAATATAAAACGGCATCTAGAAAATCTAAATGAGCTCAATAATGCCTTCATACCATCAAGAAACTTTATTTTTAAATAGTCACATACCTCTTTGAAATCATATACCCCTCATTAACTGAGCAAACCCTCCATTCAGAGGCTCCGGTTCTTTTGATCTCTCGGTCCCAATCAGAATATGTTTCAAACAAGGGAGTCTTTGGACCTGCATCTCCTCCTCCAGGATCTATTCCATTAATCCTGTCTCCTGCAAAGAGAATTTGGCATGTTAGCTCAGCCAGTCACTGGCATTAGCGGCTACCTGCCTCAACCACTGACTGGTGGAGACGGCCTTTCCAACGCTTCGAGTCGGGACAGGAAGTGGAGAGCAGAGGGGACTGAAGTATGGTCGGGACAGCAGCGGATCGGTGCAGTAAGGTACAGTGAGGTTTCTTTGTTATTTTTAAATCTTTGACATTTTTCAAACAAAATTATCTCCCTGGAAATCCCCTTTAAAAATCAATTGGGGAAATGTATTAATACTGGTGCACCAGTCTATTTCCCAGGACGGTGTGAGCGATGCCCTATTGATGACTATTACTTGGGATTGTTTCCTGACACTTTTCTACTTCGATGCTTTAAAGCCTCACCCACCCACTCTGACATACATATTACTAGCAGTTAGATTGGGCTATGCTGTGGTTACAGGAACCAGGAGTACCTGATCTTTCAAGCTGAAATTATCCGGTCAGCAGTTCATGGCAGAATTTCCTCCAATCAGAATGATTACAGACACTGCATGAAATGATTGGATTTACATTTATAAAACCAATTACTGTCCCCGACTAGTATATGACTGGCAAAACCTAATGAGAATGTTCTCACTTTTGATAATTAATATAAGGCTGAGATATTAAGTGTACTTTTAAGTAGCCAATGCAGCAGTAAAATTAGATATATAATGGCATCTGCTGGCACATCATCAGCTTGCAATGGCCATTATTTATACGTAAGGCTATATTCACACGACAATGGCCATGAAAAACGGACACACTGCCAGTTGTTCATGGCTATTTTCAACCATTTGTTGGTTGTCTGTTCGTTGTTATTGGCCATTAAAAATGGATGAATTCAATTGGCTTTTTTTTTTTTTTTTTTTTTTTAATCTCACCCCTGCAGTGCCCCCTGTGTACATAATGTCCCCAATACCTCCCCTGGACATGAAATCCCCCACTCATGGTGCCACCAGTATGATTAATGCCCCCAATACCTCCCCTGGACATGAAATCCCCCACTCATAGTGACACCAGTATGATTAATGCCCCCATTAGTGCCCCCTGCTCTTTTTATTGCTCTTATTAATGCCCCATACTATTATGAATACCCCCTTAGTGGCCCCCATTATTATGAACACCCCCCTTTATTATGACTGTCACCCTTAGTGAATCCCATTATTTCCCCATTTTGGACAATATTATTATTATTATTATGAGCATTATTATTATTATTATTTACGACGACAACACCTCATCCACTTGCATACCCAGGGACACTCGCTCTTCACTGGATGCAGCAGGAAAGGACCTGCAATCCCAGCATGATGACATCATCACTGGGAAGGTCAGGTCCTGCTGAATCTAGTGAAGAGCGTGCATGCTTTCGCATGCAAGTGGATGAGATATTACTTTTTTATTTAACCCCTGAAAAACCAAGTGTACCCGCTTTTATAACGGGGTCCGTTTGGCCGTGAAAACAGCCAAAAATAGGACATGGCCTATTTTTTTTTTAAATTGCTGCTATTCACTGGCCTCAATTGGTTGTAAAAATAGCTGTGTCATAGCTGTTTTTCACCATCGTGTGAATGTAGCCGAAGGCTCTGTTCAGAATAGTATTGTGACCTCTATTTTAGAGCCATGACAGCTATATTGTATCCATTTTCAAACAGATACTGCCAACCTGATTTATTTAAGTCCATTAGGGTTTTGGCATTTTTAGGGTTAAGAATATTGCTGTTTAGACTGCTTTTTCCATGAAATCAGAAACAGGCAGACAGTAACCTCAAAAGCAAGTGTGAACACAACCTAATGATATTGTGGATTTCTTAGCTGCTAAACTCTAACCAAACACAATCACAGACGCCACAATACAACCTACCTTGATTATGATACATCTTGGAAACATACTCAAAGGCAAAAAGGAGCTGAAGATCTGTTGGCTGTGAGTAGTGTGCCAAGGCAAGACAAACCTAGGATAATATATACAAAAAAACCTTTCAGTAGTGTGCAAACCTTGAGGAATAAAACCATAGATAGAGAGGAACAGATGCTATTTTCCTTAGAAGCAGAGAAATCAAGGAACTGACATGGTGTCCTATCACCTCAAGATGTTATGTATGTATTGGCTATGCATCAACTAAAAGTTACTGAACATTCATAGACACACTAGCTGCCTGGTCACAGCAGTTGTAGAAGACAACGTCTGACACACAGGCCTGCCTGGACATGAGAGTTAATAGGAACGGCAATTCCCAATAGTGATAATAACTGCTGGTATGGAAAATGAGGGTTGATGTTCACTTGGCCACATAAGAGGAACTCTCAAGGACACAAAAACTGCACATAATAGTACAGAATGTCACCCAAATCACATTTATACAGAGCACAATTAGTGAAACAATCTAGCTTAAAAATAATCCGCTGTGCCTAGCTGCCACTGGAGCGTGGTTTCATAGAAAGGGGTGTGGCTTAGCCAGAAAGGGGGGTGGTCTAAGATACAAAATTTTGCTTCAACTATGCCAAAATTCTGAAAGTAAAGCAACAAATAGCTGGTATAAAGTTAGACAAGTGTCCAGCCTGAGCCACCATGATAAATCTAGTGCCTGCAATCTACAAGATGAGGAAATCTGCCCCACCGGGTTTACATATACAGTGTATGTGACTGGAAATGCTCCATCAGTCCATAGACCACTATGGGCCCAGCTGAGGCTTAACAGGTGTCTTTTGGCATATGCCAGGCTGGCATAGTTCTGTATACCTTTTGATTGCAGTATAGGAAAGCACAACCTGCTGCTCTTTACTATACAGTCAGTAATTACTTGGATACACCCATGTAGCATACAGCTGTACATGTCCAAGCCATTTGTAATGTATATGTCAAAAGAATGCCAAAACACAATGTGAACAGAGCCCTAGAGAGACTGAATTGTAAATCAATTACCAACTTTTTTTCTGCAGTAAAGAGAAGGAATGCTCTAGTGTCAGAAGGCTGTGAGTGACTACTACATGAAGGCTCGGGCCCACGCTGCAGTCTATGCCAGGAGTCACTGGTGATCGGTTCTGGAAGTCCTGGCTATCTGGTGATTCAGTGCACCCGAGCCGTGTTTTCAGGAAGTGCAGATGACTAATTCTGTTGTTCACCCTTTCCTGAACTCCAAAACACCAGTTTGGCAGGTTGGACTGTGCAAGGGAACGGCACTCCGCTGCCAGAGGAAATCTTGTCCTGAGCAATTTCCAGGAGACGAATGCAGGTTTTACTAATCAGTGAATATGCCTTGTATGTAGCTGAGAATGCAAGAGACGTCTAGAGGGGAGGTGGCAGGAACAAGGCTTTCCCCACCACGTTCAGCATGCTCTAAGCATGTAACCAGAGGACCATGAGAGGACAGGAAGTACAAAATTTTAAACACAGAAAGGAATTTATCAAGACGGGCATTTCGCATGTTTCCCTGTGTGCTGAAGCGAGATCTTAGCACGCAAGTAGCCGTTGTAGGTATCAGATACACCTGTTTCTGCTGGAATTGTTAGTGAACTTTCCAGGCTAAAAATTTGGAAAACAGTGGTGGTTTGCACGGCCATGCGATTTTCAGCCACGTCTTGACTATTGCCAGACGCCATGTCTGGTCCGTATTGGCGCACACCTGACCATAGAGGGTTCTATTGTGGGAGTATTGAGTAAATACTAAGAAAACAATATTTAACTTAATGGTAAAACATATATATATATATTGCTATGCAATGCTGCAAGATGGCGCCTGCATCCTGGACACCGCCCTGGAATGCAAGAAGAAATTCCTAAGGGAAATCCAGCCCACAAGAGGATTGACCAATTAACAGGGAACATGATGCCTTATGACGCTTCAAGCTACCCACCTATATTCTGTGTATCATAAAACCCACTGTGTGCCCAATAAAGCATTGCGCTCCTACTCTTACTGAGAGAGGATTTTATACCAGAGTCTTGTATTCTGGTGTATTTCTTCCTGCATGCACTCAGTACATCAATCAGGACAGAGGTGGACAAAGGGTTAAGGTCCCCGCAAAAAAGATCGAACATGTCCTGTTCTTATTAGTTTTGTGGACAAGAATAGACATTGTTACAATGGGCCCTCAAAAAAGGGATGCAACATGGACGTCATCCATAATTTTTGGCGGATCCACATTTTATGGACCGCAAAATACACGTGTGAATGCACCCTAAACGAGCAGCATTCAGTCGAAGGATTTGACTGGATCATCAGGAATCTGGGAAGGCTCGTCGGCTTATGTTTGATAGAATGGGGGCAGTGTGCTCGTCAGTACAAAATGACAATATACATAATACAGAACAATCAAATTCATATTCATTGCAGGTTTAGTTGGAATTCATATTCTCTTCATGGGAACACCTTTCAGCTGCTTCATTCTTCAATGTCTCTCATGGAAAGTGTTACCCAGGATAAGGCTATGTTCACATCTGTTTCAAAGGCTGTCATGACTGCCAGGAAAAGCCGCACTACATCCTATGGCAATGGACACCTTGGCGGAATCTGACAAAGCCCATTGTCCTAGTTCATACAGCTTAGACTACTTTCACACCTGCGCTTTTGCTGGATCCGTCATGGATCAGCAAAAATGCTTCCGTCATGATAATACAACCGTCTGCATCTGTTCTGAACGGATCCGGCTGTATTATCTTTAACATAGCCAAGACTGATCCGTCTATAAAACTATTGTAAATCAATGGGGGACAGACCAGTTTTCTGTCCGCACCACATGGTGGACAGAAAAACACTGATTGCAGGGATATTCTGTCCGCGATGGGGACGCAACCAAACGGAACGGAATGCATTCTGGTGCACTCTGTTTCGTTCAGTTGAGTTTTGTCCCCATTGACAAAGAATGGAGACAAAACGGAAGCATTTGAGACGGATCTCAATAGCGGAAAGGGAAAGCAGAGATGTGAAAGTAGCCTTACGCGTGCTGGCTCCACTCGTCCAGGATTTTTATCTGGTTATCCAGCTCAGACCCCTTCAATACAAACGGCCCACTGACAAAAGTTATGCTGTTTCTGGAGATCTATAAATCCTTCTTTCTAATTCTGTACAGCCTCTTTAAAGGAGTATTCCGGTAACTTGAAGTTATCCTCTTTCCTGTAGATAGAGAATAACTATAAGATCAGTGGGGGTCCTACCTCTGGGACTGCCAACAATCACAAGAATGGGGTCCCATACTCCAAATGGCACCCCAAAAAGAAAGAGGTAAGTCAAGCATACGCACGGCTGCTCCATTCATCTATATAGGACCGGCTGGAAATAACCAAGCACTGTACTCGCCCTACAGTATCTTAAAGATGACCGGAGTAATGCATGTGCTTAACCTGTTGTTTGTATCATTTCAAGGTGTCCTTTGGAGTGCTGAGCCCCATTCCTGTGATCAGTGAGGATCCCAGAAGCAGGACCCCCACCAATCTAATAGTTACCCCCTGTCCTGTGGATATGTATTAGTTAATATTGTTACTATTGTTCAGGCTTTAGTAGTGATGACCCTTCTGTTCTGCGGGGTTTCCCCATAATGCACCTTAGTACAAAAGGCAAACACAGAGTCATTTGTATCTGGCCGCTCCATTATGATTTCTAGGCCATCAGTCTTTGAACTAAGGCAAGAAAGATGCATAACCAGGTTTCCCTCCATCGTCGGCAGAGGATAAAGATGTATGTGGTGTACAGATGCAGGATAGCTTACTATAAATATAGAGGTTATTTTCCATGCATGATCCTTGCACTTCACAAAGGAGAACATACACCAAGAAACCCTCTACAGTTACAGCAACCTATTATAAAGTGAACGTACCTTTTTTGCACTTTCTGGGGCGGATTCATCAAATCGAAATCGAAGAATACGGAAATCTTTACAGTAAATTATCAGCTCGGTTGGGTTGAATTTCAGTTTCTTGTTGAATGTGAGGATCTTCTGCTTTCTCTTGGTGTCATTTACTAAAATAAAAAACAGCAGACAATGCCGATTTGTACCTGTAATGAATCCCTCCACGTGCAGGTTCTGAATACAGGGGCGTGAAGGCCTCAACTTTGTGATCAGTAAGTAAGTAAGACTAACAGAATGCCTTCTTAGGTCATCCACTCTCATTCCATCAGCAACCGAAAGGCAGTGTACAGCTCCTTTATAGTGAACTGCATCAATTTCTGGCCACAGGGTATCTGCAGCTAAGACAAGTGCTTTCAACTTGTTTTACCTGTAGAAGTCATGCAGCCAAAAGCCTCATTGCAAAACCTTGGCATCGGTCCATGAGTCACTATGCATGGAACCTATCCTTAGACTGACCTTATAGAGTATCCATAAAGTGACCTAACATTAAAGAGATGTTGGTGTGCTCAGCCTAGTGCACAGACTGCATTATACTAATGATGGTACCGGACCCTCTCAGTGGTTTATGGGCAGAACCATAGTATGTCAGCTGTTGAAGGACTTATGACTGTGGTTCGTATTCCAGAGGGTCACACAATGGCAGCCTCTCATCATTATGGAGAATGGGGTATACAGAAAACAGTTTTCTACCAGTTGTGAAGCCACACTTCCAGCAATAATACATACCTACAACAATTTGCTCAATACAAGTCAGTGGGACGTCATGCTCTCCGAGGAGGTGATTTTTATAGTGGAATTTCTGGAAACCAAGAAGAGATCATTTCATTACATTTGGAATATAGCTGAAATACATATATTCTGCTGGAAGATCCTGAGTGCTATAGGTTCAATCATGATATTACTCAAAGCAAAATATACCCTGGGGTGTATGTGCTGTATTATATACAGTCACCACATTTAGGGTGTCCTCTATGAGGGCAACATAAAGTAGTGACAGCCAATTCCAGCATTCTGCCCGGTGTGTGTGTTGGGGGCATAATTCAGGCCGCCCTACCCTCCATCTCCTGATTGACAGCTATCTCCCCATTACTGAGCAATCAGGGACTGAAGGACAAGAGAAACATTATGCGAAACACAGTATGCTGGAATCAGTGTGTCAGTAACTTATTCTGCCCTCAGTCAGATCCACATAAGGGAAACGACAGGTTCCCTCTAACATTTAAAGGGAACCTGTCACCTCCTTTTCTGAAAATGAGCTGTTAGCAGTACCTTAAAGTAGAGCCGAGTGTGATCCCAATGCTGTTGTTGAAACTGAGAACTGACGGATGAAAACGCTGAAAACTGAACTTTTAATCTTGCTGCGCGGGCTTTCCGGTGTGGGCTTGAAGTCAAGGGGGCAGCGGCCTCCTTGCTTCAAGTCAAGAAAGCCACTCCCCACTTGCGCTTGACTGACAGTTAGCCCGGGTGCTGGGGATCGCAGAAATCTCGCGCATACGCGTTGCGCGACTGAGTACTGCGCGATCCTGGCACCCGGGCTAACTGTCAGTCAAGCGCAAGTGGGGAGTGGCTTTCTTGACTTGAAGTAAGGAGGCCGCTGCCCCCTTGACTTCAAGCCCACACCGGAAAGCCCGCGCAGCAAGATTAAAAGTTCAGTTTTCAGCGTTTTCATCCGTCAGTTCTCAGTTTCAACAACAGCATTAGGATCACACTCGGCTCTACTTTAAGGTACTGTTAGCTCATTTTCAGAAAAGGAGGTGACAGGTTCCCTTTAAATGTGTGGTGAATACAGTAATATATACATTGGATATAAGTAGGGGGATCACAGAAGACCTCATACTATTTTCTCTACTGATGACTAATGGGCCAGTGCACACTTCTAGCCATGTACCCAACACTGAAATTACTGAAGATATTTTCTTATACTATGATCACTTGCCTTTTATTCTCAATGGTTTATGATCTGGTTCTGAAGGGATGAACTCACAAGGAAACATATACTGCTGGTAGATCACCCAATCTACTTTGTTAACCAGGGGTAGATAAAGAAGCTTACATGCTCACATAAAGGAATAGTAATTGTGGAATCAGGCAAACATAAGACAACAGGACATGAAACTAGATTAGAACATGATAAGCAGAAATACATTCCCATAAGCAGAGGAAAGTCACATCCATAAGGACATTGACTTTCATGGAGAGCTGACAAGGGAAGATCTAGAGCAACTGCCCTGGGTAAGGAACCAAGATGACAGGCTGCACTACTGAAAGGAAGGGCACAGTGAATGCTACAAGACGGACATCCAGACAGAATGGCAACATTCACTGGATGAAGGTTGTCCGTCTATATCTTGAAAATCACATGGAACAAAGGTGGCCAACAAGTTCCATGTAGAGTAGACTATAATGGAATTGTGAGTAGCGTGGCTCAAAACATTTCTAAAACGTTCATATAAAGAAGACAGATCTTACCTGAAAGGGCACAGGAGTATCGGTAATAAATGAAAGCTTAAAGTTGGTGCAGGTCAACTTCCCCCACAGGTCATAGATGCTTGTGTCCGATGCGATGCACTTTCTGACAAAGTTGACTTCATTTACTACAATTTCACCTAGGCAGGTAAAACAACAACAATTCTTATTCATTTGGCATATGGGCATTTGCTTTTACATTACGTACAATCTTACACTGAAGAAACTAGGACATGAGGTTGAAGGTAATGTCAAACAGAGCAGTTGGGTAATGGGAAGTCACAGACACCAGACGAAAACCAATTTTCATTACGGCTTGCTGACCATGGGAGGATCATATGAGCAAGTAAAAGGGTCTTTTAGTCTTCCATTATCATACATGTCCCATGGTATATGCTGAATGGCTGAACTCGATTATAACAGACTTTCGTCACACAACAGAATACATGGCAACTGCCCAGAACCTCAGTAATGAGGCATTGCTCATGCTTTTCATTACCCTCATGACTTTCATATCCATATATTTACTGCATGACAGTCACATGAAAGTAAGATGTCCTTAGGACGACTCCTATGGACTGCAGCTGTCAGGCTTAAAAGTTTCAAGAAAACGGGTGGAAGGAACAGAGGCCCAGTTGCCCGTCATTAACAGTTGCCACTTTCATCTTCCAAACGGGAATCAGATCGTCTCCAATAAACAACAGCTCCACTTTTCATTACACTGTCTCCTACAAGGAATGAGCCCTACTTCCTCCATCAGGTTGTGTTCTGTTCCCATTCAGAAAATTAAACCAGTCTAATCAGCCCCTGGACAGACATCTTTGTGAGGAAAGTGTGGAATGGCTATCTGTATTCTCTGCCTGGCGATCAGCATGGACTTATCGGCCAACAGGTCAATCACTCCAGCAACCACAGGGGTTTGTAGCTAGAGATGTGTGGTATGTACAAAGACCATGCTGTCCACATTTGCCAGATCATTTTGACTTCCTGCTATGGAAAACTAGTGGCATTTCCATGAATTTTGCAGGCGGTTTAGCAATTCTGTTCTTCCATAAACATATTGGAAACGTGTGGCTTGAGCGGCCCCCATATATATGAAGCTTACTGTTCTAATCAGATATATCTGATATCATTCTAATTCTGGGGTAAAGTGGCGTGATATGTCAGATCAAAGGCTTGCTGCATGTAAATGGGGGGGGGGGGGAGCACCACACAGACAGTGTACAAGTACAGTTAAACCTCCCTCAATGAGTATCTGCACCTTAGAAGTAGTATTGTGAGAGTCAGTGTCCTAAGTGCTCCTGGCTGACCATCTCCTTCTCTCTGCCTGCTCCTGCTAGGCATACATATTTGATATATGTCTGTCCTTTCTGGATGTGCTTACACCCACAGATCTGGCATCCAGACAGTTAACTCTGCCGCATAGTTTGTGCATTATACAGAATCTTCCCAAACACTACCCATCACAGGCACACATTGTTCTCCTCAAGTAAAATGGTTACAATGTGTCCCAGGCACTAGGCTGCTGTCATGACACGTGACGGTAACAGCATCAGATCCATTGCTGTGCTCTCCCAACAGACTGAGGCCCAGTTCACACTTCAGTTATTTGGTCAATTATTTGCATCAGTTATTGTGAGCCAAAACCAGTAGTGAAGCCTCCTCAGAGGACTACTACTGACCAAACAGGATAGGTCATCAGTGTCTGATTGGTGGGAGTCCAGGAAGGCACCAGCCCTCCAGTGAGTACCACAGCCTTCTCTCAGCTTTCCATAGGCCAGTGACAACATGTTCATCGGTCAAGTGGTCTAGGCAGAGCTCAGCCCCATAAAAGTGAATGAGGCCGAGAGCATGGACGCTACACAATGTACAGCGGTAAGCAGGCAGAAGGCTGCGGTGCTACTGCCAGGTGTTGGACCCCCACTGATCAGATACGGATGATCTATCCTGAGGATAAGTCATCAGTAATAAAGTGTTGGAAACCCTCTGAAGTGTGAGTTACACTATGGTCTAGCTCACAGGGGATTTTGCAAAGGCAAAATCCACAGCATATTCCATGGCAGAAACTGCCACAGTTTTTCGACTTAAATGGGGGTGAACACCATCCACCAAGGTTTCCAGCGGAGTCCAGACACTGCACCAACAGCGTCGCAGCCGCATTAAGTGCAGTGTGCAATGAAAACAATGGGAGGCAGATACAGCATTGCTGCCAGTCACGCTCTGGCGCAGATTCCATGACAGATTAAAAAAAAAAAAAACTGGCAAAAAAAAAAAAAACCTAAACATCTGAACAGGGCCTTAATGGTGCATAAAGAGTAACCGGGTTGTGAAGGTAATCCTGGTACCAAGTACAGAACAAGAAAACTCTTGGCATTACACGGTTTAAAGGAAATCTGTCACATGACTTTAGTGTTTTAAACTAAAACTATAGCCATGTTCAGTAAAGTACCTTGAGTCTAGATGTGGTCTCCAATCTTTTTTTTCAGATTCCGTTTTTGTTTTATTTGACTTTTTCTCATATGTAAATTTCCTCTGAAGGAGCCCAGAGGGGCATTAGGGAGCCCAGTAACGCCCCCCTCCTGTGCCCAGCACGCCTTCTTCATGCTCCAAAACGCGCCTATTTAGGGACGGACTAACGGCCCATATTAGCATTGTAGGCCGCCGCCCCCCTCAACTACGTCACGGCAGCTCTGGAAACCACTCTCAGAGCTGCCTGCTTCGCCCGGCCGAAATCTCGCGCAGGCGAAATCTCGCGAGATTTCGGCCGGGCAAAGCAGGCAGCTCTGCGAGTGGTTTCCAGAGCTGCCGTGACGTAGTTGAGGGGGGCGGCGGCCTACAATGCTAATATGGGCCGTTAGTCCGTCCCTAAATAGGCGCGTTTTGGAGCATGAAGAAGGCGTGCTGGGCACAGGAGGGGGTTGTTACTGGGCTCCCTAACGCCCCTCTGGGCTCCTTCAGAGGAAATTTACATATGAGAAAAAGTCAAATAAAACGAAAACGGAATCTGAAAAAAAAGATTGGAGACCACATCTAGACTCAAGGTACTTTACTGAACATGGCTATAGTTTTAGTTTAAAACACTAACGTCATGTGACAGATTTCCTTTAATTCACAAACAGTATTTAGTGGCTGCAGTACTTTTGCTGCTTTATATAACACTTATATTCGCACTTCTATCGAACTTTTTGCACATATTTCTGTTCTCTAACAAGGAGCTTAATGGCAAAATTCACAAAAGGTGTTTGATACATGAATTGCCCAATACATTTCCCGGTTCAATTAGAATTGGTATTTAAACAGTCCTCCTAATCATGCTGTTTATATTTTGACATCATGAGACCAAGACGACACCTAGCAATTGATCAGCAGTACCTCGCCATTGCAAGGCTTCAAGCAGGATGTTCTCAGACGGAAGTGACCACTGAGCTTAGAGTGTCACAGAGTGTCATCAGCATGTTGCAACAGAGATGAGAGAGACTGTAAGGGTCACAGAAAGGCATAGAAGTGGACAAAGCCCAAAGTGCCCCCTTCAGACCTCAGAGCAGCCCAAAGTGCCCCCTTCAGACCTCAGAGCAGCCCAAAGTGCCCCCTTCAGACCTCAGAGCAGGACGTAGTGCGCGCACTCTGACCTGACGCTGCACGCAGTCAGCCCAAAGTGCCCCCTCCAGACCTCAGAGCAGCCCAAAGTGCCCCCTCCAGACCTCAGAGCAGCCCAAAGTGCCCCCTCCAGACCTCAGAGCAGCCCAAAGTGCCCCCTCCAGACCTCAGAGCAGCCCAAAGTGCCCCCTCCAGACCTCAGAGCAGCCCAAAGTGCCCCCTCCAGACCTCAGAGCAGCCACCATCATAATAATTTTAAAAAAATCTCTTACCTGTCCTGCGCTGCGGCTCCACTCCACGTCCGACGCCCCTCTTCTTCTCCCGGCGCTGCACTGTCACCTGACTGCGTGCAGCGTCAGGTCAGAGTGCGCGCACTACGTCCTGACGCTGTACGCGGTCAGGACAGTGCAGCGCAGCCCCGAAAAAGAAGAGGAGCGCTGGACACCGGAGCGGAGCCGCGGCGCAGGACAGGTGAGAGATTTTTTTTTTATTTTACATGTCGGGCGCCATTTTAGGAAAATCGAATTCACGATTTTCCTAAAAAATAAAATCGAGAGGCTTGCAATGGGCGAATTCATCAAATTAATTCGATTAATCGCCCAGCCCTAACTGAGGTCACTGCTGCTCTCAGCCAATCAGATAAGTCTTTCTGGTCTGCAGGTTACCATAGAAATCTGTGTACAGTGAGAGACCTGCTGAACTGTCTATAGTTCATGACTAAAGTAAAATCTACTGACCACTGTATTTAGAAGATGTCTTCTTTTAACTGTCCCTTGATGTTGAAAGTTAAGCTTTGTAACTGGTGAGAAAACCCCTTTAATCCTGTTTTCTCTAGCAGATCTGAGAGAAGTACAGCCATTCCTTCCCAGTGCCTTTTTCCTCTGATCTGTAGCATAAGAGTTTCACTTCTGAGCATCTACATGAAGGGCAGCACACAGTCATCTCAACTGAAAGCCTAGATCCTTAGTTCAGGAATAGAACAGACATTTCTAGGACATTTCATCATGTTCCCAAATTCTTATGAAAATATATTCAGCACATACTGCATTGAACTAAATGTACCAATTTATTATATATTTTAGGAGTCGGAGTCGGTCCATTTTATACCGACTCCAACTCTGACTCCGGCTCCACAGCCCTGCTGACAACGCCACCAGGCACAGGCGTCATCATCTTACATGGGCCAGGGAGAATCTACGCTAGATGAGGGACCAGTGGGCCTCAGTGCTGTTCACTGATGAAAGTCAAATCATGCTGAGGAGAAATGATGGCTACTAACGATGTTGGAGACATCAAGGAGAGCACTATAGATCAGCCACTGGTGTCACCAGACAAGCCTTTAGTGGTGGTGTTACAGTGTGGGCAGGTGTGTCTAGTCAATACAGAACTGCCCTACACTTTGTGAATTGTACAGCGACAAGCCCATACTACTTGAATAACATCATTAATCCAGTCATTGTGCCTCTGCATGAAAAACACAGGCCTAATTTCATCTTCATGTATGACATTATGGCTGCTGGAGACTGGGGTACCTCAAATGGAGTGGCCTGCACTTTCTTCAGACCTGAATCCTATTGAAAACCTATGAGATCAGCTGAGTCTCTGTGTAGAGGATTGTAACTCTGTACCCCAGAACCTCAATGACCTGAGGGCTATAAGTCAATAAGTCGACTTGTGAAGAGCATGAGACGTTGTTGTCAAGCTGTAATTGATGCTCAAGGCCACATGACAAGTTATTGAGACATTGACATTTTTGTGGGAGTATACCCCCCACTGTTGCTGGCTTTTGTTTCAATAAATTGTTTGAGATGAGGAAATCACCATTGCAGCTTATTCTGAAAACGCGCCAGAAACAACAGATATATTTAAGCCAACTATGACATATGTTGTTGCTTAAAGGGGTTGCCCCATCATAGACAATGGGTGCATATCCAGAAGCCATCCCCCTAATAACATGGACTAATTTTGTCTTAAAAAAAAGATATAGGGGGACATTTACTAATCTATTCATTTCACTTTTGTGGCGTAAATAGGTTGCAAATTTTGTTGCACGCCATTTGTGCAGTAAAATTTTTACACTTTCCCCAGTCACGCCACTATGCCAAAGGGGCAAGAAAAGAGGGCGTGGCACAAGCTGGGAAGCCGGCGGGCGAGCAGGCCAAGCTCATTTATCATCTTCCACACCGGTTGTTGGCATGGAAAATGGCTTAAATCCACACAAGCAAAGGAGCTGGCATAGAGTTATGTCTGTCGCACAGCCTGCCGGAGAAAGCGCCAAACCTATGTAGAGGTCTGCTCCTCCACATAACTTTGGCGCTTCCACCAGCAGTGCAGTGGGGCTTGAGACTGGCCTGGAGAACACCAGTCTTAATAAATCCCCCCTATGTTACTTATACTGGAATATTCCCACCTACAATCTGCTAGAACAAATATGAGCCGTGCTAAAATATAACAGTGGGGAAACAAACCTAAGTCTTGTTAAAGGATCGGACTTGGAATTCCTTGCAGCTTGGCAGGCAGAACGGCTGACACATGCATGAATTCTTAGTCATCCTTACAAGACTGCGCCAGCAACATTCCACTTTGTGAAAGGTCCAGGAACACACAATTCATTGTCTGACCTTGGCTAAGAGAACAGGATCCCAGAACAAAATAAGTGATTAATTCAATGAGGGAATTGGATCAGCAAGTTACATCTTCCTGTATAGACCACATATGGAAGCAAGCACGGGAGCAACAAAATGAATCGCCGGTAAACCACTGTTACTATTATTATTTAACCATTACCTAATGTGAAGAAGTCCTAATGCCAATGACTACTACACTGACCCAAAGAGAGCAGCAATGAGTAAGCTCTGAAAGGACGATGAATCATCTCTTGCAACACAGACCCATGACATACCAGACATGGAATTAAAGAGCCTCCAGACTTTACCAAGCTCCAAGGCAACCATGAAATCCACAGACCTCAGAAGCAAGAGACGCGGTGGACAAGCTACATGTATTTGGGACCACCATAACATAGTTTTGTGATAAAGTCAAGATTACTGTGTTCCTCATCTTGGAAACAAACCCACTATGCCGGATATACCATGGCATCAAAGAGTTAAAGGGGTTTTCCGGGTTCAGGGCTGAACCTGGGTATAAGTGACCGCCTCCAAAATAGCCTCCAGCAGCGCTAGAGACCACCCAACTGTGCCGGTAATGTCACCGCCACTGCCAGGTGGAAATCCCCGCTTGGCATAGTTATGTGAAGCCCGGTACATCACCGGCACAAATGCTCCTATGCTCCACTAATATGTACTCTACAAATAAAGAACTGCTTATACCCAGGTTAACGGGAGTCTGTCACCTAATTTTCACCAATATAACCAAGAGCACTGTACCACAGAAGACTGCAGACACATTTCAGACATACTTGTGTGTACTGTGTGTCTTTAGTCCAGAAAAAGTACTTTTATTCTACTTAAAAACAGCTCCTAAGTGCCCAGCTGAAAATAAAAACGAATATGATATGATTCTGGTATTGTTTAAAAGGTTGGAATGCCAGCTTTCAAACAAGGTCAGGTTCATATTTCTAGTGGCTACCAATCCCAAGATATGAGTAGCTAAAGCAGCCCTCCCCTCTTCAGTCTGGTTTGCTTTGAGCACTTGCAGCAGCAGAGCCGGGCACTTGGGAGCTGTTTTCCAGTAGAATAAAAGTGCTTTTCCTGGACATGTAATACAGACACACAGTGCACACAGGTATGTCTGGGATGTGTCTGCAATCTTCTGTGGGGCACTGCTCTTAGTCATATCGGTGAAAAACAGGTGAAAGACTTCCTTTAAGCCCTGAACACAGAACCCCCCTTTAAAGGAAATTAAATGTTTATCTATACCAAAATCTCATCTGTATTTCTCCAAATATGTTTCCACTTTATGCCAAATGGGACACATTACTTTCAAGAAAAATCTAAAGGTTCAATAAATGATCATATAACTATTAATGGGGTTCTCCAAGCTGGTAAAAACTACTTAACGATTCCAAAAACACAGACTAAACAAGAAGGTCACCTCATGTCCAAAGGACTAGCTTCTTGACAGACATTATACAAAAATATGACTTGGCAGGCAGATGAACAGCCTCTAGTCCAGACTGTAGTCCAGTCTCCACGGCTATGATCATACACTGATGCCTATTAAAGGGAGTCTGTCAGCAGTTTTGACTTTCTGCTGACATACTACTTTTAAAAACTGTACAGTATTGAACAGCGTGCAAGAAACCTCTAGAGACATGGCCTGTAACCCATGGTGAAAACCTACAGTAGGCTATAGTCCACTGAACGCCTGGTAACTTGTCAATAAGGTAACGTACATATGAGCAGCACTCAGAGATATTACATATTTAGGCAAGACATTTACTGAAACACTGTCTAATTAACTAGGAATATTAGCTCAAAATTCCCTCACCAGGGGAGCTCATTAATCTAATATCTCAATTAAGCACATGCAAACTTTATGAACGAGGCTTCTAGGACAAAAAAAACTCCACAACATAGCGGCCATTGGAAAACCTATAAATACCTATAATTCTCCACATGGAGCTACAGAAGGACCACACAGAAAACCATGGTCATCCTATTAAAGCTCCTTACACTCTTGCGCACAGGACGTAAAGTCCATAGATACACATTCTTAATAGGCTCAGTATACCGTGGAGTAAATGGTCACGTACAAAGGATACCAGCACAAAATGTGATGTGGAAACTATTTTACGACCTACACTTAGGTTCCACTTACAATTATGATAGGAAGTGTGCGGCATCCAGTTTTCTTCACATCCTAATTTGTAGTTCACGACAAATGAAGGATCAGACACCCAGATCAATATTATATCATCTTCACTGGACATGCAGGCCATCGGCAGAATAACGGAGCCCTGCAGATGTTCTGCATCTTCCACTTATACAAGCACAAACCACAAAACTTCAGTCCCATCTAACACTTAACAACAAACACGTGTCTTATGTAATACACAACTTTCTGGCATCAGCTACAATATACACAGTAGTAAACAAACTTGTGTCCATGTAGATTATTATTTCTAGGAAGAAGCCCCCTTCATACATACGTCACCCGGCAAGGAGTCAGGCTATCGAAGCAGAAAAGAAAAACTAAAGAGGCGACACATGGAGGGGGATCATACACCAACACCAAATGTAAAGGACATCTGTCAGCAGATTTGTACCTATGAACCAGGCTGACCTGTTACATGTGCACTTGGCAGCTGAAGACATCTGTGTTGGTCCCATGTTCATATGTGCTCACATTGCTGAGAAAACTGAAGTCTTCCCAGCAGAACGGGGGAAGAGGACCTCGGTTCTCAGGATCCCAGCAATATAGTTATTCCCTATCCTGTGGATGGGAGATAACTTCTTAACTTTAATGTTCCACTTTGTGCACCAGGTTTTTTCAGTAGCCGATTTCAAAAATGCTTCAGAAGTGACAAGTTACTTCTTGGAAGCAGAGGTTATTGTGGATTTCAGAGAAGTCACCAAAAACAACCAGTTTCCAGCTAGTAATCTGCTACTGATCCGCTTCTGATTTTTCTGAAGTGGATTTTAGCCATGTGAACATACCCTATGCAAATGAGACTCTGGGAGCAACAGAGGCGGTACCATTACACCTAGAGGCTCTGCTCTCTCTGAAACTGCTGTGCCCTCTGTACTTTGAGTGACAGGACCAGGTGTGATGATATTTACACTGCCTGGTCCTGTCAAAGTGGAGAGGGTGCGGCAGTTGCAGACAGAGCAGAGCCTCTAGGTGTAACGTCAACGCCCCCGTTGCTCTTAAGAGTCTCATTTGCATATAATAAAATTCAGCAATGTGAGCACATGTAAACATGGGAACAACACAGATGCCTTCAGCTGCCAAGCGCACATGTGACAGGTCAGCCAGTGTCATAGGAACAAATCTGCTGACAGATGCCTTTTAACAGGTCCCTCTCAGGTTGAACATTGTGTCTGAGCTGCAGGCAGCATGTTCTAGCATAGAAGGAGCGGAGCAGATTGATCTATAGTTTTGTTATTGCTTTTGTTTCAGTATAACTTGTATTTCATTCACGTAATTTCCTGCTCATTCTGGACTATGAAGTCAAAGAGATGGTCTTATCAGTGCTTGACAGTTATCTGAGTGTACACAGTCATAGAAGGAAGGCTGTAAGTCATTGATACGTCTGCTTGATTTTATAGCTCAGAATGAGCAGAGATTTAAATGAATGAAGTACAAGTTAGGCTACTTTCACACTATATTTCCGGTATTGAGTTCCGTCATAAGGGCTCAATACCGGAATAAAACACTTCAGTTTTGTCCCCATTCATTGTCAATGGGAACAAAACTGAACTGAAGACAACGGAATGCTCCTGAAAGCATGCTGCGGTTTGCTCTCCGGTCCAGGCATCCGCACCAAGACGGATACGTCATGACCCCCAATGAAAGTCAATGGGGACGGATCCGTTTGGTGTGATACAATGGTGAACAGATCCGTCCTCCATTGACTTTCAATGGAGTTCATGACGGATCCGTCACCTGCACACATACACACAAACATACACAGACATATACACATACATACTTACATGCTCCCGGCAGGTCTCCACAGCGCAGGAGGAGCAGGACGGTGCGCACATAGGACGATTCCCCACAGCGCCCAGCAGAGGGTGCTGTGGGGAATCGTCCTATGTGCGCGCCGTCCTCCTCCTGTACTGTGCTGCGCGGAGCTGCCGGGAGAATGTAAGTATGTATGTGTGTGCGGTTCTGGCCCCACACATGTACCTCCGGCAGCACGGATCCGGGGGCGCCCTTCACCTGCCGGATCCGTGCTGCCGCTAGTGTGAAAGAGGCCTTAGGCCTCAAGCACATGACCGTATTTTGGGTCCACATCAGGTCTCTATCTTTCGCGGATCACACATGGACCCATTCATTTCTATGGGTCAGCAAATTATAGAACAAGTCCTATTCTTGCCCATTTTGCGGACAAGAATAGCCATTTCTACAAAGAAGTTGCAGCATGCACAAGGCCTGTATCTGCATTTTGCAGACCGCAATACTTATATAGTCCTGCTGTGCCCATGTTGTGGACTGCAAACCACAGGTCTGCAAAACACAGGCACTGGCCGTGTGCACTCCGCATTGAAATGCAGCCCCATTGACTTCAGTGGGTCTGCGATCCACAAGATGTGGTGAAAGATAGGACATGTCCTATCTTTTGCCATGAGGAGGCACGGACATGGAAGCCCACGGAAGGGCGTATGTATGAAAAGGAAGGAGCATGGATTGCCCTGCTGTCAAACTACCTTTAAAAGCACACACAGCAGTAAAAGTATGCTGATGTCATACAGGTCAAGGCTGAGTGACATCAGTACACAAACCGAGCAGAAGCCAATCAGACAGAAAGTAACCGTATCAAACTGTTCCAGCTAGTAATCTGTTACTGATCCACGTCTGATTTTTTTTGCAGTGGATTTTAGCCATCTGAACATAACCTACATAGCTGGTATAGAGTTAAGGTAGATTTACACAGGCAGACAAGAGGCAGATTGTCGTGGAGGAAGTTCCTTCTGGTCTGCTCCACTGCTCGATCAGTGAAGGAGACCACCATCACTACATGCAGTGATCACCTCCACAGGGGACAAGGCATTGCTCATCTTCATACATCTGCATTGTTTCTGGGCAGCAGATCCCTGTTTAGACCTCACAATCTGCTGCCCAGAAATAATCATTTATATGCGTTTCAATGGGCAGATTGTCGGGAGGGAGCGTTCGCAGGAAATCTGGTGCAGGTCTAGACAGTATGCCCAAGTTTACACCACTTATAGGTTTAGTAAATCCAGGAAAAAGTGCCAAAATACCAAAATGCTGAACTAAAAGAGTAGTGCTGCGGATATAATTAATCATAATTGCATTATTTGCATAATGAAAAAGAACAGACAACGAGCCATGAAGGACATAGTACCACATTAAAACCACAGTAAACAGAGCTGTTAATACTTCAGGATGAGGCGCGCTAATCTCCACTAACCTGTGTTTATCTATCCCTGCGTCAAGGAAGTACGGTCTTCAGACCATAGGTTTTTAAAGCCGCCGTGTTTACTGAGGGGAAAGATAATTTACACGTACTTTTATTTATATTTGGTTACATACTAAACTGGGAGCAAAGCAAATAGACACAGCCCATGCAGCAACCGCAGATCCACACCCTCTGACTGAAATAGGCCCAACGCTGGAATAACATCTGGACCTTTCAACCATAAGTCTGCTCTAACAGCCAAGACTTTCCTCTCCACGTTAGTTATTTCATAAGTGAACATTTTTAAACCTCTCAGACAGATTTTTGGCCACAAGCCAACTATGAGCTCTGCATACAAGTAAAAACTACACATTCAAGGAGTTCTGAAAGGAATGACGCTAGATTCCACGCATATTATAATATTAGATCCATCAAAAGATACCAAGAATAGTCCATAACTTCTCACAGCTTTGTGATTCAGGTCTACAACCATTTCACAGCAGGTCAAAGTATCTGTTTGTGCACATAACACTACTGTATGCCAAAAATACTTCTCCAACATGCAAACTACTTACGTTTCAAGGTGGAGGTCAAACAACCTGAGAACACACGTCCTCGTACAGCTAGTTCCACTTAGAGATTTGCTAAACATCCAGCTAAGAATCTCTTCACATCTTGTTCAGGTTGTATGTCATAGGTATGTACCAGGAGTATTCCCCAACATATACTTCTGATATGGTATATATGCGCAGTAGGCCTCTGAATAGGAAAATGTACCTGCTGACGGGTTCCGAAAATACATCGAGCGGCCCTATGTGACCGAGGATTAACATTGCTTAACTGACTAGCCAAAAATAACCATGAAGATGGGTGAACTATCCAGTTTAGAACTACCCATACCCATCTCGGTGGCCTTCAGGTGACTTTTCAGAATAAGCCAGTGTGTGCAATAACACTATCATGTTTGGTCATTATGTGACTTCTATTGTGCATTTTCACCAGTTTTACTCTCTGCAGGCTCCATCTCTAATTGTCAGTTTTTCCTAGTGGGCGAATACTTAAAGGGGTTGTCTCATCTCACTGTTACTAAGGCGAGATGAGACACTGTTCTGACAACCTCCGGGCCAGGAAACAGCAGAACGCTCCAATGCTCTGCTGTTTCCGTGGCTCTCATTGCCATGCATGAGAGCTACTGAAACAGCGTAGCACAACTATAATATTTCAGGGTTAGTGAAGCACCATAGCTTGTTGTGCTACACTGTTTCATAGCTCTGATGCGTTAGAGCGCTCTGCTGTTTCCCATCCGGGAGGTGGTCAAAACTGTGTCCCAATCCCGCTTCAGTAATGGCAAGATGAGACAACCCCTGCTATAATGTCTCCCATTCATAGCAGAGACGGGGTGGATACTATTCTTGGCGCAAAAGACCAGCTGGACAAGATTCTTCAGATATTCCAATTTATTTTGGACAGGTAGTACATACAACGCGTTTCGAGGGTCTAAGGCCCTCTTCTTCAGGTATGACAATACAGATATTAGACAGGACTTATATACACACATTAAAGCACTAAAAAAAACGCCAAAAAGAACATGGAGGGGAGGTCTCCCATTCATAGCACGCACACAAGGAAGAAGAGATCCTGCTCCTCTCCCTCTGGAGTGCACTGTCAGAGGCAGCAGCATGGAGGACATTATATAGCAGTATTTTGCAAATGTACAGGAGCCTTCAGCAGCATTTCCACCACCTCATCCCCTCTCCACAGACTGTTATGGATGTAACCTTATTGTCTGTCTCTTCTCTCAAGATGAATTTAGCAGTGACTTCAAAGTAAGGGCCCATTCAGGCAGCCGTAGTGCTTTGCGGATCCGCAAAACACATATACCGGCTGTGTGCGTTCCGCAATTTGCGTACTGCACATGGCCGCTACCATAAAAGAAAATGCCTATTCTTGTCGGCGATAGGACAAGTTCTATCTTTTCAGAAGAACCACGGATGCGGACAGCACACAGTGTGTTGTCCGCATTTTTTGCGGCCCCATTGAAATGAATGCGGAATGATGCGAACTCATTCATATGGCCGTCTAAACGAGCCCTAAATGTGTAGTTTAAGAGTTTAAAGGGGGGCCTCATAAGTGGATAAAGTAGTATTTTTCTCTAATAAGATATATTACAAAGTTTACGTTTACTTGTACCACCGATTTAGGGTAGGTGCACATGGCAGTGTAGTTGTGCAGATTTTCCATACAAAATTCGCACCAGAATACGCATGCGTTACTTCCTGATTTTACCGCCTGATTTTGATGTGGATTTGCCCCATAAATCTGCACTTGGAATCCCTACTTTCACAAAGGGGAAAATCTGCTAATGGATGTCTCACAGGCCTTTATAGCCATTTCCCTAATTTACTTGCCTTGACATAAAAATAAGGGAGAGGGGAGAATTTATCACATCCTGTACTCCAAAATTCCGACTTCAAAAAGTCACAAAATAGAGCTATATAACTTTTTGGTGTTAATTGCACAACAACAATTTGCAAAGTTTAGCATTTTTACACCACTTACTCCAGCTTTGAAAAGTGGATTTTGAAGTGGACTTGGTTGGCTATATTAATTAGTTTACTTATCACTGAGACTTTTTTTAAAAAGTCACAAAAAGCCAGTTTATCATAATTTATAAGCACATTACAAAACTGACGAGCAGTAGCCAGCTTAACCCCTTAATAGCGGTAAACTGTCTTTTGACAAAGGGTGGTGCAGGTTTGCAGGTTTGGCATCAATGCATCCGGGAGGGGTTACTGAGCGAACACTGACGTGTGAAGGAGGCATCAGCCTTCTGTTAGGGCACAAAAGTGTTGCCCTAAGAGCAGCCTGTGTCATAGTGACACAGAACATAATGTATTAGCATACAGGAGTATGAAGTCTGAAATAAAAAAAAGTCATAAAATAGTAATCTCACAATGTGAGGTAAATAAAATGTTAAAAATAATGTGATAAAAAAGGCCCATGCCTCCTAATAAATTTGGCACAATCTGCACCGATGAACTTTATACTAAGACTGGCTTTTCTCACTCCAGTCTTTCTCTATCTGCCCCTGGGCGTTAATATTCTGTATGTGAAAGAGGCATATCCCTACACAATCTGACTAGACTATGCAGAAGTACATCCATACTGGTAACACCCTGAGGAGCGGCACAAAGCAGAGCTCCAGGAACAGCTGCACCAGATCATTAGATGTCTCAAAAGCCAGGATACCGCCATATAAAATGAAAACTGGCAGACGGTGCTCCAGTTTCAGACACAAGCCGTGTGCAGCCATCTTGGATTCAACTACGGTTTTTCATATAGGAAGCAAGAGTATCGAATTAACAGGAAAACAATGTTGTGCTTCTTCTAAACGTAACTTCATTCACTGAAACAGTGACTTCTGTTCTGGAGAGGCAATTTGAAGGATGGCGTTATCCCAAGCCGAGTGTGTTAAAATCACCTTCATGTCCAGTGAGAGAAGCACATGGGTCACTGCAGAAGATTTCAACCAACACCAACCAACCAGACACACCCTTTACCCAGGGTAAAGTTGCCAAACTTCTTGGTTTGGCAACTGCAGAGTAGGTAATGAGAAGCCTGTTTAAGATCTTCTCTTATGACAAGATGGCCATCATGCTGACGACATGAGCAACCAGGTTTCTCCTTCCCGCATAGCTTGCGTCTAAAATTGGATCACCGTCTGACAGTTTTTCATTTGAGACACTCTGTATTATGAAAAAATTATTGATTTACCAAAAGGCTGAGTTCCCACAGTGGCCAATGGCCACACAAATTTGGAGGTATAACCTATTATGGCCATTGGCTGGCATGGGTGCACCGTAACGCTGCTGCCCAAGGTAACCCAGCTGACAGCTCCTCTGTCTAAAGGTCAAACCAATAAATAAAGCCAAGGGGACATTCCAGTTTTCATCAGTTATGCTAGAATTATGTGAGAAAAGCCAGGCTGGCAAGTCCATGTGTTTGTAATGGCATCAGGCTCACTAGGACATCGCTGACAGTTTATCTTCACACATTCTCGTTTATCAGAGTGGAACAAGTGATTACCACCACAGGACGCAGCGCTCGGATAAACTAATGGACAATCTGAGACCATGGAATAAACAGCGGGGTGCAAAATCCCAAGCCACGTGCCAAATGCCTCTAATTGTATATCAGCTGAATATCAAGGGGATTGTCTCACTTCAGAAAACGGCATTTATCGTGGAGAGAAAGTTAATACACTAATGTATTGTGATTGTCCATAATGCCTGCTATGCTGGCTTCATTCATTTTTCTAGGGGTTCCTAGGGGGTTATGACCACCCTCAATCCAGCAGTGGTGGTCATGTTTGCACACTATACTATAAAGCACCGCCCTCTCTGGTGGCTAGGACCATGGTAGTGTGGCAGTGCACATAGGCACGCATGTGCAGCAGTTCCTGTCCCAGCCACTGCAGTGGTGGCTCCTAGAAACAAGCAGTGTATAATGCCATGGAAAAATGAACAAAGCTAGCAAAGGAGGCAATATGGACAATCACATTAGCAAGTGCCTTGTGTTCACTTTCTCTACATCAGGGGTCAGCAACCTCCGGCACTCCAGCTGTTGTAAAACTACAACCCCCAGCATGCTCCATTCACTTCACTTCTGCGGGAGTTCTGAGAACAGCTAAGCAAGTGTGTATGCTGGGAGTCGTAGTTTCACCACACCTGCTGATCCCTGCTCTACATGATAAATGCCACTTCCTGAAGTGAGACAACCCCTTTAATGAGAAGTGTTGTTAACACCACATGGCATCAGTGAATATTTAGGAGAGCAGGGGCAACAATGGATCAAGGTTACACGTCTATTCACCTCATGTGTGTAATGTTTGCCATTTCATTTCTACAGGGTGGTCCATCTCCAAATCAAACTGCCTAACAGTAAATCTATCTTAGTTGTCCATAGCAACCAATAAGAGCCCAGCTTTCATTTTATAGAGCCCTGTAGGAACTGAAAGCTGAGCTCTGATTGGTTGCTATGGGTAACTAAACAGATTTATTGTAAGGCAGTTTGATTTGGAGATACTGGAGGCGGCCTACTTTTTTGTGGGCCACCCTGTACTTGGGTAGTGAGTGGGTGCCAGCTGTGCACTGTGTGTATATATATATATATATATATATATATATATATATATATATATATATAAAATCATAGCTCTACACCAGTGTTCTGGCACAGAAAAGTCACAAATATTGTTACAAGTGCTGGTTTGTGACAAAATGTGGGATTTTTTGGCTTTCCCCGACACTCTCAGCACTTTTACAAGACGTGAGTGTGGTGTGGGTGGGAGGAGGGGGCTGTGGAGGACTCATTTAATGACTTGTGCCCCAGAAAACTGGCACACATTACAACAGAAATCTATCCCAGCTCCCGTCTGGAGTACACAAGATTTCAGTTCTAATGCACGGACAGAGGAAGATGCAACAAATGAATATGGAAGTATGTGCCTCCTAATAAACTGGTCAGATCGGCCTACAGCTGGGTTTTTACTACGTCTGGAGTACGAACTGTTGGTCTTTAGTACATGACCCCCATTGAGGACAAAACTGTCAGCCAACAGCAGCGGCCATACACCATAGGAGGGTTTTATAAAGGGGGAAATGGCAGGTACTGTATTGCTATAGGCATTCACCTGCTGATAATCTCGTTGTTCTGTAAGTGAGCGCACGACAAAATATAGATTTGTAACTTATCTAAACACACTTACCATCTTCATTTTTCCCTCACTCCCTCATTTTCTGCATAAAATGATAATATCAGGCTTTTCAATGTTTTCCTCGTGTAATATTATATGTTTAAGCTGCATTTGGAACCAGTACATCTCTATCACCACAGCCCTGGCACTGACTGCACACAGATTACAGGTAATCGCAGACACCAACTACATGAATGATTATCGGGCCCCACCATAAGGCTTATGTCACACGACATGCGATAGACTTATTTAACGACCATCACACGTCCGTTTTGAGACCAATGGTAGTCTATGGGGTTATTCACACAGCAGTTTGACCGTCAGCCCACATACAATGGAATGGGTCTGTTTTTAACATCCGCTTTCCAGAAAGGCATCAGTGAAAAAAAAGGTCAGTTAAAAATGGTCAGTTTATTCATTTAACGATTGAGTCAGGGTTGTTCAGGGAAAAATTGTTTTGCAAGTTTAGGTTACATTGACAGGACATTGAAAAACGGCTGTATGACCCCCCCAATTAAAGTCTATGGGGCTATTCACATGGCCAGTGAATAGAAACTGTAGAAAAATAGGACATATCCTAATTTTGGCCACTTTCAGGGCCAGACACACCCTACTGAAATCAATGAGCACGTTTTTAACAGCCGTTTAGACAGGAGTGCAGCCGTGAGAACAGCCATTAAAAACCGGAAGAGTATATATTTTTTTTAAAAAGGCAATTCAGGGGCTAAAATAAAAAATAATACTTAAAGGGGTTCTCCGAGTTATATATATTGATGATCTATCCTCAGGATAGGTCATCAATATCAGATCGGCAGGGGTCCGACACCCGGCACCCCCGCCGATCAGCTGTTTGAAGAGGAGGTACACGCCGTATCAGCGCTGCCTCCTCTTCACTGTTTACATGCTGGCCGACACGGGGGTAGTGGTGAGTAGGTGTAATTACACCTAACTGCCCCATTCATTTCTATGGATAGAATCGCTTCCATAGACTTGTATGGGAGAGATTCTTCCCATAGAAATGAATGGGGCAGTGAGGTGTAATTTACACATACTCACCATTACCCCCGTGTCGGCCAGCATGTAAACAGTGAAGAGGAGGCAGCGCTGATACGGCGCGCGCCGCCTCTTCAAACAGCTGATTGGCGGGAGTGCCAGGTGTCGGACCCCCGCCGATCTGATATTGATGACCTATCCTGAGGATAGATCATCAATATATATAACTCGGAGAACCCCTTTAATCCACTTGCACACACAGGGACACACACTCCTTACTAGAGGCAGCGCACACAGTGTTGTGACATCCCATGATGTAACGTCAGAGCGCGTCAGGTCCTGGTGCCTCGGGAGAGGTGCCAGTGTCCCCACACGTTGACACGGATGAGGATTTTTTTTGGGGGGGGGGTCTTTTGTTGCCACTGGGGGTGGGAGTGGTGCGGGAAGCATTTTGGAGCACATTATTATGTTCATTGTGAGGGGACACTTGGGGGCTATTATATATACTGGGGGCATTATTTGTCTTGGGGAAACTACAGAGGGGCATTATATATACTGAAGGAACTGCGGCAGAGGAAATAATATGTACCGAGGGCACTGCAGGGGCTGGGATAAAAAAAAAAAAAAAAAATGCCATAACAAGATTCTGTTTTAAATGGCCATTTTTAACAGCCATCAAAAACTGATACAAAACAGCCATTAAAAAAAGAATACACAGCCAGAAAATGGAGGCACACACTGATGCAAAATTTCCATAAAAAAACTGACAGTGTATCCGTTTTTTGTCACACACGTGAATTAAAACTATGGAATAACCTCAATATCTCCTAGCAATCATCGGTGAAAAATGCATTGCATCTGGATGTCTTCCGTTTTTCTCAAAAGCCCCATTCACTTCTATGGAGTCAGTGCTGAGTGAAAAACGCACTGAATGGGTCAGGATTCAGTCCAGATGCTATGCATTCACTACACGGATTGTATCCAGATGGAAACCTCGTTCGTCACACAGATACTGTAAATGGTGTACAGACTGACAGAAGTTCTGTCCGACTTCCACAATCCAAACCTCTTGTGAAGCAGACTTCCAGAGCAGAAATGTGGCGGGTAATGTTTGGGGCGAGGCTTCTCTGCACGTGCAGGCTAATAAATCATATCCACTTACAGTCAATTAATTAAGGAGATTAGCAGCTCCCAGCAGGGATCCTACAGGATGCCAAACATAGCAGGTGAAACCTGCTCTTCATATTAATATGAAGACTGGCTATGGCGCCTACACTGCACCTGTGGGATCTGAAACGCCGGGGACTGCCCTCTGTCAGACTGCACATAGTCCACGTATCTAGAACAGGAATAATGATTATGAACCTGGACCACAGGACGATAACTATGTATAACAGAGAAATGACTAGGACAGGACTCCTAGGAGAGGCAGTGAGAGTCCGGATTACCCCTCACGCACAGTAGGACAGCCTTCTGTGTACACAAACTGATACAGGGAGAGCTGTCAATCACTGAGGGAGATTTATCAAACTGGGGTAAACAAAAACTTACTTAGTTGCCCATAGCAACCAATCAGATTTCATCTTTCATTTTCCGAAGGAGCTCTGAATATTGTAATGTGCAATCTGCTTGGTTGTTATGGGCAACTAAGCACATTTTCCTTTACACCAGTTTGATAAATTTCCCCCATTCAGTGTGAGGAGTTACCCGGACTCTCATTGTCTCCCCAGGAGTCCTGTCAGGATTTATATTTACTCTGACATCCTAATCACACAGCTCAGCTTCTCTCCCATATCATAACCTGCTCAGATGCCAGCGGCACATTTCTGTGCTCAGCATGCCTGCGTGTGTCCTGGACACCGAGAAGATTTACTAAGAACGTCTAATATTTAGACAAAATAAGACTAATATTTGGCAAACTTAGACTACACAGTCTAAAAATGTACCAGATATATCACAGGGGCTGATGGTGGATGATAAATCGGGCACATCTATAGATTGCTCATTCCAATACCACCTATTAGTTGCCTCACTTTGTGCCAGAATTTTGGTGCACATTGTCATATCTCCAGCCAGATTTCCTTTCCAGATAAGCCAATGCCACATCCCTTGGTGCACAGTGGTAAAAAGTATCTAAGACTATTAAATGCCCCCCATATACCCGGGCCCCTCACAATGAATCTACTTACCTGGCTCCCTGCTCCACTCCTGGTCCCCGCATTGCCGCAGCTGCCATCCAGTGTCAGGGGGGGGACGGGAGTTGAGCAGCCAATGCAGGCGGGGACGATGCTAGGGAGGCTCTTCCACGCCACAAATGTCGCTGAGGCAGCCGTAAGATGAAGAGTCTCGTACATGGCACTTTATAATTAGACTCTGCATTTTAAAAAAAGTCAGCAACACAAAAACGCCAAACTGAAAAAAAACTGCTAGAGGTAACAAAAATTGCATTTTTCTAAAAAAAAATAAAAAATAAAAATAATAAAAAAGGATTGTGTGTAAAACACCCCTATTGTGGTTTCACACTGGCCCCCACCTCTCAGAAAAAGGTGACTCCTAGATAAGGGCTCATGCACACGAACATACTTTCCATGTCCATTCCATGTTATTTCATAATTCATTTCAATGGGTCCGCAAAAAAATGGAAGTTAGTCCGTGTGCATTCCGTTTGTCTGTTCCGCAAACAAACAGAACACGACCTATTATTGTCCACAATACAGACAAGGATAGGACTGTTCTATTAGGGGCCAGCTGTTCCATTCCGCAATCCGTATTTTTTGCGGATCCGTGTTTTGCAGACTGCAAATTACATACAGTCGTGTGCATGAGCCCTAAGTGTTGATGGCAGATGTATCACCCATTGAACAAAGGCACATACTTCACTGACGTGGATATGGTAAGAAAGGTGATATGTGTCAGTAAAATCAGAAACCGCACACACATCCATACACAAGGACATATAGTAACTGCTGGTGCAGAAGATGATATCATCAGGAAATTAACCATTCAAAGCACACACTGCCTTCCTCAGCAGACTCCCAGCATGCACAGGGTGAACCGGCCATCTATTCAGCATGCCTGCCTTTTATCCTGGTAACAGCCATGGGAGGTGGCGTTGCCTGGCAATCCAATGTCATGACAAATGAAAGGTTTTTTAAGCCAATCTGCAGCACAAAAAGGACCATTTAAACTTATATCTGAGCTCCCATGAGGGGATTTTGAAGTCAGTGTGGTTTATGTCTGCGATGCTAAAATTTGTGAAAAAGTTATCAAACATCATTTTAAAATAACACTTTGATCTAGAGATGCAACTCATGTTTTTTCACCACCCCTATGAAGTGAGATTGCGCCTTTTTTCTTTTACCAGTTAGAAAAGCCGCATTTTGATAAATATGGCAAACACTTACTTACCAAACCTCGTAACCTTGTGTGCTAAAATTACATGCACCAAAATTTGCGGGTTTTTTTGGCAGCAGAAAACCAGGGTTGAGAACTTCCCCCAATGTCTTATCACATGAAAATCGCTGTATGATGAGTAGTGAGTCCCTGGACGGCCAAACACGAAGAGGTTTCTTACAGGGCTGTGGAGTCGAAGTCCATTTTGGTGGAGTCGGTATAAAATGGACCGACTCAGTCTCCAAAAATATACAATAAATTGGTACAGTTAGTTCAATACAGTATGTGCTGAATATATTTTCATAAGAATTCGGGGAAATGATTAAATGCCCTATAAATGTCTGTTCTATTCATGAACTAAGGATCTAGGCTTTCAGTTGAGATAACTGTGTACTGCCCTTTATGTAGATGCTCAGTGAAGCTCCTCCGCTACAGATCAGAGGAAAAAGGCACTGGGAAGAAATGGCTGCACTCATCTCCGATCTACTAGAGAAAACAGGATTAAAGGGGTTTTCTCACTAGTTACAAAGATTATGCATGTTGTATTTTCATTCCGGCCGCCTCTCAGCAGGGGTTGCCGTGCTGCGGCCGGATCCGCTGCCCTCCCCTATTATAGTGAATGAGCACAGTTCCGGCTCCACACGTGCAACTGCGGCAGAATGGATCAGCCTGCCGGAGCCCCGCACCACAGGTGTGAAAGTAGCCTTAGTCATGAACTATAGACAGTTCAGCAGGTCTCTCACTGCACATAGGTTTCTATGGTAACCTGCAGACCAGAAAGACTTATCTGATTGGCTGAGAGCAGTGAAGAATGATGGGACCGAGCTCTGAGTCATTACCTGCAGTAAGCAAAAGGTAGTGTTGTGAGGATTGAGAAGCAGGGCTTATCTATAATTGTGTTAGAGATCACAATCTCCTGTTCTGTCAGAGTAAGTTAATATATGCTAATAACTGCTGGAGACCCATCCACAGCCTGAGGAGACAGAGTGAGTGCAAACAGCCTGTCAGCCAGTGAATCAATGTGCTGAGAAAACCCCTTTAAGGCAAGTACTTCTTAGTATATCTAAACTTTCAATAAACTGTGCAAAAATCAATTGTCCAGTGCATGTTCTCTTTGGATGCTTTATGCTTTAGTTTGCTTTTCCTCTGATGTAAAACACCCAGGGCCTTATGTATGAAAACTGTCTAGGTGTAGAAGTTTCTTTGTTGCCCATAGAAACCAATCAGAACTCCCCTTTCATTTAATATATTGTTCTGGAGAAATGAAAGGGGAGCTCTGATTGGTTGCTATGGGCAACAAAAAAAGTCTTAGACAGTTTTCATATATCAAACCCTTAGTGATCTGTACCCAGACAAAACCCTGATACGGAAAGTATATCTAGTAAAACATATACTGCAAACTTTTTTTGTCATGACATCAGGGTTGCCAACCGTCCAGAAATTTCTGGACAGTCCGTAAAAATAGGCAACTTTTTTCCTCTGTCCATGAAAAAAAATAGAGGTGTCCGTGATTTTTTTGAGGCTGGAGGTACCCGACTAGATTATTTGGTGGTAATTATCATCATTTTACAGCTCACAGTAAATGGTGGTAATATGTTCTGATCAGTATATTGAGCTATAGAGCTGTATTACTTATAATATTTATCCTTTTATTATGTTTTTCCAATTTGTCCGTAAAAAATGTTGGCCGTCCGTGATTTTGGGTTAAGTTGTCCAGAAAAAAGAAAAATACGGGTTGGCAACCCTGCATGACATATCTGTACTATTGATTTATGCAAAGTTTGTTTAAAGTTATCACTTAAACATGTGCCATGTATGAGGGAGTCGGAGTTAGGGGAAATTGAGGAGTTGGAGTCGGGGCTTTGGCTTACCGACTCCACAGCCCTGGTTTCTCAGGGGTGAACTATCCTCAGGATAGGTCATCAATATCAGATCAGTGGGGGGCCAACTGGTACCCCTGCCCATCAGCTGTTTGAAGTGGAAGTGGAGTTCCATGCGATTGCTGCCTTCCCTTCATTGTATAACTGCTCAAAGTCACAACAGCAGCAGTAAGCAGTGTGATTATAACAAAGCCGTCCCATTTACCTCTATGGGACAGCTCTGGCTGAAGTGAATGGGACGGCTGAGATGTAATGACACCTGCTCACCGCTGCGTTTGCGACAGTGAGCAGGTAACCAACGAGTACTGCTTTCCTCAAGAAGCTGATCGGCGGGGGTGCCGGAAGTCATCCCCCATCAATCAGATAATATATAATCTGCTCAGCTCCTCCTGCTCTATAACACACTGCCTGCAGATTACATGGTGACAGTTTTTCTTTATATATAATCTGCTCCGCTCCTCCTGCTCTAGAACACACTGCCTGCAGATTACATGGTGACAGATCCTCTTTATATATAATCTGCTCAGCTCCTCCCGCTCTATAACACGCTGCCTGCAGATTACATGGTGACAGTTTTTCTTTATATATAATCTGCTCCGCTCCTCCTGCTCTAGAACATACTGCCTGCAGATTACATGGTGACAGATTCTCTTTATATATAATCTGCTCAGCTCCTCCCGCTCTATAACACGCTGCCTGCAGATTACATAGTGACAGATCCTCTTTATATATAATCTGCTCAGCTCCTCCTGCTCTATACCACGCTGCCTGCAGATTACATGGCGACAGGTCCTCTTTATATATAATCTGCTCCGCTCCTCCTGCTCTAGAACACACTGCCTGCAGATTACATGGTGACAGATCCTCTTTATAAATAATCTGCTCCGCTCCTCCTGCTCTATAACACACTGCCTGCAGATTACATGGTGACAGGTCCTCTTTATATATAATCTGCTCCGCTCCTCCTGCTCTATACCACACTGCCTGCAGATTACATGGTGACAGATCCTCTTTATATATAATCTGCTCAGATCCTCCTGCTCTAGAACACACTGCCTGCAGATTACATGGTGACAGGTCCTGTTTATATATAATCTACTCAGCTCCTCCTGCTCTATAACATACTGCCTGCAGATTACATGGTGACAGGTTCTCTTTATATATAGTCTGCTCAGCTCCTCCTGCTCTATAACACACTGCCTGCAGATTACATGGCGACAGGTCCTCTTTATATATAATCTGCTCAGCTCCTCCCGCTCTATAACACGCTGCCTGCAGATTACATGGTGACAGATCCTCTTTATATATAATCTGCTCAGCTGCTCCTGCTCTATACCACACTGCCGGCAGATTACATGGTGACAAGTCCTGTTTATATATAATCTGCTCCGCTCCTCCTGCTCTATAACACACTGCCTGCAGATTACTCTGCATTTCATGGTGACAGGTCCTCTTTATATATAATCTGCTCCGCTCCTCCTGCTCTATAACACACTGCCTGCAGATTACTCTGCATTTCATGGTGACAGGTCCTCTTTATATATAATCTGCTCCGCTCCTCCTGCTCTATAACACACTGCCTGCAGATTACTCTGCATTTCATGGTGACAGGTCCTCTTTATATATAATCTGCTCCGCTCCTTCTGCTCTATAACACACTGCCTGCAGATTACATGGTGACAGGTCCTCTTTATATATAATCTGCTCAGCTCCTCCTGCTCTAGAACACACTGCCTGCAGATTACTCTGCATTTCATGGTGACAGGTCCTCTTTATATATAATCTGCTCCGCTCCTCCTGCTCTAGAACACACTGCCTGCAGATTACTCTGCATTTCATGGTGACAGGTCTTCTTTATATATAATCTGCTCCGCTCCTTCTGCTCTATAACACACTGCCTGTAGATTACATGGTGACAGGTCCTCTTTATATATAATCTGCTCAGCTCCTCCTGCTCTAGAACACACTGCCTGCAGATTACTCTGCATTTCATGGTGACAGGTTCTCTTTAAATAATCCACACATAGTGGGGGAGATTTATCAACCTGGTGTAAAGGAAAACTGGCTCAGGTCGGATTCACATCACCATTTAGCTGCTCCATCAGAAAAATGTAAAAAAAAAAAAACAAAAAAAAGAAAAAACACAGATCCTTTAGATATAACTACAACTCCATGATGAAGAAGCAAGATATGTTTATTGTGTAAAGTGTGACCTTTATTTTTGGAATGAGTGGCTAGATGTCCGTTATATGACGCTATGTACTGGGACAATGTTATAGGGCTCTGTTCACATCCGAGTTATAGATTCCTATTTATAGACAGAGCGCTGTGCCGATTCTGTTGCACAAAGGATGCCAACAGCACCCTATGGAGACATCTGCGGTCTGTCAGGTCCAGCTGAAGTATCCATAATTATTTCCTCTGAAGCCTTCATGTACACGGCCATGTCCGCATTTACATCCACTTCTGTGTGAATTTTCTCTATTCTATCAATAGAAAGGACTGTTCTCTTCCACAAATATGGACAAGAATAGGATCTACTCTATAAATTGCAGAACGGCCACAAAACATGGTTTCACATATGGAGATATCCACAAAAAAATATGGATAGCACTCCGAGAAAAAGTGCATAAAGGATCCGCAATGGGGCCTAATCTGAACAGAGCCTAACCATTTATATTGACTGTGCCTGTGCCACCCGGTCATTCATTATGGCAGGATATACATGGCCTGATCCAGTCAAGAATTGCTGAAATGTAGCATTTTTAGCCATCACAGACATTGATTTCAGCGGCAGATCAGCCTGCCAGACTGTATGGAAAAAATAAATCCACGTGGAATCATTTGACCCACATCACATTTCTGCCGCAGTGGTCAGGTCATCTCATATACAGGAAAAAGTCCATGCAGTGAACACAGGTTAAATTCCCTCTATCCACAAACACTAGAGGAGGCCAGTTTGTGTGCTGGCAATCATTACCTAATGCCTGGGGTTTCCAGCCACATGGGCACACCCTGTGTAATGTGCTGTGCTTGGCACAACAGCCCCGCACGACTCGAGTCTCACTCCAAACGGAAACTTTGCAACATGAAAAAGTTGTAGCCAAAGGTAACATTGATCAAGTGTTGCTGCGACATCCATTTACACACCGTCCAGGGTCCATGCCCACACCTGCCACCAGTCCATGTATCATTAGTTCCTGAAGTCACGGCCCTTATACTGCCAGCAAACATATCCATCATCACTCCTGACAGCTCAACAGCAATGGATTGATCCCCTGTGTATGCCAAAGGCTTAAGAGGTAATGAGTGTAAACTGTGACCTATTTAAAGGGTTACTCCTCGCCCAGCATGTGCCACAAATGTCTAACAGGTGCGGGCATTCAGTTATTTTCATAAATGCCGAGAGAAGTGAACTGAAAGAGCAATGGATGTGCAGCCGTCCCTCCATTCACAGCACCTTCTATCTAAAGACAGTGGTGGGACCGTATGTAACAGCTACACGCCTTAAGGCCTTGTTCACACTTCAGTGATTGTGGAGCCTCCACAGAGATAAGGTATAAGGGAAACATCTGCTCCTGTTCTGTGTTTTGTCCTGTATCTGGTTTTGGCTCACAATCACCGATGAAAACCACTGAAGTGTGAACTTGGCCTAAATGTCCAGAGTTGGGAATAACCCATCAAAATTGGGTCTAAGAGGTGAGACGGTGCTTACAGGCGCTCATGCGTACAGCCAATTCTAACGACAAGTCACATGCATTAAAGGGGTTTTCCCATGAAGACAACTTATCCCAAATCCACAAGATCGGAGAAAGTGTCTGATCAACAGGTGACCGATCGCAACAACAGGGACCAGTGTTCCCAGTTTGAATGGGGTGGCGGTTACGCATGTGCGCTGTCTCACCACTCGGATCTGTTGTGGCTGCCGGAGATATAAGAGTGATTGTACTCCGCTATCTCCATCAGTGTAAGGGCTCATGCACACGAACAGTCAGTGCGGTCCAATTTGCAGTCCACAACGCACGGGCACTGACTGTGGGGCCGCCGCATTCGGATCCGCACCGCAAAAGTGGTGCATGCACTACTTTTTTGTGGTGAGGAGGCACGGCCAGAAGCACCACAGAAGCACTCTGTACTGCTTCCGTGGTGTTCCAATCCGTGCCTCCGTTCCGCATCTCCGTGATTGCGGCCCATTAAAGTGAATGGGTCTGCGATCCGTGATGCAGGCTGCACACGGCCGGTGCATTGCAGACCGGCGTATGCGGGCTGTAATACGGCCACGGGCCGGCACCGGTCGTGTGCATGAGCCCTAACAGAGGTGAATGGAGCAGCGGACAAGTGGGTCTGCCTCTGTGTTCAAACGTGGACCACGGGCTGCTACTGTCCCAGAATAGGACCGTAACACATAGATAGGGGATAAGTAGTCTTCACGGGACAACTCCTTTTATCCATACGTGTGCATCACATCTATAGAACTATACCTGTGATATGGATCACAATGGGGCACATTTACAAAGATCTGCATTTTCCCGCCAGTCTTTATTTACCCTTGCACAGATTAGCCTAATTTATGATAAGGCGCACTTCATGATAAATTTGGCTAATCCTCCGGCAAACATGTGGAAAAACTATGCCAGACCATATGGTAGTAAGTTTGCCATGTCCTATTATTGTCCTCATTACGGACAAGGATAGGACTGTTCTATTATCGACCAGACGTTCCAAAATGCAGAATGCACACGGCCAGTATCCGTGTTTTGCGGAACTGCAATTTGCGGACTGGTCACGTGCATGAGCCCTAAATCACTGGGTGAAATTTGCTGAAAATCTACTGCAAAATCCACATTTCTGCTGCAGAAAACGTGCCGCACCCTAAAGCCACCTGCACAGCGTATTCCAGTGCCAGCAAAGTGTATGAGATTACACAAAGCTCATGTACACTGCCCAGATTTTCTCCATTCGGAAACTTACCTGCCGCGCGTTTTTCAAATTAACTAGCATGTCAATTATGTTTGCAGTTTTAGCAGCGGATTTCACCAAAACTGCATCAAATCAGCACCCAAAAATCGCTGTTAGACATTGCGGATTTTGGTGCAGATATTCTGCCGAAACACAAATAAATCCGCACGGAAATTCACCCGCACCTGTCGGCAGGTGGCCTAGGGGCGCTTTCACGCGCTTGCAGAATTTTCTGCGACCGAAAATCAGTTCCATTCACCTGAAAGGGTCTTGCAGAAATCCATGTGTTTTCCGCCCCATTCAAATGCATAGAACTGATTCAGTTGCGGAAATTGCAACAAAATCTGCAGCGTGTGAAGACACCCTAACAGTGCGGTCCCAAAATCTGGAGACCTTGGCACTGCAATATATATAGCATTGGTGGCCACTAAATAGAAGCCCATAGAGCCCAATGATGAGGAGACCTCTTCTCCTGTCTCACCAGCGCTAGATCCAGTTAGGAGAATGACCCCCCTGAACACCTGTGTAAGCGCTGGAGAACCCCTTTAACTCCGCCTGAGCTGGAACATATTCAGTCGTCTTCCAGCTGCGAGCCCAGCTATTAGGCAGATTTCAGAACGTCTCCCATGATGAAATCCAGTGTTACACTTGACACAGTGATGGGCACATAAATATACAGATATACACGCACTGCGCCCGCCCCCCTCTTACCTGGCAGCAGCACTGCTTTCAGCTTTTTAATTTTGGTTTCTGGGCTGAGTTTGTCTTCGTGCTGGAAAACATGGGATAAATATATGAGCGCCATATGGAGACATCTGCAGCACATGTGCAATACCGACACTCAATGGGACTACAATGCCCAGCAGGCCTAGACCGTGGACCTGCTGGGAGTTGTAGTCCCCCACTACAATGGTTATATATGAAGAAGTTTCGCTCAGAAGTGACACTTGACTTGCAGCAAGTACCCCCCATACTGAGGGCTCCCCACCGTCTAGGTGTGCGCTATACCCTATCACATACCTGAGGTGGCAGCAGATAAGACCTGAAGCTAGGCTTAGGCTGCTTAATGGAGAACATTGCGGACGTCCGAACAAGTGCTCCGGGCAGAAGGTGTACACTGCGGATCCCGCCTGCAGCTGTGTCCAGGGGTCGGCGCGTCCCTCCTAATCCCAGCCGGGGCTGCACTTATCCTCCCTGGACCTGCGCAGCCTGCTGCATGGCTGCAGTCCTCTGGCTTTTGTTGTGGCTCAGGCCAGACATTTCCCTCAGTGTGTCTCACTCCCACACGCACTTTGTATTTGCATTCTCACTGATTTCCTGTGAGTCTGTCCCTTTCTTTTCACAGTCTGTGCACATGTGCAGAAAACCCATTCAGGGGACGCGGCTTCTGGCGCCCGGCACTGCCACCTAGTGTCCATGTGCTGGAACACGAATTCGCCTCGTCATGGCTTACAATGTTTCCATGTGCTGTGTGTGAGGTAAAATATATCATAACGGGTAATGTAATAAAGGAGATGACAAAAATGATTCTGAATTGGTCTGATTTGGGAGCAGTCCTGCTGAGGGGAATTATTACTCAGCTTTGGTTATCATAGCTTATACCAACATTCAGAATAGTCTAGGCGCAGGCAGCAGAGATATTTTCATATAAATACACCTGCCCTCCAACTCTCTGGAAATAGGCGCATTACCTGGATAAGGATGCCTTCACACGTGGTGGAACATTCCGCCATAAAGTCCGCGTGTGAATGGTGCGTGTTTTGTTGCAGATTTCCTGTTTGAGAATCTATCCATTCAATTCAATGGCAATCTGATTCTGCAGTGGAAAACGCTGTGGAAAACTCTGCAACAAAATCCCCACGGATTACGTTGCAGATTTTTCCACAGCATTTTCCACTGCAGAATCAGTTTCCCATTGAAACGAAACGATAGATTCTCATACAAGAAATCCACATCACGGCGTTATTTACGCTGCAGAACACAATGCAGGGATAAACACACGATACCTTGGGAGAAGTGTTGATTTTGCAGATTTTTTGGTGGTTTTCTTTTGGTTATCCCAGGTGTTGCTCTATGCGCCTTTTTATAATTTTTTGAGATATTTAGAAGATGAAAGAAATGCCAGAGCTACAGCCTGCTTCACTTTTGAAAAGAAGGCACAAAGACAAAAAAATGCCACCTATCTGACAAAAACGGCAGCACAAAAAAAACAAACGCTTGTGCCCTGCTCTTCATATTTCAGATAGACTTTCAGCTATCTTTTTTAGAGCTGGCATTATTATGGAAAAAGAATGTGCAAGAAATCGCTAATGCGAAACTGCAGAAAAAACACCAGGGAAAACCTATGTAAAAAAATCTATGTATGACAGCAGCCTAAGGCCTCATGCATATGCAGTTGCGGTCCGCAATGCACGGGAATGGTCCATAGGGCCGCCACATGCGGATGCAGACCCATTCATAATTTTTTTGCGGTGTGGAGGCACATACAGAAACCCCACAGAAGCACTCCATAATGCTTCCATGGGGTTCTCTACCTCCGTTCTGCACCAACCTTCTGGATTGCGGACCCATTCAAGTGAATAGGTTTGCATCCTTGATGCGGGGTGCACACGGCTGGTGCCCATGTATTGCGGACCCGCTGTTTGCGGGCCACAATTTGACCATGGCCAGGCAACGGTCGTGTACATGAGGCCTTAAGGTGGGTTCACACATATGTTTTTGAAGGTGTTTTTCTGTTTTAGTAAATACTTGTATTCCTCATGAAGTAGCAGCTCTGGAGCATCTTTTCTCATAACTTGGTGTTATGTTCATCTTTTATTCCTCCAGAATATACAGAATATACAACTGAATGTTATCATTTTCCTTGTCAAAAAAGTTGTGTCTGTACAGTCAGATGCTGTCAGCACTGATTGAAGAGTGCCAGACTGTGTAGGGACAAACCCCAACTGGTGACACCTAGTTGTCAATTTATTTAAAAAATGTCTAGGCATTGTTGGACTGGGGTGCCAAGGGCCCACCGTTATAACTGTTCCATTGCACTTACCGGGTGGGCCGAACCTGCCTCCAGCTGTCCTTTCCCTGGCGGTCCAAGCCACAGGGCATGCTCTGTTCTTTCTCACAGGATGCGGTCTGCTTGATGGCTAGGGCTATACTCCTGCACCCCTAGGACACATGCATGCTCCCTCTGGATCTTAACGCAATCATGCATCTTATTCTTCATCAGCCAATGGCTGGCAATCCTTGGGTACCAGCGGGAGGGTGCCGGATCAATAGGTCTCTTAGCTTGCTAAGTTCCAGTTAGGTATGCTGTACCTTGTTTTTCTTTCCTAGTTTTACCTGACTATGAGTCCACCTGCCCTGCACCAGCGTCTCTGACCCCCAAGGGCTAGATGTTAACCACACAGAGACTACTCCAAAATATATTTTCTATTGGCTCCCCTGTAGCAAAGTCCAGATCCTTGTATAGAGGTTAAAGGGTTAATACCAAGAGACTTCCAGGATAATGCCCTTAGGTTTAGCCCAAAGCCAAATCTGTTAACACAGTGGTTCCATACCTACTGCCGTAATACTCACCAGTAAAATTTTGTAATGTACAGCCATATGCAAATATTATCTAACTTCCATTCACATCCTGTCCACAGCATTCTCCATATACTTCAGTGGAAAGGTAGTTCTATTTGTAAGTGGCTATGTCTCCACTGAAGCGCCTGGCAGTTAATCCTGACAGACAGGGCAGGAGACAGAGATGCTATGTAAGCTACTCAAACAAATTTACACACAGCTCAGGTATGTTACACTATTCTTTCACTCTGTTTACTGCTTCTCTTCGTATTGTTGCTGCTGTCTACCTTCAAACTCATCCACAACTTCCGCCCTCTTTCTCTTCCCTCCTCTTCAGTCCCTCCTTCCTTCCCTCATCCATGTTCGGTTCACATACACTTTTTATCCCCATACATCACTCTGACCCATCTTCCTCCATGGTGCAGTTTAAAAAACACCCTTACAAATCATTCAACCACTTGCTGTCTCTTTCTGTTTTCCTGTCCTAGCTGCAGAAGATCTTTCACCAAAGTATGGCCCTCCCTCTATTGCTAACTTCAGCTTCTCATGTGCCATATATAGAAACCCCAAAAATCCAATTAATATTCACTGTGCACCTTCTTCAGTCTCTTTTAACTGTGCGCTCTGGAACGCGTGGTCAGTTTGCAGGGGCAGAATGGGAACTTAGAGTGGCCCTGTTTTGTAGCTGGGTTCCAATTGATGGAAGGAAGAGACAGAAATACTATATTGTGGCACATTATACAACGCCAACAGAGCCAAATACCACAGTCCATCACAAAATACTGCCAGCAGCACAAAATACATCCTCAAAAACTTCCACTGGCTGGCTGTGAGGAGGGCTCAGGAGGCCCCCTGGGCATCAGCCCACTGTGAGATTTCCCTGTAAGGTCTATAGCCAATCCACCCCTGTCATTTTGTTACAAACTCCCCACAATCCATGACTTCTTCTTCTCAAAATCTCTGAACTTGCTGGCCCTTACAGAAACCTGGCTTCAATATTCTGACACTGTTTCCCCTGCCTCTTATACGATGGAGGACTTCACTTCTACCACACCCCCAGACCAGATGACAGGTATCATGGAGGAGTAACATAGTAACATAGTTTATAAGGCCGAAAAAAGACATCTGTCCATCCAGTTCGGCCTGTTATCCTGCAAGTTGATCCAGAGGAAGGCAAAAAAACCCTGTGAGGTAGAAGCCAATTTTCCCCACTTTAGGGGAAAAAAAATCCTTCCCGACTCCAATCAGGCAATCAGAATAACTCCCTGGATCAACGACCCCTCTCTAGTAACTATAACCTATAATATTATTACCCTCCAGAAATACATCCAGGCCCCTCTTGAACTCTTTTAGTGAGCTTACCATCACCGCCTCCTCAGGCAGAGAGTTCCATAGTCTCACTGCTCTTACCGTAAAGAATCCTCTTCTATGTTTGTGTACAAACCTTCTTTCCTCCAGACACAGAGGATGTCCCCTCGTCACAGTCACAGTCCTGGGGATAAATAGATCATGGGCGAGATCTCTGTACTGACCCCTGATATATTTATACATAGTTATTAAATCTCCCCTCAGTTGTCTTTTTTCTAAAGTGAATAACCCTAATTTTGATAATCTTTCTGGGTACTGTAGTCCACCCATTCCAGTTATTACTTTAGTTGCCCTCCTCTGAACCCTCTCCAGTTCTGCTATGTCTGCCTTGTTCACAGGAGCCCAGAACTGTACACAGTACTCCATGTGTGGTCTGACTAGTAGTGTTGAGCGAGCATGCATCGAGTTCGGCCGAGCACGCGTACGGTCAGGTACACTCGGTGCTCGGGTGTACTCGAGTACATTGCTCGAGTCCCCTCCCCGCACGCTAATTAGCCAATTAGTGTGCGGGGAGGGATGGCATTCAGTGTAATGCCAGTAGCCATCTTAGCTACTGGCATTATAATAATTGGATGGCCGGGAGCGCGTCATCAGGTGCTATAAAGCACCCGGTCACGAGCTCCTTGCCACTGTTAGACAGGGAGAGCTGTTGCAAACAGGGAGAGATAGTGTAGGGAGAGATTGCCACGCTAGGCAGGGATAGTATTATTATTTTAAAGACCCAAAAGCCCTTTTAAGGGCTACTTCTATATCTGCCTGCATTTTTTTAAATTTTCTTGTTTGGGGGGGTTAATATAAATAGTGCTAGGTGACTTGGCATTAACACCACCAGCGCAACTGCTGCATCTCTGTATACTATATACTGACTTACTTTGCTATTATATCTGCTCCTAAGTCTGCAGTACCTCTTTTGTGTCTTGCTGTGTGTGCACTAGCAGTACGTGCACAGCCTGTGCATTATAGCCTTTCAGTTGTCTATATAGTTCACATCAGTTGTCACTGTTTCTACCGTTAATTTAGGCCACAGTTCCTAATTTACGTCTGCAGATAAATTGCACAAGGAGGCATGTATACTGTAGGCATAGACTTTAGCTAGGCAGGGCTATTTTTTGTGTTCAAAAGACACCAAAGTCCATACTTCTAATTTATTTATTTTTTTGTTAATTTTGGGTCAAATTTGGGGAAAAAAGAATGCAAGTGTGCCTGACACTAGTAGTACGTGCACAGCCTGTGCATTATAGTCTTTCAGTTGTCTACATAGTTCACATCAGTTGTCACTGTTTCTACCGTTAATTTAGGAGACAGTACCTGCGCTCTGTCTGCTGGTTAACGTTAGCGCATTCTACACAATTGACATTCTGTGAAATTTCACAGACACCTAATAAAAATCTTCACTACTGTAATTGGGACAAAACTAAACATATATAAATATGCGCAAGGCGAGCAGTAAGGGACGGGGAAGTGGGCGTCCTGCAGATGCTGCAGGCAGAGGCCATGGCTCTGGGCGCGGTGATACTGTGCCTGCTGGCAGAGCACAAGAAACAAAGTCATCCAAAACTTCTAGCTTCTTGGCCCAGTTTGCCAGGCGTCGCAAGACACAACTCCTGCAGCCACACCAGCACGAACAGGTAGTTGGTTGGATTGCAGGTGATAGTGCTTACAGTCGGTTAAGCACCACCCTCTCTTCCACGAAGTCCAGTCTCAGTAGCCAAGAGTCTGGGCAACCACATCCTCACCCTGATCCTCCTTCCTCCCACCATGCCGAATCTGGGCAAAGAAATGATCCCACATTCAGTTATTCCGACAAGCTTTTTTCATCACTGTTCATTGATTTAGGCCTGTCACTCACTGAAGTGGAAGAGGAGGTGGTGGACGATGAAATAGCTGACCGAACCTGGCAAGGTGGCAAGCCGAGCGAGGACAGCAGTACAGAGGGGGAGGGATCCGCAGCACCGCAACAGGCTGCAAGAGGCCGTGGGGTGGCAAGAGGGAGAAGGCAGGCCACGCTAACCAGGCCCTCGACTGTTCCTCGCAGCACACCCTTGCGGCAATCTCCCTTGCCAAGGGGTAGCTGTTCCGCAGTCTGGAGTTTTTTTGAGGAGAGTGCTGACGATAAAAGAATTGTCGTTTGCAACCTGTGCCGTACCAAGATGAGCAGGGGCATGAACACCAGCAACCTGACCACCACCAGCATGATACGCCACATGAAAGCAAAACACCCTAATAGGTGGGCCAAACGCCATGGTCCACCACCTGTGTCTGCAGGTCACACCACTGCCTCCTCTTCCACTCAGTTACGTGCTGCCCAAGCCGCAGACCCAGATGCCTCCCGCCCTGCACCTGGACCGTCGCAGACACCCTCAGCGACCATGTCCACTACAGTGTCCCAGCGCAGCGTTCATATGTCCTTACCACAGGCATTTGAACGCAAGCGCAAATACCCTGCCACCCACCCACAGGCCATAGCACTAAACGCGCAACTTTCAAAATTGCTGGCCCTGGAAATGTTGCCGTTTAGGCTGGTGGACAGCAAGGCTTTTCGCAGCCTGATGGCGGCAGCTGTCCCTCGATAAGCAGTCCCCAGCCGCCACTATTTTTCAAGTTGTGCTGTCCCCGCCTTACACCAGCATGTGTCCCGAAACATAAGCCGTGCCCTGACCAACGCAGTTACGGGGAAGGTCCACTTAACAACTGACACATGGACAAGTGCTTGTGGCCAGGGATGCTACATTTCCCTGACGGCACACTGGGTGAACGTTGTGGAGGCTGGGAGCGAGTCGTCCCCTGGGATGGCACAGGTGCTACCGACGCCAAGGATTGCAGGCCCTAGTTCCGTCCGTATTTCTGCCACCACCTACACGAGCGGCTGCAACCCCTCCTTCTCCTCCTCCGCTTCCTCCTCCACTTCCACTGCAGAATTACAATCTTGCATCACCAGTCAGACTTCAGTGAGTAGCTGGAAGCAGTGTAGCACAGCAGTGGGGAAGCGGCAACAGGCCGTGCTGAAGCTTATTTGCCTGGGTGACAAACAGCACACCGCCGCTGAGCTATGGCAGGGCATAAGGGACCAGACTGAGCTGTGGCTGTCCCCACTCAACCTATAGCCAGGAATGGTTGTGTCTGATAACGGCCGCAACTTGGTGGCAGCTTTGGAGCTGGGCAACCTCCCACACATACCATGCCTGGCCCATGTCTTCAACTTAGTGGTGCAGTGTTTTCTGAAAACCTACCCCCATTTGCCTTAGCTACTTGTAAAGGTGCGTCGCCTGTGTGCCCATTTCAGGAAGTCACCTACAACTTCAGCTGGCCTGGCAATGCTGCAGCAGCGCCTTCACTTGCCAGCTCACCGACTGCTGTGCGACCTGAGCACGCGCTGGAACTCCACCTTCCACATGTTGGCCAGACTATGTGAGCAGCAGAGGGCAGTAGTGGAGTACCAGCTGCAACACGGTCGGCGCCTTTAAAGTCAGCTTCCGCTCTTTAGAAGCGACAAGTGGGCATTGATGTCTGACCTTTGTGAGGCTTTATGCAACTTTGATGAATCTACACAGATGGTGAGCGGCGATAATGCAATTATCAGCGTAACTATCCCACTTCTGTGTCTACTTAAAACCTCACTGCTCACAATAAAGACAGACGCTTTGCGTGTGGAAATGGGGGAAGACCCTACACAGGGCGATAGCCAGACCACCCTCGGTTGGTCTTCTCAGCGCCAATTGGAGGAGGAGGAGGAACATGAGACGGATGCCACCGCTACACAGGGTAGTACCCAGAGCAGATTTGCACCATCTCTACGACGTGGATAGGCCGAAGAGGAGGACGAGGATGAGGAGGAGGAGATTGAGGGTCATTCTTCTGGTGAGGAGAGCGAAGCCTTGTCTGTTGTGACTCTGGCACACCTGGGTAACTTCATGCTAGGCTGCCTCTCCTGTGACCCTCGCGTTATACGCATATTAGGCAACACTGATTACTGGGGTGGTTGTTCACCCTTCTCGACCCCCGCTATAAAGAGAACTTCTCATCTCTCATTCCTGTGGCGGAGAGGACAACTAAAATGGTGCAATACCAGAAGGCCCTTGTAGAAAAATTGCTCCAAAAATTTCCAGCTGAGAACACAGGCGGCAGAGTACATAGTTCCTTGGCCACCCGAGGAGGGGAGATGAGGGGAACACACAGCAGTTCCAACAAAGGCAGGGCAAAACTCTCCAAGGCCTGCGTTTTGTCTGAGCGGGTATTAAGTGCCACTGGGGGCATAATTACTGATAAGCGCATTCGCCTGTCAACTGACAATGCTGACAGGTTGAAGCTTATCAAGATGAACAAGGCCTGGATTGCCCCTGACTTCGCTACCCCACCACAGGAAAGAGGCTGAACACTTTTCGGGTGTATTGGATACCCTGTTTTCTCATGTACCCCTTCCTATTCTCGTCCTATTCTTCCTCCATCATACTGTATGAAACTACTTATTCGGCTGCGTTCACCTACAGGCCATGAACCATGATGTTTTCAAGGGTCTGCTCACCAGCAGGCCCTCAACCATAATGTTTTCAAGGGTCTGTTCACCAGCAGGCCCTCAACCATAATGTTTTCAAGGGTCTGCTCACCAGCAGGCCCTCAGCCATAATGCTTTCAAGGGTCTGCTCACCAGCAGGCCCTCAACCATAACATTTTCAAGTGTCTGCTAACCAGCAGGCCCTCAACCATATTGTTTTCAAGGGTCTGCTTACCAACAGGCTCTCAACCATAATGTTCTCAAGTGTCTGCTCACCAGCAGGCCCTCAACCATAATGTTTTCAATGGTCAGCTCACCAGCAGGCCATCAATCTTAATTTTTCACGGGTGTGTCTGATGGCCTCCTTTATGTGTAATAAAAGGTGTATCGGAGTGCTTGTTCCTTGTAATTTTTGGCAGCCCTGTCACTTTGTGCATAGGCTTTATGAGTGTATGAGTCCCATGACAAGAACAATTGTTCCACAATGTGAATGAGGCCCTCCTTTACACCCGTTGTATCGGAGTGCCTGTTCCGTGTCATTTTTGGCAGCCCTGTCAATTTGAGCATAAGCTTCATGAGTGTATGAGTCCCAGGACAACAACAGTTGTACCACAATGTGAATGATGCCCTTCTTTAAACCCATTGTATTGGAGTGCCTGTTCGATGTAATTTTTGGCAGCCCTGTCACTTTGTGCATAGGCTTTATGAGTGTATGAGTCCCACGACAAGAACAATTGTTCCACAATGTGAATGAGGCCCTCCTTTATACGCATTGTATCAGAGTGCCTGTTCAGTGTAATTTTTGGCAGCATTTTTTACGTACACGTCAGTATATGTTTCCTAACAATATTTCCTCTAAAATCAATGTTCTCTTTGGTTTTGGGGGGTATTCTTGTCATTCCGTAAAAGTGGCGTAATTGTCGTTCCCAGCAGTGACTTCGGTGTCCAAGATGCATCCAGACATCCTCCCCATGATGTTCCAAAACAGTTTTAGTGGTGTTTCCACCATTTTCTCAACTTTCTTTATGGACCAGACACCCTCCCCTCATCCGAGCAGGGGGTGCCTGGTCCTCTCCCATTGACTTCCATTATACTCGGGTGCTCGGCCAAGCACTCGAGCACCACCTAGTGCTCGGCCAGACCACCCGAGCACCCAAGCATCTGGGTGCTCGATCATCACTATTTGTTTGTTTTCTATTTTTCAGGATCATGAATGCAGAGGACTACGTCAGATTCGGTGGATTACGTCGGACCAGCTTTTTTATTTTTCAAATAAAATGGTCAAACGGGTCTGGGGGAGTATTTATTTTAACAAAATATTTTATAAGTGTGTGTGTGGTTTTTTTTTTACAACATTGCAGTTTTAGTAATCATGGCTATCTACAGATGGCCTGGATTACTAATACCGGCCAGCACTAACCCCAACATCTATTACCTCGGCACCCACCGCCACCAGGGGTGTCAGGAAGAGCCGGGTACCTGCAGGACCGGACCTTCTAAATTGAGGGTCCGGTTCTGGGGCAGCTGCAGGCTGGTACCATTAGGCTGGGAAGGGCCAATAACCGTGTCCCTTCCCACCCTGGTAGTGCCAGGCTGCCGCTGCTGGTTGTATCTGGCTGGAGAAGGAAAAAAAGGGGGACCCCACGCCATTTTTTAAAATGATTTAGGAGGGAGCTGCCAGGGAAGGTAAGTAGTGTCTCTGTGTGTCTGTCTGTTTTTTTTTTTTTCATTTTGGGCACTTTTGTAAACCAGGCACCCCCCGCTCTTCCGAGCAGGGGGTGCCTGGTTTACTCCCATAGACTTCAATTATGCTTGGGTGCTCAGCCAAGCACTCGAGCACCCCTGAGTGCTTGGCCAGAGCACACGAGCATACGAGCACTGGGGTGCTCGTGTAACTGGATTTTTCTAATAAAGGCTCTGGTTTTGGTCTGAACCTGTCCGTGCACGGTAGTGCTTTGCCAAGGGTGAGCTGGAGGCGTTTTTCTCTTCCCTGTTAAGGTCAGGGCAGTTAGCAGAATATCAGACTCAGTTAATGGGCAGATGTTCAGTACATGTGCAGACAAACAGGATAGTAGCACAGTTCATGCGACCACTCAAAAGAGCAGGGCAGTAGTGGGCATGTGCCGCCATCATAACAATGTTCCACTACTTTTATTCACTGTCCTATTGCTCTTATTACAGTTTGTATGTATTGTAAGTTTGTCCCTGCCATCTCCCTGTAGCTTGGCTTCAATGTAATCAACTCCACCCTTCTTTTTATCCCTGGTAATCATTCTTGTCTAGAATTTGTTGTGTTCAGACATCTCCTCTTGACCTCTGGCAAAGTACCTTTTCACCTGCTGTTTGTGCAAACAAGGAGTGAGCCTGAAAATAAAACTCACCTGGAATTTTCACACATGCCTGTTCAGCTGGTCTGACAAAGTTCTTTGGTGTGAAGTACTGGTGCAGACATACCCAGACTGTGACTTGAGCCTTATGATTGCAGGCTAGTTATTGAGTTAGAACAGTAAAAAGATGGTAAACAGCCAGGTATAACTGTAATGCCTGTTTGCAGCGTCTACAGACATAGTTATATAATACAGCAGCGTTCATACAGTGTCAGAAGAAATATTAGCACTTATAGCTCAAAAACATCATAGATTCTTCTAGCAAGTTCTCAGCCTGGCATCAGCAGTCTGATCCATCATGTCTGTGGGATGTCCAGGCTGAATGGTACAGTATAAAGTCTTTACAGTCAGCAAGGAGATGATATGGGTCTCAATCTGGAGTGAGAAAGATAAATGCTCTGTTAATCTCTTGGAAGGTTAGAGAAAATATTGAAAGCATGAAAGATGAACTTTCTTCTAAAGTTTCAAACTTTTTCCAAAAATTACTCAGCCTGCTTATGATGTTACCATTAGAGAGAGCCGTAGGACAACTTTGTACAGTACATGAATAAAAGCCAGGGACATGTTAGTATTTTGAAGAAACCTTATACTCAAGATTCTCTCAAAGAATTGCATAATGGTAGGCCTGTTTCACATTTTGTGGCAGGAGTCCTGGGCTGATAGGGCAGAGAACAGCCTGCTGAAGCTCTTTGGAACCGGTATTGCCAGACTTTACCGCTATGCCCACAGGCCCTATTGATTATAATAGTGTCCAGCAGAGATCTGGCTTCTACTTTGCATAGTCAATGGGTAGTCCAGTAAAGTCCGGCAATGCCAGGTCCAGAGAGCTCCAGCAGGCTCTTCTCTGCTCAAACAGCCTTTTTGAACTCCTGCTGCAAATGTGAAACAGGCCTAACCCAGTGGGTATCGACACCCTTTGCTACTGAATGTGTTTGATTTGGGGCTACTCCTTATGCAGTGTCATGGTGGCTCTCTGGTATTCATACTTTCACCCCGTAACAGGAGTCTGGACTTGACTGCAAGAAACACCCAGCCTCTACCTCTAGGAGTGGTCTTAGTCCAGAGGCTGTTGAACCCAAGAAGATTAAAGACACCAGGGCGTGGCACCAAGATGATAGGCAGAAGTGTGGTCAAAGTGGCGTAGCTACCGGGGGGGCAGGGGGGTCAACGGCTCCGGGCCCAGTGACTCAAGGGGGCCCATAAAATTAAAAAATCTTACTTACCTGTTCTGCGCTGCGGCTGCCCTCCGGTCCGCGCTCTGCTCTCTTCCCTGACGGCGCGCACTATGACCTGACGCTGCACGCAGCGTCAGGTCATAGTGTGCGCGGCCCAGGGAAGAGAGCGGAGCGCGGATCGGAGGGCAGCCGCAGCGCAGAACAGGTAAGAAAGGTTTTTTATTTTTATCTTATGTGGCTGGGTGGGCTGATCTGAGGTCTGATGGGGGCACAATACGCTGATCTGAGGTCTGATGGGGGGCACAATATGCAGATCTGAGGTTTGATGGGGCACAATACGCTGATCTGAGGTCTGATGGGGGCACATTAAGCTGATCTGAGGTCTGATGGGGGCACAATACGATGATCTGAGGTCTGATGGGGGCACAATATGCAGATCTGAGGTTTGATGGGGCACAATACGCTGATCTGAGGTCTGATGGGGGCACAATACGCTGATGTGAGGTCTGATGGGGGCACAATACGCTGATCTGAGGTCTGATGGGGGCACAATATGCAGATCTGAGGTTTGATGGGGCACAATACGCTGATCTGAGGTCTGATGGGGGCACATTAAGCTGATCTGAGGTCTGATGGGGGCACGATACGCTGATCTGAGGTCTGATGGGGGCACAATACGCTGATCTGAGGTCTGATGGGGGCACAATACGCTGATCTGCGGTCTGATGGGGGGCACAATAGGCTGATCTGAGGTTTGATGGGGCACAATATGCTGATCTGAGGTCTGATGGGGGCACATTAAGCTGATCTGAGGTCTGATGGGGGCACGATACGCTGATCTGAGGTCTGATGGGGGCACAATACGCTGATCTGAGGTCTGATGGGGGCACAATACGCTGATCTGAGGTCTGATGGGGGGCACAATAGGCTGATCTGAGGTTTGATGGGGCACAATAGGCTGATCTGAGGTCTGATGGGGGCACAATACGATGATCTGAGGTCTGATGGGGCACAATACGCTGATCTGAGGTCTGATGGGGGCACATTAAGCTGATCTGAGGTCTGATGGGGGCACAATACGCTGATCTGAGGTCTGATGGGGGCACAATAGGCTGATCTGAGGTTTGATGGGGCACAATAGGCTGATCTGAGGTCTGATGGGGGCACAATACGCTGATCTGAGGTCTGATGGGGGCACAATACGCTGATCTGAGGTCTGATGGGGCACAATACGCTGATCTAAGTTCTGATGGGGCACAATACGCTGATCTGAGGTCTGATGGGGGCACATTAAGCTGATCTGAGGTCTGATGGGGACACATTAAGCTGATCTGAGATCTGATGGGGGCACATTAAGCTGATCTGAGGTCTGATGGGGGCACATTAAGCTGATCTGAGGTCTGATGGGGGCAGGGGAGTGATGTAAAAACTGGGGACACGTTTCCTTTAACATAGGAGTCCCCTTGTTTTTTACTCCTATTAATCCTATATTTTACTGCATTATGTGGTAGAGTATTTAGACTAGGGTATGTAGAAAGTCTATTGTACTGTACTTAGCAGCATAGACGATCTTGCAGTTTATACAGTCATCTTTCTAATACAATATTATAACCACAACTAGTAGTATGTGCCTGTGAAGTTGGAAACGTGCATTTGGGAAGCCAATAAGTGGGGGGCCCACTCAAGTATGTTTCGCCCCCCTGTGCTGAACCTCTAGCTACGCCTCTGGGTCAAAGGAAAGCCAAGGTCAGTAAGGGCACAGTTCAAACAATATGGTAAGCAGGTAATCTGTAAGGGCAGGCGGCACAGGTTAATACAGAGTACATGATAAGCACTCTATTGTATGGACTAGACAAGTTAGGCTCCCATAGAGAAAGGTGCCATAAATACCCCAGGGAATGCTGCCATAGGTTGGCGACAGATTAGCCTATTCACACACTGGACCTTTAAAAGCAGGTAAAGTGTGTGCATTCCCTGTGGGAGTGTGCACCAGCCAGAATGGGAGGACAGAGGTGAGGAAGGCTGCAAACAGTGTTGTGAAGCAGAAAGGTTGAGTACTCAGGTATTTGTGTCTGCCAGGTGAGAGTTGATGCCAGTGGACATGTGTTGGCATTACACAATGCTTCCAACATCTTAATTCTGAAGTAGACAGCTTAGTATGTGAAACTAAGTCAAAAACAGCATCAAGAATAGCATAATTACAGGAAGTGTCATCTTGCATTTCAGAGTCCACCAGGGCACAGATTCTTCTGCAGCTCTCCACATCCAAGATCAGTACAATGTACTACCCAGGGGCGGACTGGGAACTTAAAGTGGCCCTGGAAAAAATACTAACAGTGGCCCCATTTTATAGTCGAGTCTAAATTGATGGAAGGCAGAGCCAGCAATACCATATTGTGGCACATTATACCACCTCATTAGAGCCAAATACCACAGTCCATCACAAAATACATCCCTAAAAACTTCCACTGGCCCCGGGAAGGGCTCAAGCGGCCCCCTGGGCATCGGCCCACTGGGAAATTTCCCTGTAAGGTCTATGGCCAATCCGCCCCTGGTACTACCCATTAGGCATCCTGACCCCCCTTCACCCAGCACAGGCACCTGTACCTCAGTAAGCTCATTACACAGACACCTAGGTGCAAACCAATATTCAGGCAAGTCACCAAACTCCTGACAACCCCACAGTTCCAGTTCCATGTGAAGGTAGACCTACAGGTGCATCTCAATAAATTAGAATATCATCGAAGAGTTAATTTATTTCAATAATTCAATTCAAAAAGTGAAACACATATATTATATATATTTATTACATACATAGTGATCTATATAAAGCCTTTCTTTTATTGTTGATTATGGCTTACAGCTGACGAAAACCCAAACGTTAGTATATTAGAAAATTAGAATATTGTATAAGACCAATTAAAAAAAAACATTTTTAATACAGAAATGTTGGCCTTCTGAAAACTATATACAGTACTATATACAGTATATGCATTACCGCATTGATGCATGAATGACTGCATCAATGCGGTGTGGCATGGAGGCAATCAGCCTGTGGCACTGTGAGGTGTTATGGAAGCTCAGGTTGCTTTAATAGCAGCCTTCAGCTCGTGTGCATTGTTGGGTCTGGTGTCTCTCATCTTCCTCTTGACAATACCCCATAGATTCTCTATGGGGTTAAGGTCAGGCGAGTTTGCTGGCCAATCAAGCACAGTGATACTGTGGTTATTAAACCAGGTATTGGTACTTTTAGCAGTGTGGACAGGTTCCAAGTCCTGCTGGAAAATAATAATTCCATCTCCAAAAAGCTTGTTGGCAGAGGGAAGCATGAAGTGCTCTAAAATTTCCTGGTAGACGGCTGCGCTGACTTTGGATCATGTCCATGTCCTGGATACGTCTGTGTGTGGTGGTTTTTGAAGCACTGACTCCAGCAGCAGTCCACTCCTTGTGAATTTCCCCCAAATTCTTGAATGACCTTTTCTGGACAAACTTTTCAAGGCTGTGGTTATCCCTGTTGCTTGTGCACCTTTTTCTACCACACATTTTCCTTCTCAACCATTAATATGCCTGGATATAGCACTATGTAAACAGCCAGCTTCTTTAGCAATGACCTTTTGTGGCTTACCCTTCAGGTGAAAGGTGTCAATGACAGCCTTCTGGACAACTGTCAAGTCAGCAGTCTTCCCCATGATTGTGTAGCCTACTGAACCAGACTGAGGGGCCATTTACAGGCTTAGGAAACCTTTGCAGGTGTTGATTAGGTGATTAGAGTGTAAGACTGTGAGTGTACAATGTTGAACTTTTTCACAATACTCTAATTTCCTGAGATACTGACTTTTGGGTTTTAATTTGCTGTAAACCATAATCATCGACGGTAAAAAAAATAAATGCTTGAAATAGATCATCTGTGTGATGAATTTATATTACAGTCATGGCCAAAAGTTTTGAGAATGACACAAATATTATATTTTCACATGATCTGCTGCCCTCTGGTTTTTATGTGTGTTTGTCAGATGTTTTTATCACATACAGAAATATAATTGCAATCATATTATGAGTAAAAAAAGCTTATATTGACAGTTAGAATGAGTTAATGAGTCAATATTTGCAGTGTTGACCCTTCTTCTTCAGGACCTCTGCAATTCTCCCTGGCATGCTCTCAATCAACTTCTGGACCAAATCCTGACTGATCGCAGTCCATTCTTGCACAATCAATGCTTGCATTTTGTCAGAATTTGTAGGTTTTTGTTTGTCCACCCGTCTCTTGATGATTGACCACAAGTTCTCAATGGCATTAAGATCTGGGGAGTTTCCAGGCCATGGACCCAAAATCTCTATGTTTTGTTCCCTGAGCCATTTAGTTATCACCTTTGCTTTATGGCAAGGTGCTCCATCATGCTGGAAAAGGCATTGTTGATCGCCAAACTGCTCTTGGACGGTTGGGAGAAGTTGCTCTCGGAGGACATTCTGGTACCATTCTTTATTCATGGCTGTGTTTTTAGGCAAGACTGTGAGAGAGCCGATTCCCTTGGCTGAGAAGCAACCCCACACATGAATGGTTTCAGGATGCTTTACAGCTGGCATGAGACAAGACTGGTGGTAGTGCTCACCTCGTCTTCTCCGAATAAGCTGTTTTCCAGATGTCCCAAACAATCAAAAAGGGGATTCATCAGAGAAAATGACTTTACCCCAGTCCTCAGCAGTCCACTCCCTGTACCTTTTGCAGAATATCAGTCTGTCCCTGATGTTTTTTCTGGAGAGAAGTGGCTTCTTTGCTGCCCTCCTTGAGACCAGGCCTCGCTCCAAGAGTCTCCGCCTCACAGTGCGTGCAGATGCACTCACACCTGCCTGCTGCCATTCCTGAGCAAGCTCTGCACTGCTGGTAGCCCGATCCCGCAGCTGAAACACTTTTAAGAGACGGTCCTGGCGCTTGCTGGTCTTTCTTGGGCGCCCTGGAGCCTTTTTGGCAACAATGGAACCTCTCTCCTTGAAGTTCTTGATGATGCGATAGATTGTTGACTGAGGTGCAATCTTTCTAGCTGCGATACTCTTCCCTGTTAGGCCATTTTTGTGCAGTGCAATGATGACTACACGTGTTTCTTTAGAGATAACCATGGTTAACAGAAGAGAAACAATGATGCCAAGCACCAGCCTCCTTTTAAAGTGTCCAGTGGTGTCATTCTTACTTAATCATGACAGATTGATCTCCAGCCCTGTCCTCATCAACACCCACACCTGTGTTAATGGAGCAATCACTGAAACGATGTTAGCTGGTCCTTTTAAGGCAGGGCTGCAATGATGTTGAAATGTGTTTTGGGGGATAAAGTTCATTTTCTAGGCAAATATTGACTTTGCAAGTAATTGCTGTTAAGCTGATCACTCTTTATAACATTCTGGAGTATATGCAAATTGCCATTATAAAAACTGAAGCAGTAGACTTTGTAAAAATTAATATTTGTATCATTCTCAAAACTTTTGGCCATGACTGTATATATGAGTTTTACTTTTTTTATTAAATTACTGAAATAAATTAACTTTTCTAATTTATTGAGATGTGCCTGTAATTGGACGCTGCTCACTAATCTAATGTGTATAATGTGCATGTTTTCAACGCGTCTGATCCTTTGTTTTACTACTAGGTGCTATGAGGTGTCCACACATTAGCAACATACAGTACGGGAATAATAGGTCTATGCAGTGCATAAATACTTATGGTATATGCTGCTCTAATAATTCTGACATATTATACCCAAATTAAACGGCTTATATTTGCTTATTACAGCAATTGAAATATGACTATGCAAATGTCTGTTTTTGAATGAAGAATCTTGTGCAAGGCATAGCCTGAAGGGGAGGCATGAAGATGATAGAAGTGGTAGCTCTGGCAGTGAGAATGGTTGCAGTCCTCGTTGTGGCAAGCAGTTATGGGAGGGGCTTAACCCTTCTTCCCCTGGGGGCATATCCTGGATTTTAGGGTATCTTGCAAGGTAGTGGCTGGGATTCCCTTGGTGTTAAATGAGCTGTGGGGTGGAAGGCAGGAGAACAGGTCCTGTGTTGGATATGGAGGCAATGACCATGCCAATTTAGTCTCACTTTTTTTAGTTACATTATATAGTTTTATAGTTTATTAGTTATAGTCTCACTTTTGCTGTGTATAGGGGGTGGAAGTGATAATAGTCCCATCTAAGACTTTAACTATGACATTCAATCTCCCCAATTTACCAAAGGTGTGCACTTTCTCCCAATATTTTTCTGCAAAGCCCAACTGAGGGATACAGTCCTAGAATGGATAGTCAGCCCATCTCACTAGTGCGAAGGGCACCAGAAGCAATATAACCCAAATCATGTGCAGTGAAGCCTACAGCCATATTTGTGTATTACCTTTCATTGACTTTCTGTCCATGCAGTGGACCCTTAATGGTCCTCAACCTTCTGTAAAAAGTCTGTCTTCTCTCCCTCAGAAGTTGGATCTTAGCACAGTTTCTTTTCTGTCAGCTTTACACTTGCAGAGATGGTGTCACCCTGTAGAAGAATTCTTTTCTCCTGCTTTAGCTTTATACAAGTCCTCTCTCTCTGTTTATTTACAGGGTGGTTGTAACCATGGAAACGAGCAGTGTACAATGTGATGGAAAAATTAATCCAGCCAGCAAAGGAGACAATATGGGCAATCACAATACATTAGTAAGTGGCTTGTATTAACTTTCTTTACATAATAAATACTATTTGCTGAAGTGACACAACCCCTTTAAGGGCTACCAGTTAACTAATACCTACCCTTATACAGCCATTTGGAATACAGATTGCATAATGAAGTCACATTATATATTGTTATCAACTGAAGCCTCAGTGTTCATTAACCCTCATGCAGTACCCAAGTACAGGGGATATCTGCAAATGGTTTGTTCTTTATTTATTGTTATGAAGTGTAATGTTACTCTGTGCCATGTATGGTTCGTAGCATAGCTATGCATGGTGTAGGCACAGCCAAGGTTAACTGATACTGGACCAGGCCTCATTGGAGCTTAGGTTGTGGGCTGGCTCCACCCACTCACATGCATTGATGTTGGCATGTCAGCGTATTCTGTCAAGATATAGGCACAGAATCCAGACAGAGTCCACAACATAGCCTTACACCCACCTTCTTCATCATGATCTTGCTCTTTTCCCAGTTTACAGAAAGTTACATGGTCTATCAGAGAATAGCTCAGGAGGAAGTTGGCCTTGCAGAAGATAGAACCCTTGCACTGGCACAGTGTGTATAAATAGTCTAGATTCCAAAAAATGTCATGAGAAACTGTTAGGGGATCCTCTGGGCATATAAATATATCTCAGGTGCCCTATGCTATGGCAGTGGGGACAATTCTATTATACAGTGGTTACTAGTCATATGTATCATTCAGCCAGAGCTGCATCTGCAGTGAACATCTTGCCGCAGATGTGTGGGGAGTGGAGCATTATATATACCATCACTACAGGTGAGCATTATAATACAAGGGAGGAGAGCATTATATATATATATATATATATATATATATATATATTACAGGGGGCATTCTACTACAGGGTGAGAAAGCATTATATATACTACCACTACAGGAGGATATTATACTGTAGGGAATGAGAGTATTATACATACTAGCACTACAGGGGGTCATTATACTACAGGGAACATTATAGGGGAGCATTATACTGCATACAGGGCATTATATTATTGGGGCACTACAGGAGACATTATACTACAAGAGGAACTATGGAGGGGACATTATACATAATGGTCCTACATGGGGAGCATTATAATGCGGGCCGGAGCACTACAGGGGGCATTATAATACAAGCTGGAGTTCTACAAGGGGCTGTAAAATACAGTTGTTCTACAGGTGTCACATTATACATGTGGGCACTGCAGGGGGCATTATATGTACTTGCACTGCAGGAGGCCTTATACATATGGGCACTACAGGGGGCATTGTAACTACAAGGCTCATTATAACTACAAGGCTCATTATAACTACAGGGATCACTGCAGCAGAGTCTTATTAGTACTGTGGGCTCTATACAGGTGCCTTATAGATTAACTGTATCACTATTGGGGGTTTTAAAGGTGTGCCTTATACAGAGGCCTAGTTACTGTTGGAGGAACTATTGGGGGCCTTATTTCTACTAGGAGCCCTATGGGGGCATTAATAATAGTTGGAATACTGTCACTTTGTTGGCATTATTATTATTGGGCACAACATGGAGGGTATTACTACTAATGGGGGCACTCTTGGGAAGCATTGTTGATATTGGGGTACTGTAGGAGGCAGTCTGGGAGCACTATTACTATACTATGTTATTTCTGCAGTATAGTATTGGGGGCATGGGGGAACACAGCAGGCATGGTCTTGGAAGTAGCAGCAGGATAACACTGTTGGGGCACCAGGAGCGGGTGAACAATGAGTGAAGAACCTAAGATGTCTGTATGGCAAACTCTACAGAGATGAAACACAGCTGAAAGAAGTTGTCAAGGTGATCCGACCTCTGAATGAAGAAGATGAGAAAAGAGAATTTCTACATCAGAGGAGACATTACTGGATGTAATAGGTATGTGGTGCTGTGTTCTTCTGTATGTTTTTTAACACTGTAGGGCTGAGGGGGAAGGGTTGGATTGAGACTTAGGCACGGGGGGTGTTGCAAATTCAATTTTTGTATTCATAGCAGCTAGCTCCACCCCTACGTTCAGCATATCCAAACTGTAGTTCATTTTTATGCTTCTGTTTTTACTTTTTAAGGTAACCTATTTTTATTTATCACATTTTTTAAATGGATGGCAGCTGTATTTAAAAGAATATGAATTCTTTTAGGAAGATTTATCAAAACTGGTGTAAAGGAAAACTGACCTTTCATTTTTCAGAGCTCCGTTGAAAAATTAAAGGTAGAATCTGGTTGCTATAGACTAAGACAGTTTTAATAAATCCTCCCCTAGATATCTTTGCTCAAATGATATAGTTGTTTTTGTTTCAATTGCTTTGTTTTGTACATCTTGAACCAAATTCTGTTTTTGAAAAATGAAGACAACAAATGGTAAGTGTGAAAATGTCTTTTATCAAAAATCACAAAAGTGAGCATTCATTTTATCATTAATTACATGTAATATTGTTATCCTCAAAGCAGATCAATTTTGTTCCTCCATTCTTGTTGACAGTGTATCTTGTATACATGCTTGGAAGGTACTAAGATCTAGCACTAGAACAGCACTATAGAATGGCTGTCAGTTTGCCATATACCATAGTCAACACGTGAGTGCCTAAGGGCCAGCAGCACAGTTCCCTAGAATGTCTAGGGTTTAAGGCAGCATTCATTCAATGCCTTATGGTTTTTGTTTTGCTTAAGTTAAGATCTTTCACTCGAGCCCCAAAGGTTAATTGGAAGCAATGAAAAATGTGTTCACATTCTTTGAACTCAGCACAGACCATAGAAAGAGACTCTTCTTGCAAGTTTTACAAATTAAAAATTTTTGGATGTCTTTATCACAAGCTGTCCTGCTAAAGATTAGCTCCTTTTTAACCCTTTCTGGCAGTTTACTGTTCATTCTCCTCCTACATATAGAATATGTATATGATCCTATGGTTACTTGTCAGTATAAAATATTTCACATTCTACACGAATCACTCCCTTTTACAGAATTTCTATGAACTATAAGATCATTCATTTTAATACTTTAACGTACACTATAACCAACAGATTTGTAAAGACGTGTGCGTTCTATGTGATAAGTCTGCAAATAAATAATTAGAACGCTAAAAAAGGGTCAAAAATAATAAATGTTTATTCAAGAACCAAGGAATATATTAAAGGGGTATTCTCATCTTAGACAATGGGGGCATATCGCTAGGATATGCCCCCATTGTCTTATAGGTGCGGGTCCCACCGCTGGGACCCGCACCTATATCCAGAACGGAGCGGGGAGCGCTGCGCCTGGAGGACATGTTTATATAACATAGAAACGCGTCGAGCCGTGAACCTAAGATACGGCTGGCGGGCTCCTGTAAGAATCAGGAATGCCCGGACAGCTGTTAGCAGTTTCTGACTTTACGTCTGGGGTATTTAACTGCAGAGCGGGCTTACCACGGCCACTAACTGCAGTGTATTCAGTGTGGATGTGGTCTTGAGGATTGCACAGTGCATTGATACATTAATTGCCCAACTGGCGATACACTATATGGGTATCTGCACTGTATGACCACTCCACTCTGTAAGTGGGGCTACTATGAACATAGTTGCTTTGGACTACTACAGACGGGCTATTCAGCTATAGTTACAGTGGTGATATATCACCAGCCTGATAGTTGGCGACTGTTGTGGGTACTTGGTATCACATCACAGTGATATCTTTTTTGAAGCCTCACAGCAGTGGCAGCATGATCCACTACAGGCACACATGTCTGGATTGTGTAGTCTTGATAGCAACCCCACTCAGATTGTCTAGGGATCTTGTTTTGGGAATCCCCACACACATTATTAAATATATTTCTTGGTTCTTGAATAAACATTTATTATTTTTGACCCCCTTTTTTAGCGTTCTAATTATTTATTTGTAGACTTAATACTTTAACGTAGCCAGAAACTCTAATTTGCTTTCTGGATTTGTGTCAGAATTGTATTACTGGAGATGGAGTTTCTTATTGTTTTCCACTGATGACCTGTCCTCATGAACTGCTATCTTCAGGGCTCCTTGCAGCTTACCAATCCCAGCACTGTCCATTATATAATGACTGTGCTTGGTATTGTAGCTCAGTCCCATTTACAGCACCTATTCCCTGTGACCGATGAACAGGGCATCACTGGTCTAGGAAGAGGCAGCAGTGCTCACTGGAGTGCTGCGGCCTCTTCAAACAGCTGACTGGCAGGGGGTGCCAGGACTCGGGCCCACACCGATCACATACTGATGGCCTATCCTGAACATAGGTCATCAGTATAAAACATTTGGAAAACCCCTTTAATCGACTCCACCTGAATTTTCTAAAAAGAGAATTCTGAATCTGAATTTATGACAATTAAATTTGGGCAGATTTCTCAAAATGGCATCAGCTATTTATCAGAAAACAGGGACGATGAAGAAGGAGGGTGGTGTGTATATACACACTGGCAGGCATTTTCTGTCAAAAAGTGAAACATTTTCAGACTATTTTTTTTCAACATAAAAAATCCTACAGTGCACTTTGTTTTTAAAAAGGTTGTTTGTTACCACTAGCAGCGTTTACCCATAGTCATATATGTCACTGTCATTTTATGATTACTAAAGCAGTCCTAGGAGACTCCAGAATGTCATCCACGACTGGTCAGGGCTCTTGGAGCACTCGGACCAGAATGAAATCACTTAACTGATTTGGCTATATTGAATCCAAATGGAATTTTAAGAAATTCACTCACCACTACTTACTTGATCTACTCCTGAGTATGGCAGCACCCTTAGTACAATCATTTTTATATTCACTACCAAAGCGGTTGTGGTTCTTAACTGCATTGCAGGTGCCTTTATGTAATAGATATTGGGGCTAATAAAGTGTCAACCATTTTAGTGCATGTTGTGGCATCCAAAGCCATTGTCACTTTTCTTTTCCCTCAAAGGAGTGGGATTCATCCGTCATAGTAGATATTTTATTTTAGTTTTGCTAATATTTATCATGGCCCCAAATTGCAACAATCTATAGAACATTTAAGGGATTTTATTGTTTTTAATGTGTTTTAATGTTTTTAATATTTTAATGTTTAGTTAATGATACTTTATGTGTACAGTCAACTATAATTGGATATTTCTATGTAATATTAGGGTGTCACAGACTATAAAAAATGTAAATGCTTTATTTTTATATCGCTGCATTAATTAATAATATGTTACTAAAATACTTTTCTGGTATTGTAGGGTGAAGACATCGGATGCTTAGGCCAATTTACACAGATGTAGGTGTCATGCACAAGGCATTTTAAAGTTGCAATCTGAAAGAAACGCATATAAGCATTCTCCACTGAATGTTGTATTACAGAGGAGCTTTGTTCTTGGGTATAATACTTCTGTAACAATCTGTGCATGAGGTCATAGTTCCAAGAAATGTGGACATCATGGTTCATAAAAACTCTGTTACTATAGATATTAAATGTTCTGACTTTAATAAAAAAAAATCTGTGTAATCTACATAGTACAGTAACCTCTCTAAAAGACCACCATTTTCCATGACAGATTTTCAGTCTCACCATATATTGAGCACTCTTTGAGAAGATAATTTTTCAGTGCCATTTTGGTCAACTTAAAGAGGTTTCACTGTATTTTTTGCTTCCTATGGACCCATTCAAGAAATTGAACAAAGAACTGAATAAACAATGTCTAATGTTATAAGTACTATCTATATCTAAAATGTCTAGCTAATAAGAGGTGGTAAATCTCTTAAATTATTTTTTTCATTCATTTGTTCATTCACTCATTTAAAAATATAGCATTATAAAGTGGAATATAAAAAGTTGACTTACTGTTTCTTGTAATAGGATTGCATAGACTGTAATATTGATTAAATTGTAGTACCACATCTCAATGGCAGGTGGTCTAAAAATTATTAGATATTTCTGTATATTTTGAAGGTATATATGAAATGGGATAAATCATTACACTATTTCATTGTGATTGGCATCCCCCATTTTACTAATCAGTTTACCACACACACACTCACATTAACACTCTGTTTCTGTTGATGTACTTTCTTTTTTTGCTTTCGAGTCTTCTGTAGCACTTCCACAGGCCACTACAATGTTCATGACACTACTGGCATGTCCAGGTCTTTCTAGTTTATCCATTAAGGATCGTGCCTTTCTAGAATGACCATATAAACTCTTTGATCTAGGAGAAGCAAAGTCAAAATTCCTATCTGACTTTACAGAGAGTAGGTTTTCTGTCTTTTCGGGGAAAGGTACACAAGGGAAGGAGGCACTGTTTCCTATTTCTCCAACATCACTTTCATCTTCTGTATCTGTTAGCAATGGTTTAAGCTCAGCCTGGACTTCAGCTTCTGAATCAATGTTGGGAAGTTCTGGATTGTCCTTGCAAGAAGCATCCTGATAGCTGAACTGGTTGGCCCAGTCTTCTACTGAAGTTGGACAAATTTGGTCCATAATTGTGCTATACTCAGTTGTCCAGTTATTAACACCACCAACTAGTTTACCAGCCTGGGTAAATATATAACTTCTAGATTTTGTCATAGTTGTTTGACAAGTGTTATATGACTGGCCAGGATAATATCTTGCAGCTTTTGATTTCTCTAAGGGGTAGGATATTGTGGCTTCTAGTTTTGTCCTTTCAACTTTTAAATGAGAGTTGGGAAAGTCAGGAGATGGAACGTTTATAAGTGACTGACCATTTATGATAACATCATTTTGCACAATTGTTTCTCCATCAGTGTCTTCCTTGCTCACTTGTTGATTATCGCATTCTGGAGTCCACGTATCAATACAAGAAACTGGTCTTGTAGTTTGTGACACAATTCCTAAAGTCAGTTTACTCAAATCTTTAGTGGCAACAGCATTAGCACTTGAAGCATAACGTAGACTGGCCTGCCGTGGAACTAACTGGGCTTTTTGATCATTTTCACCTTCTGTTTTCATCCCAAAAGAGTAAGCTTTTCTTCGTAATCCCAATGCAGGTGACATTGACCCTGTGCTGTCATCTCCTGCTACTTCATCTCCCTCTCCATGGTATTTATATATGCTGTTGCCATCAGAACTGTTCACACTGCCTTGTCTTAGAAGATAGGCTGCATCACAGACTGAGGAAGCACGTGAGCGTATGTGAACTAATTCAGACTTGTCTATTCCAACAAGTTTTTCAAGTGCATTCACCATTCTACCAGAAAGTTCTTCCAGCTGAGAAAGACGAAGATCCACTGTTTGCAGAGAGGCCTTCATGAAATGCTCCCGCTCATTGACTTCTTCCAACCTCATGGACATATTTTCAACTCTGTAAAATGAAACATAAAAATATTTACAAATCAAATAGCTATTATCTAAGCTCCTATACCAGTCGTGGTGGTGTTAACCAAGAAATAATGTAATGATTACTGCTTCTGGTATATTTTGGAAGTCAGTGAAGGACATTAAAGGGGTTGTCTCACTTCAGCATATGGCGTTTATCATGTAGACAAAGTTAGTACAAGGCACTTCCTAATCTATTGTCCATATTGCTCCCTTACCTGTCTGTCCACAATATGGCACTGCTACAGGCATCGCTTTGTTGTTTTGGCAATCAGCTCCGCTGACAGTGGGGCTGCTTGACCTATCAGGGAACTGGGACGAGGGACCAATTAGATTCTGTGCCGGTGTCACTTGCTTCCTGAGACAGATGCTGGACGCTGGTGCCTGTGATTGGTTTTCTAAACCTCACTAACTAGATGTGTAATTGCTACTTAAATCACTGACCTGACCTTTTGCCATTTCTTTGACATTGGCTCTGATTACAGATTTTGCCTCTAACATGACCTCCTGGTATTTTGTCTCTGATATTATCTCCTGGTTTCACTTTGCTGCGTATTTGTGTCTGATTTTGGATCCTGATCTGGTCCTGGTTTTGCCTGTCTGTTTTTCACCTCTTTCTGTTTTGCTACTCTTTTCCCATTTTTGTTTAGGTCCCTGCACTTAGCTAGAAAGGGATTGTCCTCCAGTTGTGGGCTGTCACATCGGATGGGTCATGCAAGTAGGTAGGGACAGCAGTTTAGGTGAAGTACAGGGCCGCACTGTTCCCTACCCTTTCATGGCAAAGAAATTGTAAAACAGATTTCAGAGTTTATGATGAGTATTGGGGGGCAAAAAAATGTTGGGGTGTCAAAACAGTGTCTCTGGAAATACCTTTCAGACGTAACCCGAATCCGCTCATTGTTTGATGACTGCTGCTCATCTTCCTTCTCTTGAAAGTATTCCTCTACACATTGTTCTTCAAACTCATAGAGTTTTTTTAGTTCTTCTTCATTTAGAAACAGCTCTGCAAGGTTAAAGGCACATTCACTGTAACAATCAACAAAGTATTTGATGCCTTTAATGAACCTGACACTAGGTTGGGGACCATAAACCAGCAGCATGTTGTTATGCAGCTTTGGGTTTAGTGTTCCAAATACTTTAATGTGAAAACTGGCCTTTTCTGTATTGTGTAGGAAAAGAACTTATAACTTACCGGAGATATTCTTAAATAAAAAAGAAACATTTTCTGCATTACAAAGCTGTTCAGGATTCTTGGAATATAAATATATATACAGTGTCGGACTGGGGTGCCTAGGGCCCACCAGTAAAATATATTTTGGGGCCTACCGTATGGATACATTCACATATTACCTGCTCACACAACAGCAAGATGCTACCAGATGATTGAATAGGGGTCCCTGCAGCAACTTTGAGAAGGTAGGTCCTGGGGAGAAGAGGACACTGGTGGCTTTCCTCTATACCTAGAAGTCATCTCAGCTCTGATCGTGTCTATAATAATAAACTGGGGAGTTTCTTTAATAATCTATCAAGTGTTTTATATGAATATAGGCTGGTTGAGGTGCTGTGGGACAATAAGGGGACCACCTAGCTCAGGGGCCCATTTTTTAATTATTTTTTATATTATTTTATTTATTTTTATTTTTTGTAATTTATACAATCAACTGTGCCAAAATTAACATTTTATTTGTTCAGGCCACCTAATAATAATAATTTATTATTTATCTATATAGCACGAAAATATTCTGAAGCACTTTACAATTATCGGTATAGAAACCCTTTTACTCGGGTAGAGGATCGGGCCAATTATTGAGAATGAATAATGTGAATGCTCCTTATAGTTAAGTGCCCTGTGTGCAGTGCATTTGGAAAGTCTATACACCCTTCCATTTTTTTCACATTTTGTTATGTTGCAGCCTTGTGCTAAAAAAAAAAAAATAATCACGTTTTCCCCATCAACCTGCACTCAAGAAATGTTTGCAAATTTATTAAAAAGGAAAAAATAAAATTTTGCATGGACATAAGTAATCAGACCCTCTGTTATGACACTTTAAATTTAGCTCTGTGGGCCTCCCATTTCCCTTGATCATCTTTGAGATGTTTCTACACCTTGAGTCCACCTGTGATAAATTCAGATGAATGGACATAGCCACAACATAACAAAATGGGAAAAAAGTGAAAGGGTCTGAAGACTTTCAGAATTCACTGTAAGGGCTCATTTACATGACCATATGGGCTCCGTACCCGTGTTGCGCACTGTAAATAGCGGTCCCCAAAATATGGGCACTGACCGTGTGAAATCTGTGCTGTGGACCCATTGACTTAAATGGGTCAGCAATCTGCAAGATAAAGCAAAAGGCAGAACATGTCCTATCTTTTGTGGTGAAGAGGCACGGACCCGAAAACCCATTGAAGGGCTTCTGAGTGTTTTCGTGATCTTCCGATCTGTGCCTCCGCACCACAAAAGATAGGACATGTCCTATCTTTTGCCGTATCTTGCCGATCGTGGATCCATTCAAGTCAATGGGTCCACACCACAGCACGGTGTTCACACGGCCGTTGCCTGTGTATTGCGGACCAGCTGTTTGCAGTCCGCAATATAGGCATGGCAGACATACAGTAGTCTGAATGGGGCTTAAGGTTGCTGCTGACCCAACTAACGCGCAAAGGCCGAACTCATCTTTCAATACAAAATCAAAATCGTAATTTGTGTGGAGCACATTACCCTGTGTAAACAGGCATGTGCTGCAGACAAACAATACAATTGTACAGGATATGGTCATTCATATGACTGCAGATGCAGCCATTGCTGCATGCAATAAACTTCTTCCTTTCCCTGCTCTATCATAAGAAACAAGTAAACTGACAAATAAACAAAACAAATGAACAAATAATGAGACAAACTGAGAGAAATCCCTGCCCACAAAAGCTTACAATTTAAATGGAGTGGGTGGAGTGCCAAAGTAGATACATGATTTTTGCCCAGGGTGTTGGTATGATAAATATAGATAAAGCAGCATGAACCTGTCTCTCAGCCAGTATCTAAGCAAAAACATTTAAAGTGCAGAGTGACAAGTGTAGTTGAAGATAGGATGAAGTGCAGATGTCTCTGACCATGTCAGGTTGTGTATAGGCCATGGACTACGGTTAGGCTTTAGCACAATAAAAAGTGTATAGCTATTGCCACAAATGATTAAAAAAAATAGAATACCTGGAGTAATGCACACCATTACGCACTGCTCAACACTGAAATTGCAACACTGAGAAGAAAAAGTTGTGGAAGTATGGAAATCACAGGATCGATCAACATGTTAATGATATGCAAATGCTAAAAACTGATAACGAGCCTGGAGGGTCTTAGTTAAATTTAAGAAAGGTGAAAAGAATGACATTTATTTAGTATTGAGAAGAGACGTTTAAGGGGGGATATAATTAACTTATACAAATATATAAATGAGCCATACAAAAAATATGGTGAAAAACTGTTGCATGTAAAATCCCCTCAAAAGACAAGAGGGCACTGCCTCCAACTGGAGAAGAAAAAGTTCAGTCTCAGAAGCGACAAAGTTTCTTTACTATAAGAACTGTAAATCTGTGGAATGGACTTCCTCAGGACGTGGTCACAGCAGTGGACAGTTTTAAAAAGGGTTTAGATTAATTCTTAAACGTGAATGAGTCTCACTCCCTTTCTGGAAGCGCTCACTAGTATGCATTAGGTGCCAGGAGCGGGAAAAAATTGCTGCAAGCGCTTCCCCTCCCTGGTCTTCTTGCTCGTGCTGCGTTCCACTGTCCTGACCCCATACTGTGTCATTACGTAGTGCGCACACTATGACCTGATGCTGCATTCAGTCAGGTGACAGTGCAGCGTGGGCCTGGAGAAGACAGGGGAGCACGACTTCTAAAGAGACCGCCTGAGCAGATCCGCGGCGCAGCAGAGGTAAGCGAAGTTTTTTATTTTAGTCTGATGGGGGTCTGAAAGAAAAGGGCTGATCTGAGGTCTGATGGGGGTCTGAAAGGGCTGATCTGAAGTCTGATGGGGTCTGAAAGAAAAGGGCTGATGGGGTCTGATGGGGATCTAAAAGAAAAGAGCTGATCTAAGGTCTGATGGTAGTCTAAAAGAAAAGGGATGATCTGAGGTCTGATGGGGGTCTGAAAGAAAAGGGCTGACGTGGGTCTGATGGGGGTCTAAAAGAAAGGGGCAAATCTGAGGTCTGATGGGGGCCTGAAAGAAAAGGGCTGATTGGGTTCTGATGGGGGTCTGAAAGAAAAGGGCTGCTCTGAGGTCTGTTGGGGGTCTGAAAGAAAAGGGCTGTTCTGAGGTCAGTTGGGGGTCTGACATGGAGGGCTGGTGGTGTTCTGACATGGAGGGCTGATATGGATGTCTGATGGGATGTCCTGATATTTATGGGGGTCTGGTCTGAGAATCTGATAAAAAATATATTTTTCTTATTTTCCTCCTCTAAAATCTGGGGTGCATCTTATCATCGGGTGCGTCTTATAAAGCATAGTATTAACTATGTAACCAGGGGCGGTCTTGGGCACCACGCATCCTATGCATTTGCGTAGGGCCCCCGGCGTCCAAGGGGGCCCCCACGCTCTTCTCTTGTGCCGGTGCCCAAGACCGCCCGCAGAGGGAGATGAGCGCTTCCATTGTGGAAGCGCTCATCTCCATAGTCATGCCTGTATTGTACTGGGGCAGGGGAGGGAGAGGCGTCTCCCCTGCCCGTTCCTCTGATAGGCTGCAGGCACTGGGCCTGCAGCCTATCAGAGGCCGGCTCAGGCGGCGCGATGACGTCATCGCGCCGCCTGAGCCGTACAGCGCGGGACACAGGCCGGAAGAGGCCTGCATCGCATCGCTGCCAGCACCATGGAGGTAAGTATAAGTGTTAATTTTTTTTATTTTTTTTTTATTGTAGCAGTCACCGACCGGAGCTCAATTGGGGGCACTGGGGGCATTTTGGGGGCATTTTTACTGGCACATGGGGGCACTGGGGGCATTTTACTGGCACATGGGGGCACTGGGGGCATTTTACTGGCACATGGGGGCATTTTTACTGGCACATGGGGGCACTGTGGGCATTTTACTGGCACATGGGGCACTGTGGGCATTTTTACTGGCACATGGGGGCACTGTGGGCATTTTACTGGCACATGGGGGCACTGTGGGCATTTTTTCTGGCACATGGGGGCACTGGGGGCATTTTTACTGGCACATGGGGGCACGGGGGGCATTTTTACTGGTACTGGGGGCATTTTTACTGGCACATGGGGCACTGGGGGCATTTTACTGGCACATGGGGGCACTGGGGGCATTTTACTGGCACATGGGGGCATTTTTACTGGCACATGGGGGCACTGTGGGCATTTTACTGGCACATGGGGCACTGTGGGCATTTTTACTGGCACATGGGGCACTGGGGGCATTTTTACTGGCACATGGGGGCATTTTTACTGGCACATGGGGGCACTGGGGGCATTTTTACTGGCACATGGGGGCACTGAGGGCATTTTACTGGCACGGGGCATTTTTACTGGCACATGGGGGCACATGGGGGCATTTTTACTGGCACTGGGGCATTTTTACTGGCACTGGGGGCACTTCTTACTGGCACATGGGGGCACTGGGGGCATTTCTTTATGGCATGGGAGCACTAGGGGCATTTTTACTGGCACTGGGGGCACTTCTTACTGGCACATGGGGGCACTGGGGCATTTCTTACTGGCATATGGGGGCACTGGGGGCATTTCTTACTGGCACATGGGGGCACTGGGGGCATTTTTACTGGTACTGGGGGCATTTTTACTGGCACATGGGGGCACTGGGGGCATTTTTACTGGCACATGGGGGCATTTTTACTGGCACATGGGGGCACTGGGGGCATTTTTACTGGCACATGGGGGCACTGGGGGCATTTTTACTGGCACATGGGGGCACTGGGGGCATTTTACTGGCACAGGGCATTTTTACTGGCACATGGGGGCATTTTTACTGGCACATGGGGCATTTTTACTGGCACATGGGGGCACTGGGGGCATTTTTACTGGCACATGGGGCACTGGGGCATTTTTACTGGCACTGGGGGCACTTCTTATTGGCACATGGGGGCACTGGGGGCATTTCTTTATGGCATGGGAGCACTAGGGGCATTTTTCTGGCACATGGGGGCACTGGGGGCATTTCTTACTGGCACATGGGGGCACTGGGGGCATTTCTTACTGGCACATGATTTTGAGGGGGAATCAATGGGGGGAACTTCTGGCGCATTATTGGGGCATTTCTTACTGGCACATAATTTGGGGGGCATCTGTGGGTGGGGAGCACTTTTTACTGGCACATTATTAGGGTGAAATTTTGGGGGCACTTCTTACTGGCACATTGGAAACATTATTACTTCTGGGGCACAGTGGGGACATTAGTACTGTGGGGGGCACTATTACTGTGGGGGGCACCCTGGCACAGTATCAGCGCAGTTATTTCTGGGGGAAGGTATGTTCACACTATTACGGGACGGTATTTGCTGGGCGCAGTTATTTTAGGACACTGTGTGCCAATAATTATTGAAGGGCACTATCTGTGTGGTACTAGTGGCACAGTACTGGGGTGGTAGGATGATTTGTCCAGAAGATGGGAGGATGATGGAAAAGTAGTAAACTAAGATTTTTTTCTGTCAAACTGCAGAGATAAGAAATGGCTGAAAAATGGCGTCTGGTCTGAAAGGAGAAGATGAGGAAAGAGAAGATCTACATCCGAGGAGACGTCACTGGATGTAAGAGGTATGAGGAGCTGTATTATACTGGATGTAAGAGGTATGGGGCGCTGTATTATACTGGATGTAAGAGGTATGGGGAGCTGTATTATACTGGATGTAAGAGGTATGGGGCGCTGTATTATACTGGATGTAAGAGGTATGGGGCGCTGTATTATACTGGATGTAAGAGGTATGGGGCGCTGTATTATACTGGATGTAAGAGGTATGGGGCGCTGTATTATACTGGATGTAAGAGGTATGAGGCGCTGTATTATACTGGATGTAAGAGGTATGGGGCTCTGTATTATACTGGATGTAAGAGGTATGGGGCTCTGTATTATACTGGATGTAAGAGGTATGGGGCGCTGTATTATACTGGATGTAAGAGGTATGGGGCGCTGTATTATACTGGATGTAAGAGGTATGGGGCGCTGTATTATACTGGATGTAAGAGGTATGGGGCGCTGTATTATACTGGATGTAAGAGGTATGGGGCGCTGTATTATACTGGATGTAAGAGGTATGGGGCGCTGTATTATACTGGATGTAAGAGGTATGGGGCGCTGTATTAGGCGGGGGGGGCCCAAGCTGAACTCTTGCACCAGGGCCCATGAGCCTTTAGCTACGCCCCTGCAGCCCAGCCAATAGAGAGCTGGGAGTCTGGGACACGCCATAGGCGTGTGTCATTGGGGGGGGCGTGTCATCAGAGGCCGTGTCATCAGGGGTGTGAGGTGTCATTGGGGGGGGGCCCCCAGACATAACTTCGCTTAGGGCCCCAGAAATGCCAAGACCGCCCCTGTATGTAACTATGATAGAACAGTAAAGATTTCTATTGAATGACTGCAAGCTGAGATACAGATAGGAGTTGATACATAAAGGATGTTGTATACCATTTCATTAAACAAAATAAACCATCATTCCAGCAAGACACAGGAAGGATGGTGTTGTTATGATTTGGAAGGCTTTTTTAACTTACTCAGCCCTCTGTCGCGCTCATCCTGTTCTCCTTCTTGTCCTTTTTTGCAGCGGCAACAAAGGCGCTTCAGAATAATGTAGAGGTGGCTAAAGATGATCATTGGAGGTGGTAAAACGGGTCGGTCATGGAATGTCATAATGAGCTGATACCGCTGGAACTTCCACACCTGGTTTGAAATTGATTTTACTTCAAAAAATGTATTGCTGAAAATTAAAAAAAATATTTCATTTTTCCATAGCGTTTCTTACAGCTGACATCATGTATAATATTATTCGAAAATAGCAATAACTGAAGAATTGGTATTATATATATCTAAGTGTGCGTTTCGTGGACTAGAACCCATCAATCTACATGTATGTGGTTTGAAAAGGGCTGACTATTTCTTCATTAGCGCAGTACCTAATGACCCACCAACATCAAAAGCCCATAAATCCTTAGAGCAGTAAAAAAACAAAATCCGAGTGCTTGTCAAAGGCATTGTATTAACTTTCATAAAATGTTTCCTGGTTATAGTAGATGGTAAGGAGTCAATGAACTTTAATACCCTAGGCCCCAAAGTCTGTCTCTGCTCCATAGCCATGATTTTTCTGGCAGGAGAAAGCCATTAAGAGTTATAGTGAGCTGCACTCCACTTTCATTTAGCAAGTAACTGTCTTTACACCGAAGCAAACAGCAGATGGCGCAATGTGACACGAATCCACTGTTTTCTGCCTCCTGAAATGGCTCCATTAGAATCATTAGGCTTAGCTGAGCTGTGCGCTGCTTTCTTAATAAGCTTACACTACCATCTGCTTTCTCTTAAACAGTAACTGCCTGTTTTCTGCGGGTCGCCAAGTAAATTCTAGGAAAAACTGTTAAGTTTGACATTTGGCTCTCCCGTGAAATATAGGGAATGAGTATCATCCATCAGAAGGGATTATCTAGTTTAGAAATGTAAAAACAGTGCAGCATTTTAAAGAAAAAGCTAAATTATTGTTGATTTTAAACCAAGTCCACACATGGCGGAATTTTTCATCTATGGATCTCATTGCAAGTTTGTAGCGTTTCTGCCTCCATAATGTGTTGAGTTTGCTGTGGATTGTGCTGTGAATGAATTTCAAAATTCTGTGAAAAATCTGCAACATATTTGACACATTACACATTTGAAAATCTGCAAAATGCTCATTTTTCAGCTGTGATTTCTGTTTTTGCTACATGGGGAGGGGGTTTCGAAAACCCCTTCCACATGTACTGTAATTTACTGTGGATCTGTCATGCAGAATCTGCTCTACAAATCTTTAGTGTGTAAATACAGCTTTAAAAAAAACTCAGAGCTGCTGCTATTGAAGAGAGCCTTTGAGGAGCTGGAGTGGAGGATGGGAGTGGTAGTGGCTCGGAGTATATGAAGTGTCACAGTGGTTTCCCTCAGGCCATTTCTCCCTAGGGCTGGTGCAGTGAGAGGCACCCTTTCTTCCCATGGGGAACTTTCTGTAGTTGTGACTCCTGCCTGATTGTAATTTGGGGTTCCATTGATGTTGGTGGTTGTATGAATGCCTGGCGGGAGGTGTAATAGTGCGATGGCCAGCATATGGTGTGGTAGAAGTCAGCAAAACAGGCTAGAGGTCTTTTTTCTTGAGTGCAAAATAAGTAAATCCAACCTCTGCCATTCTTTAATTAGTTATGAATGAGCAACCCATATGGAAGAGAGAAGTTGTGTAGCAAAATATAAAGGACTCCAATATTTAAAAAGGATGGGTTTTGGAGGCAGCATTTTCTAGTTACACCTGTCAGTCACTATTTACATGGGTAATGTATATACTGATCTATTTTTGGATCATTTATGTCAGGAGCTGGGCTTTCTCCATCTCTTGTAGGTGTTAGCTGCAAAATACAACTGGCACCCCGCTCTCTCTTCCAGGATCAGAAATATCTCCAATTGCAATCACAGGATGCTGAGTAGTTGCCATGGAAGCCAAGGGCCTTCTTAAGGCCTGCCATGTATCTCTGGCAGGATGTATCGTGTTTCCCCGAAAATAAGACCTATCCCTAAAATAAGCCCTAGTGCTATTTTGCCTTCTTTTTGGAGTAGGCTTAAAATATAAGCCCTACTCCAAAAATAAGCCCTATCTACGTTACTGTATAAAATTAATACAAGTGAGCGCTTCCATTATGGAAGCGCTCACTTGTATATTTTCGCTGCCGGCACCCTATCAGACCTCAGATCAGCCCACCCTGCCCCCATAGTAATAAAATAAAAAACTTCTCTTACCTGTCCTGCGCCGCGGCTCGGCTCCGGGTCCAGCGCTCCACAGGCTTCCAGGGCCGGCGCTGCACTGTCCTGACTGCGTACAGCGTCAGGGCGTAGTGCGCACACTATGACCTGACGCTGCACGCAGTCAGGTGACAGTGCAGCGCCGGCCTCAGAAGCCAGAGGAACAACCGGAGCGGAGCCGTGGCGCAGAACAGGTAAGAGAAGTTTTTTATTTTATTGTTATGGGGCTGGGTGGGCTGATCTGAGGTCTGATGGGGGCACAATGGGCTGATCTGAGGTCTGAAGGGGGCACAGTGGGCTGATCTGAGGCCTGAAGGGGGCACAGAGGGCTGATCGGGGGTCTGATGGGGGCATGCTGATCTGAGGTCTGAAGGGGGCACAGTGGGCTGATCGGGGGTCTGATGGGGGCATGCTGATCTGAGGTCTGAAGGGGGCACAGTGGGCTGATTGGGGGTCTGATGGGGGCACGCTTTAAACCGTGTTTCCCTGAAAATAAGACCTATCCCAAAAATAAGCCCTAACGCTTTTTTTGGAGGAAAAAAAATAATAAGACACTGTCTTATTTTCGGGGAAACACGGTAATAGAAAGTCAGTAAATATCTCCATACTTTGTAATACAAGAATATTACAGTGTATAGTAGAAGATATCAACTGATTGCAGGTTCAAGTCCTCTAAAGGGATTTTAAAAAATGTTTAAACAGTTGAATAAAGTACTTAAAAATATTAAAAATTCAACCTCCTTCACATTGATCAAAATGTTGCATGTATTTCAAGATGGTTTCAATAAAAACTATAGCTCGGTCTGCAAAAAAACAAGCCCTACACAGCTCCATTGGCAGAATCAGAATATGGAGACACAAAAGAATCTTTTTTTCAGTAGTAAAACATAAAAAAAAATATAGATGTTGAATCTGCATAATTGTAATGACCCACAAAATATTGTAATGAACACCATCAAAATGAAACAATACAAACTATGGAGGAATAAGGCCTCATTCACACAACTGTGGGGCTGCCCTGATTGTAGTCTGCAACCCGGGCAGGGCGGCCCCACGGTCATGTGAATGAGGCCTTATTCCTCCATAGTTTGTATTGTTTCATTTTGATGATGTTCATCACAATATTCTGTGGGTCATTACACGCCGGTCTTAATAAGGCCCTGCGCTAGATCCACCAAACTTATGCAGAGGCACCGGCCTCTACATAATTTCGGCGGATCCACTGCCGCTTCTAAATCTATGCCAGCTCCCTTGCTGGCATAGATTTAGACCATTTTCTAGAAAATGATGAATGACTTTTTTAGACCTGGCGTGAGCGGGCAAAAGAACTTTTGCGCCGCAATCTATGCCAGAAATATACCTAATATAAACGCATTTCTGTTAGTAAATATCCCCTTAGTTTCTATTATACAAGTACATCTCAATAAATTAAATCAAAAAGTTTTTTTTGTCAGTAACTCAATTCAAAAAGTGAAACACATATATCATATAGAATCATTACAAACAGAGTGAACTTTTTCAAGTGTTTATTTCTGTTAATGTTGATGATTATGGCTTACAGCCAAGGAAAAGCCAATTTCATTATCTTAGAAAATTAGAATATTATATTAGACCAACTGTAAATGTTTTCTTAAACACAGAAATGTTGGCCAAATAAAAAGTATGTACAGTAAATGCACTCAATACTTGGTTGGGGCATGAATGACTGCATCAATGCGGCGTGGCATGGAGGCAATCAGCCTGTGGCACTGCAGAAGTGTTATGGAAGCCCAGGTTGCTTTGATATCAGCCTTCAGCTTGTCTGCCTTTTTGGGTCTGGTGTCTCTCATCTTCCTCTTGACAATACCCCATAGATTCTCTATGGGGTTAAGATCAGGCGAGTTTGTTGACCAATCAAGCACAGTGATACTGTGGTTATTAAACCAGGTATTTGGTCTTGATAAAACACAGTGGACCTACACCAGCAGATGACATGGTTCCCCAAACCATCACTGATTGTGGAAACTTCACACTAGACCTCAAGCAGCTTCTTCCTCCAGACTCTGGGACCTTTATTTCCAAATGAAATGCCAAATTTACTTTCATCTGAGAACAACACCTTTGCCCATTGAGCAACAGTCCAGTTCTTTTTCTCCTTGGCCCAGGTAAGACGCTTCTGGTGTTGTCCATTGGTCATGAGTGGCTTGACACATCGAATGCGACACTTGTAGTCCATGTCCTGAATATGTCTGTGTGGTGGCTCTTGAAGCACTGACTCCAGCAGTAGTCCACTCCTTGTGAATCTCCCCCAAATTTAGGAAAGGCCGTTTCTTAACAATCCTTTCAAGGCTACAGTTCTCCCTGTTGCTTGTGCACCTTTTTCTACCACCCTTTTTCCTTCCACTCAACTTTCCATTTATATGCTTTGATACAGCACCCTGTGAACAGCCAGCTTCTTTAGCAATGGCCTTTTGTGGCTTACCCTCCTTGTGGAGTGTGTCAGTGACAGCCTTCTGGACATCTGTCAAGTCAGCAGTCTTCCCCATGATTGTGTCATCTACTGAATCAGACTAAGCGGCCTTTTCAAAGGCTTAAGAAGCCTTTGCAGGTGTTTTGGGTTAATTATTCTACTTTTCTGAGATAATGAATTTTGGGTTTTCCTTGGCTGTAAGCCATAATCATCAACATTAACATAAATAAACACTTGAAAAAGTTCACTCTGTTTCTAATGACTCTATATCATATATGTGTTTCACTTTTTGAATTGAGTTACTGGAAAAAAAATTTTTTTGATGATATTCTAATTTATTGAGATGTACTTGTATTTGGGCTAGCATGCACAAATTCCCAACCAAACTCTTTTTAAAGAAGAACTCCTGCAAAAAAATTTTTTCTCTGACCTGTTAGAAAGGTGCATGATATAATCTGTAGTGAATGTCATTTTCTTACCAGAGGCTGAAATTGAGAGTTTCCACCCTCTTCTTATTGTAGCTGGGTCATGTGACCAACTCTCTGACCTCCAACTGACCCAGGACAGCAAGCCAGTCACTTCTCTATTCATTCCTATGAGACTGAAAGTGAGGCTCCCATAGGAATGCATAGAAAATTAGACTTCCTGTCCACACATAAGTCTCTGTGTTAGTTGGTGGGTCTAATTCCTAGTCACATGACACAGATGAGAAACTTCAGGATAATATAACTCAAAAATTCAGCTACTGGTAAGAAAATGACATTCACTACAGATTGCATCATGCACATTTCTAGCAGGACATGGAATAAATATTTTGCAGGAGTTCTTCTTTAAGCTAAGGCTACAACAGACATAGGACAAAAAGTTCAACTACTATTCACATTTGACCTATTCCTGACTTAGCACCTGACATGGTCATAATTGATAACTTACTTGAACACTGCTATTAACAAGTTTACTAAGAGGATGTTTGCCACCAACAAATAACAGGCCATGATTGCTGGGGTGAGCCAAGCACCAGGAATGCAAGGAGGAAGACGTTTCCCATCATCATCATACAGGTTTTCACCACACGGAGCTGCAATATAAAGTAATAACTATCAGCATTACAGTTTTGTCAGGTAGTTTTGTTAATGACACAACATATAGGATATATAAGAAACTACAGCCTTTAGTAAGCCAGTAAAAATAGACTACATCTCTACATTAAAGGGGTTGTTCAGGATAAAGAATGCTGGGCCAATGACTGGCTGTTGCAATCATGTGTGTCAATGAGACATCTTCAGTATAGAACAATAATCATAGACCAATAGGGCACTGGAGTAGCAGCACTGGAGAGATGAAGGATTTATCAGGTAACTAATGCATTTTACTATTATTTTATGCAATTTTCTCCCTTGGTTTGTTTTTTGTTCATCATGGACAATCCCTTCAACTATTTAAATGGGTTGTCTGCACTATACCAAGTGATGGCCTATCCTCAGAGTAGGCGATCAGCAGCTGATTGGTGGAAGTCTGACACAACAATCAATCAAACCCACAACAATCAGTTGTTTGGGTGTAGCTCTGTAGTTTGAAGTTGGTGCTGGAACTAAACAACTCCACCAACCTTGTAGTGGACATAGTATAGTACAGAACTGCAGTAACCAGCCCCATCCACTACACAATGGACAGAGCTGTGTAGTTCCTATGCTGACTTCTGGAGCTACTGCCAAACATCTGGCAGTCGAACCCCGCTGATCACATATTGATGACTTATCCTGAGGATATGCTATCAGTATCAAGGTACCAGAAAACCTCTTAAAGGAAATGTGCAGATAGCATTTTTATGTGGAGCTAGGTTCATATTTCATACTGCACAGAATTAATTTAAAATCTGCCTTCCATTGATTTGAAATTGCATCTTGTTTTTTACATACGGTAGTTTCCACATGTATTCCACTAAATAGGAATAATCCTCTTTTTTAAAGGGGTTGTCCCATGAATAATATTCTATAGTTTTCACGCTAGCACCTGGATCTGAATACTTTTGTAATTGCATGCAATTAAAAAATGTAGCACTGAGCTATTCAATAAAATATACTGTATAGTGTCACCTGCTCTTTGTTTGTTTCTTATTTCTTTACCCTGCTCACTGAGAAGGCCACACATGCTTAGTTTCAACCTTCAACTCCCTCCTGAGCTGTGATAGGGAGAGCTGAGACACACCTCCTCATCTGCAGCAGAAAAGACACTCCCCTTTGTGCTGTCAGCTTGATATAAATCTAGCAGATTAATGAATATGGAAATATCTGGATCCATGTAAGGTTCAGGGCTGGTTCTGGCTTTGTTAGAGACTGTCATGTACTATATGATGTCTGATTCATTTTTTACTTCAATTATGGGATAAGGCCTCTTTCACACTAGCGTTAGTACGGATCCGGCGGGTCCCTTCACCCGCCGGATCCGTACTGAGTAATACAACCTTGTGGATCCGTAATTCCGGATCCGGTTGTATTAGCGTTTAAACGGATCCGGAATAACCTCTATTGAAAGTCAATGGAGGACGGATCCGTTTACAAGTGTGTCCACACCTAACGGATCCGTCCCCATTGACTTGCATTGGGGGTCATTCCGGATCCGTTTAGGTGCGGATAACTAGTACGGAGAGCAAACCGCAACATGTTGCGGTTTGCTCTCCGGTCTGAAGACTGAACGGAATGCTTTCAGGAGCATTCCGTTGTCTTCAGTTCAGTTTTGTCCCCATTGACAATGAATGGGGACAAAACGGAAGCGTTTTATTCCGGTATTGAGCCCCTATGACGGAGCTCAATACCGGAATTCCATAACGCTAGTGTGAAAGTAGCCTAACCCCTTTAAATGTAAATCCACAGAAGAAATCTGAAGGTCAGCCTCAGATTTTTGCCATACATTTTCCAATGGAAAAATACGCTGTGAGCATGTCACAAAAACCTGGAATAAAAACAAGGTACTTACGATTTATTTCCATTGCGTACACTGTTCAGGAAAAAAAAAAAGATAAAATGCATAAGAACAGAGGAATTAATAAACTCATTGTATAAAACACACAGTAAAAAACAAGAAGAAAACATTCAATAAGTAACCCATCTTTGGGATCTGTACTAATCACCGATATACTATGGAGGAATTTATTAAGAATAATGTTTCTTATGCCAGTCTTAATAAAGACATACAGCTCATGGAGCTGATGTAGATTTCTGGTGTAATTTACAACAGTTTTATGGTGCAGGAATTGTTGATTTGTTGAGCTATGTAGGTCCTGACTCTTTGGAAAAGGCCTTATGCACAAAAGCAGAAAATTAGCACAGAATGGGACCTTTTGTGATTTGATGCCATGCTATCACCACTTTTGAGAAGTGGTGGGAAATGTGTGTGGGTAGCTAGGGCAGTAGATGACCAAAAGGTCACACTCTCACTCCAGTAAGGAGGTGGTGAAAAACCTGGAGTGATATGCAATGTTTGATAAATTTGGTGCATGTTACGACATTGCAAAAACTGACTTCAAAATTTCCCCTCATGATTAATCTCCCCCACAGTATTTCCTACAATCAGTCTCCATTCAGGCATTCTCATATCCAATGGCAACTTGTATCGACTTTTTAAAAGAATTATGTTACTATTAGGTCTTTCTATTTTAGTGCACGTTGAAGAAACCAGATTATCACAAAATGACATTATTCCAAAGTTTAATATGAAATAAGGTTTTTACATTTTACTGACTATTTGTATTAAAAAATCAGTTTCAATTTTTCATACCAGTCATTGCAGAACATATAGGCTGACAGTATATACTCTACCACTCAGATAAGCTTCTGTATGCAGCTTCCTTATGACTCTGGTTTCTGGGAGGGGGACAATTCTCGATTTCGTTCTCTAGGTTGTAGTAGTCTATGGACATCAATAAAGGGGTTGGATACTTTTTTGGGGGCGGGTGGGCATGAGGGGATTACAAACCCTCCCTCCTGGGCAGACCTGCAAAGGGAAGCATACTTACCTGCTCCCCAACTTCTTCGCTCCCCAGCCAGGGCTGCCTCGCTCATGTCCCCCACTGTCAACATCCGCTTTGACACCTCTGCAGTCAATCTCTGGCCCTCTTGCATCATGAGACTGGCTGCAGCAGTGTCAAAGCGATTGTTGATAAAGGGGGACTCAAGCGAGGCAGCAGAGGCTGGGGAGCAAAAGGACTGGGACCCAGTACCAGGGAGCAAGTGAGCTTCCATTTGCAGGTCTACCCAGCAGGGGGATTTGCCAAAACCTGCCAAAACATGGCCAACCTTTTTAACTCCCATTAATTTAACAGTTTTAAATGTAAAACCGTGTATAATTTATTGCAATTCTTGTCGTCATAGTCATTCAAGCATTTTGTAATTTAAAAAAATAATAAAGTTTTAAAAGAGATAAGCTTGAAAAAGTTTTAATAACTACTCGCATTCCTCATGAAATAATTCTGGAGCATCCATTCTTATACCTGTATATTCTGCTGTTCCTCTATAATTCATACTAGAGGTTTGTAAATGAAATGATACTATCCAATCAGTGCTGCCAGTGTTAGACCGTGCAGGGACACCCCACCCAAACTGATAACACCCAACTGGACCTTTACTGCAGACTGCTAGCAATTCATTCATAAACCTATATGAGGATTTACAGAGGAACGACACAACATAGAGGTAAGTGAATAGATGCTCCAGAATCACTACTGCAGGGGAAATACAAGTAGTCACCAAAACAGAAATGGCAGGAGAGATGAAATGTCCTCTTTAAACCCATTGGAATTTAGGTAAAACACCCTCTTCTCACATTGAAGATGATCAGACTAGGTCTGATTGCTGAGAACTTCCTTCTATCAGTAGTAATCAGCAGAATACCACAAAGTATATTCCTCCTTCTAGAACATCATTGCTTTTTACTGATGTTGGTTATTTAATGCCTGCAGTTCCCCAGATCAGAAGCATACATAAAGGTGAGAAGATCCCATAGTAAAGATTAAAATGGATCCCCCATTCTGATGCTGGTTAACACTACTACACCTAATTCATCATAACCTTGTTTGTAAGACCTATAGAAAGGGGATTCTTTCGTAAGCGCACACCTCCTATTAAAATAAGGAATGCAGTCTAGTTCTCGGTGCCCCATATCAGCCTCATAGAGCGCCTTTATAGTATAGATGCCCTTGTTCCAGACCCAAGCATTGTCCTAGATGCTTCTTCCCTTGGGGAGTAAAGAGTTTGTAAAATGCAGGAAGCTTTTCTCCTTTATATGGCAGTCTTAAGTGAGAAGATATTTTACACTTTATTCATCTTTAGTTATTAAAGGGGTTCTCCAAGTTATATATATTGATGATCTATCCTCAGGATAGGTCATCAATATCTGATCGGCGGGGTCCGACACCTGGCACTCCCGCCGATCAGCTGTTTGAAGAGGAGGCGTGCGCCGTATCAGCGCTGCCTCCTCTTCATTCGTTACATGCTGGCCGACACGGGGGTAGTGGTGAGTAGGTGTAATTACAACTAACTGCCCCATTCATTTCAATGGGAAGAATCACTTCCATACAAGTCTAGGGAAGCGATTCTTCCCATAGAAATGAATGGGGTGGTTAGGTGTATTTACACCTGCTCACCACTACCCCCGTGTCGGCCAGCATGTAAACAATCAAGAGGAGGCAGCGCTGATACGGCGCACGCCTCTTCTTCAAACAGCTGATTGGCGGGAGTGCCAGGTGTCGGACCCCGCCGATCTGATATTGATGACCTATCCTGAGGATAGGTCATCAATATATATAACTCGGAGAACCCCTTTAAAGGGGTTGTTCGGGCTTTTAATATTGATGACCTATCCTCATTATAGATCATCAATATCACATTGGCATGGGTCCGACAACCAGCACCCCCAACGATCAGCTGTTTGAAGAGAATGCATGCCCCATGTCCTGTCTCTCTTCCTGCTCGCTGCTGCTATGTCTATGGCAAGCAGGAAGAAAGACACTAGACGGCGTGTGCCTTCTCTTCATATAGCTAATTGGTGCTGGAGTTCCTCAAGTCGGACCTCCGTCAATATGATATCTTGAGAATAAGCCATCAATAGCAAAATCTCAGACAACCCCTTTTACCAAGTGTTCTCTGCAGATCACATACATAAGATGCCTGCAGCTGGACAGTCATGTGAAAAAAGACCAGGGGACAGCGTGAATAAGAAATGTTATTAAGAATATATTACTAAATTGGATTTGTATATCTAGAGTGTCAACCCCCTTTAATTAAGTGTGTGTAGAATGTAAAAATCTTGCTGTTGGCTATAACTATGACTTAAGTCCTTTGAAGGATTCCAGGCCATAAGAAGCAGCAGTTAACAATAACAGAAGTGGATTGGCAGGTTTTGTTACAGGCCGATGGGAAATGCATGGGGGACGAAAGGTTGTTACTTAAGGGGCCCTTAGGCAGCCATGTCTTATACTATTCTTTTTAGCTGGAAGTGGAAAAGCCTGAAAATACCAAATACACATTGAATTTTTAAACTCCAAATTAAAGGAGATGATCTGTTAATTTGGATGGATCATCTGCCTGGGAAACAGCAAGCAGAGTCTTACTATGAACTCTAGTCTTACGGTCAATCTGGTCTGCAAACACCTCTCCGTAGATCATCCAGTATGGCATGTAAAAGATGTTGCGGGCTAGCCTCCATGATGGCTCCTCATCCGGGTGCAAAATAGCCTGTCTTGCCACACCAAAACTCATCAGCACAACCAGCATGATGATCACAAAATACAGCATGTCAATCATCTATAAAACAGGGGGGGGGGGAAACTTAACTAAGTGAGAAAATTCATGAAATACTGCTTCATTTTTTGTTCTGGTCTATCCATAAAAATCACAAAATAAGAGGCATTTCAGTTATGCCCTAAAAGATGATCTCAAAGTAAATAGAAATCTGTTGAATGTTCCTCCATTTTCAACATCTTTGCTTGTTCTGATACATTTAAAGGGGTGATGCCATTATTGATGTAATACATGACAATCTTTTTCTAACAAAGTTAGAACCAGCCCTGTACCTCACATGGATCCAGAGATCTCCCCATTCATTGAAGTCGGATCAGCTGAACTCTGTAAATGGTGCGGTGCGCAAACACAGGGCTGGGTCCCGGGAAGCACAATAGGTATAAACAAAGTCTGTTCAACACTCGCCAGGGAATCCATAAAAATGTTTTTATTATATCTCAGGACACAGAAAGATTAAAAACATTATGTCAATGCATTTTAGGTAGAAGTGCCCTTAGTTGTGGCATAAAATAAAAAACAATTGGTAAAAATATAAATATAAAATATAAATGGTAAAAAAAAAAATATAAAAGAAAAGTGCCTTTAGGCATGGCACAAAATATAAAAGAAATCGTGCAAGAAATGCAAGAGAAAACAAGACATGTAGGAAAAACAGCCTTAGACCTCATGCACATAAATGTATTTTCTTTTCGTGTCCGTTCCGTTTTTTTTTGCGGATAGGATGCAGACCCATTCATTCCAATGCAGACAGCACACCGTGTGCTGTCCGCATCCGTATGTCCGTTTCGTAGCCCCGCAAAAAAAAAATAGAACATGTCCTATTCTTGTCCGTTTTGCGGACAAGGATAGGCATTGCTACAATGGATCTGCAAAAAAAAACGGACGCAGTCCGTTTTTCTTGCGGATCCGCAATTTGTGGACCGCAAAAAACATTTAGGGTCATGTGCATGTAGCCTTATGGAAAACTCGATATCAAAAAGCGGTTGCACTTTCCTTCTGTTGCAGTCCTATGCACTTTGTTTTATACATGCACAATCCACTTTTTCATATCAGGTTTTCCATGATGCTGTTTTCCCTACATACCTTGTTTTCTCTTGTATATAAACTTACCATTTCTTTTATATTTTATGCCATGACTAAGGGCGCTTCTGCCTGAAACATGTCGACACAATATTTTTAATCTTTTTATGGATTCCCTAGTGGGTGCTGAACAGACTTCATTTATACCTATAGATTTATTTCAGGCTGGCAACTCAGGGGACATGTCCTTTCTGCTGTAGCTCTTTTTCTGTAATTGCAACAGCTTGTAACAGAAGATATGGTTGGTGATAGTTGAAGATTTAAACTGAGCATGTGTGACAGCGAAATACTGAAAATAACAAACAGCAGGTGGCGCTATACAGATACATTTTATTGAATAGCTCAGTGTCTATACTAAATTTTCAAATTACATGTAATTACAAAAGTATTCAGATCCAGGTGATGGTTTGAAACATGTAGACAATTTTTGTGGCACAGCCTCTTTAATGTGTGTGCACATATGGGAGCAAGACATGAATAAGGTAATTATTGGTGTTTATTATTTCGTATTAATCATTAGCATTTAAAAAATTCTTTGTTGACTTACCATTTTTCCAATCATCATAACATAAGGTCCGAGGTATTTGTTGACTCCAAATATATCCAAAACTCGAATATACCAAAAGATAATATCCACGCAGTATATGACTCTTCCATATCCCATGTATGGCTGATTTTGCAGTCTAAGAATTGCTCCGATTATAAACACAGAAATGGCCACAAGATCAGTGATATTCCAATATTCTTGTAACCACACCTTTATTTTCTGGCTCAGCTTCCCTGGTTCAGACATTAGAATCTGCAGAAAAATGTAGATTCACAAAAATATGACGGAAACACAGACTGAATAGGAGTTTTGTTATGAACATGAGAAATTCTGTTTTAAATGTGACATGCTGTCTAGTACTTTTAACCACCCATATACTACAAACATCCTGGCGGTCCACATTTTACTCTGCAAGGATGTTTCAGAACATATTTCTAGAGTTTGCAGTTGCATGGAAATCATACCAATCAAGGAGTTCCAGGTGACAGCCGAGAACCGAGAGCTCCACATAGAGAAGGCAGAGACGTTTTTTATCCTCTCTGTCTTCCCCATCGCTTAAATGATCTCTAGGTTTCAGCACTCCCATATCAGCTCTTCAGTGCTTGTCAGGAGACTGTATTCCTTCTATAACTGGAGCTAATATGTCAGCTCCAGTTAAAGGAAAAATGAAAAACTAAAAAAATGTAATGTTAAGTGCCTCCCAAAGGGTATGATCTCTTGGAGAAAACCCAGGGATGAAAAATAAAAACAAAATATAAAATAAAAAAATATAATAAAAAAAGAATGCCACCACTACAAACACCGCAACTTCTAGCCCCACTATGGCAGTCAAGTCCCTTAGAAGGATCCAAGGATTGCCACATCAATGTTCCTATGGGGCCCTGCCTGTGGTAATTCATTGCAGTGTATGGGAGAAGTGACCAGATAATCACATATTAAAGTCCCCAAGGGATACTTAAAAAAGTGGGGGAAAAAATGTAAAAATATAAATAAAATTAAAAATATAAAAATTGAAACCACGCTTTTTACCCATATTAAAAATAAACAATAAAAAATATAAAGATCATAGGCATGGTAAACATATTTCTCCCATACAGTAAACGTGGTAATTAGAGATGAGCGAGCATGCTTGTCCGAGCATGGTGCTCGTTCGTGTATTACGGTACTCGTAAGTGCTCGCTGCTCGGACGAGTATCTCGCCATGCTCGAGGATATGGCATCTTCCGCCTATAAACTCAGCCAATCACAAGCCAGGAGACTCTACGGTACACCCAGCATCACATGGGGCCCTTACATGTCGATAGCAGGGGTTGGCTGGCCTGATCAGGTGACCCTGGAATATACTAGTGACTGCCCGCGGTGCTCGGCTCAGATGCTGTCTGGATGTCGTTAGGGACAGAGCTGCTGCGTTTCAGGGAGAGTGTTAGGGCCTGGATTTAGTTCTCTGTTAGGCAGGAATCACCCACAAAGAACCCAACAGCCCTTCTAAGGGCTACAAGACATTTTTTTTTGTCTCCTGGCTGGGCTGGCTGGCACTAGTAGTGCAGCTATCGCCATATATAACACTTTTTTTTTTTATTGTTTTAACTCAGTGATACAAATCCATTTCATACAGCACTGTGGAACCATTCTGTGTGTCACAGTTCAGCTGTTCACTCACCACAAACCACAATCCGTATTTTCTGTCCAGGTGACCCATACTGTATGTCACGTCATCAAATACGGTCTTTTGCTTTCACTGATACAGCTACATTAGAAAAATCTCTGTGCGACATTTGTCTGGGTTGCAGTCAAAATAGCCACAGTCAGCAGGGGCTGAGTTTGCTCTCTGATAGTTTCTGCACGTCACATTAAAAAAAATAAAAATAAAAAAAAAATATAAAAAAATAGTTTTTTTGTTGTTTTATCTCAGTCATACAAATCCATTTCATACAGCTGTGTGGAACCATTCTGTGTGTCACAGTTCAGCTGTCACCACAATCCGTATTTTCTGTCCAGGTGACACATTCTGTACGTCACTTAATTAAAAAAGGTCTTTTGCTCTCACTGAGACAGTTACATTACAAAAATCTCTGTGCGACATTTGTCTGGGTTGCAATTAAGCAGACCAAGTCTGCCTAATCTAATAGTTTCCGTGTAATTGCTCCATACTGCACGGTACGTAATAACATACGTAATTTTGCTTTAACTTATCCACCTATATACAAAGCACAATCCGTATTTTCTGTCCAGGTGACCCATTCTGTACGTCACGTCAGTAAAAAAGGTCTTTTGCTCTCACTGATACAGCTACATTACAAAATTCTCTGTGCGACATTTGTCTGGGTTGCAATTAAGCAGACCAAGTCTGCCTTATCTAATAGTTTCAGTGTACTTGCTCTATACTGCACGGTACGTAATAACATACGTAATTTTGCTCTAACTTATCCACCTATATATTTTCTTGTTCAGATTGAACAAGTTTGTGGGTTTCAGTACAGCAGGCCCGTTTATTTTATTTTTTTTATATAATACACTTATATACAGAAAATGTTGAACCCCAGGGCTAAGGGTCGAGGACGTGGGCGTGGGAGTGGGCATTCAATTACTGCAGGGGGCAGAGGCCGTGGTCCTGGGCAGGGTGAGACAGTACCTGCTGATGAGGGAGCAGGGGAACGCCGCAGAGCTACACTCCCTAGCTTCATGTCTCAACTTACAGGGACACGTGGTAGAGGACTGTTGAAACCACAACAGTGCGAACAACTTATGTCGTGGATTGCAGACAATGCTTCAAGTAATTTGTCCACCAGTCAGTCTTCCACGCAGTCCACCCATGTTACCCAAGGGAGCACTCCTCTGGCTCCTCCACATCAACCTCCTTCCCCCCAGTCTGCCCCCTCCCAGGAAAATTTGGAATGTGATCCGGCATACTCTCAGGAACTGTTTTCTGGACCCTTCCCAGAGTCACAAACCACTTCTCAGCAGGGGCGTCGCTAGGCATGTAGATCCGGGGCCTGGGCCCCGGACTACAAGCACATTGCCCCGAATCTCTGGCAATCGCTCTATTTTTCTCTGCCCTGGCAGCTTCTTTTATAGTTCTACTGAGCCACCAGTGTGGGACTGCAGTATGGCTCTAAATTACATCAGCCAGGCATACATTAAACCTTTATGGTGCGGCTCCATTGTACACCCGGCTGAAGAGCAGTGAGACAGCCAGCAGCCCCGCACTGGTGTTTCAGTATCAGAGCAGGAAGCAGGGCTTGTACTTAGCTCCGCTCCTCAGTCAGGCTTAGCATCGGAGGACCAGCACCCCGCCCTGCAGAAGAATTTACCCAGACAAGACAAGCAGATTCCAGAGCTACTGCTGTCTGTCCAGGTGTAGCTGCCTAAGTCACCACTCCTGCAGTGTGAAATGCCTTGTGAAAATGGCCTCTGCCAGCCCAGCACCAGTCAGTACCAATGTGGTTCCATGGAACAGCAGAGAGGTGTGTTACTATTGCAGGACAGCTTCATGTGAGTTCACCACTATCCATGTATAGGACAGTATGCCTATGGGACCTGTATATATTAGTATATATTTCATAAAAAAACTTTGTATATACTTCTAGTGGAAGCTGGTTATATTGTGTGAGCGGAGGAGCCGCTGTGTATATACTGTGAGCGGAGAAGCCGCTGTGTGTATACTGTGAGTGGAGGAGAAGCTGTGTGTATACTGTGAGTGGAGGAGAAGCTGTGCGTATATTGTAAGCGGAGGAGCTGCTGTGCAAATACTGTGAGCGGAGGAGCTGCTGTGCGTATACTGTGAGCGGAGGAGCTGCTGTGCGTATACTGTGAGCGGAGGAAAAGCTGTACATATACTGTGAGCGGAGGACAAGCTGTGCGTATACTGTGAGCGGAGGAGAAGCTGTGCGTATACTGTGAGCGGAGGAGAAGCTGTGCGTATACTATGAGCGGAGGAGCGCTGTGTGTATACTGTGAGTGGAGGAGTTGCTGTGCGTATACTGTGAGTGGAGGAGAAGCTGTGCATATACTGTGAGCGGAGGAGCCGCTGTGCGTATACTGTGAGCGGAGGAAAAGCTGTACATATACTGTGAGCGGAGGACAAGCTGTGCGTATACTATGAGCGGAGGAGAAGCTAGGCGTATACTGTGAGCGGAGGAGAAGCTGTGCGTATACTGTGAGCGGAGGAGCCGCTGTGCGTATACTGTGAGCGGAGGAGAAGCTGTGCGTATACTGTGAGCGGAGGAGAAGCTGTGCGTATACTGTGAGCGGAGGAGAAGCTGTGCGTATACTGTGAGCGGAGGAGCCGCTGTGCGTATACTGTGAGCGGAGGACAAGCTGTGTGTATACTTTGAGCGGAGGAGAAGCTGTGCGTATACTGTGAGCGGAGGAGCCGCTGTGTGTATACTGTGAGTGGAGGAGCCGCTGTGTGTATACTGTGAGCGGAGGAGAAGCTGTGCATATACTGTGAGTGGAGGAGAAGCTGTGCATATACTGTGAGCGGAGGAGCCGCTGTGCGTATACTGTGAGCTGAGGAAAAGCTGTACATATACTGTGAGCGGAGGACAAGCTGTGCGTATACTATGAGCGGAGGAGAAGCTAGGCGTATACTGTGAGCGGAGGAGAAGCTGTGCGTATACTGTGAGCGGAGGAGCCGCTGTGCGTATACTGTGAGCGGAGGAGAAGCTGTGCGTATACTGTGAGCGGAGGAGAAGCTGTGCGTATACTGTGAGCGGAGGAGAAGCTGTGCGTATACTGTGAGCGGAGGAGCCGCTGTGCGTATACTGTGAGCGGAGGACAAGCTGTGTGTATACTTTGAGCGGAGGAGAAGCTGTGCGTATACTGTGAGCGGAGGAGCCGCTGTGTGTATACTGTGAGTGGAGGAGCCGCTGTGTGTATACTGTGAGCGGAGGAGAAGCTGTGCATATACTGTGAGCGGAGGAGCCGCTGTGCGTATACTGTGAGCGGAGGAAAAGCTGTGCATATACTGTGAGTGGAGGAGAAGCTATGCGTATACTGTGAGCGGTGGAGAAGCTGTGCGTATACTGTGAGCAGAGGAGAAGCTGTGCGTATACTGTGAGCGGAGGAGAAGCTGTGCGTATACTGTGAGCAGAGGAGAAGCTGTGCGTATACTGTGAGCGGAGGAGAAGCTGTGCATATACTGTGAGCGGAGGAGAAGCTGTGTGTATACTGTGAGCGGAGGAGAAGCTGTGTGTATACTGTGAGCGAAGGAGAAGCTGTGTCTATACTGTGAGCGGAGGAGAAGCTGTGTGTATACTGTGAGCGGAGGAGAAGCTGTGTGTATACTGTGAGCGGAGGAGAAGCTGTGTGTATACTGTGAGCGGAGGAGAAGCTGTGCGTATACTGTGAGCGGAGGAGAAGCTGTGCGTATACTGTGAGCGGAGGAAAAGCTGTGCATATACTGTGAGTGGAGGAGAAGCTATGCGTATACTGTGAGCGGAGGAGAAGCTGTGCGTATACTGTGAGCAGAGGAGAAGCTGTGCGTATACTGTGAGCGGAGGAGAAGCTGTGCGTATACTGTGAGCAGAGGAGAAGCTGTGCGTATACTGTGAGCGGAGGAGAAGCTGTGCATATACTGTGAGCGGAGGAGAAGCTGTGTGTATACTGTGAGCGGAGGAGAAGCTGTGTGTATACTGTGAGCGAAGGAGAAGCTGTGTCTATACTGTGAGCGGAGGAGAAGCTGTGTGTATACTGTGAGCGGAGAAGAAGCTGTGTGTATACTGTGAGCGGAGGAGAAGCTGTGTGTATACTGTGAGCGGAGGAGAAGCTGTGCGTATACTGTGAGCGGAGGAGAAGCTGTGCATATACTGTGAGCAGAGGAGAAGCTGTGCATATACTGTGAGCTGAGGAGAAGCTGTGAGTATACTGTGAACTGAGGAGAAGCTGTGCGTATACTGTGAGCGGAGGAGAAGCTGTGTGTATACTGTGAGCGAAGGAGAAGCTGTGTCTATACTGTGAGCGGAGGAGAAGCTGTGTGTATACTGTGAGCGAAGGAGAAGCTGTGCGTATACTGTGAGCGGAGGAGCTGTGCATGCAATATATACTGTGAGTGATAGAGCTTCATATGTACTTTGTGTATGATGGGAAATGTGTGTGCATTACAGGGGGAACCGTAGTATTCACAATATGGTTAGCACTTATTGGGGCGGCGTGGCTGGCATTCATGGGAATAATGTGGTTGATGTTTATGGTTTAATGAGGCCGTAGTGCTCAAATTTGTGCACCATTGTGGCATGTGGTAGTGGCGGTGTTAGTATTATGTGCTATGCTGAGGTCTTGGCGCTTGAAAATTATATATATATATATATATATATATATATATATATATATATATACATACACACACAAACACATACTCAGTATATTATATTTTTTTCCGGGGAGAGGCATGTGCCTTGGGGCTTGTGCCCCTGATCTTTTAAGACCCTAGCAACGCCCCTGCTTCTCAGGTTGCTGCTGACCTCTTTCCCGATGCCCAAGTTTTCCAACTGTCGCAGTCTGTGGGTGATGATGATGATGACAATGTTGACTTTGTGGAAGAAGTGTGGAAGGAGGTGTCGGACGATGAGGAGACACGGTTGTCAGACAGTGGTGAAGTTGTTGTCAGGGCAGGAAGTCCGAGGGATGAGCAGACTGAGGAATCGGAGGATGACGAGGTGACTGACCCAAGCTGGGTTGATAAGCCGAGTGAAGACAGTGCTTCTGAGGTGGAGGCGAGTGCTGCACCAGAACAGGTTGGAAGAGGCAGTGGTGTGGCCAGAGGGAGAAGCAGGGCCAGAGCTGGTGCATCAGCAGCAACTGTTTCACGTAGTGAAGCTCCCGTGGCGAGGCCTAGATGTTCGCAAGTCTGGAGGTTCTTTAAAGAAAGTGAGGATGACCGACGGACTGTGGTGTGCAACCTGTGCCACACCAGGATCAGCAGGGGTGCCACCACTACTAGCCTAACCACCACCAGCATGCGCAGGCATATGAGTGCTAAACACCCCACTCAATGGAACCAAGGCCGTTCACCTACTGCTGGTCACACCACTGCTCCTTCCCCTGTGCCACTCCCTACCTCTGCTAGTCAACCCTCTGCCCAGGACCCCGGCACGAGCACCTCCCGCCGGAAAACCACACCTTCGCCTCCACGATCCTCCACAGCGTCCACCAATGTGTCCCAGCGCAGAGTTCAGCTGTCTTTACAGCAGACGCTGGAGCGCAAGAGGAAATACAGTTCCACCCACCCACATGCCCAAGCCCTCAACGTCCACATCTCCAAATTGCTTAGCCTGGAGATGCTGCCCTATAGGCTGGTAGAGACCGAGGCCTTTCACAATCTCATGGCGGGGGCTGCCCCTCGGTATTCGGTCCCCAGCCGCCACCATTTTTCCCGATGTGCCGTCCCATCCCTACACCAGCACGTGTCACAGAACATCATCCGTGCCCTGACCAACGCTGTTTCTGAGAAGGTCCACCTAACCACGGACACGTGGACAAGTGCTGCCGGGCAGGGACACTATATATCACTGACGGCACATTGGGTTAACTTGGTGGAGGCTGGGACCGAGTCTAACCCTGGGGCCGCTCATGTACTGCCCACACCGAGGATTGCGGGGCCTACCTCGGTCACGGTCTCTCAGACGTACTATGCCTCCTCCTCCGACCCCTCCTCCTCCTCCACCTCCTCCTCCGAATTACCACCCGTGGGCTTGGCATGCTCAAACTGCTGAGCTTAGTTGACAAAAGGCACACCGCCCAAGAGCTGTTACAGGGCATCACGGCGCAGACCGATCTGTGGCTGGCACCGCTGAACCTTAAGCCAGGCATGGTTGTGTGTGACAACGGGCGTAACCTGGTGGCGGCTCTGCAACTCGGCAGACTGACACATATGCCATGCCTGGCCCACGTGTTCAATCTAATAGTTCAGCGGTTCCTCAAGACATACCCCAATCTGTCTGATTTGCTCACCAAGGTGCGCCGCATCTGTGCGCATTTCCGCAAGTCGACCACAGATGCTGCCACTCTCAGGGCAGCGCAGCGCCTCCTACAACTGCCCGCTCACCAACTGTTGTGCGACGTGCCCACAAGATGGAATTCGACATTAAACATGTTATCCAGAGTTTACCAGCAGCGCAGAGCGATTGTAGACTGCCAGATGTCAACTTCCACCAGAACTGGTAGTCAGGTCACTCAGATACCTCAAGTCTACAATGAGGAGTGGACGTAGATGTCTGATATCTGTCAGGTGTTGAGCAACTTTGAGGAGTCAACACAGATGGTCAGCGGCGATGCCGCCATTATCAGCCTCACCATCCCGCTGCTTTGCCTGTTGAAAAAATCATTGCTCAGCATCAAGTCGGATGCTTTGCGCTTGTCACAAGAGACGGTGGAGGAAGATACGTCGCTTGATAGCCAGAGCACCCTCCAGTCTGTTTCTCAGCGCGTATCGGAGGAGGGGGATGAGGATGAGGAGGAAGAGGAGGAGAATGTCGGCGAGACAGAAGAGGGTACCAGTGCTCAGTCCTTAACTCTTGAGCGTGTATGGGCTGAAGAGGAGGACTTGGAGGAGGAGGAGGAAATGGAGAGTCAGGCCAGTGAGGAGAGGGAATTCTTGCGTGTTGGGACTCTGGCGCACATGGCAGACTACATGTTAGGCTGCCTATCCTGTGAGCCTCACGTTAGAAGCATTTTTTCAAACACCGATTACTGGGTGTTCACTCTTCTGGACCCACGGTACAAGCAGAACCTTTCCACTCTCATCCCTGTAGAGGAAAGGAGTATGAGAGTGAATCAATATCAACAGGCCCTGGTGCACAAGCTGAAACAATCCTTCCCATCTGACGCCACTAGCGGCAGAGGGCATGGTTCTGTGGGCCAAGTAGCGGGGGAGAGGAGGCGAGCAGGCAGCTTGTCCAGCACTGGCAGGGGAACGCTCTCCAAGGCCTTTGCCAGTTTTATGTCACCCCAGCAAGACACTGTCACCTGTCCCCAGTCTAGGCAGAGTAGGGGGGAGCGAAACAGAAAGATGGTGAGGGAGTACCTAGCTGACCATACCAACGTCCGGACCGATCACTCTGCTCCATACAACTACTGGGTTTCAAAGCTGGACACGTGGCCTGAACTGGCACTGTACGCTTCGGAGGTGCTGGCCTGCCCTGCCGCTAGCGTGTTGTCAGAGCGGGTATTCAGTGCAGCTGGTGGCATCATCACCGATAAGCGTACACGCCTGTCAACTGACAGCGCTGACAGGCTGACGCTTATTAAAATGAACAAAGCCTGGATTTCACCGGAATTCAAATCTCCTCCGGGGGAAAGCAGCTAAAGATTTACATTACTTATGTATCCGATTCCTCTTCTCTACTCCTCCTCCTTGTCGTCTTTGCCTAACGCTGACCAAAAAAACGCCATTTTTTAGAGGTCCAACTGGCACTCTTTTACCACAATTTTTCAGGAGGGCCCCCTACAGGCCCTCTCTTCAAACAATTTTTCCGGAGGTCCACCTACAGGCCGTCTCTCTAAATAATTTTTCTGGAGGTCCACCTACAGGCCTTCTCTCTAAACAATTTTTCCGGAGGGCCCCCTACAGGTCCTCTCTCCAAACTATTTTTCCGGAGGTCCACCTACAGGCCCTCTCTCTAAATAATTTTTCCGGAGGTCCACCTACAGGCCTTCTCTCTAAGCAATTTTTCCGGAGGCCCCCTACAGGTCCTCTCCAAACAATTTTTCCGGAGGTCCACCTACAGGCCCTCTCTCCAAACAATTTTTCCGGAGGTCCACCAACAGGCCCTCTCTCTAAACAATTTTTCCGGAAGGGCCACCTACAGGCCCTCTCTCTAAACAATTTTTCCAGGAAGGTCCACCTACAGGCCCTCTCTCCAAACAATTTTTCTGTAGTGTCAACTACATCTAGTGTAAAACAATGTTTCAGGAGCATCAAACAGACAGTCCAAAACTAATTTTCAGGAGGCGCAAGTACCGACATTTAAAAAACAAATTTTTTGGCTGAGGGTAGACTTTATGTACTCGGAAAAGAAAAAAATTTTTGGAGGCTCAACAAAAGCCATTTCACTGCATTCTCAGTCGGACAAAGTCATTGGTGGTGTAACCGCCATGCTGTGTCAGGCTGAATTTTTGGGTGCTTCACCAGCTACCGCATACTAACTCAGTCACTCTGTTGTCACCGCCGCCATACAGGGCCACGAAAAATGTTTATGTGGTTCGCCTGCTCCCGCAGTGTCACTCGCTCACTCTGTTGTCACCACCATAGTGGTTTGCACTATAGCAGCCCAAGTCTGCACATTCCCCTTTTTATCTCCAAGTGATCTATACTGCACGTCACGTAAAAAAAATACATTCTTTTGCTCTCAGTGATACAAATCCATTTCATAAAATCCTTTCTTTCTCTTTAACAGATCTATACTGAACGTCACTTTTAAAAATACGTCTTTTTCCTCTCTTTCTCTCTCTCCAAACTATTTTTCCGGATAGGTGTCGTATACGGTATTAAACTGAGAAGAATACATACAACACATGCCCCACTTAATCAATCTCATAGTTGACAACTGTACCGGTTGATGCTAAATTTTTAAGTTGGGGTCCTGCGTCGTCATTCGAACTCCATCCGGCTGTTGTCACCACCACACACGCTAGCCAAGGGGGCACTCCTCTGGCTCTTCCAGCTCAACCTCCTTCCCCCCAGCCTGCCCCCCACCTACAGGCCCTCTCTCCAAACAATTTACCCTGATAGGGGACGTATAAGATTTTGAACTGATTTTTTTTGGTTGTTCTTTTAGTTGGCTCCTGACCTGTGATAGGCAGAGCATGGACACGTCCCCTTAGCTGCAGTAGAAAAGACACTCCCCTGGCCAGAGCAAGCTCTTTTTCCTTTTCCGTGTTCGAAAAATCCATGAAATATATGGTCCCAAGATAGGGGACGTATATGATTTTAAACTCAGAAGAATCGATACCAGACATGCCCCCCATAGGAGAATTTGGGGTAATGGTGGGATTAGGTAGCCTCAGAGGCATCCACGCATGCTGTCCCTGCTGTTTCCTGTCCATTTCCGTGGTGTTTCCTTCATTTTCTGATGTTTCCAGGTTTTCACCCAGCCTTCCCTAGGCAGAGCCTTGGTCCCCTGCAAAAATGCTCGAGTCTCCCATTGACTTCAATGGGGTTCGTTACTCGAAACGAGCACCCGAGCATCAGGAAAAGTTCGACTCAAATAACGAGCACCCGAGCATTTTAGTGCTCGCTCATCTCTAGTGGTAATGAAAAACACCCAAATTGGATTATTTGCAGGGTTTTTTTTATTGGTTTACTTCCCAAAAAAATTGAGCAAAGAAAAAAATCTTTTTCCAATTTTTATTTATTTCTTTTTTAAAGGAGTTGTACAGCCAGTACGTATTAAAGACCTATATCAATATCTACTTCCTCTTCAGGATTACACTGCACATTGTCTTGGAAGTCTCGGTGGTGCATTGTAATTAAAAGCGCTTGCTTCATTCACTTGAATGAGACAAGTACTTACCGTATAATTACACTGCTCCACCACTGCAAACGAGAGGACACGCAGGACATGAGAGGACATGCAGGACGCCAGTGCCACCTCCTCTTCAAACAGCTGATTGGCAAATGTGCTGGGAGTCAGACCCCAATCTATCTGATATAGATGACTTATCCTTGGGATAGGTCATCAATATGTACTGGTTGTGCAACCCCTTTAAAGGGGTTGTGTCACTTCAGCAAATAGCATGTATGATGTAGAGGAAGTTAATTCAAGCTCATACCTCCCAACTTTGTAAAGGGAGAAAGAGGGACAAATTGTGTGTCGCGCAAAAATGTTTCTGTGCTAGGCCACGCCCCCAACTCCGCCCACTATACACCTAATCCCACCCAGTCCCCTTACGGCTCCACACAGTAAATAGTCCCCAGTTATGTGCCGCCATTAATATGCCTAGCTGTGCCCCCAGTAATATGCCCTGTTATGTACCCCCAGTCATATGCCCAGCTGAGCACCCAGTAATATACCCTGTTATGTGCCCCCAGTAATATGACCAGCTGTGCCCCCCAGGAATATGCCCAGTTATGTTCCCCCAGTAATATGACCAGCTTTGCCCCCCAGTAATATGCCCACATTGTGCCCCTTGTAATATGCCCACATTGTACCCCCCTGTTATATGCCCACATTGTGCCCCCAGTAATATGTTGTGCCCCCAGTAATATGCCAAATTGTGTCCCCCAGTAATATGTTGAGACCCCAGTAATGTGCACACATTGTGCCCCTCACAGAAAGTTAAAAACCATATACTTACCTTTTTCCTAGCAGCAGGATCACCAGCAGGACATCAGCTTCTCTAGTCTGAAGGGAGCAGAGCCAAGGCTGACTGTGGGCCAGACCCGCCCCCCGCCCAGAGCAGATATATGGAGAGCTGCAGGGAGGAAGGAAGAAGCAGCCAGCCGACTCTCTGCTTTTTCATATAACAGGCAACTGTCTCTGCGTCCATAGCCAGAAACCAGGACATACCTCCCCTGTACCGGGACAGCGGGACAGCCACTGCAATCCAGGACTGTCCTGCTGGATCCGGGACGGTTGGGAGGTATGCAAGCTACTTACTAATGTATTGTTATTATCCATAGTGCCTCCTTTGCTGGCTGGATTCATTTTTCCATCACATTATACAGTGATTTTTTCCAAGGTTACAACCACTCTGCAATCCAGCGGTGGTGGTCGTGCTTACACACTATAAGAAAAAGCACCACCATATGAGCACTCCCATGGTCCTGGTCACCAGAGAGGCAGGTGTTTTTTCTGCAGTGTGTAAGCATGACCACCACTTATGGATTTGAATGCAGCAAGCAAAGGAAGCAATCTGGATAATAACAATACATTAGTAAGTACCTGGTATTAACTTTCTTTACATGATAAAAGCAACTTGATGAAGTGAGACCCCTTTAAATATTAAAGTTGTTTTAAGAAAAACTATATAAATGTGGTATTGCTGTAATACTGACCCAGAGAATAAAGGTAACAGGTCAGTTTTACAACGAAACCCATAAAACTGTGGTGGAATTATTGTGCTTTTTCCAATTCCATCCCATTTGGAATTTTTACAGATTCCATCTACAATTTATGGAATAGTAAATTATGCCATTGGAAAGCACAACATATGGCTATGTGAATGGAAAAATAAAAAAATATGGCTTTGAGAAAGCAGGAAATGAAAAACAAAAACACAAAAATGAAAAATCACTCAGTGAGGAAGGATTTCATATGTATGAACAATGAATATAATTTGACACTTGGTCTCATTGACCTGTTCCCCACCAATAAAACAATGATGGCCTAGCCTAAGTTATATTCTCAAAAACCCATTTAAACAGTATAGACTAAACTAAGATATGCAAGTACAGTATTATTTGCCCTGGAGTGAGACTGTTACTAGTACACTGGAATTAATAGTGTCATCGTCACCTGTGACATAAAAATTTAATAATAAAATTAAACAAAAACTCATTTTTTTGCAACTATACATACATTTGTATAGTGAATGGAACAAAATTCTCACCTCTCTCACTTTCTCAACTGCGAGTGTTAAGATATATGAAATGACAATCCACTCTTGAATTAAAGGCCATCGCTCCATCTTCACCAAAATAATATAATTAAATAACATTAAATATGCTAAGTAGGAAATCTGTAAAGAAAAAATATATTTATTATCCCACAGACTTAAATAACAGTCATTGTGGCTAATATATGAACTCATATACTGGTTTGCTTGAATTGATTTAAAAGCTCTAAATGAATGGCCAAATCTGATGTGGACAGTTAGGCCTCTTTCACATGTGCAATGCATGTGGTGAACAGATACCATCCGGAGTGAATCCTGACCTATTCATTTCAATGGGTCTGTGTACATGAGCAATTTGTATTGCTGATCATCTATATATTGTGCTTTTTTTCACACAGAAATGAATGGGGCTTGCTGAAAAACATGCATCTGGATGTGCAGTTCCCCAGACCTGGGGTATCTGCAAAATTTGATTTGTATGCACTGCACACTCAGTTGTAATGTTAATACTATGTACTGTACATATAGTTGTCCCAGCATGAGTCAGGCATGGCCAAAGTTATCTGTCTTGGCCCAGTCCTCTCCGGAGCTCAGGGTGGGGGGAGGGGGGGGAGATGAAGCAGTCTCCATGTGCTCCTCTCTCATATACTTTAGCTCCAAGGTCTGTGTCACCTCCATGAGCTCTAGGAGACGCAAGCAAGCAAGAACTAAAGAAGGAGGATTTGCATGGCTACACGAGAGAGAGACACAGAAAGGTAACCAAGCTTAAGGTTGTTTTAAAGTGATCCAAACCCTGCTGCTGCAGAGGGATAACAAGTTAAGACACACTAGACACCCCAGAATAGTGGAAACTACAGCCACTGTTGCCAGAGCATGGCTTTTAGCCAGAAATCCCTATAGCAATTCTAGTCAGAGTAATTTGAGGGCCAATGCTGTATTTATCTGCTTATCTGCTCATGCTGGGACATCTGGGAGGACTTTGGATTGTATAGAAACTACTGCTGGATGTACTACAACTTCAATCCTGCACACTGTAAAGAGAGACTCTTGTTAAATTTGGCCTGGTCTCTGACTCTTCTAACACAACATTGCATCTCCTACATGTGCCCTGTCTAGCACCCACATGGACATTAACACCATGGGCACCCCCAAACCACCACCAGGCAGGGTGCGCACAACTACAGGGAATTCCCTGAGGGAACAAAGGGTACCCATCCTTCACTGCACTGACTCCAGGTAGTGATCGCCTGATGGAGTACGCCATGACACATCACCGGAGCCACTCTGCTTTGGGCTAGCTACAGATGCAATGTGATTTTCACTGGAGTTGCTAAGAGATACTGATTGTTATTCTTCAGTTTTTCTTCACAAATGTGAAAAATGCATGAAAAACTGATTACATCCACGTAAAAAAAAACTGTGAAGTGCAGAGAAAACTGATTAAACTTGTGTGCCAAACCATCAGTTTTTCCTGAACAAACTATTCTGTATTGTTCATTTGAAGTAAGCCTTTAGGCCACGTTTACTCAGCTGCTTTTTCAGGCGGAAAAAACGGGGGTTGAATCAACAGCAGAAATCCAAGGTTCACCCCTGGACTTTGATTGCAAATTTGCAGTTGTACATGCCACGGATCCGCAGGCAGATGTAGCCATTCAATTAGGCTAATCCATGTGATTTTATCTATGGAAAACAGAGAAATCCACATGGAAAATCTGCCATGTGAATACACCCTTAAATGTAATTTTAAATGCAAATACCATTGCATATGAAGATGAAATAATAAAATATAATGTCCACTTTCGTACATATAAAGTCTAACAGATTTTGAAAAAGGTGCTTGAGAGAATATAAAGTTGCTTGTTTTGCCCTTGATCTGTGGATGTGTAATCCCTCTTTAAGATGATTTGCAAAGCATTACTGAAGGGTTAAAGGGTTTAACAGAGAGATCACCTCTGAAGTGAACTCTGATTTGACCCAACAAATGACACTTGAAGAATTCCTTCAGTATTGCTCACCCATGCATACAGGGGAGCATTTATCATTTTGCGGTGGTCTTCGGTTTGTGTGGGTGCCCCTAATTTATGAAATGGCAGACGGTCATAATGACTTTGGCGCAAGTGCGATGTGGTGTAGCCACTATCAGTGAAAGTACACCAGGGGTTTGCCTGGCGTGGAGTTGCAATATTTTTCTGACTTTTGTGAATGCTGCAGGAGATAAATGTGACTTAAATGTGATCTAATCTGCAAAGTTTGCAAGCATGTTTGCTTTTATATGTACCTAACGAAGGGGGCTGAGTTCTCTGAAACACATTGTATTCAGTTTCCAAACTAAAGATCATCATTTTATCCACCTAAGAATTCTTCATGCGCCAATAGGTACTACTAGGGGGACAAGTTGACCAACTTTATTGTGTATAGGATTTTTCCTTCATTATTTTAAATACATCCAAACTTTAACTTTATGTCATCAACTTGATGGTGACCTCACTGAGGGCAGCATAAAATAGGGACAGAAATGCTGATTTCAGTGGTGTGTCACTCATGAGCTAAATGTAAGTGGTTGCCGTGATCCAGCATCATAATCATTGCAGCCCAGGCCTTGAAAATAGTCAAATCTACCTGAGGAGAGTCATGGTTATTCCTAATCTCCTGTTCCCTCCGCCCATCTTATGATGATTGGCAGTTCTCTCCTAGAGAGAAAGGGAGAAAACTAGGAAGAAGACTGTCAGTCATTAGCAGGTGGGCAGGGAGAGCAGGAATTCATGAATAACCAGGACTCTTCTCAGGTCGCCGGGACTCTTTTCCAGGCCTGGGATGCAATGTTTGTGATACTGTTTCTCGGCAACCACTTACTTTTAACTTATAAATAACAGAACACTGAAATCAACTCACCTGTCTCTACTTTATGCTGCTGTTAGTATGGGCAGCATAAAGTTGATGACAGGTTCCCTTAAAGGAAAAATACATTTAAAATGGTGGAAGGGAAATGTAGTGAAGTTACTTTTAGTGACCAATTTGATTCTAGCTCTCATTTTTCAGATGAGCAAATCATTGCAAATGAAGAAAGAAAGGGATGCAAATGAGCTCTTAACAAGCTCTGCCTCTTATGCCACTAGATGTAAGGCAGCTATCCTGTAAGTCAATGTTCAGCTCTTTAAATAAGCCTTGAGACATGACTCGGATATTAAATAAGCCAGCACCTCATCTGCAGACAGCTGTTTCGGGGTGATTGCCCTCCATCAGTGTAGAGCAGAGAGTACTGGCTTAACTGGGTGAGGGGCCTAAGTCAGGACTTGGGGGGTACTATGCACTCTCTACCCAAGGAGAGATAGTACCCCCCAAAAATGTGTTATTATTGGAAGCATCTCCACTTTTCCCTTGCTTCTGTGTCCATTCAAGAAATGTTCCTTTGTATCTGAATAGCATCCATCCTTATGTATACCTTTAGTGTAATTTCAAATGTTGACATTGTAACCTGTAGTAGTTAAAACACAAAGCACTTTAAGTTTAACAAATTTTAAGTTTCCTGCCATTATTCTAGAAGATATAAGAATGGAAGCCCAATTTACTTACTGTATAAAACCAGAATTTGACTATCGGGGCATTGTAGAACTCATAGATCTTTGTGCCAATAGGAATACTCCTTTGCTTTCTATGTCCATTTTCTTCATCTCCTTTCCGAGAATTGGCATCAGCATTCCCATCCTAATAATAAGTTTATCACACAAAAACATGTTGTAAAATATTCAGATAAGAATAAAGGCCTTCAAAATTATCTAATATTCCAACGTGTAAAAATGTCTAAAATATTTAAAGGAATTAAAGTCACAATAATAGCATATACACAGTACAGTTGTGGTATATGAAATAATAAATCAGAATGCGATCAAAATTTTGGAATATATATTTGGTGATTCGATTCAAGTGAATTTTGGAGAGTGAGAAGAGAGGAAAAAAAGAAAGAGGAGACCAGAATGTCATACACAAAATTTCAGGCCAATTAGAACACTTCTGGCAGAATCGATTGAGACCGGAATCAAACCCAAATCAAATTTTGTGCAGTTCTCTCATCTCTTATATATACTTAAATGAGTCCTGTACATTGAAAAATGTAGCTGAAGATATTTAAATATAAAATAAAGACAAAAAATAATAAACCTGCATATCTATTATGCTCATTATTGTGTCACAATGGTATCTTCAACAGATAAATTCTTTTGTAGAAACAAATGCTTGTAGAAACACATACTAAACATAGTGATCAACATAAATGTACATAGAGATGTAAGGGCCCCATAGCAAGGATCACACCAGGCCCCTCACACAGGACAGAAGGGTTTCTGCCTAAACCCCTTTCAATGACCCTTGGGCCATTTTTCCACTGCCTCATTTGCTAAAAGTTGTTCCTTTAGAGGGTAGAGTCCTGACCAAGTTCTCACCTCCAGTAGAAGAGGAGATAATCCCAACTAAGACTGGGCCCCCTTTTGCCTTGGGCTCCACAGCAGTCGCATGGTCTGCCACTATGGTAGTTATGCACCTGGTGATCCAATTCCCACATCCCACATGTGAATTTTGGGGCATGGTAGTTTTTTTAATTTCTTATTCATTAAAAAAAAAATAAACCAGCAGGAACAAAGGTGAAACTGTGTAAAGACTAAAGGCCCTTTTAGACGGGCCGATTATTCTCCCTGCCCGAGCGCCGATCAGCGATATCGGGCAGGGAGCCTTTACACGGCCCTACGAATCGAGCGCCGGGCCGCACGAGTGATCGCTGTATCGCTCGTGCGGCCGGGAAGCTCCATACTGTCAGGCGCACATCGCCTGTTTACACAGGGCGATGTGCGCCCGACAGATTGGATCTTTTGGTTTCTACAAAAGATCCAATCAGCCGACGAACGAGCGTTTTGCTCGTTCGTCGGCTGATTAGGGCCACTTTTACACGGGCCGATTATTGGCACTAGCGTTCCTAGGAACGATTTTTCGGCCGATAATCGGCCCGTGTAAAAGGACCTTAAGACTATTTAGAACAAAAAAACTCATAATGAGATGTATCGCAAGAATTTATATTGATGGTCTTACGAAAGACCATCAATGTGTGATAGGTGGGGTCCAGCCCCTGGTACACCCACTGGTCAGCAGAATGAAAGGGGCCTCTTCACTGTTGTTCCAGAGACAAGTACTGTAAATGCGGATGTGATTCATTACCAGGTACAACAGCATGCATAGATGTGCCTTTGGCTTAATGGTGGGGGTTCTGGGGGCCACCTATCACACATTTATGGTCTATATTAAGAACAGGTCATCAAACAAAATACTGTACCTGAAAAAAACATTTTAAAGGGGATGTTCAGAATTTGATATTATTGAATTGATATTATTGATTTGGCCACCCAAACCCTCCTCATGGTCGCCGTCCAGGCACATAACAATCTGATGCTCTAAGCATTAATTAATGCTAGGAGCATCAGGTACTTATGCCCCTAGCTAACGGCCACAGGTGTCCTCCTGAAATCAACTTTATCCTCATCCTCAGGACGGTGAAACAGTTGAACATTGTGGTGAAGGTGGCAGTATTTTGTGCTGCACTGTGCAATTTGGTTCTGCTAGGATGGTATTTTGCTCTGCACTACAGTATTGCAGGGCCCACCTACTTCTGTTGTCCATGCATACTTATGTTGTCCCGCCTTCTGTCTATTTGGAACCACCAACAACATAGGGCCACTTTTAGGTTTTTTCAGGGGCCACCTTAAGTTCCACCCAGACCATCCATAGTTCTTTTGTGTAAATCTTTTCATGTGTCCTTCTGTAGGTCATGTGACAGGACATCGCTATACAGTATATTGGCCTCTATGATAGCAAATCTAAATGACTGCAGCAAATAGAAGATCATGGGAAATTAAAATAAAATAACACTGGCTCCGATTTATTAATCCTGCAGATGGTGCAAGCTTAGACAGGCTTTCTGGACCTGCACCAGATTCATAACAGTTGTTCAGGCTGGATGATAAATGTAGTGCAGAGGTAGACACTTTTCTCTGACACTATAATACCTATGGGTTGGCTTACTTTGAGACAGATTTTTATGCCAGCATTGCACCAAAATGTTGGTGCAAAATGGAATATATTAAGCCCCAGCCCTTTCAAGCAAAGCTCCACCCACTTTCCAATAAGCCCTAACTCTTTTCCGAACATGTCAGAAAAAAGTGTAGAAACCCTAGATGTGCCAAATTGTGCTATCCGAACATGTCAGAAAAAAAGTGTAGAAACCCTAGATGTGCCGAATTGTGCTATCTTTTAGACAGATTTTTAGCACAGCCACATTAGTAAATCTGGGCCAATGTGTATATTAGAAAGTGTGATTTGCAATGGAATACAACAGCTGCACAAGGTCAGAGGATAACACACAAATGTATTTCTTTTTCTGCTGTATATTTATTTTGTACAGGTGAAATGACACATAAATTGTTCCCATAACTTAAATATGACAGTCTGACTAGGCTCTTACCATGTTATCCTCTTCTTTCTCTTTTCCTTCTTCATATTCTTTTGAGGTATGAAACGAAAGGTCATCATGGGACCGGAATTCCAGAAACAAAATAGTTGGTGGAAAAAGAATCCCTAATATTACCTGAAATTAAGGAAAAAGTAAAGATAGACTGAGAGCAATAAACATTAGCTATCACAACTTCTATTAAGGCATCTGTCTCCAGCATTAATCTGATTGACATCACACATGGGCAGTATATTGTGCAATGACATCAGACATGTGCAATATGTAAGGCTTTTAGTCCTAATTCCTTATGTGGCCTCAATGTGTCTAAAATGTATCTTTTATAATTTGTAAATGACCCCCTGGGTGCAACGAGGGTGGTGCCTGCATTGCCGCACCCCCACTGCTAAGAATGACAGGACTGGCAGTGAAAACATATTCAAACCTGACCCTGAAGTCTTGCTGGAGTGCGTTCTACGCACTGTACAGGAATGGAGAGCTTGGTGAGCCAAATCGTGGATTGCTGGAACAGACGGGTTTATGTTGGTGAGTATACACTTATTTTATTATTCTAAAAGGAGCTAGGGAGTGTTAAAAAAGAAGAGTTAACTAGGACAACCCCTTTAACTATCACATGAAGTTCATATTAAAGGAAATCTGTCACCAGGATAATCGCTATTGAAATAAAGCCATAGCCTAATAGCACTTAGTACCTTATTTCCAGATGTATCTTTGTTTCAGCAATAGATGTTTTCTATCTTCTGAAAATCCAGTTTATTTGGTATGCTAATGAGCCAGTAAGGTGCCCACCGGGGCGTCACTCTTGCATGAAGGAGCCCAGACACGCCTTCTACATCACATTCAAGCCATAACTCCGCCCATTTTCCCTGCTCCCAGCATGAGGGCGGACTTGGGCACTAGCAGGAGGCATGCCTGGGCTCCTTCCTGCAAGAGCGACGCCCCTCTGGGCACCTTACTGGCTCATTTGCATACCAAATAAACAGGATTTTCAGAAGATAGAAAACATCTATTGCTGAAACAAAGGCTCATCTGGAAATAAGGTACTAAATGCTATTAAGCTAAGGCTTTACTTCAATAGCGATTATCCTGGTGACAGATTTCCTTTAATGTTCAGATGTAAGGGGGGCCCAGTCAATAGTTTGCTATGGGCCCAGCCTTTCCTAGTTATGCCCCTGGAAGATGGTAAACCTACCCCATAGTGTAGCAGCAACCTAACACAGACAAAACTTGAAGCTTCTGGGCACAATGCAAAATCTGAAAGGTCTCCCACTTACCATTTATAATACTGTTGTCTTTTTATGTTGCAGGGGCTACTCCTGCATATTAACATGACGAAATAAAGGGCAACTATTTTTAATCTTCAGGGTATTTTATGCCGTTATATATTCCAGAGAGTTTACTTAGAGCCCGCCTTTTATGTTATTTCATTATATATTACTTCATTATTTTATGTAGTTTTCTCTTCATAAAAGAAAAATACTGACGTGTATAGATATGCAGGAAAAATGAATTATTCACAAAGTGAACCTTATGTGTCTCTCAATGAATGTCAAAAAAGTTGGGAGCTATGTATATCTATACTTTTATAATGAAACTAAATTGTGCATAGACCGGTGGTTAGCACTATTGCCCTGCAGTACAGGAGTACTGGGCTCAAATCTGACCAAGGGCACTACCTGCATTCAATTTTTATGCTCTCCCCATGTTTGCCTGTGTTTCTCCAGGTTCCTTAATCACTTAATCACTACAAAAAAAATATGGATAGACACGTGTCTCTGTGATATGGAAATTACACTGTGAACCATAATAAGGACAGGGACTAAGGTGAATGGTGAAATCTTTGTGCAGCAATGCAGAACATGTTGGCACTATATAAATAACATACATGTCTTATTAACCCCTTCACCCCCGGAGCTTTTTTCGGTTCTGCATTTTCGTTTTGCGCTCCCTGCCTTCAAACAGCCATAACTCTTTTATTTTTCTGTTCACATAGCTGTATGAGGGCTTGTTTTTTGCGGGACAAGTTGTACTTTCCAACGCCACCATTTATTATTGCATACGGTGTAGTGGGAAGCGGGAAAAAAATTCCAAACCGGGTGAAATTGCAAAGAAAACGCTATTCCGCTACAGTTCTACGGGTTTCTTATTTACAGCGTTCGATGTGCATTAAAACTGATCCGTTACTTTCATTCTACTGGTCAGTACGAATCCGGCAATACCTAATATGTATAGTTTTTCCTGCGTTTTCATAGTGATAAAATAATTAGAAAGTTGCCCTTTTTTTTTTTTTTTTTTCCTTGTCAAATCTTGACCCCTATAACTTTTTGGTATTTATGTGTACAGAGCTGTATGGGGGCTCATTTTTTGCGGGACGATCTGAAGTTTTTATTGATACCATTCTGGGGTGTGTATGACTTTTTGATCACTTTTTATTTAATTTTTTTTAGAAAAAAAAAGCGACAAAAAACGGCAAATCGCCATTTGGACGCTTTTTTCCGCCACACAATTCGCTGTATTGGAATTTTTTTTTTTATATTTTAAAAGTACGGGCGTTTTCGGTCACGATGATACCCATGATGTCTATATTTATTGTTATTTAGGTATTTATTTTTTACTTATACGGAAAGGGGGGTGATTTGAACTTTTACATCTTTTTTATTTTTTATATATTTTTTAACTTTTTTTAAAAATTTTTTTTTTACTATTAGAAAGCTCAAATATGGGCTTATATATTGTGGCTTTTTTTTTTTTTCTTTATGAGCAATTCTGGGTTTTATAGACTCAGAAAGACATGAATTGCTCATTTCTTATCCTGGCCTGCCATCTAGTGGCCAGAATAAGAATTGCACTTTGAAAACTGTAATCCTCACCAGCGAGGATTACAGTTTTCATATGGTGTACAGACACCCCGATTGGCCACACGGGGTGTCTGTACACCACCCGGAAGCGAACGCTTCCGGGTTTAGCCGCAACTAGATGCCGTGATCACGTGTGATCACGGCATCTAGTCAACCCGGAAGACGCCGCCGATATAGTAGGTAGCGGCAAGTCTCTGCTGTTAGAAACAGCAGAGACTTGCCGGCCATGACGCCCGCCGCACCCGCGAGCGGGCGCCATGTGCCCGCATCGCCCCAGCGCCGTACATGTACGGCGCTGGGGGTGAAGGGGTTAAAGGGGTTGTCTGGATGTTTATTTTTTAAAAAGACTTTGCATGATGTAATCTAATAAAATAAGTCATACTCACCTAGCTGCTCCCGTTCCGATTCTTCCTGTTCTCCTGCCAGTCTCTGCTTCCTGGTTCCTCTTGACACCCAGGAAATGTCTGCCCAGCCAATCTGTGTTTCCTTTATTAATTTACACCCTAATTTTAATTTAGCGGACAACCCCCTTAATCACTTCCACCACCGTGACATACCCGTATATCTCAGTGTTTGAAGGAATGTATGGAGCAGGCTGTTGCCGTGAGTCTGCTCCATACACGGCGGGTTCTGGCTGTATCATACAACAGACAAATGGCTGAAATTATGGGGAACAGCAATCACACCGAACCCAGTCATTTAACCCCCAAAAGTGCTGTGATAAACAGCGATTGTGACACTTGTGAGGTAAGGCAGAGGGATGCGGGTCCCTCTGCCTTCCGATTGGAGACCCACAGTGAAATCACCGGGCTCTGATCGGTTGCCATGACAGACTGGACACTTGTGAACCCTTCTAGACCTGCTATGGTAAGCTCCCTGTGGCTCTGTGCAGGAGGCACAGCTCAGCAGGGACAGAGTCAGAATCCTACTTGCCCTAAAAATCTTGTTGAAATTGTGTTTTGTTTTTTTTTATTTTAACCACACAAAGAATTTTTTTCCCCATTTTCCAAAAACAGACGTAGCAAATTAAATGGTGCTCTTAAAAAATACAACTTATCCCACAAAAAATGAGCTCTCATATTGCTATATGAACAGAAAATTAAAAAAAGTTATGGCTATTGGAACGTGGGGAGGAAAAAAACGTAAATGCAAAACCAAAAATGGGCCCAGTATTTAAGGGATTAATATTCATCCATAATTAACACAGTACTGTACCTTAAGACCTGGGTTCTTCCTCATGCGCAGTCGCCCCATCCACATATCTGTCAAAAGCATCTGGCTGCATGTGTGTGCTATAAAGTCTCGATGTTTGGCAGCCACAGCTAGTTTCAGACAAGTAGAATTACTCCAATTCTTAAGTTCATAAGTCAATAGTTTCATGGCAACCTGCTCATCATGTTTGTAAGACTGATCCAGAAGCTCCACAGCCAATTGGCCAAAATCCCTAATAAAAAAAACAAGTATAACATTTAAAGGGAGTCTTTCACCTGTTTTTCACCTATATAACTAAGAGCAGTGGCCCACAGAAGACTTCATACACATCCCAGACATACCTGTGTGCACTGTGTGTCTGTATTACATATCCAGGAAAAGCACTTTTATTCTGCAGGAAAATAGCTCCCAAGTGCCCAGTTCTGCTGCTGCAAGTGCCCAAAGCAAACCAGACTGAAGAGGAGAGGGCTGCTTTAGCTGCTCATATTTTGGGATTGGTAGCAGATGGAATGGTTCTGACCTTCTTTGAAAGCTGACATTCCATGCTTTCAGATGATACCAAAATCACAGCATTATATCCAGTATATCAGAAGATATAGCTGTTAGAGATCGAGTCAGGAGTGAAAGCTGTTTTTACTTTCACTTTCAGCTGGGCACTTGGGAGCTGTTTTCCAGCAAAATAAAAGTGCTTTTTAGAACATGGAATACAGACACTCAGTGCACACAGGTATGTCTGGGATGTGTCTGCAATCTTCTGTGGGGCACTGCTGTTAGTTATATAGGTGAAAAACAGGTGAAGGACTCCCTTTAAGTATATACATCTGAAAAACAACTTTAGAGAGATATACAGTAAAATATACAACACTGCTAACTAGCAACTAATACAGCTGTTTTGCCAGAGAAGTAGCCTTGAGTGGTTGGATCTCAATCTGAGACATTGTATGTTGAGTCTGGTTTTAACTTATGATGGTCCAGGAAACATCTGTAACGGACATTCCTATCAGCAGATCTGTCAGATTGGCAACCCGTGGGTTAAACTGACAGGTTCTCCTTTGGTTGTTTTGTTGCTGGCATTCACCACACCCTCCCCCTTCAGGTGTAGGTGTTTTATCAATTATCTTTGTCTATTTAGTGTTGCTTCTCCCACCATGCTGAGTGGTTTATACTTTCTGCGGTCTGCTGTGTCCCTGTGGAAATCCCATTGCTGCCATTATCTTCAGGAAAGTTAAGTGTCTTCTTTCCCTTTCGTTTATTTGTGTATATCTTCCCTGTGTTTTGGTGTTTGGGACTGAGGGGAGACTACTGTTCGTCCAGGTTGGTGGAGGAACAGTTTGTCTCATTCCAGTCACTGGCTTCAGGGTCCTTCAGGGACGGTTAGGGTCCCAGGTTTCCAGCGTATGAGCTCGCCTACCTTCTAGGCCTGTTCATACTGTTAGTAAGCCAGGACTGGAGTCAGGGTTTCAATAGGAGGTGACCATCTGCCTTCACTAGTTCCAGGCCTAATCCCTTTTCCTTTCCCCCCCTCTTCCTCCTGCACTTAGTGTGGAATATCCCCCCCCACACACACACACCAGAGCGTGACATTACCATTGTATGTTGAAAATATTGTGTCCTAAGGCCATTGTATCCTGGGGGATCACTGTATATGACTCTACTGTCCATTCAGATGTCATTTGTGCAAAACATTTTTCATGTGCCATTTTATTAAAAGAGTCAATGAGCTTTCACAAAACTTTTGATATGTCATAGCAACATAGTACTTAGTACTCTCCTCATTTTATCGGTGAGGGTCTTAGCACTTAGACACCCACCAATCAAAACCTTTGATATGTCACTATGACATATCAAAGGTTTTGTGACAACTCATTGACCCTTTAATGACTAATCTACATTTATCTCAATGGTTAATTATGGCAGCTTTATTTCTCTGAATGGCCAGTTATGACAGCTGTACAGTATTTCTCTAAATGGCAAGTTATGACAGCTGTCTTTCACTGAACTTCCCAACATGACAAATGTTTTTCTATGACTTATACAGAGCAGTCTGCAATGTGTCATACTAGTTGGACCATTAACAATAGAAACCTAAAATGAAACCTCATGAAAAACAAGACCATACTTATATGAGAAACTAACTTTGAATTGTTGTCCAGGTCTTGGGAAATGTCATCTACAAGATCACTTTCAGAGGACTCGTGAGCCATTGACTTGTATAGTTTACATGCTACTAGTGCTTTTGCCATGGTTTCTTCTCCACGCTGCCACAGAAAGAGAGCCATCTTCTGCCTTTTCATTAGTACAGCCCAGATCATCAGTTCATGGAAGGGGTATTGGAATCTGCTAACCTCTGGATCATCCACATCAATGTCAATTTCTTCTTCTTTTTTTTTCTTTTTTCTCTTCCCTTTAGTTGGAGGTTCATCATCCTGAAATTATCAACATATAGTTAATGACTGGGAAAACTACACCAGTATTTTTAAGATTTTACTATGTGCTATATTTTTCAAACATTGATAGAAAATAGCTGATGAGAAAGTTAGAAGGCCTCTACCACAATAAGCTCTCTTCCTACAAATTACACATGGTAGTATATGGCAGTAATATTACTATAAGGGCTCATGCACATGGTGTGCTTCCATGGTGTTTCTGTCTGTGCCTCCGCACCGCAAAAAAGTAGCGCATGCACTACTTTTTTGCGGTGCAGACCGTCCCCACTGTTTTTGCGGCGGCCCCACTGTCAGTGCCCGTGCCATGTGAACCACAAATTGCGGTCCACAGCACGGGCACTGAACGCACACATTCGTGTGCATGAGACCTAATTGTGAATAAGTGTCCAAAAATGCAAGAATCACCAGTTCGTGTCCAAAAACATTGGGGGTCATTTATTAAACAGAAATACACCTAAATTAGGCGTATTTCTGGCGCAGATTGCGGCACAAAGGTCCTTTGCACGACAATCTGCAACTTCTCCTCGCTCCACCCGGTCTAAAAAAGTGGGCATGGCGTGGGCGGGGAATGGAATGGGCCTCATTTACCATTTTCTATGCCTGTTTTAGGCATAGAAAATGGTCTAAATGTAATATGCTCGGAAGCTGTCTTACATTTAGAAGCAGCCGTAGATCCCCTGGCGCCTCTTCATAACTCCGGCGGATCCACTGCCAATTTTTTTCCCCAAAATGTTTAGCATAATGTAGTTTTTTTGTTAGTCAAGAAATAAAATGGAAATATGTGGTATATTATTATTTTCTGATGACTGTAGTGTTTTATAATTTTCGTTGGTGTTTTTTTCAGCTGCTAAATATGACCATGTTCTTCCTTCCTGCATGACCTAATTGAGGAGAGATAAATGTCCACTATGGCACAGCCAAGGTTGTTCGAGAACAAAAAATATTTTCCAGGTGGCCAGGCACAGTGTAATATAAAAAACACACTAACCTGTTAAAAGTGTTTCAGGTCCAGCGCCAAACTCCTGTCTCCCCTGTTTCCCTTCCCCACAGAGGCCGGAAGTGTGACCTCTCATCAACATACACATCCACGTCTCCGCTTAGGGTCAATCAATGGTCTCAGCAGTCACATGCCATTCTTAACACCTCACCACTGTGGCCCTCAAGGGTGATGAACCTGTTGACAGGATGTCACACTTCTGATCCAGTAGGGACCCGAAGTGGCATAGACAAGAGCTCAGTGCTGAATCCAAAACACTTTAAACACTTTGTTTTTTTTTATTTTACACTGTACCTGATCACCTTTTCACTCCTGGACAACCCTTTTAGGGCTAGTGTGATGCTAGTGTAATATTTCAGGGTGAAACATATTCGCCAACACAGGCAACATTCCAAACAGAAAATGCATCATGTATACTAGAATCTTTATTTCCCTATTACTAACAAAAACTGTTGCACATGTCAGTGGGCTTCATTAACTGGTGCCTTAGTGTGCCTTAGTTTCAATGCTTTTATGGCTGAAAATTGGTGTAACTGCATTTATAAATATAATTTTTTTTGACTGTTCCTTTAAAAAAGAATAAGAAACATGCACTGATATTATTTCTTCTACTCAAGACAAGAAGTTGTGATACTAAACAGAAATGATCACCTCAGTAAAGGCAAAAATCTTCTTTTAATTGCTGGACATACAGATGTTGTACAGTAATAGGTTCACTTGGAAAGGGATAGGTAGGAGAGGTTTTTACTACAGGAACCAATAAAGGGACATGAGGCAGGGAGTGATGATGTACGAGCCTAAGGGAAAAACAATGAGGAAAGATCCATATCACTGAACAAGAGGTAGTTAAATGCGAATAAGTAGTAAATGTAACAAATGTTTGGAACATAGCAAATATTCTTATTTATAATAAATTCATGAACAGATTCAATTATCAACAGTGTAACATCTCATGAATCCTCATCCTCTTCCGAGCGGGGGTGCCTGGTTTAGTCCCATTAACTAACATTATGCTCGGGTGCTCGGCCGAGCACTCGAGCAACCCCTAGTGCTCGGCCAGAGCACCCGAGCATATGAGCACAGAGGTGCTCGCTCAACACTAGTCCTCATCTGTAGGAATTATTGCCAAAAGCCATTAGTTCTTCTGGAGAATTCAAGCAGAGAGAATAGGTGCACGGAAAGCAAATTCCACACAAAGTAAGGCCTCACACACATGACATGTGTCCATTTTGCAATCCGCTAATTGCGGATACGCAAAATACAGATAAGGTCCATGTGCATGCCGCATTTTGTTGCAGACCCATTGACTTCAATGGGTCTAAGGTCCTTACTTTGAGGACAAGTATAGGGCATGTTCTATTTTTTGTGGAACGGACACACAGATGTCAGAAAAATTACAGTGTCATGTAGGTGTCCTACATATACTGAACAGAAATCCACAGCAACAGGCAAATGCACGCTTACCTCCATTCCTAAAAGTTTGAGGGCTTTTGGCTGTGGACAACAACAGAGAATTATGAATTCATGGATTCTTCATGTTATCCTCATATACATTATAATAAATCAGGCATAGCTTTCTAACCATATCATATATAATCAGGCAATTTAACTAGACAATACAGAATGAAATACATAGCTCTTTGAACATTGTAATCCCTTTTTGCAAAACAGCTCACAATCTTGATGGTTACACTGCTACAGTTTTAAATAACTAATCTGGAATTCCAAATTAAGTTTATTACCCTCTTTGGTCCAAATAAGTTGTTGTAGAGGGTCCTGAAAGTCTTTCTGGTGTAATGACAACGATAGGCCCCACCCATGAGGTACTCCAGCACAAGGCCAATGTCAATCAAACTGACATGATAATCTGGTGGAAGGTTACCCTGTTCAGAAAAAAGGTTAAAACAAAATTAAAAAAACATATTTATCAAAGCTATTACCACTTAAAAAATAGATTTATTTTTCAGTCTAGCTTCTACAATTAGAAGACACTTCACTTTCAAGCCTCATGTTCTGTTACGTGGGTGAATGCAGATTACTACAGCCCTAGTGTCTATAATGTCTTCATATGTTGATGGGGTCCCCCACATACTCATGTATCGCACAGCACTTTTGGTCCTACAGTAGCTACCAGAGAGGTATTTTTCCCATGAGTTTTTTAATGGTGCAGATGGTTGGATGAAACCAGTAGTGGAGTTTTTGTCTCTCTGTCAGATGTTTTTTTTTCTTCTTTCAGAAACATCCTTACTACTTGAACTTCATTGAATGAAGTATTCATGATCCTTGGAAATAACCAATCTAAAAATGATTTGTAAAAATGAATCTTACTAAAACAATTATTAATATTATTTATGTAGGTACTTTAATGCTTCTGAATGTTTCCAGAACTGAAGACATGTAGAAAGCTGCAGTGATCATCATGACAAGGTAATTTTGGGACTTCCAGTCAGTTATTCAATTGAAAAACATTCAGCTGCAACAACTGTTTATAGGGATTGTATTCAAATGCAGATAGGATTTATTGTGCTAATACAGTGCCTTGCGAAAGTGTTCGGCCCCCTGGAACTTTTCAACCTTTTGCTGCATTGCAGGCTTCAATCAAAAAGATATAACATTTTAAATTTTTGGTGAAGAATCAACAACAAGTGGGTCACAATTGTGAAGTGGAACCAAATTTATTGGATCATTTAAACTTTTTTTGTAATAATAAAACTGAAAAGTGGGGCGTGCAAAATTATTCAGCCCATTTACTTTCAGTTCAGAAAACTCACTCCAGAAGTTCATTGAGGATCTCTGAATGATCCAATGTTGTCCTAAATGACTGATGAAGATAAATAGAATCCACCTGTGTGTAATCAAGTCTCCATATAAATTCACCTGCTCTGTGATAGTCTCAGGGTTCTGTTTAAAGCACAGAGAGCATCATGAAGACCAAGGAACACACCAGGCAGGTCCATGATATTGTTGTGGAGAAGTTTAAAGCCGCATTTGGATACCAAAAGATTTTCCAAGCTTTAAACATCCCAAGGAGCACTGTGCAACTGATCATATTAAAATGGAAGGAGTATCAGACCACTGCAAATCTACCAAGACCCGGCCGTCCCTCTAAACTTTCATCTTAAACAAGGACAAGACTGAACAGAGATGCAGCCAAGAGGCCCATGATCACTCTGGATGAACTGCAGAGATCTACAGCTGAGGTGGGAGAGTCTGTCCATAGGACAACAATCAGTCGAACACTTCACAAATCTGGCCTTTATGGAAGAGTGGCAAGAAGAAAGCCATTTCTCAAAGATATCCATAAAAAGTCTTGTTTACAGTTTGCCACAAGCCACCTGGGAGACACACCAAACATGTGGAAGAAGGTGCTCTGGTCAGATGAAACCAAAATTGAACTTTTTGGAAACAATGCAAAACGATATGTTTGGCGTAAAAGCAACACAGCTCATCACCCTGAACACACCATCCCCACTGTCAAACATGGTGGTGGCAGCATCATGGTTTGGGCCTGCTTTTCATCAGCAGGGACAGGGAAGATGGTTAAAATTGATGGGAAGATGGATGGAGCCAAATACAGGACCATTCTGGATGAAAACCTGTTGGAGTCTGCAAAAGACCTGAGACTAGGACAGAGATTTATCTTCCAACAAGACAATGATCCCAAACATAAAGCAAAATCTACAATGGAATGGTTCAAAAATAAACGTATCCAGGTCTTAGAATGGCCAAGTCAAAGTCCAGACCTGAATCCAATTGAGAATATGTGGAAAGAGCTGAAAACTGCTGTTCACAAACACTCTCCATCCAACCTCAAAGAGCTCAAGCTGTTTTGCAAGGAAGAATGGACAATAATTTCAGTCTCTAGATGTGCAAAACTGATAGAGACATACCCCAAGCGACTTGCAGCTGTAATCACAGCAAAAGGTGGCGCAACAAAGTATTAATGCAAGGGGGCCGAATAATTTTGCACGCCCAACTTTTCAGTTTTATTATTACAAAAAAAAGTTTAAATGATCCAATAAATTTCGTTCCACTTCACAATTGTGACCCACTTCTTGTTGATTCTTCACCAAAAATTTAAAATGTTATATCTTTTTGTTTGAAGCCTGAAATGTGGCAAAAGGTTGAAAAGTTCCAGGGGGCCGAATACTTTCGCAAGGCACTGTACAACTCAGTCTCTATATAGGCTATAAGCCTATTTCTCATCAGTACAAACAATTATCTGATATTCTCAATGATGCTTGAGTTAGAATAAAAAGAGATTCACCTCCATGTTAACCCATCCGAATCCCCTAGTGATTCTCTGCATGGCAATGAAGCGATGGTGATGGATGATGGAAAGCAATTGGTACATGGGCAATGAAAAACATATAAAAATTAATGCACAACAACCAATGTATAAAAAACATGATGGTAAATGAAAATATGTCATGTGCAAACACATATGCCCATCAACAGGTCCCTCTATGCCCGTTCATACATACTCCAGCAGTCGCAGGCAACATCAAGAAGCCACCTTCTAAGGGTAGTTTGACACATGGCTTAAAAAACCCTTAGGTTTTGGTGCAGTTTTTCATGCAGGTTTTCAGCCAAAACCAAAAGTAGATTCAAGAGGTAGAGAAATGTAAAGGAAGGATGTATACTTTTCCATCTTGCTGCATGCTTTGGTGCACCCAAAAATTGCTACAAAAACTGCATCATTTTCTAAAACAAGCGATGTGTGAAGACACCCTATAGCTAACTTTTGCTGTTCCTAACAATAGGCAGCACAGTTTAGAAGCAGTTACAGCAGTGGACCAGTCAGATAAAAAACTTCATAAATCTCACAGCCATCTAGCTTTTGCTAGATGTTGTAACAATGGAGGTATTTAACGAACTTCTTTTATGGTTTAAAATGACAAATGTCCAGTGATGTATGTTCTGAAAATGATGTCAAACCAGTACCCACTTATGTATATCACTGGTACCAGTTAGAAAATATAACCAAATTTCCCAATAGCGATTTATTGTATATAGTCATCCAGATTTTTGGATGTAATATAGTTTACCTTCTTTACATCTCTTACAAGGTAATGCAGTGTATTTGGAGGGCCTAATCTCTGAAACAGAAAATAATCACCAGTTAATACAAGTTTACATGCAACTGTATAACACAACTTGTAGAACTTTCTAATCTCCATCTCTTCTTTTAGATTGACCATGTGCCTTTCATTTCATTTACCTAATACTAAATCCAGGCTGTTTGGTATCCATGGTATTTCCTGCACCAAATACATTTTATACACTTTTGGATGGATTGTGGATCTGTAACAGATGCCATCATCTAGAGTACTTACAGTGTTATACAACTCTTCTAGTCGAGGAATGGTGAGAAACCTTTGCATGTTGACTCCATTCTCAATAAGAAGCTTTACAAAGTCCACTCGATCTAGAACCAGTGCATCCATCATAGCTTGTTCTAGAGAGTTAACCTATCAAAAAATGCGTTACATATCATCCAAGTTATTCATTACACTTGAATCAGGGCAAAAGTAAGGTAAATGAGGTATAATGTACATTATATGTTGCCTTTATGTATGTAGTAGTAGTTAAAGCAGCAGCATGAGCATTTTAACAGAGAAGAATAGTATACTTATTTTACATTATGATCTGTGGAGGACGGAATTCAAATCTTATTAACAAACTTTGTCATGTATGCCATTCTTATGCACAAAAACAATGTACTTACTCGTTTTATATATATATAGTTTATGCATCATGGTTGGATGTTCTCATGGTTGTTGTGGATAATAATACAGTACTATAGTATGGGGAAAATTTACTAATACTGTGGTTTTATTGTGCAAAGTTTAACAAAAGTGCGGGTTCCAATATTTCAATATTCCAACTCAATGCATGCCATGTCAAGAGAGTATGCCAGGTTGAATATGGTGCAGCTGCTGAGCTATAACAGGGCTTCCTGTCCTATGACAGAATTTTGCCTGTACCAGTGGTTGGATGCCAATGTGGACAAGGCATAAGAGTTTCTCACGGAAAACCCCTTTTAAAATCCATTATAATGCAACAATTACAGGTTTTAGGGATCAGAAACATGTAGTGACCTTAATTGTATTATGCCATATAAAGGGCAAGCTAAGATCTCTGCATTATGACACATTTTGATGAAGTTTTGTAATAAAGTCTGAAACCATGAAGATGCTAGAGATTTTACTATTTTGAACTTATACCTCACATGTCATAGAGGTGAATTAATTTGGCAGTTTACTTTTTTTTAAATATTTTAATATTGCCATTAAACCCCAAAAATATATTTTCTAAACTTGCAAGCTTTCTTTATGATGTTTTTGAAGCATTTTTACTGGCATCCTTCATTATGTCAGACTAAAGCTGGACAATACAGCAATTCTGAAATGGGTTTTCAAAGTAAGTACACCGGCCTCGGCAGGTGTAAGAGATCTATTGTTTAAATCTGTGCAGTTTGCATTGTTAGAGCAGCAATAAGCAATACCCAGTTCAGAAGTTCAATCTTCCTGGGATCTGTCTCCTCCTCTGGTTCCTCTTTGCCTTTTCCCTTCTTTTTGCCTTTGCCTTTGCCTCTGGGTGCCTTAGCCTGTGGAACAGGTGATCGCTTTTCTTTATCCTGATTGGACCCAACAGCTGCTGTAAGGCTTCCTAAAGGCTGACAACATAATGGAATAAAAAATAACAAAAAACATATAAAATCACACAAATCATACTTAATATTCTAAAGAAATGAAGGAGAAATATTATTCCTGTCTGGCATTTCAAAAGTTAAAGGGACTGTTTATGGAGACATTCAAGTAAATACAGAAGTGAGCATGCAGTACATTCCCCAGCTGTTGCATACAGTGGTACATGAAAGTTTGTGAATCCTTCATAAATTCGACCTAAAACTACACCAGATTGTCATATAAGTCCTAAGAGTGATAGAGATAACCAAATCAAACAAATGAGCAAAATATTAGACTTTGTTAAGTTATTTATTGAAGAAAGTGATCCAATATCACATGTGTTTGAGTGCCAAAGTATGGGAATCTTTAACGTTAGCAGATAATTTGAACATGAAATTAAAGTCAGGTATTTATAATTAGAGATGAGCGAGTAGTGTTCGATCGAGCTGGTATTCGATCGAATACTACGCTATTTGGCATACTCGATTTCGTTCGAGTATAACGGCGATGGCGCACTTAGAATTCGTTTCCCCTCCCACCTTCCCTGGCGCTCTTTTTCCACCAATCAACATGCAGGGGGGGTATGACAGGCACGCTGAGCACGCTGGCAGCGCGAAAACGGCGTCTACATGCATTGGCTGGAAAAACCATGTGACCTCGAATATTAAAAACTCAGCTCTTCCTGCTCGTACGCATATGCTGCGTGAACTTAGTCAGGGACAGAGGCTGGAGAAGGGACAGACAGATTTTAGCTGTTGGATAGGCAGGAGCGTGATTAAAAGCCCTTATCAGGGCTACTACAGTGGACTTCAGTGATAGCTTACTACAATATAGACTTTACAGAGAACGGCTGCTGTATTCAGGGATAGCTGCTGGAGTAGGGACAGAGAGAGGCATTAGTGGTGTATTAGGTGCTCTGCTACATACCAAACTATATTTGACACTACTGCTGTGTACCTTGAAAAATACAATATATAGGCCTTAACTGGCAACTGCACTGTGCGTTCTCTTGCAAAGTAATTTCTCATAACTGTTGTTCATACACACCGTCTGATCACTCAGTACACGGCTGTGTACCTTGAAAAATACAATATATAGGCCTTAACTGGCAACTGCACTGTGCGTTCTCTTGCAAAGTAATTTCTCATAACTGTTGTTCATACACACCGTCTGATCACTCAGTACACGGCTGTGTACCTTGAAAAATACAATATATAGGCCTTAACTGGCAACTGCACTGTGCGTTCTCTTGCAAAGTAATTTCTCATAACTGTTGTTCATACACACCGTCTGATCACTGAGTACACGGCTGTGTACCTTGAAAAATACAATATATAGGCCTTAACTGGCAACTGCACTGTGCGTTCTCTTGCAAAGTAATTTCTCATAACTGTTGTTCATACACACCGTCTGATCACTGAGTACACGGCTGTGTACCTTGAAAAATACAATATATAGGCCTTAACTGGCAACTGCACTGTGCGTTCTCTTGCAAAGTAATTTCTCATAACTGTTGTTCATACACACCGTCTGATCACTGAGTACACTTCGGCTGTGTACCTTGAAAAATACAATATATAGGCCTTAACTGGCAACTGTACTGTGCGTTCTCTTGCAAAGTAATTTCTCATAACTGTTGTTCATACACACCGTCTGATCACTCAGTACACGGCTGTGTACCTTGAAAAATACAATATATAGGCCTTAACTGGCAACTGTACTGTGCGTTCTCTTGCAAACTAATTTCACGGCTGTGAAGGCAAAATATTGTAAAAAAAAAAAAAATGCGGTGGGGGGCTAGCGGAATAGGATGTGGACGAGGACGGGGGCGCGGAAATGCTGTTGGGGGCCTTGTTGAAGCCAGTGGGGATACAATGCGTGCTGGTGAGGGTCAGCCAGGATCCCGCTCATCCAGAATCCCTGCCTTTATGGGACAGTTAAGCAGGGGGCGGGTTACACCGCTGTTGAGGCCTGAGCAGGTTGAACAGGTGGTGCAATGGATAGCCGATAGCGCTTCCACACAGTTGTCCACCAGCCAGTCATCCACACAGTCTCACTCTGACCCTCCTTCCTCCACACCTGGCCAACAGAATCATCCCACCCTTGACCCCTCCCAGGAGCTCTTTTCGGGTCCTTTTTCAGATGTGCCGGAAGAATACCAGGAGCTAGGAGAGGAATTTGTTTGTAGTGATGCCCAAACCCTTGAGTTTTCGCCATCTCCTGCTGATGTGGACCCTGAGCCAGCATCTGTTATCATGAGCGATGATGATGATGAGACGCAGTTGCCATCAAGGGAGGCTGTTGGAATGTCCAGTGGGCAGGAGGAGGAGCAGAGTGAGGAAGAGGAGGTGGTGGATGACGAAATGACCGACCCCACTTGGCCAGGGGTGATGTCCAGCGGGGAAAGCAGTGGAGAGGTGGTGGTCTGCGCAGCACCGAAAAAGGCAGCAAGAGGCAGAGGGATGTCCAGAGGCAGAGGGATGTCCACAGGCAGAGGGATGTCCACAGGCAGAGGGATGTCCACAGGCAGAGGGATGTCCAGAGGCAGAGGACAGTCCAGACAAAGTAGTGAGGCCACAGCCAGCACGGCCGAAGCTGTTCCCGGCAGCGGGCAGTCGCGCGAAGCTCCCCCATCGAGGCCTCGTACTTCTGTGGTGTGGAGATTTTTTAATGTTTGTGCGGATGACAAACTGAGCGCGGTTTGCACACTTTGCCACTCAAAACTGAGTAGGGGCTCTGAGAAGAGCAATCTGACCACCTCAGGCATGCGGCGTCACTTGGAAGTCAAGCACTGGGCTGAGTGGGAGAGAGCAAACGCAATACAAACTGCGCCCGGTCCTGCTGCCACTGCCTCTTCCCCTTTGTTGTGTGCTGCCACTGCGGTCCAGACCTCCAGCCAGGACACCTCCACATCTGCCTCTGCCTCGGCTACTTTGGGGCCTTCTCCTTCAGCCTCCCCTTCCCCCGCCTCTTCGCCTGCACCCTCACACTCCTCGTCCCAACAACTGTCCATCTCGCAGGCGTTCGACCGCAGGCGGAAGTACGCCTCGAGTCACCCCCAAGCCCAAGCCTTAAACTGCCACATCTCCAAACTGCTGGCCCTGGAGATGTTGCCGTTTAGGCTTGTGGAGACGCAGGCCTTCCGCGACCTGATGGCGGCTGCCGCACCTCGCTATTCCGTCCCCAGCCGCCACTACTTTTCCCGGAGTGCCGTCCCCGCCCTGCACCAGCACGTGTCGCGTAACATCAGGCGGGCCCTGAGGTACGCAGTCAGCGCAAAGGTCCACTTGACCACCGACTCATGGACAAGCGCTTGCGGCCAGGGACGCTACATCTCTTTGACGGCACACTGGGTGAATGTAGTGGAAGCGGGGACGGGGTCGCAAACAGAGACGGCCTACCTACCACCCCCGCCCAAGATTGCCAGCATGGGTTCTGATAAACCCCCCTCCTCCTCCTCCTCCTCCTCCTCCTCCTGTGCCTTAACATCTCCCTCAGCCGCTAGCTGGAAGCGTTGCAGCACTGGCGCGGGGAGACGTCAGCAGGCGGTGCTAAAGCTCATCAGCTTGGGCGACAGGAAGCACAGCGCCCCAGAGGTGAGGGACGCCATATTGCAGCAGACGGAGATGTGGCTGTCGCCGCTGCAGCTAGGACCAGGCATGGTTGTGTGCGATAACGGCCGTAACCTGGTGGCGGCTCTGGAGCTTGCCGAACTCAATCACGTACCATGCCTGGCCCACGTTTTTAATCTGGTAGTCCAAAAATTTCTGAAGACTTACCCCAACCTGGCAGAGCTACTGGTGAAAGTGCGGCGCTTGTGCGCTCACTTTCGGAAGTCAACTGTAGCTGCTGCTAGCTTAAAAAAACTCCAGCAACGCCTCCATTTGCCTGAACATCGGCTGTTGTGCGACCTGCCCACTCGCTGGAATTCCACCTATTCCATGTTGGCCAGGGTGTGTGAGCAGCAGAGAGCATTGATGGAGTACCAGATTATGAATCCACGCGTGCCTCCAACTCAGCTCCCTCAGTTTGCCAACCACGAGTGGCCATGGATGGCAGACATATGCGATGTACTGCGTATCTTTGAGGAGTCCACCAAGAAGGTCAGCAGCGAGGACGCTATAGTGAGCGTAACCATCCCGCTCCTAGGCGTCCTTAAAGAATCACTCATCGCAATAAGGGAGAACGCATTGCACGCAGAGGAGACGGGGGTAGGAGGAGACGCAACGGAGCTACACAGTCAGACCACACTTTTGTCTGCTTCACGGTGGCAGTTGCAGGAGGAGGAGGATGAGGAGGAGGAGGACGACGTGGAGGTGGCTGTGGAAGAGGAGGAGGATGCTGGCGGCGAGGGTAGCAGTCAGGCTGTGTGCGTCCCATTGGTTCAGCGCGGATGGGGCGGAGAGGAGGCGGAAGAGGAAGAGGAGGAAATGGCAAGTGATCCTTCTGGTGGGGGCAGTGAGGTCATGCCTATTCAGAGTCTGGCACACATGGCTGACTTCATGCTGGGCTGCTTTTCCCGGGACACACGTGTTGTCCGGATAGTGGAGAACAAACTGTACTGGGTCTTCGCACTCCTGGACCCCCGGTATAAAGATAACGTCTCCTCTTTTATTCCGGTAGAGGAGAGGACGAATCGATTGCTGGAATACCAGAGGGAACTCGTGCAGAACATGATGGAGATTTTCCCACCCACCATCGCTGGCGGCAGAGAGGAGAGGGTCTCCCAGAGTCCCACAACATCCATCAGGCCCACAGCCACCAGGGGAACACTCTCCAAGGTGTGGGACACGTTCATGGCACCCCCTCGTGCAACTTCCATCACTGCGGGGCCCGCTATCAGCAGGAGGGACAAGTATCGGCGGATGTTGCGGGAGTACCTGGCAGACCGTAACCCTGTCCTCCCCGATCCCTCGGCGTCCTACACTTACTGGGTCTCCAAGTTGGACACGTGGCTGGAACTGTCCCTGTACGCCTTGGAGGTGCTTGCCTGCCCTGCCGCCAGCGTGCTATCAGAAAGGGTGTTCAGCGCAGCCAGGGGCATTATAACCGATAAGCGCAGCCGCCTGTCAACCGACAGTGCCGACAGGCTGACGCTAATCAAAATGAACAGCAAGTGGATTGACCCGGACTTTGCTTCTCCAACCGTGGAAAGCAGCCAAAGGTGAAGTGCCATCTGTATGAAGTGCCATTTCCTCCTCCACCTCCTCCTCCTCCTTAACCGCCGTAGAATTGCTCCGTAAATAAGAAAAATGTATATGTTTATGGCTCACCTCTTGGGCCTCCACAAAATGTTTAAGAGGTCTCACCTCTTGGGCCTCCTCATAATTTTTAACCGGTCTCACCTCTTGGGCCTCAACATAATTTTTAACCGGTCTCACCTCTTGGGCCTGCACAAAATGTTTAAGAGGTTTCAACCTCTTGGGCCCCCACAAAATGTTTAAGAGGTCTCACCTCTTGGGCCTCCTCATAATTTTTAACAGGTCTCACCTCTTGGGCCTCCACATAATTTTTAAGAGGTCTCACCTCTTGGGCCTCCACATAATTTTTAACAGGTCTCACCTCTTGGGCCTCCACAAAATGTTTAACAGGTCTCACCTCTTGGGCCTCCACAAAATGTTTAACAGGTCTCACCTCTTGGGCCTCCACAAAATGTTTAACAGGTCTCACCTCTTGGGCCTCCACAAAATGTTTAACAGGTCTCACCTCTTCGGCCTCCACAAAATGTTTAACAGGTCTCACCTCTTGGGCCTCCACATAATTTTTAACACGTCTCACCTTTTGGGCCTCCACAAAATGTTTAACAGGTCTCACCTATTGGGCCTCCACATAATTTTTAACGGGTCTCACCTCTTGGGCCTCCACAAAATGTTTAACAGGTCTCACCTCTTGGGCCTCCACAAAATGTTTAACAGGTCTCACCTCTTGGGCCTCCACAAAATGTTTAACAGGTCTCACCTCTTGGGCCTCCACAAAATGTTTAACAGGTCTCACCTCTTGGGCCTCCACAAAATGTTTAACAGGTCTCACCTCTTGGGCCTCCACAAAATGTTTAACAGGTCTCACCTCTTGGGCCTCCACATAATTTTTAACACGTCTCACCTCTTGGGCCTCCACAAAATGTTTAACAGGTCTCACCTATTGGGCCTCCACATAATTTTTAACGGGTCTCACCTCTTGGGCCTCCACAAAATGTTTAACAGGTCTCACCTCTTGGGCCTCCACAAAATGTTTAACAGGTCTCACCTCTTGGGCCTCCACAAAATGTTTAACAGGTCTCACCTCTTGGGCCTCCACAAAATGTTTAACAGGTCTCACCTCTTGGGCCTCCACAAAATGTTTAACAGGTCTCACCTCTTGGGCCTCCACATAATTTTTAACACGTCTCACCTCTTGGGCCTCCACAAAATGTTTAACAGGTCTCACCTATTGGGCCTCCACATAATTTTTAACGGGTCTCACCTCTTGGGCCTCCACAAAATGTTTAACAGGTCTCACCTCTTGGGCCTCCACATAATTTTTAACAGGTCTCACCTTTTGGGCCTCCACAAAAGGTTTAAGAGGTTAACAGTGGAAAGCAGCCAAAAGTGAAGTGCCATCTGTATGAAGTGCCATTTCCTCCTCCACCTCCTCCTCCTCCTTAACCGCCGTAGAATTGCTCCGTAAATAAGAAAAATTTATATGTTTATGGCTCACCTCTTGGGCCTCCACAAAATGTTTAAGAGGTCTCACCTCTTGGGCCTCCTCATAATTTTTAACCGGTCTCACCTCTTGGGCCTCCACATAATTTTTAACAGGTCTCACCTCTTGGGCCTCCACAAAATGTTTAAGCGGTCTCACCTCTTGGGCCTCCACATAATTTTTAAGAGGTCTCACCTCTTGGGCCTCCACATAATTTTTAAGAGGTCTCACCTTTTGGGGCTCCACAAAATGTTTAAGAGGTCTCACCTCTTTAGCCTCCACACAATTTTTAAGACGTCTCACCTCTTGGGCCTCCACAAAATTTTCCATGAGCCTCTGGCCAGCCCACGGCCTCTTCCTGCCTTTTGCGGTCCTACGCATCCCTCAACATCCCCACTGCTTTACCTGCTAGACATGACACTGGGCCAGGTCGGGTGACTGACATCTCAAGCGCCAACAATTTGGGCATTTTAAGGCTTCTGCATGTGTTTGAGTTGTTTTTACATTTTAAAGAAGACATGTCTGACCACATCTCACACACACACACAATGACAATTAGGGGTGGGGTCTATTTGCTTTCCCCCTTGCCTATGCCATCTGTGGTTGTCATAGGCAACGTGATTTTAAGGGGTGCAGAATTTTATCTTCTTTTTTGTCTAGTTTGGCTTGGGGTCCATGGCAATGTTGAGGAAAGAAGGTTTCCTTGTATGGTCTCACTTTACAGAGAGGTTATATTGTGTTTGGAGTGTATTGTTGAGAGGCTGTGATAGTGGCGTAATAGTGCGACTTGGGCGCGTTATATGCACCCAGACATGCTTCCCCTGCTGTCCCAGTTGCATTCCAGCAGTGTTGGCATCCTTTTCTGAGGTTCCAGGGTGGACTTGGTGACCTCCAAGTGGTCGAATTGAGATTTCCAAGTGGCGAGCATTTTTTCCCCATAGACTTTAATGGGATTCGATATTCGGTCGAATAGTCGAATTTCGCGGTCTATTCGAATCGAATTTCGAACTTTCGAATATTTCACTACTCGCTCATCTCTATTTATAATCAATGGGATGACAATCAAGTGCTAGTGGGTGACCTGTTTTATTTAAAAAACAGGGATCTATCAAAATCTGATTTTCACAACAAATCCTTGAGAGTGTATCATGGCATGAACAAAAGAGATTTCTGAAAACTTCAAAAACAGAGTTTTTGATGCTCATCAGGCTGGAAAAGGTTATAAAAGTATCTTTAAAATATTTGGCCTCCACCATTCCCCAATCAGACAGACTGTCTACAAATGAAGGAAATTCAATACCATTATTATCCTCCCCTGGAGTGGTCGACCAACAAATTCCACACCAAGAGCAAGGCATGTAATAGTCCATGGGGTCATAAGGAAGCCAAGGTAACATCTAAGTAGCTAAAGGCCTTTCTCACATTAGCTAATGTTAATGTTCATGAGTCCACCATCAGGAGGACACTGACAAAAATGTGTGCATGGCAGGGTTGCAAAAAGATGCTGTTCTCTCATTTCCCTTGATAAATAAATGGCCAAGTCTATAATGTTTGACTCAGTTGTTTGATTTGGTTATCTTCGTCTACTTTTAAGACATGTAAAATCTGATATTGTTTTGGGTCAAATTTACGCAGAAATGTAGAAAATTCTGAAGGGTTCAAAAGCTTTCAAGCACCACTGTAGTGAATGGAGCAATGCTAGTTCCGGTACACAGTGTTTGGAGCTGGGCTGTTTCTGACACACTGTTGCTATCACCTGATTGGGGGAGAGGGGTGAATCCAGGAGATAGGCCCCTGTCGATCTGATATGGATCACCTATCAGAATGACAGGTCATTAATGTTAAATTCCAGGAATTCCCCCTTTGATATAAACAAGAGCTAAATATATAATTTTGTCTAGATGTTCTCTTTAGACTTCTACTTTATCCTTGACATACAGTACAGTTTGAACTTTATAACAGAATGCCCTATAGCAGTGATGGTGAACCTTTTACAGGCCGAGTGCCCAAACTGTAACCCAAAAGCCACTTATCTATCGCAAAGTGCCAACACGGCGATTTAACTCGAATACTACAGTCCAATATAATATATCTTCCAGGTACTTTATCATTTAGCTATAATAGCCTGCCTACATTCAGTGCACTGCCTGTGCTGTTCATATTGCACCCTGCACCGATGAATGGCAGGAAAAGTCTAAGTCATATTGGTACACCATAGACTTTTTCCAGGCTGCGGGTGCCCATAGAGAGGGCTCCGAGTGCCACCTCTGGCACCCGTGCCATTGGTTCGCCACCACTGCCCTATAGCATTACTCATATTCCCAATTTTTCAGAACTATAAAGAAGATCTTACCGGCCACTGATGTCCAAATACAAAAATTTGGCTGCGTGCAATGTCAACTCGATTCCATGCTAATGCTAAACTAAGCTGATCAGGAGCAGAGGCGTTTGTTCCTGAAAATAATGTTGAAATATAAATATTGCTTCCAGAGGGCTACTGTAAAACATGTCATACAATTTATTATTATCATCAGTAATATCATTACACTCTCAAAAATTCATATTAGTCCATAACTAATGGCTAAACCTATGGCACAGAATATCTTTGCAATAAAGATATTTTTTTATTTTAATTGGTAACCTCCAACATCCGACATACAGAAAAATATGCAGCACGCAGTTGCAGCAGGTAGGGTCAAAAGGTAATAACCGTTGATTTAGCATGGTATGATCCATCCTCCACAACCGATTTGGATGAATATGTAATGTTGTTCACATAGAAGCCAATCAGGTATAGAATGTGGTAATTTTGTTTTTTCTCTCTCAGTCAATCCTAGATCCCATGGTGGACCTTTGAATAATTATCTTAGGATGTATCCACCCTATGCCTGTTGCAGCACCATTCTCATGTGGTAAAGTATACTTAGTTAAAAAGTACCTCTCATCTTGAAAATACAGTGTACTCTGCAGGCAGCATGTTATACAGCAGGAGGAGCTGAGCAGAATGATATATAATTTTATGAGAAAAGATTCAGTAAAAGTTCTAATTTAAATTTTTTAGGAGTCATGTGGGTGGTCTTATTACTAAATAGGACCTCCCACGTGACTCCTAAGCCCAGAATGAGTACTGTTTTGAAATAATAAATTACATGTTTTTCTGAATCTTTTCCCATAAAACCATATATCAATCTGCTCAGCTCATCCTGCTCTATAACATGATGCCTACAGATTGCACAGCATTTTCATGGTATTAGGTTCCCTTTAATGTCATTATACTATACTATATGTGTAAGTTAGAGGAGCATATATGAAAATAAAAAGGGTACTAAAGTGTAAAAAAAAAAATCATCCCACCTACTTAAAGGGGTTATCCAGGATAAGAAAAACATTATCTTTTTTGTAGATTTTTTAAAAATTGTGGATTTTTTGGCGTGAATTATGGTTCGGATTTTGTTGCGTATTTCCTGTTTGAGAATATGTCCATTCAGTTCAATGGTAAATTGATTCTGCAGTGGGGAATGCAAAACAATTTGCAGGGATTTTGTTGTGGATTTTTCTGTAGCGTCTTCCACTGCAGTATCAATTTCCCATTGAACTGAATAGCGAGATTCTCATGCAGGACACCAAATAATCTGAAACTTTGTAAAAATCTGCACCTGTGGATTTCCTGACAAAATTATCCACCACATGTGAGGGCACCCGAAATATTCTGAATGGCCAAAAAATTAATGTAAGGAGAACTGGATGCAAAGAATTTTAACATATGTTTTTATATACCTTTTAGAAGGGCTGTGAGGATAGCCATTTCAATATCTTGTTGGCCTTCTGATCCCATTCGGAAAACAGTAATCTATATGTAGATGAAAAGAACACGTCCAATAATGAATGTTAGTGACAAATACTAACACCACAAAATGCACAGTACAAGGGTCTACGCACAATTTATGTAACAATAATTACTAGAGATGAGGGAAGTTCTTCAAAATTTAATTCAGCTGCTTCAACGAATTTTACAAAATAATTTGCTTCGTGCCGAATTACTTCACCATAAAGTGAATTTTTTGTAAGAAGCAGATACAATGGCAGGGAACAGCGATTGCACCACCCTGTCTTTTAACCCTTTAGGTGCCACATTCATCGTTAATCGTGGCATCTGAGATCAATACTAAAACAGTTTAGGGGTTGCTCTTAAATTTTTTTTTTAAATAATTAAATTATACTTACCTCATCCATTTGAGCACAAAGAGGCTGCCACGACCATGTTGCATGAAGATCCAGCTTAAAATCTCGTTTGGCGTGTGATAACGTCATGCTCCACCACGCACGAGATTTCGCGTATGATCTACAAGCAAGATGGTCACGGCAGCCTCTTCGTGCTCAAATTGATGAGGTGGGTGTGTTTTTTTCTTACAGCGATTTCAGGGAAAATCGATTAGTTACCACTAAGCACAAGCAAATTTGGCTTTGCGAGGAATCAAATTGTTCCTGAAAATCAGATCGAAGTCCATTTCCTTAAATTCAATATGCTTAACACAAGTAATTACTAAAACATATAGAAGATGAAATCATCCGTTCTGTATCTACTGTATATGACTTATTCCTCTTCCCTGTTATCAACATGATTTGTTAATGTATCAGTTGAACGTCTCATTACAATTCATTCTGAAATACTCATTTTACAATATGTTATTTTTTCCCCTACAATGAGGAAAATTGGCTTCTACCTCACAGAGGTTTTTTGCCTTACTCTGGATCAACTTGGCATGCAGTGGTGTGTATAGCCTCCATTATTTCATTAAAGTGTAACTGTCATTCTTTTTTTTTTGTAAGGTATAGGGACAGTGATACTGACCATTTTTATAATATACTTTATTAATGAAATTGTACATTTCTATTAGAAAAATAGTTCTAAAGTGGCCCATTTTGAGCCTTAGCAACGCTCTTCTGTCTTCTGGTTACATAACACAGTCAGTGTTGAGCAAGTCTCCACAGTTATGTAATCAGAAGACAGAGGAGCGTTGCTAAGGCTCAAAATGGGCCACTTTAGAACTATTTTCTAATAGAAATGTATGATTTCAGTTAGAGATGAGCGAACGTGCTCGTAACGAGCACTGTACCGCTCGGCTCCCCTGCGCTCGCATGGGTGCAGGCAGCCGCTTCCGTCCTCCTCACCTGACGGAAGCGGCTGCCTGCGCCCATGCGAGCGCAGAGGAGCCGAGCGGTACAGTGCTCGTTAAGAGCACGTTCGCTCATCTCTAATTTCAGTAATTTAAGTATATTACAAAAAATGTCATTATCACTGCACCTCCACATTACAAAATAAAATAAAAATGACAGCTACACTTTAATTTAAACAATAAGTATTTAAGAACTTTAGAATAGAAATTATTAATACCAGATTTTTCCCCCTTTAGCACTATACAGGATTTCTTGTGGTGCATTAGGGAAATGTCGGGATGACAAGTTGTAGGTGGAGGGGATGATACTCAGCAAAGAATTTTTGAATGTCAATAGCTTTTCAGATTTCATGAGTTAAGTGAACATATTTTAGCAGATTGCTGTCTAACCCATCCTCTATGTCTGCTGCGTAGTATACTAATATAGACAATTACAATAAACTGCACAAACATCTCCAGCTTCAAAATATCACAGAAAAATCTCTTATTTCTTCTAGAAATAGACACTAGACAACAATGTGCTACTCATATGAAACTGCATGAATGTACAGATGGTTGGAAACCCTAGTAGTACATTGGACTGAAGGTTTTAGTTTTGAGAAACGTGGGGCATGTTTGAGTTGGTGAATTTTAGAAGTTGTGTGTAATGTCACACAATATAAAAATGAGTCCCCTAGCTGAAACACTATATGAGAAATGTCTTGTATGTGATGAGGATTTGTAATTAATCTGAGGTCTATAGAAGACTCAAGGTGGTGGTTATTCTGTAGCTGTGTGAATGGAAGCAATATGCTGCCACACTGCGTATGAGGAGGTCCTATTTGAGTGGACACTTATGGAACAATATCTTGGCTTTATTTGGAGCAATCTGCTGGTTCTGTTTAAGTGCAATAATTTCATGGTGGTATTAATGGCTCCACTTTGATGTTATAAGGGCAATGGCAGACAAGAATAGGCATTTTCTAAGATGGTGCCAGCCATGTGCGGTCCGCAAATTGCAGAACACATACGGGCTGGCATCCATATCGGTTGTCTGAATGAGCCCTAAGGGTCCACTCACATGGCCATATTTTCGGTCCGCATCCAATCTGCATTTTTTGTGGGTTGGATGCGGACCCATTCATTTCAGTGGTGCCCGGAAAAGATGTGGATAGCACATCATGTGTTGTCCGCATCCGCACGTCCATTCAGGATCCCCGCTAAAAAGATAGAGCATGTCCTATTCTTGTCCGTTTTGCATTTTTTCTCTCATAGCATAGGTTGTATTGATCCATAAAATGTAGCAGACACACGGCTGTATCCATGTTTTGCAATTTGCAGTCCCAAAAAATTGATAAGGTCGTGTGAATGCACCCTTATCATGATAATATAACCTTCAGTTTCATATGTACTCTGAAAGTGATCATTACTGCTTGTGTAGTCCACTATCATGTAGGATGTATTTATACTGTGACTTTTTATTATTATGTTCACATATCTGTATAAAGGTTGCTTTTTTGCAGGGCTGGTTGTAGGTGTCTGTGGTGCCACTACTGCTGGTAAAGCACTAATACTATGCTATGCAACTGGTGGTTCATTTGAATTTCATATAATATTTCATTTCTTCAAAAGTTTATATTTGTTGAAAAACTACATCTCCTTTAGGCCTCATTTACACAGCCATAAATACTTTGCAGTCCACAAATTACGGATTCGCAAAACACGGATCCCAGCTGTGAGCATGCCACTTTTTTTTTTTTTTTTTACCCCTGTCTAGGGAAAAGTCCTGTTCTTGTCTGCAGGGCCACAAATTGACTTATGGATGCGAACAGCACATGGGTCTGCTGTCTGCCCTAGTAAGATGAATTAGTCTGCATACAATCCACAAAAGACATGGATCAGATGCGTTAGGACTAAGCATGTCAACTATGGATCTGCAGTACATATCCATATTGCAGTTTATGCGCTGTTGTATTGTACTTCTGTGAGGCATCATATGGTTCCCTGAAGTAATTCTAGGGCAGAGTACTTCCATAATATTGCATACATTGGAACAAACTTGGTATATATATAGGCCTATTACTGACTTCTGTTCAGGATATGGATTTTGAATATTCCACAAGCATGATTAGCATACGGCCACACAGTCAGGTTTCTGCATGCAGTTTTGGAAGTGAAATAAAAAAAGAGAAGTTATATCTGTCCTTTATACTTTCTCTTCTTTTATGATCCACTCCTGATTTGGGCCTCCAAAACTGCATCAACCTGACTGTGTGGCCATACCCTTAACAGCCTTTTACAAGGGCCGAGAATCGCACAGATTATCAAACGTTCATAGGAATGCTAATTACTGTAAATGTACCACCATTTACCCGAAGAACGAGCAAAACGCCCAGTCATCGGGTAATCTGATCGTTTGTGCATACACAAATATGATCATTTACCAGCAGCAGATTCTACTGTGTAAACATGATCTGTAGCCGGCAAACAAAAAGTCAATATTGGGAAGAGTGATGGCATTAGTGATCGCTCCTCCCCATATTCTGGAGCTTCCTTCCCGACTATCTGCTGTAATATCATCCCGTGTAAAGGGACCTTTACAGTCGAGATAATTAAAAACTATCCTCTTCCTTTTGTTTGTGTTGTTGAGTTTTCTCTGGGTGATTTGTTTTTCCACACTTCACAAAGAGTCACTAGTATGGCACTGAAGAAAACAATGCTGTGTAAAAAAAACAAAAAAGGGAGCAAATATTATGAATATATACTATAATATACATGACCCTTTATTATTTTATTCATTTATTTATTCATTTATTTTTGTGGTTCACTGGAGCCAAGTGGAGGTGGCAAAGAACATTATATGTATAAGGGCTTGTTCACATGTGCATTGGAAGCTCCATTCACAGATTCCATCAAAAATACTTTTTTTGTCAAATAAAAAAACGGGTTCCCGAACAGGAACTAAACGGTCTCCATTGTAGTCAGTTCAGCTCCAAGGAGTCAGTTCAGCTCTGTTTGTCTCAGTTATGTGCCAAATCTGGAACTTCCAATATTTTTGTTGTTCTGCTCCTCCAAAGAAAATAAAGGACCTTAAAACTGGACCTTAAAACTGTTTTGCTGAATTTCTAGCATTCAGAAATTCATCATGGTCAGATTTGACCTGATATTGTACAACACTAGGCAATGAAAGGACAAGCTCTTTCAGTGGTCAAGGCAAGGCACCGGTGTGTGAGTTTGTGTATCCATTGCCCTTTATCCACCAATCCATTGTTCCCTACTCCATGATGTTGATTTAGTTATGTCTTGGTATCTGGTGTCTTATGATGCCAGCTGTTGCGGTAGAAGACCGTGAACTACAGCAGAGCTCCAGTCTTGATCTCGTGGGGACGTCGCAGCGCCCACAAGATCATCATGATGGGTACATCTGTAAAGCTGACCATAGACCATCTTCCCTGACAGAGGGATCTGCATGTGACTCACCACTAATGGCTGGGCTGCAGCTGCAATTGCCTGTGATGCAGGGCAGTACAGGTGGTAGAACAGTCAGGGGCCCCTTCAGATCATGAGCAGCCTCATTCATAGTCAATTCAGTGCAGTGAATATTAATGAAGCAGTGTGGCCCTTGGGCTCATATGGTTTGGGGCATGGGCCCTCTCCCAGCACATAGATTTTCACTAAAGAAACAAATTCCAGTTCTTTGTTTATTTAAACCAAAGACCTTCTGTACAGCAGGCAGAATATTAACGAACACGCTACAGACCTACCACATTGGAAAGATAGGAATCTCTGTACTATATAATTAAAATGAAGCACCATTTTTTTATTTACACTGTTTACTGATCACTATGAATAATGTGTTCACTATATTGTATGGGTTATTATAATTAACGGGACACCAAATACCGTTTTGTGATATTTAATAGTAGGTATGTTACAAAAACACATTTATTTATGGTTTTTACTACAATATTTTTTTAGCAACATTAACTTTCCAGAAAAATGTAACTTTTACCAAGATAAAAAAGCTGGAAAATAAAAGTTCAGTTTTTATGCCATAACTTTGAATAAATAAGTTATTTCACAGCTGGGAATTGAACTTGTATAGCAGGCAGCAGCTTTATCCACTACTGTATAGAAGTGACCTGGTGTAAGAATAGGATTTCTGTGCCTAACAGTTAATGGTATTGCTGTTTGCTTTATTAGGCACAATATTAACCACTTCCTGACCAAAACTTATGGCTGTTATGGCAATGAATGTGAGAGGCACCCAGGTGTAGGTGTGTGTGGGGGAACACATGGTTTGTCAGTATGGGGCCATGAAATTCTTCATGAGAGCCCTGTGTAGAGCACCTAATCATGATAGATATATCTATTATGCATCAGTAAAGTGTTAAATAGGTTGTCTGGTGATTAAATGTGGGCATACACATTTGTGAAATGTTGATTAAAAAGGAATTCAACCAAAAGGATAATTCATCAGGTGAAATGCAATACACAAACTATTGGTGAATGATATCAGACCATCATTGCTGGAAATTATATAATTATACCTGTAATAGATATAAATAGCCAAGATGTATGCTTACCATGGTAATGTAATGTTATGTATAATTCTCCCTTCTAGTGTATATGATAGACTCAGTTGACCATCATATGATGACAACAAACTCATTAAAAACTAAATAATTATTAGCATTTTTACCGTGAAGCAGCATACTGTTGCCTCTTTGTATGATTCCTTCTGTATGACTGATTCGGTAAATCCACACTTGTTTGCAAATTAGACACGGCCCCATGACCAGCTACACATTGATGGTACACAGGGAAGAGGAATGGTCCCATTGTATGGTGCATGAATAATGACACAGTGACTACTCACACTCAAGACAGACGGAACATAAAAAACTTTATTGGTGGAAGACACACGATTATGAGATTTTATCCATACCCAAAAATGTTATATAACATTAAAAATCATAAGAAATAAAAAATATATAAAATATACATAGTTGCCACACAGGTTACACTTCTACAATAATAGAGTCATATTTTTCACAAGGGTTAGCTCCACATGGTAAAAATGGGATCAGATCTCACAGTAAAAGCTTATCCCAAAAAACGTTTGAGGGAACTTAATATTTGTCCCTCACATGGTGGCATGTGACTGAAGTTTGGGTATTTAGTATTATCCTTTTTATTTATGCAAAGGATGATAACTACTTTCTACAGGAGCAACTGTCCGTAAATTCCTGGACAGTCCGTAAAAATAGGAGACTTTTTCCAGTGTCCATGAAAGACATTAATGTGTCTGTGATTGAGCCTGGAATATTTTGTATAGTTTATTGTGATTATAATTATCATTTTATAGTTCACAGTAAATGCTGTCAATATAAGTGTTGTGAGCATGAGCATACCATTGTTTTTCAGGATGTATGCAATGCATGTAGCTCTCCTCTAAAAGTAAGAAAACTACCTCATACCAGCCAATTCAGAGACTCCTCCAAGGAAGGCAATTTTTTTTGTAGGAGTCTGCTTTTAATAGTATGAGATAATTTTCTTTCTTCCTGAGAAGAGCAAATTTTATTTTCTAAGCAGATGTCAATATAGAGCAGGATCTCTTCAATGAGCACGAGTATCCTTAAATCTTTAGGATGTATTATGGCTTTACAATTTGTCTGTAAAAATGATTAGCTATCCGTAATTTTTTTGATGAGTTGTGGGAAAAAAATCACTCATAGTCTGCAAGAAGTCATAAAATGGCTCAGCACTAGAGTCTATGTTGTTCTTACCAGTTCTTTTTTCTTCATACATTCCATTAGGACGACGAAGAGCTGGTGAGCCTGATTCCGACTGTAGTTAAATGTTTTCTGAACGGTAACAAGAAGCTGATCACGAAGAGATTCGCTGATAATCCTAACAAAAACACCAAAAATACAAAAATAGAGAGAGCAACACACATTTTGTTTTTTACTTATTTATCGAATATTCCTACTTATAAGGACTCATGTACACGACCGTATGTATTTTGTAGAACAACTGGCCCCTAATAGAACAGTCCTATCTTTGTCCGTAATGCAGACAAGAATAGGACATGTTCTATTTTTTTGCAGAACGGAAATACATTTTACAGAAACGGAATGCACACTGAGAAACTTCCATTTTTTGCGAACCCATTGAAATGAATGGTTGTGCTGTCAGCAGTTTAGCATAGTCAAAACTGCTGACAGACTCCCTATAAGTAGATTGGAGATGAGGATAACTTTACTCCATGGAAAAAGAGAATTGGATCATAGAAGTACTCTACATATACTGTACAACATAAAATCCTACCCTGCTTCCTCTGAGTATTTGTGGGCAAAAGATAGTATGTCAGAGGCTCGCCCACTTCCATCGCAAACAACTACAGGGATAGGCGGCTCTTCACGCAGGCATTCAAGGACAATGGAAATAACATTAGGACCTCCTTCCACAATGAGTGCTACCACTGGTACACCTTGTCCTAGCCCTAAAACATAAAAAATACACTGTGTTATTTATTGAAACTGGATGGCAATAAAGAAGGAACATGATGCAAGATGTCATGCACTACATAATGAAATTTATACATGTATGGTGGTCACACTGGTGCAGGAGATGACAGCTGAGCATCCCTTTGCTGTCCCTGCCTCCTGTTTATTCCCAGGCATAGGATGACAAAGGGAAACCCATGTGTCACATTATCATACCCTAGAAATTCAATGTTAATAGGACATAATATAATATTTACATATGGTAATCCATACATATTGAAATACTGAATTGGTCTAATTTGTAATCAAATCTTGATGACATGAAAAAACGTAAAGGGGTTGTCAGAGAGTCAAGCAGGTCTCTTAACTTTCTGGACAACCCCCCTTAAGATAGAAATGAGCTTGTTACCCCTTGCCATAAACAAGAACACATTGATCTACTTGCATAAGTTGAGCATCAGGACTACTAAAGAGTAACATAGAATTCTTAAAATGACATCACTTCTCCCTGTCACATGTAATGAAATCACTGTATTTCTTGCCCCTCATATGCACATCTATATCTTAACTATGTATCTCCTTATTGCTCTCTCATATGAGGAGTCATATCACATAAGCTGAATTAAAAGACAATAATGGTGCTCAATACAACGTCTATAAAACATATAAGCCAATAAGGCGGGATGGAAGAAGAACAGTCGGGAATGCATCACGGTGCGATTCGGGGGGGGGGGGTTGGTTTAAGTTTTGAGGGATTTTGTTGTAAAGAGCCCTTGCAGGGCTAAATACTGTTATTCATGCATCTGTATGTGTATGATTGTGTATACTTCTTTTCTATGTTTGATGTGACTTTATTGCAAAACAAAAAAAAATCTATAAAATACAAATTGATTTAAAAAAAAAGCTATGTATCTCCATGCTTTACACAAGAGAACAGAGGTACTTAAAGTGTAACTGTCATTTCTGATTATTTTTAATATAATGTATGGACAAGAATGTTAAACATTTTTGTCATATACTTTACTAGGGAAAGGATGTTTCTTTGTACTAGAGAACGAGGTAAAGAGTCTTCTTGGCAAAGCTTTAACTGAACGTTGTGAAGAAGAGTTTGTCTTCAGTCTTCAGTTCTACTGATTGCTGAAGATGTCTGTGTGCAATAAATCAGATAGGTAGGGTGATGGACAGTGATAGGACACATGTACATAGTCAGGGACAGGGGTAGTGACAAGAGGCAGGGTGTAGGCCTCTGTACAGTACAATACCCACAGTTGTCCCCAGTACTCAGTAGAACGCTGAAGACTGAAGACAGACTTTCCTTAGCAACACTAAGAAGACTCTTTACACCCTGTGTTCTAGCAAAAACAATCATCTTTCCCTAATGAAGTACATTAACATCCCTGTTCCTACACTATATTAAAATACACTATATTATATAAACTGAAATCAGTCACACTTTATGTACATGATCTGTGACTCACAATGGAGGTTTTCATGCACGCTATGACAGTTCACTGATTGCTGGAATTGGAAAGGGATACTTAGGAAAAGATCTTTGCTGCCAGGAAAAAAATGTAGTTGTGGAAATACACAATGGAGGAAGAATGATAAATCTCTACACAATCACACTTACTAGTGTTGATTTTCTGAAGTGATATGTGCTTTTCTAGCTGGCGTCTTAATTTGACTTCTGCTCCATATTTTCCAAGTGTTCCATTATCCGCTAATATGAAGTGTGTATGAGTGTTGTTCAGTACAGATAGTTTACTCAGAGGATTAGACATGGTTTGATAAGGTTTTGTTACCTGTTAATAAAATGAAATAAATGACTGACATATTAATATTCTACAATTTTTATTATTATTATTATTATTATTAGTTTAGTATAATTAATAGAACATTTTTAGAACATTCAAGTTATGGTTTAAAATAAATACAATCAAGCAAAACCTACAGTTGTAAACTATAATATCTGACGTCCTTAAGTGCAACAACTTTATATGAAATGTATTTCACAACTGCTAAAGTTATCAGTTCATATTATCCACTACCATATAGTTATAAAACTAGGCCGACACAGTGCTACTACTCTACCATAATCATATTTCTTACGTCTTTTCCTATAAGATCCTCCTTGTTTTCCACAATACCCCAGGGTGCAATTCCTATGGCACATATTCTTCCTCTGGACTTGGAAGAGTGATCTTTCAAGGCATCGCCCACATGACGTATTACACCTGCAATAAGTAGCAGTAACTTGCTGCATTAGTGTACAAATCATACTTTCATTCAAAACCAGCATGTTGAGGTTAAGGTTGGTATTTGCCCAATGATAATATTTTTTCATTTTTACATAAAAATACATTTAACAAAAGACATAAATTCATCAAATTTAACCATGTGATAGGTGGTAATGAAAATAATCCCATTTACTTTTAAGAATTCATCTAAGCCCTTTTTAAAACTGTCCATTGTCCCTGTTGTGACCACATTTGGAGTTAGACTATTCCACAGAGTTGCAGTTTTTGTAGTAAAGATGCTTCTGGAGACTGAACTTTTTCTTCTCCAGTCGGAGGCAGTGCCCCCTTGTCTTTTGAAGCTTTTCACCATTTTTTTTGTATGGGCAATAAATATATTTGTATAGCTTAATCATGTCTCCCCTTAGACGCCTCTTCTCAAGACTAAATACATTTAACACTTTTAATCTTTCCTCATAACTAAGACCCACCATGCCCCTTATCAGTTTAGTTGCTCTGCTTTGTACTTTTTTCATTTCCAGGGCATCCTATATGGACTGGTGCCCAGAACTGAACTGCATATTCCAGATGAGGCCGCACCAATGCTTTGTAGAAAACGATCTGCTTTTTGTATAGAAACTGCATCATTCTACTCTATAGGTTGTGTCTGGTATTGCAATACAGTCCAATTCACTTGAATCCATGGACTAGAATAGTGCTGATTCTGGGAAAAGAAAATCCAAGTCCTTTTCATACTGTGCATTTTATACCTCGTTTACTGTTGCAACCATTTTACATTCTGATTAGGCACCAATGAGATCTGCTTATCAATATAGTAAGTTAATTGGTGATCATTTACTTCATTCTCATGTTGCAGTGATTGTTCATGTGACGGTTCATTTCCCACCCCCTTATACAGTTAATATTATCTGTAGAAGTACCCCTGTTTACAGGATGAGACATGCTGCTAAAAAAAGCTATTTTTATTTCCATATAAAACATCAGATCAACGAAAAACAAGCATTTTATCCTCTGTAGTTCAATGGCTGGGGCTGTTTACACGGAGGAATGATCAGGAACAAATGTTCGTGTGATCATCTCCCTGTGTAAAAGTCTTGGACTGTATCATAAAATAAGAACTCCACCCAAACTAGCAGTCATTTATCAAAGTTCTTACCTGTACTGACTCCCCCAGTGAATATCCAGGCCCCAGTGGTCATGGCAGCTTTGATTAACCCTTTCCCAAAGACTTGCTTTAGTTTAGGCTGCATTTCAAAGTTCTGGAGTCCACCATGCACAGAGATTAGAAGCTTAGGGAGTTCTAGCTGCCACTCTTTTACCATGAGGTGAAGTAAAGAATCGGGCTTTGTATCGTAAGATACTCGGATGTACTATAAGAAGACAATCACCATAGTAAAGGCAAGATTAGGGTAAGATATATTGCATTTTGTGGTTCTCACTATAAGATACATAAGATACAGTTGGATATCCTGATTTTAATAAGAAACAAAGAAACATTCCCTGGTCTTCAGAGATGGCATCATCGGCTGGTTGATGCTGTATATAGTTCTGTGGCATTCCCTCGTGGTCACTTATACAGTAATTTCTTTATTCTTAGTGGCACGCCCAGTCCCAGTCTGCAAGGCATGTTGTTTGCTCTCCCCATAAAATACCCCATAAAATAACAACTCTGAAGTATCTTTTTAAATATGGCGTGATGTGCCATTCCTGTTATTTCTTCTACAGTTTTATGAATTCATTACCACCAGGTTCAGATGGGTGTTACCAGTTAGGGGGGTCCCTTCATAGTCTGACACTATCCAATCAGTGCCTCCAGTCTTAGGCTGTGTAGCGACTCCCCCCAACTGGTAACACCCAGAAGGACTTTTATTGCAGACTGCTGACAATTCATTCATAAACTAGTATTAATAATAGAGGAATGGCACATAGCGTTTCATGAAAAGATGCTCCAGAATTGACATGGAGAATGTAATGCAGTTTCTAAAACAGACAAAACCGTCATGTCAGAAAGGTTACAGGTCCTCTTTAAAGGGAAGTCACACCCAATTTAGAAGTCTCTAAATGTTGTTTTTTTTTACATGAGAGTGTAAAGTGTAATTGTTAGGGCTCATTCACATCATCGTTAGGGATTCCGTTCAGGCTTTCCGTTATAACATCGTTATAACGGAAAGAAACGGAATCCCTAGGACGGACATCAAAACGGACACCTTTAAGAGGCATTCCGTTTTGATCCGTCATAATAGAAGCCTATGGCCCTGCATAACGGATCCGTCTCGTTGCCGTAATGCTGGACGGAAAACAAAGTCCTGTCGACAGGACTTTGTTTTCCGTCCAGCATAACGGCAACCAGACGGATCCGTTATGCAGGGCCATAGGCTTCTATTATGACGGATCAAAACAGAATGCCTCTTAAAGGTGTCCATTTTGATGTCCGCCCTAGGGATTCCGTTTCTTTCCGTTATAACGGAAAGCCGGAACGGAATCCCTAACGGTGATGTGAACGAGCCCTTATTTGTGCAATTCCCATATAGTATATACTACGTCTCCACATTTCAGTTTAAATCCCATACTTAAAAGTATTCATCAGTGTAGGATACTAAATCTGCTGGTCACAGCCTTGTATTACCTAAATATCTTCAGAACTGGTCAGCGTCAAAGTTCATCCATCCTATTTGCTGTGACAAGGCTTTGGTTTTACATGAATGCACCTATTGTGTGAGACTGAGGGAGATTTAGAAGTGTGACCCCTCTCCCCCCTACCACCCCCCAAGCAAGAAACTGTGCCCTGAGCCATAATCTCTACAGCCTTTCCACTGGTAAGGTGAAAGTGCCAGAACTGTGACAGAACTGACTGTACAAGTACAAGTAGCCAGAAAGAACAGAACCTGCAGGAGACCATATACTAATCAGCATGATAAGGAAATCTTAGGCTAGATAATGCCTTTTAATATACTGATTTCTATAAATCACATTGATTGCAACTCCTCCACTTTTCTCTTGCACTAGTTTTGATCAATCTCAGGCCACTTCCACATGGTCACTATCTCCATAGGTTCCACACCTGGGTTTGACTTACAAATACTGATGCAAAATACAAATGTTAGATGCTTCGGTAGCAGATTATGTTAGATCAGATCATAGTCACAGCTTCCCATATTATTCACATCTAACCCCTTTAAGATTCCTTGAACACCACTACTTCCTAGGGTCTGTTAATATTCTTCTATGTTGGGGAAGTGTCTGAGTTTGAGATATTGTAAGCATCACTCATACATATAAATTGGTAAACGCTAGGAAATTTATCAAAATTAGTCTCAGTTGCCCATGGCAACCATTCAGATTCCACCTTTCATTTTCCAAATGAGGTCTGAAAAATGAAAGGTGGAATCTCATTGGTTGCTATGGGCAATCTACTCCAGTTTTGATAAATCCTTACCAATTCATATGTATTTTTCTCTTTTTCTTCCTCAATTTTAAACACTACACATTTGTCCATACTTACCATGGCCTTATTTGAATGTCCGCCTCCCTGGAACTCCAGTATTCCAAATGCATCTGTGGGATTCAGTTGGGTGTGTTTACCTATAGACCATTTTTCAGGCACAGCTTCCAGTTTGTTGTCTTCTCCAGTCTTGTTGGCTATTGTATTCTGAGGAGGTGGGACATGCTGAGTAATGAGCTGACCACAGCAACATCTGAAAGCAGTGCACCAACAGTTCATGACAGATCCATCACGTGTAGACATTTTATATAATACCATAAATATCCATGTATGATAGGAATATCTTTAAGAATGAGATCTGAATTTTAACTCCTAGTGATTACATTCAGATAAAATACATGAATTCACAAAAGAATTGCATACATTCTCTTTATGGGGACTCCTGATATGGCCCTACAAATGAGCCAATAAACCACAGACTGCAGAGTTCCTCATTATATGGCATGAAGTTAATGGACAGGTAGATAACTGAATAAATTAGATCAAAAATATAAAACTATAAATATAATTATCAATTTATATTAGATACAGTAGGATAACGTGGCAGGCACCTGTTGCTGTCTTTGCTGTTGGCAACTATGTAAATGCATTCTCTTTTGAAAAATGTCTTTTCTATCCAAGCCTTTTGACCCTGTGAGAAAAGGAAACACAAACATTTTACGTTATATGAGAAGAACTTGTGTCCCCTTTCTTGGGTAACAGTAGGCAATATGTCATAAAGAGTGCCGAGAAATTTAAAATTCATTCCTCAACAAGAAGCGTTTCATGGATATTTTGGAGCCAATTCCATTGTTGGTTATAATATTGACTTATTAGTCTGATGGTAGGCCTGTAATAAATCTAGACACTCACTCCACCAAATGTTTGTTTGAAGCTTGAGCATATAACCTAGAATGGAAGGATTGTCACAAGAAAAGCAATATTAAATTCACCGGTCAAAAGTGGTGGAAACCTTAAAAAGAGCACTCTGGGCATAATTGATACTCTGTGTTACATCTAGTACCAGGTCAGAAGAGGCGCCACATGGCACATAACTGTCCCTTTGATTCCCAGAGTCATGCAGGCCCTGCATTAGCCATGGCACTGTGTATGATGTATGTACATAGACCATGCATTACTATAATTCAAGTTATGACGTTATAAAGAATTTTTTGACTCTTCCCACTGCCCTCAATTCTCGTCCTAGAAACAGTGGTCCACATTTACTAAGGTCCTTGCTGTAAGCTGCTCCTTATTTTTAATGCAAATCAATTTAGAAACATTTATTATTACTTTGCGACAAAAGGAACCCTATGGTGACATGCTGGCAAATGCATATATGTTAAATGTAGGACAAAAATGTGAATGCAACTTAAAAAGTGCCTTAAAGGGTTGCCTGTTCTTGAAGCTAACAGCCCCTGGGGTCCTCACTTGCCCCCCTGAACATAAAAAAATCAATAAAAAATAAACATGTGATGTACCATTTGAGCCGTGTGAGCACTGAGGCTTGCAACTGGCCACAGCAGTCATGGGACCAAGTTGCTTGTCTGGTCCTGGTGGGACCAAAAGCTGCTGGGAACAGAGGTGATTGGGTTTTTTTTTATGTTCAGAGTGACAGGGGAGGACTATGAAGTTTGTCAGCAACAAAGCTGAACAACCCCTTTAAAGAACATCGGTCAGCAGGATCAACCCTCTTAAACCAGGCACAAAATCACATCTCTCTTGTTGAAATATGTTGTGCCCTTTTAGAGAAAAAGGCATTTTAATTTCTATAAAAAGGTGAGATTCAATACACAGAGGGGAGGGCCACAGCCTTTTGGTGCACATTAGATCCTTTACTTTCATTCTCCGTCAACCTCCCCCTCTCCTTGATTGACAGGGACAGGCATTGGTATTGTCCTTTTGCCTGGCCCGGTAATCTTACTCCTTTGCCTAAAGTGCACCAAGAAGCTGTGACCTGCCTGCTCGTCTATTGAATCGCTCATTTGCATAAAAATGCATTTTTCTCAAAAACGACACAATGGATTTCAACAAGAGGGGTATGGTTTTAATCAGAAGGATCAGCCCTACCTGTTATAATTTAAAAGGGTTGATCCTGTTGACAGATGTTCTCAAGAAACTGTCTAACTTCGAGCAAGATGCACCAAATCTGTCACACAGCATGTGCCACTGTGATAAATTTGGTGCATCCTGTGATTGCCTGGTCTATAATTATGCTGTTTAACTATAATGTCACAGCATTGAGCAATAGGACCGATGGTACCTACTGACAATCTCTCCTGCCCTCTGCAAGTGAAGGTGTCTATAGGTGCTTAAAGCTGAAGCATGAAGTTTGAGGGAAAAATCTTACTTTAAATTTAAGATAATAGCAAGGTTTGGCAATGTAATGCCTTAGAACAGTAGTCTCCAACCTGTGACTCTCCAGGTGACAAGGAACCAAAGCTGGGAGAGACAAAGCTTGGAGACCAGTACCCTAGAATAAGACTTTGGTCCCTATAAGTATGTGCCACTTTAGTGTATCACGAAATGTCTGTAAATTAATGGGGATTCCTTCACTGTATATTTGTCAGCTAATGAAATTTAAAAAAATCAATTGAACTGAAATTGTCTAGAAATGTTAGTTACTATTACATGGTGAGAAATATATTTCTGTAATATCATAAACCATCTGTATACTTCATAAATAAAAGCTGGAAACATCAATGTTTTTCATGTGCATCTGTTCTCTGAAAGGCTCATTGTAGCATATAATTCAAAAAGCAGAGAAGGGATAGAGAATTTCGGACTGTATAGTCCCTAAGAACATAAAAGAACAATCATAGAAGAACTGAAATCACTTTTGTAAAAACACTCCTTTGAATATATTGCTAATTTCTTCCATTCTTCCCTTCTTCGCTAGAGGAGCTCCACACCAAACTTATCCCTTAAGTATTCTTGCAAGTTTCTTTAAGCTGTTGTTCCTACAGTCTGTTTATTCAAATTAGATTTGAAGGTCCAAATGCAACATGGCGATGGGATGGGAGGTGATGGGACACAGAATATCAGAAGCTAGTACTTGGTTATGTTGGAAGGTGATGGGACACAGAATATCAGAAGCTAGTACTTGGTTATGTTGGAAGGTGATGGGACACAGAATATCAGAAGCTAGTACTTGGTTATGTTGGAAGGTGATGGGACACAGAATATCAAAAGCTAGTACTATGGTTATGTTGTATGCACCAAGATCTAGGGGATTCTCATTGGGCCTACATGAGTAGAATCTCTCCTGCCTTGATGATAAAAAAAGATAAGAGAAGAGTGGTTAAAATACCACGCATAGTGGTATGTATCACTGACTCTTATGAGACATCTTCTCACAGTCAGAATGGATGAAGGCAAGAACAATTTCCAACAAGTTGGCCATTACGGTGTCATTAGGTGTCTCTAATTGACAGATGAACATCACAAGCTTCATAGCTCAGATGTTGATTCAGTAAACCCACAATGGATTTTAAAATATGAGCAATTCTGTGAAAGACAGTACAAAACAGCAGTCATCCTTCATAGCTGAAGTGTCTTGTGATGTCAATCCATCACAGTGTCCATCACAGAAGACTGAACAGTAATTATCAGAGGTGCTACTGTACAAGATGAATGTTAAATGGGTTGTAGAGGATCAGGGAAAAGGATGTGCATTTTTATTTTACTGATACAGCACCACTTGTATCTATAGGTTGTGTCTGGTATTGCGGCTCTCCTATATTCAAGTGAATAGGGCTGAACAGCAGTACTATTCCCAGACTAGTGTTGTTTCTGGCCAAAAAAATAGCTCCTTTTTTCTAATTCTTTTAACATTACATAATCCCGATGAACCTTGTACATGACTTGTTTTATCTGCATCAGATGTAAGAATAAGGAAACGTAATTGTATTGTAATTCCTATCCTGTGAAATATCTGTCCATGAGTGCCTCACTTATTGAAAGCTATTGGAAGATGGTCAAAAAGGGGTCAAGCACTTCGGTACATGGTCAGCTTTATTCAGCGGTAACCCTCCTTATTCCTGTTGATTTGCCATAATGAAGAAATACATAACAGCTTCTGAAGTTTCACTGTCCTTGTCTATTTAATCCTCTTACCGACAGCTTGATTATAATCCACATACTTCAGCAAACGGACATGCTTTGAGAAAAAAATGTGCATGGTGGGCAATTAAATTTTATACAAGATTTTTTTAAATATTGAAAATTTTATATATCAATGGCAATTATAATTATTTATGATATAGGTTTTCTCTGTTTAAAAAAATTGGGTTAAAAAAAACTAAAATTGCTAAAGTGTGGAATGCACTAGGATTATGACAGATTAACTGCAGTGGTCAGGCCGAAGGCCAGGAAAGCTATTTTGCCTACAGAAAAACAGATATTAGCAGTAAGATCAAGTCTCTAGCAAATGCTGTGTTAATTCCTAAGTGATCCCATCTATCCAAACTAATCACTTTGGTCTACAAGAGATTACTGTCCATTTTAAGGCATGATATGTGAATTGCTGACTATGAGAAACAACATAAGTTTGTTGAATTCTACTATCCTATGCCCAGGGGTTTAATGCGGCCATCCATGCACCCACAGGATTCCAGTGCCTCAGATTATATGTATTATAGAATATAGACATTACTTAAGAATGTGACCGTGCTAAAAGTTTAATCACAACATGCATTATTTTCCCCTTTATATAAAATCAATTATATAATGTTCCCAGATAGATCGTTCTTGCGTCGCCCCCAGTTTCAGTGAACATGTATGGCCAGTTTGACCAGATGATTGTTTTCTTCTAACTATGTGTATGGCCGCCGTTATGGTTCTGGTAGAATAGATGCTTTACCCTTCAGCATTTAGAACAGAGGATGGGTATGAGATTATTCAGTTCACAAACTAATGAAATACATACAGTTTACCAGGGCAATCATATGACTGTGCTTTTATGAGACATGAGCGTTCATGTGACTGGCTGAAGGAAAGGAAGACTGAATGACACATTGTAAGTAGAATATGAGACATGAATATGAGAAACAGAATATGACACTGATTAGCCCAGTAGGTGGCTTGTAATGCAGGTGTCAGTAAGCTATTACTGCATATGAATAGCGGGGTATATATATATATATATATATATATATATACACACACACACAGTATTAATACATACAATATTAATATTCTGAAGCTACTTTGAACCTGACCTGCCTGAATATTGTCGGTTTAAGTAAGTAAGAAAAATCAATATTACAAATATTAAATGTTATATATTTGTTAGTTACTTACTTGACAAGTTTTTGCTACTTTTATGTCTATATACAGTAAATATATTGATATGTTAAAATGCAGTATGCACATACAGTGTCATTGGTGTTAATCTAGGTGTGAGATATATATCAATGGCGATTTTTATTTAAGATAAAGTTTAATAATTATTGTCATGAGACTAGTGACGTAAACGTGGACTAAAGATTTGACATAATTTAAATATGTATAATGACAATTTAAAAAATATATATATTCTCTCTTCTGTCCAATCATGGACGTAATAAGAATGATATTAATAAAATGAATTTAAAAAATCTAATTATTATTAATATAATGGTTCAAAAATATTTCCAACTTATATGGCAGTAACTAATTCCACATTCACAGCAACCTATTTTCCATGAATACTTGTACTATTATTTCTCTCACAATTTTAGTGATCAATACTTCTATACATCACAAGGTTTGCCATAGATAGATACTGTACAGTGAAAAGTGATAAAGAAAATATGAACACTTGCCACAAATTCAGACAAGGAAATATTTAAACGTACAATATTCTAGATATGAGCACCAATATGTCTGCATAAGAACACTTCTAAACATTGATTTTAGGAGGCTGTTGATATGGCCTGCTCCTGTCCCCTACCTCAAGAATCCTAGGCCAGGCTGCTGTATCTTGCCTTGCTGGCTGCCTTCTGGAAGTTGATGAGTGTCCCTGAGGAGAAGGGGTGCCGACACTTTAAGAAGAGAATCTCATATGATAAGCATGTGAGCAGCCTCTTTGTCCAAGCCAATCTCATGACTGCCTTTGAAGGTAATCCTTTACCAGTCCCATGATCCATCTCCCTGCCCAGAGGGTATTTTCATCTCATGGTGGAACAAGGCACAACAAATCTACTTTGATAATGCCCAAATCTCCAATTTGTTAAACCTTCTGTGTGACTATAGTAACTGGAAAAATGCCTGCTTTGCAGAAGGAACTCTGAAACTTCTAATCTGAAACTTTGCTCCCCCTGCTTAAAAATTTCAACTTTATTTGCATAATTGAGACAATTGGACATAATAGGCCCTTTCAGGGGTCCTCATTAATCTACCCATTCTTTTAGCAAGGAGAAAAGAGGTCACCCTGCATTAATTGCAGCTAATCCTTTCTAAAAACTAATTTGAAACTTCAGTGAGATTTCTGCATGAAGTACTCAAATTGTCCAACAATCCTCCATCAAAACCTAAGACTGTCCACTTCAGGCATGTCTACATCTGGTTGTGGGGACATGCTACTACATAGGTTGAACTTGAAAATTTAGTCCTAATTATTAATAAAGACAAACATTTCAAATGGTACTGATACGTTTGCCATATTTTTTTTAAACAAGCTATCTATCTATCTATCTACAGTGCAAACTGCAAGTTTTCATACCCCTTCACGTTATTCACATTTTGTTATGTTGTGGCCTTGTGCTAAAATATAAAAAAAAGTTTTCCTGATCAATCTGCACTTATTTCCCTCTTATTAAAAGATAAAAATAGAATTTTAGAAATATTTGTAAATTTATTAAAAAGGAAAAACTCAAATTTCTCAATGACTTAAATAGTCAGACTCTTTGCTATGACACTTGAAATTTAGATCTGGGGGCCTTACATTTCTCTTGGTCATCTGTAAAATGCTCCTAAACTTTGATTGGAGTCCACCTATGGTAAATTCAGTTGACTGGACATGATACTACCCTGAAAGTTCCCAAGAGCGCAGCAGCCTTCATAATTATTAAATTGAAGAAGTTTGGAACAATCAGTACTCTTCCTAGAGATGGCCACTCCACTAAAGTAAGTAATTGGGGGAAAAGGGCATTGGTAAGAGAGATGACCAAGAACCCAATGATCATTTTGGCTGAGCGCTAAAGATTCTGTGTGCAGATGGAAGAAACTTCCTAAGGAACTCTCAGAGTGAGAAACAAGATTCTCTAGTCGGAGGATACCAAGATTGATTTTGTTGGCCTCAATTCTAAGCGTTATATTTGGAGAAAACCAGGCACTGCTCATCTCCTGCCAAACACCATCCTCACTGTGAAACATGGTTTTGGCAGCATCAGGATGTGGGGTGTTTTTCAGAGGCTAAGACAGGGAGACTGGTCTGAGTTGAGGGAAGGATGTAGCAAAGTACAGAGATATTCTTAATGAAAATCTGATCCAGTGTGGTCTGGACCACAGACTTGGCCGAAGGTTTACCTTCCAACAGTGGCTGTAAGCAGAGGAACAACTCTGTGAATGCCTTTGAGCAGCCCAACCAGAGCCTTGACTTTACCCAATCGAACATATCAGGAGACACTTGAAATTTGCTATATATACGGTATATATACAGTGCCTTGAAAAATGATTCATACCCCTTGAACATATCCACATTTTTTTTCTCATTACACCCACAAACCCACAAGCATAAATGTATTTTATTGGAATTTTATGTGATAGACCAACACAAAGTAGCAAGTATGTGTGAAGTCAAAAGAAAAGATACATGGTTTTCAACATTTTTAATAAAAAAAATCTAAAAGGTGTGGCATGCATTGTATTCAGCACCCCTGAGTCAATACTTTGCAGGAGGACCACCTTTTGCTGTAATTGCAGCTGCAAGTCTTTGGGGGCATGTCTCTATCTGTAGCTCAAGCTCAGTCAGAATGGATGGAGAGCATCTGTGAACAGCAATTTTCAGATTCTCTATGGGATTTAGGTCTGGACTGTGACTGGCCTATTCTAACAGATGACTATGCTTTGTTGTCCTGCTGGAAGGTGAACCTCCACCCTATTCTATATTCTTTTGCAGCCTCTACCAGGTTTTCCTCCAAAATTGCCCTGTATTTAGCTCCATCCATCAGCTCTGAACAGCTTCCCTGTCCCTGCTGAAGAAAAGTATCCCCACAGCATGATGTTGCCACCACCATGTTTCTTGGTGGGTATGGTGTGTTCAGGGTTATGTGCAGTGGTAGTTTTCTGCCACATATAGAGGGAGATTTATCAAACTAGTGTAAAGTAGAAGTGGCTTAGTTGCCCATAGCAACCAATCAGATTCCACCTTTCATTTTCCAAAGCAGCTGTGGATAATGAAAGGTGGAATCTGGCTGCTATGGGAAACTAAACCAGTTCTACTTTACACCAGTTTAATAAAGCTCCCCCATAGTGCTTTGTATTTAGGCGAAAACATTTAACTTTGGTCGCATCTGACAGGAGCAACTTCTTCCACGTGTTTGCAGTGTCCCCTACATGGCTTGTGGCAAACTGCAAACGGGACTTCCACTCTTCCATAAAGGCCAGATTTATGAAGTACTCAACTAATACTTGTCCCGGGGACAGATTCTCCCATCTGAGCCATGGATCTCTGCAACTTCTCCAGAGCGACCATGTGTCTCTTGGCTGCTTCTCTTGCCTGGGCTGTCAGATTGGGTGGACACCATGACTTGGTAGGTTTGCAGTTGTGCCATATTCCTTCCATTTTCGGATGATGGATTGAGAGGAACTCCTTGAGATGTTCAGAGTTTGGGATAATTATTAAAAATTTTGGAAACCATATATCATTTTCAAATCCCAATAAAACACATATACATATATAAATTATATTAGAAAATATATAAATCAAGAAATTACAGTAGAAACTTAGTAACATGTTTCCACTGTATGTGAGTATTCTCCATAGTTAAAATGGTCTAAACATGTTCTTTTCTTGACAATTAACCCTCACATGTGCATGTGACTGCTGTAGGCAAATTAGATTATACCCTCTAGAAAGGAAAGGGCTGATGTCAATGAATTCTTAGTATTCATTATATTAGATTTAATAGTGTAAGTTAATAGTATACACAGTGTTTGGTATATACACCTTGAAATTCTCCTGATTTATACATCAAATATGCCCATGAAATTTGTATTTATATTGTGTGGGGGTTTTTTTTGGCATAAATATGGCTGGTACTGTATATATGTATACACTAGCTAAAGGACCCGGCTTCGCCCAGGTATATTTCATCTATTTCATTTAATGTTTATGTCGATAAAAGATATTGAGAGTGACCTCTACAGCACCGCGCCTCCTTAACAGTGACCTCCACAGCCTCCACCCCTTAACACTGCCTGGCCACATTGCCCCGTCTCCTTAAAATGGGACCTCCACAGCAGCCCACCCCCTTAACTTTGACCTTCACAGCAGCCTACACCTTTAACAGTGAATTCCACACCACCTCACCCCCTTGACAGTGACCTCCACAAGGGCCCGCCCCCTTAAGTGACCTCTACAGCACCCACCCCTTAACACTGACCATAGGTTACAGTCCCCTTAACTGATCTCCACCATTCTTGACCCCCTTCACAGAGACCTCCACAGCGACTGCCCCTTTAACAGTGACAGTACCCCGCTTCCTTTAACAGTGACCTAACAGAACTCCACTGCCCCTTTAATAGTGGCCTCCACATTCCCCTCCTCCCTTAACAGTGACCTCCACAGTGCCCGCCCCTTTAACTGTGACCTCCACAGCAACCTGCCCCTAGGGTGGCCAGAGGTCCGTTTTATAGGCCAAACAGTCCGGCTTTCAGACTCCCTGTCCTCCATCCGTCGCAGGTCCTGGATGGACACAGGGATGTCCTTTTGAACAGCTCACATTCATACAGCAGCACTGTGCAGTCTGAGGATGAGCTGCAGGAAGAAAGTCACTCTCCCTCCCCACCCCTGCAGCTGACAGAAGTTGATTTTTACCTTTATTTTTGCAATCCCTGTCAGCTGTGGAGTGAGAGGGGGTGTGGCCTGTTCGGGTCAGGGGCGTGGATTTGCAGGACCTGGGTCAGGGCTTTTAAGTCCTTTTTTTGAAGGTAGCCTGAATTACAGGTCGATGCCTTGGTAATTTATGAGGAAACACAGTGGGTAGCAGTGGAAGAAAACATCTTTTATTACTACTGAACGGTAAATATGTGAAACTTACATTATATTAGGTAATGATTGATGATGAATTAGCCTAAAACATAAGTTATATTTATGGTAACCGGATTACCTCTTTAACAGTGTCATCCCCAGCGCCCTGCCTACAGCAGTGAAGAAAACTGGCAGGTTTGTTATGGAAACCTGGTGTGAAGCTGTCTGTATCTGGAGGCTAAGGGACTGCAAGCTTCTATTGGCTGATAAGGGTCATGTGACCAGGCCTCTATTGGCTAATGCATTTTTTGGGTATATCTCATTAACAGTATGTCCTGGAGAGCTGAGACCCAGTCTAAAACCTTTCTGGACCCCTGATGTACCTGTGTGCCAAATTTTGTGATTGTAGCTGCGACGGTGTGGATTCCTTTAGTGGACATACATTCATACATACATACACTAAGCTTTATATATTAGATTGCCTTCATGTATATTGAGTAGCAGTCAAGTTTGCAGAACATGGTGTGAATTTTGCCTAAGCAGCTTCTGTTATTTAGAATAAAATTCTAAATGATCTTGCAGGTAAAGAAGGCTTCAAAGAAGTAAAAGAGTTTTCCTACAAATATTTTATGAGATATATGACCCCATACTTTCCAAGAACAAGGGAGCATAGGTTCCAGTTTTCAGTGGAAAAGGGGTCATACAGTACATGCATAATTATACATGAATTAGAGATACTAAAAAAGCTGTGCATGCTCATTTGACTGTTTTCATATCTCTCATTATGTTGAACAGAGGGAACATCAAGTCTTTATCGTCAATTAGCCGAGGTGAGATAATCGCCTCAGGTGGTGGCAGGGCCAAGGCAAGTGAGCACATCCATTGTGGAAGTGCTCATCTCTCTATATTCAACTGTATAGCCATCCTCAGGACAGCGACAGAGTTAAATACTGCAGTAGGGGCATGGGAACAACATCTCCCTGCCCCCGTTGTTCCCTCTGACAGTCTTCAGGCCTACCGCCTGTAGCCAATCAAAGTCGTACAGTGTACAGCACGGCACACAGGTGGGAAGAGGCCTGTACCACATCGCTGACAGCTGTATGGAGGTAAGTATGTGGGTTTTTTTTTCTTTTGACACCATGTAGCACACATTATGGGGGCATTTTTTTTTACTGGCACACATTATAAAGGGCTTTTTTGTGCAGGCGCACATTATAAGGGAGCATTTTTTGTACTGGTTCACATTATAAGGGGCATTTTTCTGCTATCCCACATTATAAGGAAAGTAATTACTACTAGGGAGCACATTATGGTACACATTAGGGAACACTTCTGGGGCACAGTGGGGACATTAGGACTGTTGGGGGCACTATAGAGGCACTATTACTATTAAGTGCCGTCTAGGAGATTTTTTTTTATATCCGTGGGACTTTGAGGAGCACTATTACTGCACCCTGACACAGTATCAGCGTAGCACAATTATTTTGGGGGGACATTATGTTTACATTACTAGTGTCAGGGATACTATTTGCTTGGTGCAGTTACTTTGTGCCAATAATTATTGAAGGGAGCACTATCTGCATGGTACTAGTATTTTCAGAGGGGATATTTCTGCAATAGTATTGGGGAGCACAACTGGCACAGTATTGGGGGTGACAGGATGGGGTGTTCAGAAGGTGGGAAGCTGACGGAAAAGTAGGAAACTAAGATGTCTGTTTGTCAAACTCTGTAGAGACGAGGCTGAAAGAAATCATCATGGTGGTCTGGTGTGAAAGGAGAAGATGAGGAAAGAGAACATCAGCATCAAAAGAGAAAGCACTGCATTACCGTGTATGTTTTGTAGTTCAGTACTTAATGTTAGGAGGGAAGAGTTAGGTTGCATAATTGGGGATTGGGGGTGAGGGCACTGTTTCAATTTTCACCTCAGGCAACAGGACGGCTAGGTGCACACCTGGGTAACATGCATGTGAATCCTCCTCTTGCTGAGAAGGTGAGACATGGATTCTATATTCACTGCGTCAGAAAGGGTCTCAACAGTTGGATGTCCACTTCTTATGGTTTTATGACGATTAACTGGCATACCACAAAATTTATCTGTGGAAAAATTTACTTGATGATGGTATGATCAATGGATTTTTAATTGCTAACCCTGATTCAATAGCCAGGGCTGAGGAAGCTATGTATCGGTGAGATGTTCCTCTGTAGCACTATATTAAATAAATGCCCAATGCTCCCACATGGCCTGGTGGACCTTTGGCTTCCTCTAGCAGTGCAGCTAAATTGTAAAAAAAAAAAAAGTTAGTCCACTGCACTGTGGTGTGTCAGGAGCAGAAAATATTCTTGTGGTCCTGATGTCTTAGATTGACTAATTCATTCTAAAAATATGTATCACCACGTAGTATAATCGGTAAAAAGGCTCTTCTGAACAATTTGTATCAAGAAGACTTCCTGGAGAATGAAAAATGCAAGTGTTATTTGCATATATAGAAATTAAAACATAGATCATGTGATATAATAATTCCCTCACTGCAGTTTGAGATGCCATGGATCCAATGCACAGTAGAACCATTCAATGGGACAAATCTGTGTGTGGTAGCCGGAACTGCCAACCATCCAGGATAGGCAACTTTTTTCCTGTGTCTATGAAAAAAAAAAGAGGGTCCAGCTTCTCCAAAAAGTGACACTGTGAATTATGGATTTTAATCTGCACTAAGAAAATAAAGATTGTCACTTTTTAGAGAAACTGGACCCTCTTTTTTAATTTTATTCTACTTTTATTGGAGCTATTGTTTCCAGTCCACGCTTTCCAGAGTGGCGTCCTTTCAAGTGAACGCAGCCACAATTACCTTTTCTTTACTTTATGAAAAAAATAGATGTGCACATGATTTTTTTGAGGCTGGTGGTTCTTAAGTAGATTATTTTGGTGGTAATTATCATCATCTTACAGCTCACGGTAAATGCTGGGTAATGAGTTCTTATTAGTATATTGAGCTTTTGTACACATGTATTACTTATAATATTTATTATTCATTACAGTTTTCAAATTTGTGCAGAAAAAATGTTGGCTGTCTGTGATTTTGGGATAAATTGTCCAGAAAAAAAGAAAAATTCTGGTTGGCAATCCTGGTGGTAGCCTGCCATGATTTTCATGTGGAATCTACCTGTGACTTACTGACAAGGATTTCAGATCAACACATGAAGTATCCACAAGTTTATAATCTACAGGTTGCATTCCTATTTACACTAACGTTAAGCAGATTTCATGCAGATTTTGGGGCAGAACACGTGTCAAAATTTGCTTTAGGATTCCATCATGTGAGCATTAGGATGATGTATAACAAAGCCCCCTATGATGTATGTTTAATGCAGATTTGAGAAGTAATTGGTACAAAAATGAATGTATTCAGGTTTCAGGGATGTTCTAGTAGTTTGGGTCGTATCTTCTGTGCTATTTATTGCAAGGATACTGAGATCCATGTGATGCTTTACACAATAGCCTTACAGTCCAACATAATCTGCATGTTGCAGAGACACAATGTCACTAGTTGTTTTCTATGAATGAATAAGGCACATGATGCTATTTTTGAGCATGTAAGTAACATGTAAAGCAAAGATATGTGTGGCTGACCGTTCAGTACAATCAGTAGTTTGTTGTTTCATCTACAGTTGTGTGGAGGTCATTGGCAGGTAACACAACTTAGCCTTTACACTATATAGAGGAGTCAATGGGAGACAGAGAAGGCAGTCCAGTCATTACTTAAAGGGGTTATCCCGGTATATTTTTTTCTTTTGCCCTGTGCTTCCCCTGCCAAGTCCTGCAACTTACTAATGTACTTGCACTACTTTTTTGTCTTACTCTGAAAATCAGAAGAGTGGACTGCGCCCTCTGTGGAAACTGTATTTCCTCTGACATCACGACCAGGTCTCCCATGATCCTTTCCCTCTGTCAGAATCCCCGCCCAAATGGTCGTGATGTCAGACCCATGTGACTTAGGAATGGGCTGGTTGACATTCTCAATCAAAAAGCAGGATAAGTGCAATCCACTGCATCTTATATGAAATCTTTGTGGGGGGAGACAACAAGAGGATGATGGAGGGTGTAGTGGTTGGAGTTTTCAGGTCAGGGAGTGTAAAGTGCGTTGTGGGAAGTGTTGTGGCTGCAGCTCATCTACGCCCACAGCCTGGAAGTTCACATTGTAAACAATGGAGCTCAGCAGGAGTATGGATACTGAAGGCTTAGGAAAAGTTGACAGGTACACTGTTAAGCTCTGTAGACAATTAAAGGACAATTTTAAGATCCTGCACAACCCATTTAATATTCTATGTTGTTTCCTGATTCTGTTTTCTCCCTCCATGCTGTCACACTACGTTAGCCGCTATTGAGTGTCTACATTAGGGCATAATATAGAGGGGCACATTTAGTTTTTTGGATGACCCAGAATCCGGCCACACAATCAGCTTCACCTCACTCGCATTCACTCCTAGCATGCCAGGTCTTGTACTGTACTTTCACAGATAGAACTTATGGTGTCTCCCATAATAATTACTGTTTTGTTTAAATTTTTTGGCTTTTTTAAATCCAGTTTTATTTTTTTCAGTCTTTTAAAATTCCTGCTGTGGTTTTCTGCCACAAATTACGCTGAAAATACACAAAGGATTTTTTGGATGTGTATTAAAAATTGATTGATCAAACTTGGGAGCATGGAAGACCCATTCAAAGCTTTTGTCCACCTTTTATCCTCAGGATATGCCATCACTAGAAAATTGGCTATAGTCCCGGCACCAGAAGCAGATCGTTCCATCAACCTTGTAGTGGACTGAGCTTGTCAGAGAGCACTGCTCCCATTAATTTTGGGAGCAGAACTGCGGGGAAGAGCTCAGTCAACTATAAAGTTGATGAAACGGGTTACTTCTGGCTTAGGGGCTGTTGCTGAACAGCTGAACACCAGGAGTGATGTTTTAAAAGGGTTGTCCAACATTTTGTAAGTGATGGCCTAACCTCACTACAAACCGTCACTATCTGATCTGTGGGGGTCCAACACTCCACACACTCCCAACACAAAGCTGTTCTGCAGTAGCGACAGTGCCAGAAAGGGAGTTGCGCTGCAGTAATCAACTCTGTCCACTGCACTGTGGATGGAGCTGTGTAATTCTGTGTTGGACCCCCGCCGATCAGATAATAAAGTCCTATCCTAAGGGTTGGACATCCTCTGTCCATACTCTATTTTTCACAAAAAATGAATGTTAGAATGTCTGTTTGTAACTCTAAACTAGAGTCTTCTTCTACTTACACTTTGCTATGAGATGCATATACAGTGCAACTATATGAATGTTTTTTTGCCACCAATAAAGTACTGTAATATAACACTTTCTTGGATTTGCATAGAAATACTGTTCTGAAAATGAAACACAAAACTACCAGAAATTTGCTTCCTCTGCCCACTATGCAAAGAAAACGTTTGAGACCCATACAGCTGGCTGCACAATATGGTGGGAAAATGTTTAACCACAGTCATTGTGTACACTCAGTGTTCACAAGAATAACACAGAAAAGATGGGCAGAAATAATATACTCATACAAAGGGTGATCTCATGGGTGAATGGACACACACTATGGGAAAGATCAGCTGTGTTTGAGTTTGCTTAGGAAAATGACTTGGCATAATATTGGTGTGACCAAAAGAGAGGACTCTGGACTGTGTCCCTATCCCTCAGATACGTTTTTGTCAGTGTTACTTGGTACAAAAGTAAAACTCTATAAAATCTTTAAAATAATGTTCTGTACTATAGTCTACATCTGTCTGTGCTGTATATAGGGAGCATTCATTACACTGAACTCTGTATACATGCCTAACAATGTAGTACCTCATCTTATTAACAGTTGAATCTTATGATATTTGATGGTCTACATTGGGGCAGATTTACTAATTCTGTCTAAGGTTTAGTTTATTAATTAGATTAGATCTAATTAATATTATTAGCTATGTACATTATAATATTAGGAAAGGTCCGATGTAGTATTTTTCACCCCACAAGAAATGCCCCTGCGTCTTATGGGGTGAATACTAATGAGCGCTTTCATTATGGAAGCGCTCATTAATACTGGAGGACCAGGAAGCGGTGAAGACTTTGTACTCACCGCTTCCTGGTCCTTCGCTCGGCTGTGCATTGGCTGCGCACAGCATGAGGGTGCTCTGTGACCTCACGCTGTGCGCTCCAGTTCACAGCACAGCCGACGGCAAGAGGAAGACAGAGCGAGGGCGGTGAGGAGCGACGGCGTCCAGGAGCAGGAAAGGTAAGTGGTTTATTTATTTTATATGCTCTGAGGCTGTGGGCTGAACTCGGAGGCATGGGGACTTATCTGAGAGGCATGGGGGCTGAACTGAGAGGAATGGGGGCTGAACTGAGAGGCATGGGGCCTGATCTGAGAGGCATAGGGGCAATGGGGGGTGATATGAGAGGCATATGGAGACTGATAAGAGAGGCATATGGGGGCTGATATGAGGCATATGGGGTTCTTATCTGAGGTCTGATTGGGGGTCATTCACATTGGAGTCTGAGCTGAGGTCTGATTAACATTGGGGGTCTGATTGGTGGACTGACCTGAGAGCTAATGAAAAATATTTTTTTCTTATTGTCCTCTTCTAAAAACCTGCGTCTTATGGGCGGGTGCATCTTATAGGGCGAAAAGCTGGTCAATAAAACATAACCTTACAGAACTGGACAAAAAGGTACAATAGCCTACAAAAAAAGAATGCATTGAATGACATGTTCCAGCACATCACACATGTGATATATCCTAGAAATGCCCAGGGTGGGGAGAAGGAAGAGACAGGGAAGGGATCGGAATAGAATAATTTTCTATTTATATGGTATCTCATGCAGACATTCCCTGTTCATAAGCCCTGTTAGGTAATGCAGACATCATAGAGGGCAACCGTCCTCTATTATATGTCCTAGAACAGAGAATAATTCTGTAAAAGTAGCGCCCGTTCTTGCGTACCGAGTCCATTCACGCATTATATGGACAGCTGTTGATTTTTACCTTCATTTTTTCAATCCCCGTCAGCTGCGGAGTAGGAGGGGGCATGGCCTAGCAGGGCCACCCTACCTGCCCCTGAACTGTGACCTCCACAGCACTCCACACCCTTAATAGTGTCATCCAGAGCGCCCTGCCCCTTTAAGGCTGACCTACAGCAGTGAAGAAAAATGGCTGAGTTGTAAAACCTGGTGTAAAACTGTGTCCATGTGGAGACTATGGACCTGCAAGCTTCTATTGGCTGATAAGGGTCATGTGACCAGGCTTCTATTAGCTAATGCATTTTTTGGGACTCTCTAGGGAACAGTATGTCCTAGAGCGCTGAGACCCGGTCTAAAAAGTCCTGGACACCTGATGTATCTGTGTGCCAAATTTCGTGATTGAATGAGACGGTGTGGATTTCTTTAGCAGACATACATACATACACACACATACATACACTCATGCATACTATACATAGGGTATATTATCCCTTGCATCATCTTTATCATCACCCCTAACATCACCCTCTATACAGGATCATTTCTCGGTCCTGTATATTAACCTTAGTATTTCTCACATAAAATCCCCTATTGTATAAAAATATCTGTATCTGAGACACAATTTCACTAAAAATTAAAACTCAAACCTTTTTTTTCTCTGCTTATGCTGCCATAACTCAGTTTCGTAACTGGAAAATTTAATGGGTTACAGGGGGAAATGAAAAGATATTTGCTAAAGATTACAGCAGAAAAAAATTGTGGTAATTTCTACTGATAAGCCTGCTTTAAAGAATTAACCCTTTGAACTTAGAAATTAATTTTAGGGTAATTCTGCTACCGAGAACAAAAATCTCCATTGTGGCCATTAATACGGATGAAGGAAGCCTTGAGTTGCTGCTGTACAGACGTTTGCTTGTTATTAACAAACATGTGAGCATATTTTTCTCAGTGCGTTCAGTTAAAATAAGAAAATCTGTAACCCTTTAGGACACACGTAATTTTAGCCTTCGGGGTACCCTTGAATGTTGGTGTGTGAGGTATTTTATTTATCTGGAGTGTTTTTGATGGCAATTTTTCTCTACAATGTATTACATATTTTTAGTGAAATGCAAAAAATCTCTCATTGATTTCTTTTATTCCTTTTTAATTGTTTGTCATTCTCAGAGCACTCTGAAATACAAGACCCCAGGGCTGTCAAAAATGACTATTGGAGCATAACTGAGCATTACATTGTACTTGCAGACTGACCCGTGGACAACGGGTTATAGAGCAAGAGATGCTGAGCAGACTGATATATAGTTTTGTGGGGAAAGATTGAATATAACTTGACTTTTTTCATTTTACCATCCTCTCATTCTGGGATTAGGAGTTCAAGGGATGGCTCTACTCACTGACTGACATTTATGTCTATATGCACTATTATACGTGAAAAGCTGAGTATCACCAATATTACCGCCCTCTGGACTCCTAAGCTCAGAGTGTGCAATAAATTGAATAATACAATAAGTTTTACTGAATATTATTTCACAAAATTGTATATCAATCTGCTCAGCTTCTCCTCCTAACATGATTGGAATGGATGTTCAATGTTACAAATGCCCTTTAAATGCTGCTGTTACAGATGTTATCGGTAGATCAGAATTATACCTAACAGAATATGAAATCTAAAAAAAAATGAAAAAAGAGCTCACACAACAAAATAAAATAGTTATGGCTTTCAGAAAGTAATGAGGTATATACCTAAATATGCACAGCATCTGCAGCAAGCCCTTGAGGGGCCAGAGTGGTGCAATGGCCAGTGTATGTTGTAGTAGAAATCAGAAAACCAGGCCAGAGTTAAAAGAATAGAAGTCTCTGTTTACTGAGTATAAAATAGGAGTTGTAGTACATCCAACAACAATCTGGACACAGTGCAAATTCTTTACCAAGATACTGAAGTATGGAGGCTGGAAAACTTGGCATTCAAAATCATGGCACTCACTATGTGCTAGCTTGCTAAAGTCTCTTTCACTAGAATCTCTGGCTGGTGACTATACTCTGGCAATTATGCCTTTAATACGCACTGTGGCGTGGAAGTTCAAATGGCTGCCATTGGTCAAATCATGTGCAAGTGTGTAGGGTGTCTTAACTGTAATTCCTCCATGGCAGCAAAGTCTGAATAGCTATGGTAGCAGGTTATCTTGCTGATCTGGCCATGCAGATTCTTTATCTTCTGGACTCCATGGTCTCTCTTCTTCTTAGTAAGGAGCATATAGAGAGCTGCAAGTCTGGGGTCTGGGGAGAGGAGAGCATTGTCTTTGTCCCCTCTCCCTACGACCTCTCCTTCAGACTCCATTCTAGACCCATACTCTAGTGAGGAAATAGGACTATACCACACTGGCCCCTCCTGACAGGGGTGGAACAGGGTGATTAACCCTCTCCCTACTAACCATAGTAGGCCATATATTACATTAAATAACATAACATCACAAACCATTTGCAGATACCCCCTACACTTTGGTACTTCACATCCTTAAAGGGGTTATCCAATTTCAGCTCCCCCATGTGCCAGGCCCCTAAGAGGGAATATACTTACCCCGCTCCCTGTGCCGCTTCTGGTCCCTGCACCGCTGCTGATGCTTCTTCCTGTACACGGATGAAAACATCCAGTGTCGGGGGAGGGGGAGGGTTAGGGAGCAGCCAATGGCAGGCGGAGACAGGGGCCAGCCTCCCTAGCATCGCTGGTGACGCTAGGTGAGATGGTACTATTCAGTGATGAAGCAAACTTCTACGTGAATGGGGAGGTGAACAAACAAACCTTTGATACTGGTCTGACACAAATCTGCACTGGACCTATCAATCAAAGATAGTTGGTGCACAGAAAGTGATGGTGTGGTGTGTGTGTGTGGGATGAAGACAGAAGGCCCATTCTTCATTGACAGTAACCTTACTGCTGCCAAATATCTACAATTGTTATGTGACAAAGTTTTTCTGTCTCTGTGCAACAAAGATGGCACATTGCTACTGTTCTCCCAGCAGGATAGTGCCTCCCCCCACACACACACATATCATGGACAGGATGTCCACAAGATTTTGGATTACCAGTTTCCGTGGAAGTGGACTGAGTATCGTGGATGGTGGAGTGCTCCCCTCAGTAGCTGGATCTCACCCACTTGCACTTCTACCTGTGGGGTGATATCCCTGAACATATATGTAAGCAGTTCTGCTGAGGTATTGCTCAGTGCATCCTGAATGCGAGAAGAGGATTGCTTTGACAATTCAAAACAATAGTAAGCATATCGAGCATACCCTGTAGTGGAACATCATTGTGTACCATGTCACAGGGAAATTGTTAATAACTTTAGAAAGAAAAGAGGCACATTCACAGATTTGGATTCCCCTATCAGATACATATGTCCAAGGGTGGATTGGCCATAGACCATACAGGGATATTTCCTGGTGGGCCGATGCCCAGGGGGCCACCTGGGCCCTTCTCATAGCCGGCCAGTGGTAGTTTTTGGGGATGTATTTTGTGATGGACTGTGGTATTTGACTCTGTTGGGGTGGTATAATGTGCCACAATATGGTATTGTTGGCCTTGCCTTCCATCAATTTGGACCAGATGGGGCCAGTTTTAATATTTTTTTTCCAGGGCCAATTTAAGTTCCCAGTCCGCCCCTACATATGTCACATGCACCCCATTTCCATTTCAAAATATCGACTTAAATATCGAGCTCAAACTTTTACTGCCAACCACATTAGTAGTGTGTTTTTTCACTCACTGCACAACCACTGGAATAGGAGATAAATGTTTTTTTGCGGGTTAACCCTTTTAGTTCCTATCAACCTGGATGTACAAAACAAGATGGTTAAACAATGATGTCTGGACGTGTTGTATCTGCAGCTGGTCTAGTCATATTCTCTTCATTGTGCAGCTGATTAAGGAAATGTTAACTTTGCTTACAATGACATTTGCTCTGCTTATCCTGCAAACATAAGAACGTTTTAATAAAATCCTGTAAAAGTAAATGGATAGTTGAGTTCCCTAATCATCTATTAATGTCTCATTTATCCTTTAGTCCCTTTTTGCCTTACAAACAGGAGTGGGATCCAGGCCATTTGCAAGTAAGCAAGCTGTTATTTTTAAAAATTGCAGCTGATTCAGGACACTGGGAAGAAGAGGGTTCCTTACCCGGTTTCCCCTTGCTCAGTGGCAGGGGCGTAGCTAGGAAGTGACTGGGCCCCACAACAAATTTTTGTACGGGCCCCCCTCCCTCCTCCTGTGTAAACCCCACTCAGACAAGAGCCGGGGGGGTCGCAGACAAGGGCCGAGGGGCACAGATAAGGGCCAGGGGCTGCACTGAAAGGGCCAAGGGGGCACAGACAAGGGCCAGGGGAGGCACAGATAAGGGAAAGGAGTGCAGACAAAGGCAGAGGGGGCACAGATAAGGGCCAGAGGCGGAGACAAGCGCTGGGGAGGCACAGATAAGAGCCAGGGGTGCAGAAAAAGGCCGGGGGGGGCACAGGTAAGGGCCAGGGGAGGCACAGATAAGGGAAAGGGGAGCAGACAAAGGCAGAGGGGGCACAGATAAGAGCCAGGAGCACAGAAAAAGACCAGGGGGGCACAGATAAGGGCCAGGGGCGCAGACAAGGGCCAAGGGGACACAGATAAGGGTCAGGGCCTAGGGGCACAGACAGGGGACAGGGAGGTGCAGACAGGGGCAGGGGGAGCAGACAAGGGCCAGGGGCTGTGCTGAAACGGTCAGGAGGGGCACAGACAAGGCCCAAAGAGGCACAGATTAGGGCCAGGGGCAGCGCTGACAAGGGCAAGGGGGGCCACAGGCAGCTGGCACATACTTACCTGAAACGCCTAGTGACTGCTGAGCCGCTGCCGTGCTGATTCTCTTGCCTGCTGCACTGTTTCTTCCGCCTGCCGCTTCCTCCTCCTTTGGTCAGGAAAGGAACTTGGTGGGCGGGCCTAATTAGAACATTGCGCTGCTGGCTTGCTCTTTACTCCAGCAGTCAGCGGTGCGCGCTGGCACAGACAGTGAGACAAATCATGGTGCGCGGGGGGAGGGGCAGTTGGGGTGCCGAAAAGGATGGTGATGGACAACAGGCCAGGCCGGGCCCTTCACATACAGTGTGGTCACACTGTACTATATTCATGATTTTATTTGTAACTGGTTGTCTGACTGAGACACCATTCCCGGGCGCCGGGCCCCTTGTCAGCCTGGGCCCAGAAGCATCTGCTTCCCCTGCTTCCCCAGTAGTTACGCCACTGCTCAGTGGTATACAAATGAATAGCCTCATTAGTGCTGGAAGGACAAGGAACTATCAGGTCCCTGTGAAGCTATTTTGCACTTTTCTTGTGATGCAGGCAGCGTGATAACTTCAGTGCGCCACCTGGGTCGTTCCATCTGGAGCAGGTTTGGCCAGAAGAGGTCTGCATCTCTGGATGACACAGGAGCAGAATGTGATTGTGGGTGGTACCTTCAAAAGAATGTGGCACTATTTTAAATTGGCACAGTTTGTGGCACTATTTTCAGAGTGCAAAGTGTGATGCATTATTCTCATATAAAACAGTTCAAGACTATATTTGCATGATTTTCAGGAGGCACAAGATGTGACTCTATTTTCATGGAGCACTGCATGTGTGGTGCCATAAAAACACATAAGGCAGGGGTTAACCTGACTTTAAAAATTATCTCTGTACTGAGCTGCATTTGTGGTGGTATTGTACAGTCATGGCCAAAAGTTTTGAGAATGACACAAATATTATATTTTCACATGATCTGCTGCCCTCTGGTTTTTATGTGTGTTTGTCAGATGTTTTTATCACATACAGAAATATAATTGCAATCATATTATGAGTAACAAAAGCTTATATTGACAGTTAGAATGAGTTAATGCAGCAAGTCAATATTTGCAGTGTTGACCCTTCTTCTTCAGGACCTCTGCAATTCTCCCTGGCATGCTCTCAATCAACTTCTGGACCAAATCCTGACTGATAGCAGTCCATTCTTGCACAATCAATGCTTGCATTTTGTCAGAATTTGTAGGTTTTTGTTTGTCCACCCTTCTCTTGATGATTGACCACAAGTTCTCAATGGCATTAAGATCTGGGGAGTTTCCAGGCCATGGACCCAAAATCTCTATGTTTTGTTCCCTGAGCCATTTAGTTATCACCTTTGCTTTATGGCAAGGTGCTCCATCATGCTGGAAAAGGCATTGTTGATCGCTAAACTGCTCTTGGACGGTTGGGAGAAGTTACTCTCGGAGGACATTCTGGTACCATTCTTTATTCATGGCTGTGTTTTTAGGCAAGACTGTGAGAGAGCCGATTCCCTTGGCTGAGAAGCAACCCCACACATGAATGGTTTCAGGATGCTTTACAGTTGGCATGAGACAAGACTGGTGGTAGCGCTCACCTCGTCTTCTCCAAATAAGCTGTTTTCCAGATGTCCCAAACAATCGAAAATGGGATTCATCAGAGAAAATGACTTTACCCCACTCCTCAGCAGTCCACTCCCTGTACCTTTTGCAGAATATCAGTCTGTCCCTGATGTTTTTTTCTGGAGAGAAGTGGCTTCTTTGCTGCCCTCCTTGAGACCATGCCTTGCTCCAAGAGTCTCCGCCTCACAGTGTGTGCAGATGCACTCACACCTGCCTACTGCCATTCCTGAGCAAGCTCTGCACTGCTGGTAGCCTGATCCCACAGCTGAAACACTTTTAAGAGACGGTCCTGGCGCTTGCTGGTCTTTCTTGGGCGCCCTGGAGCCTTTTTGGCAACAATGGAACCTCTCTCCTTGAAGTTCTTGATGATGCGATAGATTGTTGACTGAGGTGCAATCTTTCTAGCTGCGATGCTCTTCCCTGTTAGGCCATTTTTGTGCAGTGCAATGATGATTGCACGTGTTTCTTTAGAGATAACCATGGTTAACAGAAGAGAAACAATGATGCCAAGCACCAGCCTCCTTTTAAAGTGTCCAGTGGTGTCATTCTTACTTAATCATGACAGATTGATCTCCAGCCCTGTCCTCATCAACACCCACACCTGTGTTAATGGAGCAATCACTGAAACGATGTTAGCTGGTCCTTTTAAGGCAGGGCTGCAATGATGTTGAAATGTGTTTTGGGGGATAAAGTTCATTTTCTAGGCAAATATTGACTTTGCAAGTAATTGCTGTTAGGCTGATCACTCTTTATAACATTCTGGAGTATATGCAAATTGTCATTATAAAAACTGAAGCAGTAGACTTTGTAAAAATTAATATTTGTATCGTTCTCAAAACTTTTGGCCATGACTGTAAGTATGAACTGAGCTTGCAAACTGAAGAGAAAGTTCATTCCAGCCTCCGGATAAAACAATGGAATCATTTATTGAGAAATAGTCATAAAATTCAGGTATGCCAAACACATGGTACACAAAAAAAACCACACACCTCATGTGACGTGTTTTGGATGTATATAACACCCTTAGTCGTAGGTATGAACTGCCCTACTTTGCAGTGCCGGATGTTCAGGGTTGCCAACCCATATTTTTCTTTTTTCTGGACAACTTAACCCAAAATCACGGACGGCCAACATATTTTACGGACAAATTGGAAAAACATAATAAAAGGATAAATATTATAAGTAATACAGCTCTATAGCTCAATATACTGATCAGAACATATTACCACCATTTACTGTGAGCTGTAAAATGATGATAATTACCACCAAATAATCTAGTCGGGTACCTCCAGCCTCAAAAAAATCACGGACACCTCTATTTTTTTTCACGGACAGAGGAAAAAAGTTGCCTATTTTTACGGACTGTCCAGAAATTTCTGGACGGTTGGCAACCCTGCGGATGTGTGTTATGAGCTGGGCTCTGGTACTGTATTTATGTTATGAGCAGAGATGAGCGAAGTTCTTAAAAATTTAATTTGGCTGCTTTGCCGAATTTTACAAAAAAAAGTTGTTTCGTGATGAATTACTTTGTCACAAAGCATATTTCTTTGTAAGTAGTGGGCGAAATGATGAAGAACGGTGATTGTGCTGCCCCCTATCATTAAACCCCTTAGATGCCGCGTTCATCACTGATTGAGGCAGCTGAAATGAATATTAAGACCTTTCAGGAGTTAATCATTTAAAAAAAAAAATGTAATTGTACTTACCATATCCATTTTAGTGCAAAGAGGCTGCTGTGGCCATCTTGCCTTAAGAACCCATGCAAAATCGCCCGGGATCTTCAAGCAAGATGATCGCCAAGGCCTCTTTGCGCTCAAATGGATATGGTAAGTACAATTTAATTTTTTTTATTTTAACCGATTTCAAGGAAAATTGATTCGTTACCACAAAGCACAAGGAAATTCGGCTTTGCAGCAAATTTTTTGCTCAACACTAGTAATGAGCTTGTGTCTGGTACTGTATTGATGTTATGAATTTGCATCTGGTACTGTGTTTATTATGTGCTTGCTTATGCTGCTGTATTTATGTTATGAAATACAAAATAAATTGGTTGGCACACCACCAATATATCAAATGGTGCTCTGTTATCGGGGAGATCCCAAAATCAGAAATAAAGCTTAATCATGGCACTCAACAAGTAAGTTGCAAAATCAAATGGAAATTGTCCATTTCATTTTTGCAACTTATTTGTTGAGTGCCGTGATTAAGCTTTATTTCGTATTTATGTTATTAACTTGGTTCTAAGGCTATATTTACGATATGAGGTTGGTCCTGGCACCATATATCTGTATTGACCTTAGTTCCGTATTTGTGTTATGGGCTTGGTTCTAAGGATATATTTACGTTGTGAGGTCGGTTCTGACACCATATGTCTGTATTGACCTTGGTTCTGTATTTGTGTTATGGGCTTGGTTCTGATGTATTTATGTTACAAGCTTAGTTCTGGCATTAAGGCAACTCTCCAATTCAAGAAAAAAAAATATATTAACTGGGGAACAAAGACAACACTTACTGTATATGATGACCTCCTTTTCATGTATTTAATTACAGATCCACTAATTCTTGTGTTCCCTTCTGCTCTACATCTAAGATAACAAAACTGATATGCATTGGTAGCACAAGACACTTCCTACTTGTCCAGATCTGATCTTGGATTGGCCATACTATTCACATGACCAGTGAGGGCCAATCCAAGGGCCGGAGGAAGTGTCTTGGGTTACCAAATGTCCAGCATGTCTTAAAAAGATTAAAATAGACAAATCCCCAGGACCGGATGGCATACACCCCCATATCCTAAGAGAATTAAGTACTGTCATCGCCAGACCCTTATTTCTGATATTAAAGGACTCTATACTGACAGGGAATGTTCCACAGGATTGGCGCATAGAAAATGTGGTGCCAATATTTAAAAAGGATCCAAAAACAGAGCCCGGGAACTATAGGCCGGTAAGTTTAACATCTGGTTAAACTGTTTGAGGATTTGAGATGCTATCTTGGAGTACCTCAATGAAAATAAGCAAATAACTCCATATCAGCATGGCTTCATGAGGGATCGGTCATGTCAAACCAATTTAATCAGTTTCTATGAGGAGGTAAGTTCTAGACTGGACCGTGGCGAATCAATGGATGTCGTATATCTAGACTTCTCCAAAGCATTTGACACGGTACCACATAAAAGGTTAGTATATAAAATGAGAATGCTTGGCCTGGGAGAAAATGTCTGTATGTGGGTAAGTAACTGGCTCAGTGATAGAAAACAGAGGGTGGTTATTAATGATACATACTCAGATTGGGTCACTGTCACTAGTGGAGTACCACAGGGGTCAGTATTGGGTCCTATTCTCTTCAATATATTTATTAATGATCTTGTAGAAGGCTTGCACAGTAAAATATGAACTTTTGCATATGACACTAAACTGTGTAAAGTAATTAACACAAAAGAGGACAGTACACTGCTACAGATGGATCTGGATAGACTGGAGGCTTGGGCAGAGAAGTGGCAGATGAAGTTTAACACTGACAAATGTAAGGTTATGCATATGGGAAGGAATAATGCAAGTCACCAGTACATACTGAATGGTAAAACACTGGGTAACTCTGACATGGAAAAGGACCTAGGAATTTTAGTAAACTGCAAACTAAGCGGTAGAAACCAGTGTCAGACAGCTGCTGCCAAGGCCAATAAGATAATGGGTTGCATCAAAAGAGGCATAGATGCCTGTGATGAGAACATAGTCCTGCCACTTTACAAATCACTAGTCAGACCACACATGGAGTACTGTGTACAGTTCTGGGCTCCTGTGAACAAGGCAGACATAGCAGAGCTGGAGAGGGTTCAGAGGAGAGCAACTAAAGTAATAACTGGAATGGGTGGACTACAGTACCCAGAAAGAATATCAAAAATAGGGTTATTCACTTTAGAAAAAAGACGACTGAGGGGAGATCTAATAACTATGTATAAATATATCGGGGGTCAGTACAGAGATCTCTCCCATGATCTATTTATCCCCAGGACTGTGACTGTGACGAGGGGACATCCTCTGCGCCTGGAGGAAAGAAGGTTTGTACAGAAACATAGAAGAGGATTCTTTACGGTAAGAGCAGTGAGACTATGGAACTCTCTGCCTGAGGAGGTGGTGATGGTAAGTTCACTAAAAGAGTTCAAGAGGGGCCTGGATGTATTTCTGGAGGGTAATAATATTACAGGTTATAGTTACTAGAGAGTGGTCGTTGATCCAGGGAGTAATTCTGATTGCCTGATTGGAGTCAGGAAGGAATTTTTTCCCTAAAGTGGGGAAAATTGGCTTCTACCTCACAGGGGTTTTTTTTTTTTTTTGCCTTCCTCTGGATCAACTTGTAGGAAAACAGGCCAAACTGGATGGACAGATGTCTTTTTTTCGGCCTTATTTACTATGTTACTATGTAACTATGTATCAGGCAGTGTGGAAGACTGGAAGGCTAAAAAGGTGAAAAGGAGGACACCATGTAAGTCTATTCATTTCCCAGTTAATATGAAATTTTTTCCTTGGACCAGAGGGTCACTTGAAGCTTAAATCTGAAGCCACCTTACACAGATTAAAATAAACAAATGGCCTGATCCAGATAACATGCACCCTCAAATCCCTAAAGTATTAGCCAGACCCTTATTTCTTATATTTAAAGGGATCAGTGATCTGCAGCACCACTGGGCTCTGGCAGATTGTAATACAACGTGACACTTTTATATGTCCAGTCACATTTAACAAAATACCGCCACAATATATAAAGTCATTGGGCGGTCGTTAATATTACTTTGGCTAGAAAACTAAATGACACCAGAAATCCATTCCAGCTTCTAGCTGATGCACAGACCTCCCATGGTGTGCCAGAATTATTGAGGCATGTGCTACATTTGTAAAGCACCAGTCCTGTGGAACAGACCCTGTCATCATAGAATACTTAAAGTGAACCTGTCATCTCCGAAACCCCCCCTGAACGAGTGTAAGTGGTGTATAGTGTAAGTGATGCTAATTCCGTATATGTAAGTTTTATCTTCATACTCACTTCCATTCTGACGCTGTGCTCCCACAAACCAGCAGTAAAATGGACTCCAGTGCTCACTCACATAATGGAGAGGACTCAAAGAAGAGTCCTCTCAATGCATTTTACTGCTGGTTTGTGGGAGCACAGCGTCGGAATGGAAGTGAGTATGAAGATAAAACTTACATATTCGGAATTAGCATCACTTACACTATGCACCTCTTACTCTAGTTCAGGGGGTGTTTCAGAGATGACAGGTTCACTTTAAGTATTCTATGATGACAGGGTCTGTTCCACAGGACTGGTGCTTTACAAATGTAGCACATGCCTCAATAATTCTGGCACACCATGGGAGGTCTGTGCATCAGCTAGAAGCTGGAATGGATTTCTGGTGTCATTTAGTTTTCTAGCCCAAGTAATATTAACGACCGCCCAATGACTTTATATATTGTGGCGGTATTTTGTTAAATGTGACTGGACATATAAAAGTGTCACGTTGTATTACAATCTGCCAGAGCCCAGTGGTGCTTCAGATCACTGTGACCATGTTACTATACAGCTGTGGTTGCAGTGAAGACCCCGGGACCCAATCAAAGTGGTTACTGAGCTTTTGATCACTGTGACAGCCTGTGATCGATTGTTTAAAAAATGTATAAAGAAAAGAAGTCTATAAAATGCCTCTGCTTTTGTCTCTGCTAAGATCATTTTATTTCCTTGTGATCCGTGTGACACAGAAACCCTGCTGGCTACAAAGTTACTTCAGTACATTCAGGATAAAGTAGAAACAGTGTTCCTGCTATAATAGTCATTTAATTTAGGCATTTAATAGTCATTTAATGTGTGTGTGTGTGTGTGTGTGTATAAAATGAACACATATTCTTTCCACACATTTTTTCTTTCATAATAAAAAATATAGCAAAAATGTTATAGCTATAGTTCGTTTTAGCAATAGTGGACTTTGTGTACGTAAAACACATAACCATACACACATTTTTTTCTTTTCCTTTTATAAAAAAAAGAAAATAAAAAAGAAATATTCTTTAGTATTATTAGTTCATAGTGGACTGTTGCTTTCATCATGTAACAGCATATACATCTTCTCCTGTGTGTGCAAACGTCTTTGTTTTTTATAAAAAAGGAAAAAAAGTTAATTTTAGTAATAGTATAGCAGTCTTTTGTGTGTGTCTTATACATGCATATAGATATTTCCTTTCATTAAATATTGTTTAGAATTGCTAGCCTATAGCGGCCTTTTACATACTGTACATTATATAACCGTCTATACGTTTTGTAACTACAATGACAAGGACAGTGAGCCTAGAACCCGGCCTGCTTTTTCTACCTACTTGCAGTACAAGCCCTAGATAGCTAGACCTCAACTGGCCGATGGTCACTTCGCTATTTAAGTGCAGAGGCAGGCAATAAAAAAGACAAACACAATACCAGAGTCTTACATAAATGAATCACAACCATACAGGCTACGCAGTACCAAACGAGAGACAGAGAGTGGTCAGAAGACAAGCCAGGGTCAGAAGCATGATAAATCCAATAAAGCACAGGAAAAAGAACCAGAAACACAGCTAGTGAGTACAAGGCTATCACTGGCAATGGTGTATGGCCAGGAAGGGATTTAAATAGAGCACTGAGTCCCTGGATCTGAACCCGATAAGTCCATGACTTGGCGCTCCATTAGTCAGAAACAGTAGTACACAGTAATAGAGCAGTTGAGCTAATCAGCCCACTGCTAATCTCTCCCAGTACATGTCCGCTGCTGGGAGAAACAGAGCATTGTTAAGGATGCTGTCACAACACCAGGGAGCGTGGCTCAGCAGCACGTCCCTCCTGACGTGGCCGTGCCGAGGAGCACCGCTGGAGCCCGGACAGGTAAGTTTATTACACGTCTTTTCTTCTTTTTTTTTCCAAAAAACAGTTATACATAGAGGTCCTCTGAGAGCATAACATATCTACATATATTTCTTTTTCATAAAAGAATAAATAAAAAGGTTTACTTTTATTTATAGTTAGAATAGAAGTCTTTTGTATGTATCATATACACACATATAGGTGTTCTTTTTAATTAAAAAAAGCATACATAAGCACACACCTATTTTTACGTAGAACATATCTTTATTTGAATAAATTATTGGCCATTTGTATAAAATGGCGCACAGATGTTTCAGCGCTAAAGAGGCATATGTTTTTCTTTGTTTCTCCAGCTAGGAAGTAGTGTGGAACAGTTCTGTTCTGAGTATGAACCCATTAAAAGCAGCAACATATTAACTGCTAGCTCTGGTGATTATGACACCCTCATGCAACAAAAAATCCAGAGAAGGAAGCAGTTTAGTTCACAGGAATAAAGAATGTATGATGGCTACTTGCAGTGATGTGCCAACGACATTTACAAGCCACATGGCACAAAATGCTAGCTGAAGAAGTAGCAAACGGAGTGGTAAACCCGTGCATGGAACTACCAGCGTCTAGGTCCGCTGCTGAGTCAGCATGAAACGCAATCTGCTCCATCTAGTATGGCCCCACTCAAATAACATGGCAAACTTTCCACCATTTACAGCACAAGTGGGCATTAAAGTGCAAACTGAAATTTTTAAGCTTTTCATTACTGAGGTACTTTTAGAGAAAACATGAACAGACAAATTTATATGCCCAGCAATATTTGGCAAACAATCCAAATTTCAATTACACAAAACCCATATTTTGGAAGCCAATTCATGTGCCAGAAAAAAAAAATCCTTGCCCTAACATTTAACATGGAAATAACAAAAAAAGCAGCGCTGATATTCTACTGGTCTACACGTCCGATATATCATATGCTAGTTTTAACATCTATGATGGCCAGGTCATGTTACCAAATTCTGATGAGATTTGTGCATTTCAATGATGCACAATGTTGCAGAGACAATCCAACTGAGAGATTTTTTAAACTGAGGCCCCTTATCTCATACCTTAAAGGGGTTATCCTATGATTAATGTAAAAAGTTAAAATCAGACATCATATAGAACATGACAATCTCTTTCTAACAAAGCTAGAACTAGCCCTGTTCCCCACATAGATCCAGAGATCTCCTCATGCATTGCTCCAATTCCTCTGCTAGATTTATATCAAGCTGGTAGCTAAAGGGGTGTGTCTTTTCTGCTGGAGCTCTCTCCCTATCACAGCAGGAGGCGTGTCCTTGCTCTACCTATCACAGCTCATGAGGCATTTGAATGGTGCGGCCTTCTCAGTGAGCTGTACAAAGAAATAAGAAAAAGAACAAAGAGCAGGTGGCGCTATACAGATACATTTTATTGAATAGCTCACTGGTTATATGACATTTTTTAATTACATGCAATTACAAAAGTATTCCGATCCAGGTGCTGGTTTGGAAACTGTAGAATATTTTTCATGGAACAACCCCTTTAGTAGAAAATTTAGAGAAATTTATACCTCCAAGAAAAATGTTGAAGTTGATAATCCTTGATCCACTTTACCGGCCAACTGTCATTCAAACAGTACAACCCAAGTAAATGTTCTAGATACGGTGTCAAGAAATATAAGTTATGTGAAAGTGGTACCGGCTTGGATCTAATGACTCCACTACTAAGAAAAGGCTATGATCTGTATGTGGACAATACTATACAAGTATTCCACTGTTCAATCACTTGTATGCGAGGAGTACTGTGTCCTGAGGGACAATTAGAAAAATCAAGATGGGTTTCCCACAGTCACTTGTTAAATAAAATCTAAAGAGAGGAGAGTCAGCATCTCTGTCCAGCTCAGAATTGCTGGCTGTAAAATACAGAGATAAGAAAAATGTTTTCTTACTCAGCCCAATTCATGACAATTTCGTAGTCCCACTACCTCAGTACGCACATGCTGAAAAGCCACTCTGAGACGTTGAATATAACATGGGGGCAGTAGATTTCAACAACTAAATGATGAAAGCATACCTAGCATTACGAAAATCCAAGCACTCTTACAAAAAGATGTCTCTCTTTCAGTGGCAGTTACAGCAGATACAATTACTTTGTGGTATACAAAGAATCTGGAAATCAGAGTCTTTTCCTCAATTTTCAGGAGGAAATTGTAACACCACTGCTGTACCCAACAGAATATATCCCTGTGAGCTCTGTGTCTGAGTCTGTCAGTCGACTGAGTGAAAGACAGTCCTTTGAAATCTTGCAGTGAGCCCAAAATATATGTAAAAAGCACATATAGGATATTATTCCAAACATCAAGAGTATATGAACCTGTGGCAGTGTGTGTTTTTTCAAGGCCGCATGGTGAATGTGAAAAATAGGCCACTGAATTGTAGAATTTTCATTTTTTTTCCACCTATTTCCATTCAGTGTTCCTAAAAAATCCAAAAGCTTCAAACGGTCAACATTAAAAAAAAGTCACCTTGTGAGTGTTTCTAATGTTTTGGGGTGTACAACATCTGTTCAGGAAGTATAGCCTCCAAAATCTATGATGTGATCTAGTCCTTTGAAGTCTTCCAGTGAGCCCAACATATATGTAAAAAGCATGCATACGGTATAATTCCAAATAGCATGAGTATATGAACATGTTGTGAATTGTGTTTTTCAAGGCTGCATGGTGAATGTGAAAAATAGTCCACTGAATCAAAATTTTTTGGGGAAAAAGGCAAAAGCCAAAACGTCCAGATTCCCATAAGATTAATACTTTAGTGGGTCAACATTAAAAAAGGTCACTTTGAAGGTGTTTCTAATAATTTGGCACTGTACAACATCTGTTCTGATGGTACAGTGCCAAAGAACCAGCAATAGAATAATAGGCCTCCAGAATCCAAAATGCACTCTAGTCTTTTGAAGTCTTGGGGTGAGCCCAGCCAGTAGATAAATTACTAAATTAAGTAGCGACCAAGTACAAACATACTGTAATGGTAGTAGAAATATTTTGTCTTGAAATCATTTGTAACAGAAAAAAATTGATAAGAAAGGAAAAATATACATTTTTCCATAATTTTCAGTTTTTCCTTCAATATATATGAATATATTTAATTTAAATTAGTATATCTGTCATCCAATGACACAAACGTAAGGTCTAAGGTGTTCTGTAAAAAATTACATAGAATACATTTAGTTTGGCTCAGAAATAAAATAGTTATTTGCAGATAAATAGGGGAAAAGACCCACATTTTTGTTCAAAACGGTTTGCAAAAAAAACTGGAGATGAAAACATTAACAAGTACTCCCCTGTATAGAGGCAGTCACTGGCTGGCATTGTTACAAGAGCACACTCTGGCTAACACTATGGAGGCAGCTGGAAGCCCTTTCAGTGTGACAAAGCAGCTGTCAATGCTATATAGACAATATGTCTGACTTCTTCATTTTTTAGCAAAGTATCTAAAACATATGTGTGTGCATGTGCCACTGAGGTTTGTGTTGTTAGATGGGGAGAGATGCACTGCCATAAAAGTTAGCGCAAAAGAAAACAGTCAAGACTCCCAAACCAAATGAAATCAATACAATCATAGAAGACACTGATTAAGATGTATCTGAAGAAATATTATAAGATTTATACCTTAGAAGAGTTTGACATGGAATTCAAACATGGTAATGAAAGACAACTAGTGAGAGCTAGCAACTCCTTATGCACAAAACTATAAATCATGCTGAAAACAAAATATAAATCAAGGAAGTTGTCCTGCACCCAGACATGCTAAAGATCTTATAAAATCACTGAGCTGGGTATGTGAACGCCCTGTGTTTAGCTCACTATATCCTCTGCAGTCTTGTGACAGGCAGCCTTGAACATGTGTTTCCTATTGACACGTGACGCCTGACATCTGTATTCATCTGTGTCATGCAATACTTCTAATATACAAAGGCTGGTGGAAGTAACAGTAACTCCTTTCATTGGTGAAGAGGCTGTTAATGTCATTAAAGGGATTAGATCACCACCATATTGTATAATTATATTTTTGTCCAAATGTAGCCCTAATCAGTGCAGAGTTCATCTATAAGTGCTGCTCATTATATATTTTAACGCCTTAGACTAAAATTTATGAAATTGCAATAGTCCCCATAACAGAGCTAGCACTAATGCTCCCATAAAGCAGTCATCCACAGTACCCTCATAACAGTGATACCCACAGAATTTCCTGCAGATCAGGGGTAGTGCTTACAAGTGCCCTGTGATTTGAAATATGAGTGGTTGTAAATATTCATTTTTGGCATTGCCATAGATTGACCAGAGCACAGTCATTTCATTACTCAGACTGCAATCTTGAATATAAAGTCAAACTGAGCTAACATGCAGTTAATGGCGTTTTACAAATGATGGTTTATCCTCAGGATAGGTCATCACTATCTGATCAGTTGGGATCTGGGGCACCTCCGCCAATTAGCTGTTTGTTGTTGTGCTGTCACCAGAAGTTGGCACCAGAGCTACAAAGCACCTTAAACATTTTAGTGGTTTGAACTTGATACTGTAGCACTGCTCCCATTTAAGTCAATGGGAGCAGCGTTGTAGTAGCTAACTCCCTCCATTACAATGTTGATGGTGCTGAGTCTGGTGACAGAGCTACACCAAACAGACAGCAGCATTGGTCTCAGAGGATAGGCCATCACCATGAATTGGCTGGTGGGGCCCAAGTAGAAAAGAATTGAGAATCCCTGGTTTAGTGTATGTTTAGGCAAGGTCTAGGGCCTAGTGGATGCCATTAACAACAAAAAGTCAACTTAGATTCAAACATATAGTTTTCCATATACTTTATAGTTCAAATATACAGATCACTGAGTCTTTTATCTTTCAGAGTTTCACTTTAATACTGTAGAAATTAGTATGAATAGGAAAATACAATTGTGCACAGGATACTGCTTCATGTAATTTTATATTGATAGAAACAGTGTAGAATACAGAATGCATCTGCTTGGAGGGGTTGTTCACCCCTGGGGACCTAAAGAGGGAAGCATACTTACCTGCTCTCCGATGCTGCGTTATGGTTCCTTTGCTCCCCTGTTGCCTCTCTCTGGTCCATCCATGTCAACATCTAGTTAGACACAGGTCATGGTTCCCTCTGCAGTCCAGCCACAAGGGGAACTGTGCCTGAAAGGTCCCCAGAGGGATTATTAGTCATCCACCGGATAGTTCATCAACATCAGATCGATGGGGGTTCGAGACTCAGCACCCAGACCAATCAAGTGCTTTTAGTAGTCGCCGGTGCCATAAGCAACCAGGTGGATGGAGCAGGAAGCACAAAGCTCCATCCACTGTGTAGAGGCTGTGCAGGGTTACTGCAGCTCAGCTTCCATTCACCAAAAGTGGCATTCTGTATTAAATCTGGATAACCTATTTGTTATATTAGCTGTATTAAAGGGGTTATTCATAAACAGCCTCCCCCCCATGTACCAGGCCCCTCAGAGGGAATATAATTACCCCGCTCCCTGCAGCGCTCCTGGTCCCCGCACCGCCACTCTGCTTCTCCCGGTGTCGAGGGGGGAGCAGCCAATGGCAGGCGGGGATGAGGACGCGCTTCCCTGGCGTCACCCAGAATGGATGGACGGACTTCATTTTGTATTCCTCATTTTGTATCATTTTGTATTGTATTACTTTGTCCCATTGCATTTACCTGTTCCCTATTTTCTTCAATTTGTGTGATGCTGAGTCAGCCATTTCCATTAGGGTTGTAACTTGTGACTAAATAATTACAGTGTTCTGGGTTGCCCGGAAATAGATTTTCCAGGCACGACTGTGGAGAAGGAATCCAGCATCAGCATAAACCCAGGAAGAGTCTGACACTGATGAGGGGGCAGCATTGCAAGGCTGAGTGCTGTGCCATGATGCCACAACCCAGAGAAATCAGATAATACATTAGGAGGCTGTAGTATGAAGTGCAGCAACTGATGAACACGTGTGCAGAGAGTGGGAGCCAAGATGTCCTAGTAGGTGAGAGGTTCTTGAGCTGAAGTGCGCAGACAGAGAGGACATCAGTCTTGAGAACTGAGGAGACACTTCTGTGCTTTATTATTAGACAGAGCAGATTTCTGTCTAAGGAGGCCAAGGACCATGAAAGATATTAATGTGGCCAAAGAACCCAGTGGAGGCATAGAGTAGCCTTCTTCCAGAGTGGGACAGTAGGGCAGGTTACATAGCCTATAGTCACTTTGGCACAATCTAATCTGGTGGGAACTCACGTGACTAAAGATGTGAAATATAATGAAAGTAAATAGATTTAGGTTGTGACTCCTGGGTTGCTACGATAACAGCAATATAGTCACAAAAAATTTATCAGGGTTGGATTTCTTGTGAATGTAGAGTCATGGTCACAGCAACCCACGAGTCACAACACGACTCAATGTAGCATACTGAAAATGCAAACTAAGGGGGTAATTTATTAAGCTGAAATATGCCTATATGAGTGCTGCAATCTGTGACTTCTCCCAGCTCATGCCAGGTCTAAAAGAGTGGGCATGACGTGGACAGGTGTAGAAAAAGGTCTAAATGTACAGTAAGACAGCTAGAAAGATGTCTTACATTTAGAACTGGTGGAGGATCATAACTTCGGTAGAACCACTGCCAGATAAAGACTTTAATGTCTTAGTGTCTAAAACGCTGGTCTTAATAAATATGCCTCTAAATCAACTGTACTGCAACATCTCTGTCTTATAATATCTTTTTCCATGTTTGCATTCTCCTCTGCACCCTTTCCATGGCCCTTGGGCAAACTCTCTGCCTCCTTTGTTTTCTAACAGTGCAATTCTTCTGGAGAGCGGAGTCTTGCACAGGTTCTCCCCACCCAACAGCAAACAATTTAATACCAACCAGGGCTAGGCCCATTCTCTCCAAAAGACCATTATGGGCTGTGACATATAAGAAGTGGGTGTTCTGGGGTGAATCATTCATCATACTTTATTATTCCAGGAAGTTTGGCTCCCTGCTCCACCATTCTCCAGCCTGTGTGCTCCTGAGTAGACAGGTGTGATGCAGTGATGGCATTGTGTCTGCTTAGCTTAAAAGGAGCAAGCACAAGCCGGGGGATGATATGCTACGTTCATCATGTTATATTTAAACTACAAGGGCATAACTATTGTGAAGAAGCATTGTAAGAGGATCTTTAGGCTAATTTCTCTCTGGATCCAGCATTGCCAGATGGTACCTGAATGGCCTCCAGCCCAATTAATTATAATAGGGTCTGGCTGAGATCAGTCCGCTAACTGGCAAATATGCAGAGAACTGGCCTGAAAAATACTGCTGCATGCATAACTATTATATGGGGGCTATAAGGGAGCATTCCACTGTGAAAAGGGCAGTAACAGGGAATAACTACTGTGTGGGCGCACTAAGCACTAAGGGAACATACTACTATTTAAGGACATTAAGGTATTCTACTGTGAATGAAGCACTAATGGGACATTACTACTGGAGGCACTAAGGGAGCATTCTACTGTGAAAGGGGCACAAAGAGGAAATTACTGTCTGGGGGCATTAAAGGGTTATTCTCATCTTATACAATGGGGGCATATAGCTAGGATATGCCCCCATTGTCTTATAGGTGCGGGTCCCACCACTGGGACCCGCACCTATATCGAGAACGGAGCCCCCAAAGTGAATGAGGGTGCACTGTTCATACGCAGCCGCCCTCCATTCATTTCTGTGGGGCCAGCGAAAATAGTCGAGCCAGCTCTCGGCTATTTCCATCGGCTACATAGAAACGAATGGGAGCGGTGGCCACGCATGTGCGGTGCGCTCCGATTCATTTCTATGGGAGCAGCGGGAGAGTTGCGCCTGGTGGTGGCCGGACCCTGGGAAACCTGGGGTCCTCCAGGTGCAGTGCTCCCCCCTCCGATCTCGATATAGGTGCGGGTCCCAGCAGTGGGACCCGCACCTATAAGATAATGGGGGCATATCCTAGCTATATGCACCCATTGTTTAAGATGATAATACCCCTTTAAGGGAGCATTATACTGTGTAGGGGACACTAAGGGGGAATAACTATTGCATAGCAGCACTAAGGGAGCATTCTACTGTGAAAGGGGAAGAAAGGAGGCAAAATCGCTGTAGGATTAGAAGCGTGTGGAGAGAAATTGGGCAAGATTAGACATGTGGCTTAATGTAACAAAAAATTGCCGAGAGGTATGCTGGTTACAGGCAGTATAAAAAAACACTATATTGCTGTGACCAGTTTACTGATAATGCTAGAAATGTCAATTACAAGCTACTAAGCTTTATGTGATATGGTCATGTTATAGACATGTACAAAATAATCTACAAAATACACACCATGTGCAAGAAGCTGTCTTATAATAGACACATTATACCATAAACAGTAACTTCACACCCAAACCTGGGAAATCTCTGAAAAATGCATGTGATCCTCCAATGAGGTATCTGAGATCTTTGCAGTAATAGCCAGGTATGCTCCCATAGGTAGAAGAACTCACCTTCTCCCTGCAGCAGTCTTCAATAAGCAGGAGGCAGCATCACTGTGTAACACTGCCATCTGCTGGCTACATTATGTATGTCTCTATGCACTTGCCCACTGCACAGATTCTGGTTGGGAAAAGTACTGTACCAACAAAAAGCCATAAGGGTTGTAATCTTTTTGATGTAGGAATTTGTGGTATTAAAGCTGTCAGGAGATACGCAATAAATCCATATTTCCATATTCTCAAAGGCAACATATACAATGATAAAGTTACAGATGCCAGGAATCACTGGAGGGGGAGGATCCGGTTGTTATTTTCTGCATTTGGGTGCCCTGTGTACTTGTTTTGCCACAGTTAAGCAAGGAAAACTAATTTCTAGGTCGTATCCAATGTACATTCTCCTAGGTAAACTGTCAGGGGACCCTCACTACAATCTAAAGGTGCAGTGGGCGGCATACAGTGGTCCCTCATGTTACCATATTAATTGGTTCCAGGACGACCATTGTTTGTTGAAACCATTGTAAGTTGAGTAATCGGTTCCAAAGCCCCAAAATCTCATCCAAGATAAGAGAAAATGAAGATTTAAGGAAAATAAGCAGATAACTAAGACAGATAAAACCAGTCCTTACATATATCAGTCAGAAATGGCTGCTAACTAGCAACTAATACAGATATTTTACCTGAGAAGTGACCTTGATTGGTTGGATCTGAGTCTGAGACATTGTATGTTGAGTCTAATTTCAACTTATGATGTACAGTCATGGCCAAAAGTTTTGAGAATGATACAAATACTAATTTTTACAAAGTCTACTGCTTCAGTTTTTATAATGGCAATTTGCATATACTCCAGAATGTTATAAAGAGTGATCAGCTTAACAGCAATTACTTGCAAAGTCAATATTTGCCTAGAAAATGAACTTTATGCCCCAAAACACATTTCAACATCATTGCAGCCCTGCCTTAAAAGGACCAGCTAACATCGTTTCAGTGATTGCTCCATTAACACAGGTGTGGGTGTTGATGAGGACAGGGCTGGAGATCAATCTGTCATGATTAAGTAAGAATGACACCACTGGACACTTTAAAAGGAGGCTGGTGCTTGGCATCATTGTTTCTCTTCTGTTAACCATGGTTATCTCTAAAGAAACACGTGCAGTCATCATTGCACTTCACAAAAATGGCCAGGGAATAGTATCGCAGCTAGAAAGATTGCACCTCAGTCAACAATCTATCGCATCATCAAGAACTTCAAGGAGAGAGGTTCCATTGTTGCCAAAAAGGCTCCAGGGCGCCCAAGAAAGACCAGCAAGCGCCAGGACCGTCTCTTAAAAGTGTTTCAGCTGCGGGATCGGGCTACCAGCAGTGCAGAGCTTGCTCATTAATGGCAGCAGGCAGGCGTGAGTGCATCTGCACGCACTGTGAGGCGGAGACTCTTGGAGCAAGGCCAAGTCTCAAGGAGGGCAGCAAAGAAGCCACTTCTCTCTAGAAAAAACATCAGGGACAGACTGATATTCTGCAAAAGGTACAGGGAGTGGACTGCTGAGGACTGGGGTAAAGTCATTTTCTCTGATGAATCCCCTTTTCGATTGTTTGGGACATCTGGAAAACAGCTTATTCGGAAGAGACGGGTGGACAAACAAAAACCTACAAATTCTGACAAAATGCAAGCATTGATTGTGCAAGAATGGACTGCTATCAGTCAGGATTTGGTCCAGAAGTTGATTGAGAGCATGCCAGGGAGAATTGCAGAGGTCCTGAAGAAGAAGGGTCAACACTGCAAATATTGACTTGCTGCATTAACTCATTCTAACTGTCAATATAAGCTTTTGTTACTCATAATATGATTGCAATTATGTTTCTGTATGTGATAAAAACATCTGACAAACACACATAAAAACCAGAGGGCAGCAGATCATGTGAAAATAGAATATTTGTGTCATTCTCAAAACTTTTGGCCATGACTGTATGTTGAAAATATTGCATCCTGAGGCCATTGTATCTTGGGGTATCACTGTATATATATATATATATATATATATATATATATATATATATTTAAACTTCATCTTGTATCTAATCACTGCCGGTTCTTAAATTCAGGAAGGCACAAACACTTACAGTGAGCCACAGGCTCAGTGTTATTAATGAGAGGATTTTCTCCAACTAACAACTTGACAAGCATAACTATCCCTTATTACTTATACACAGGATAAGTGAAAAATGTATGTTTGCTAAGCCTCTGACCAATGGGACCCCCTCTGATTACGAGACCTTAGTTCCTCACCACTGGGGGCACCATAGGAGGCATTTTTGGGGCACTATAGAGGACATTACTGGGAGCACTATTACTGCTAGTGGCATTATATGGGTATTATTAATACTGGGGGCATTATAGTGGGATTATTAAAGGGATTCTGTCAGCTAGTTTTAGCATATAGAGCCCTTTATGTGTGCTGCTATATCTCCGTAATATATATGTGCCATAGCTAGGGATGCTCTTGTTTAGTTGGAAAAGCAAGGCCCAGCACCGCCCCACATCCTCCAACTCCACTCACCCGACGTCACACAGTTGAAGTGTCATAATCTTGCACAGGACAGCTAGCGAATGCGCAGTTCACAACCTGAGGCTGATGCCAGCACAGTGGCCTAATTAGCATATTTATAAAATCATTTTTGTAACTAAACAAAAGCATCCCTAGCTATGGCAAATGTATATTACGGACATGATAGTGGAGATCTAGCAGCACATGTAAAGGGCTCTATATGCTAAAACTAGCTGACAGAATCCCTTGAAACATCACAAACAGTAAAGAACATATGTGGTATCCCTGTAACAGTAGCAATCTGTACAGTGCAGTAATCAAATCTTTTATGGTGATCAGTAAATGCTACAAATAAATGTTTAAAATGCTTTTTTTCTGCATTAAACTCAGAATAAAAGCTAAATTGAATTAAATGCTTAGTGTTGTGAAAGGACTGCAGCTATCGACTATTTTTGTAATTGAGTGTTCCAATGATTAATCGAGTACTCTAGTAACAAAAAACTAATTAAAAAAATGTTTTTCTTTATAAAAACTCATCAGCCTCCCCCCCCCTGTGCCATCAACTTCCCCCCATGCCATCAGGCCTCCCCCTATTGCCATCAACCCCCCCCATTGCCATCAGCTTCCCCCTCATTTCCATCAGCTGTCCCCTCAGTGCCATCAGCTGCCCCCTCAGTGCCATCAGCTGCCCCCTCAGTGCCATCAGCTGCCCCCCAGTGCTATCAGCTGCCCCCCAGTGCCATCAGCTGTCCCCCAGTGCCATCAGCTGCACCCCAGTGCCATCAGCCGTCAGTCGTCCAGTGCAGCGTCAGGATCCAGTGCAGTGTGGGCCAGCAGGGAACAACGGAGCATGAGTGGTCCCATGACACAAGCGAATCCTTTGCATCGAGGATTTTTTTATGTTGAGTTACTTGATTCAGTCAAGTAAACGTTTCAGCCTTAGGGCTCATTCAGACGACCGTATGATATCCGCAAAAATGCGGATCCGTTTTTTGGCGGATTACATACTGACCCATTCACTTCTATGGGCCCTTTTTTTCCATTCCATATCTCCGCAAAACAAATGAAACATGTCCTATACTTGTCCGTGAAAATCAGGACATAGCCCCATTGAAGTCTATGGGTCCGCAAAAAAACGGAATACTATCCGTTTTTTTGCGGACATCCGCAAAAAAACGGATCCGTATTTTTGCAGACATCATACGGTCGTCTGAATGAGCCCCTATTTTGTGTATGCCGAAGTGGCGCAGACAAATCTATAGCTTGTTTAAAAAAAAAAAAAAAAAAAAACAAACCTCATAGAGCTATGTAGACATAAAAAAGTATGGCTGTTATTACAGTGAATGGGGCTGGAGCGTAGTTATGGCCACACGCGTGCACTAGCGACAGCACGGATCAATCATGCCGCTAATGTGAAAGTAGCCTAGTTTTTAGCAAACAAGCGTACACTCATAAAAAAATCAGCAAAAACTGGTGACATTATTGTTATGTAGGTTGAGTTCAGGAATAATGGTGAATTCATTGTTACACTTAGATTAAAACCCCATCTACATTTGACAGAAAAAAAAACCATGCAGAAAAAACAAAGCATGTTGCAGATTTTCAAATGCGCAGCATGCTCATTATTTTCCAGAAGTGGAGCTAAAACATATACAGATCCTGCTGCAGAATTGTAGTATATTCTTTGCAGAATTGCCACAAGACCTGAGGCAGGATGTTTCTGCTGAATGTGGACTATTGCCCTAGGACCCACCTAAACCTGCTGCCGGCTCTGACCATAATGCATATTATACACTAAATTAAAAAATCTTAAAACATGCATTGCACCTATAGGGTACGGCCACACGGCAAGGTTTCCTGATGCAGTTTTGGAAGCCAAAATCAGGAGTGGATCATAAAAGGGGAGAAAGTATAAAGGACAGATACAACTTCTCCTCTTTTGAATTCAATTCTGGTTATGGCTTCCAAAACTGCATCAAGAAACCTGACCATGTGTCTGTGCCTTGGTCCTGCTCCACAATAAAATACTTAATTTGATTAAATATAGTAATAAAAAGTTTCAGGTTTTCTTCTTTTACCTTATGGCTGCAAAGTCACATAAAGGAAGGGACAAATGGTCCAAGTATGAACTCATGGATTTATATTTTGGCTCGAACCTGCCTCTACCACTTTCATTATGATTGGTTGCTCTAAACTTCCTCCATCGTTGCTGTCTGGCCAACTGCCTGCACCATATTGTCTCTTGAACTCATGTGAACCCACTATGATGCATCAAATGAATATCAGTTCTGTAATTAAATACTTGATGAAATCAATTTTTGCATTCATTATGATAACCGTTAATTCTCATTTCACAGGGCTTAGAACAATGAAATATCAGAAATCCACAGCCATCTGTGCACTCTGCGGGAACGGACACTGCGGAAGCATTTATCTGCTTGCATAACTGCTAGTGATAAAGGCCTGTACAAATTAACCCCTTGAGGACATGATGTAGCACATTCTTCCATTTTTGACTAATTATATTGCAAGAGTTGCAACTAGAGAATGAAAATTAGACTCAAATTATTAAAAAAAAATGCGGGTTCTTTAGAATCAGAATTAATGTGATTAGATTCAGGAGAGTGAAAAAGAGAGAATGAGAAGGTGGAGAGGTGGAGAGAGTGAGTGAAAGAGAGAACAGGAGAGAGAAAAAGAAGGAGCGAGCAAGTAGATGACAGAGGAAAAGAGAGAGTGAGAGAATGAAAAAGAGGGGTAGAAATAAAAGGAGAGAAAGAAAGAGGGTGAGAGTGAGAGAAAGATAGCGAGTGAGACAGAGAATGAGAGAGAGAGAGAGATAGGAAGAGAGACGGATAGGAAGAGAAAGGAAGAGATAGGGAGAGAGAGAGAAGTGAGGTGGTAGACTGACTCCAGACACCAGAGTGTAATTCACAGCTTTTCAGGCAGATTGGTATATATAAAGTGGTGTTCATCATATTTCTACCCTACATTCAGTGTATGGAGAAGGAAAGCCCGGTGTCCTTTTGGCATCTGTTGGGGGAAAGTGGGTAGTGTCATCAATATATAGTGAAAACTCTGAGACAACCACCCAAAATGGCATTGAAAAGTGGTCTTTTAGGGTAGTGGTCTTCTTCAGGAAAATAACAAATATGCATAATACGTGGTAAAACCAAAAAATATGTTACAAAGATCTGGTCTTAGATATGAGTGAACTCATCTCAAAGAGATGGTATTTTTTAGAGGTTTCACTGTACCCATTTTATGCAGAGGAATCCCTCAAAAATATGCACTGTGGCATACATTATATTTTAAATGGGCTACATATGCAACTATAAGTAAGTTTCCTTCTTCCATTATTCCAAGATAAAAAAAAAGTTCCCTCCATTATCTATGGATCCAAACACTGAATTATTTGTGAAACTGGTTAACAAGGAATTCAAAAAAATCCTAGACTATTGCACAAAGGAATGCTATTAAACAACTGAGTAAAATGTTCAAGATAGTTATTAAACCATCAGACAAAGGAGGGAATGTAGTGATATGGCCTAAAACTTTATATGAAAAAGAACTGATGAGATAAATATGAGATGGAAATTGTTGTATGAGAATGACATTTAATCCATTAACAAATTATAAAATCCAGTTGACAACTACACTCACTCAAGTAGTACAAAGTAGATTACCCAGAAAAAGATGTCTTATCTTTGAACTGAGAAACCAAAAGTATGTGCCCTAAGGTTCATAAAAACGTGAAACAACCTCCAGGTTGTCCAGTTGTTTCAAGCAACTTGAACAAATTGCAAATGAGGTATTTTGAGACCTTTAGGCTAGGGTTACACGGCGACAGTTGTCGCGCGACACCCGTCGCAGCCAGGATCCCTGAGTAGCGGGCATCCCATAGAGATGAATGGGATCGCCGCGGCAGTCACAAGAAATCCAACCGTGTTTAATTTCTTGCGACTGCCGCGGCGATCCCATTCATCTCTATGGGATCCCAGCTACTCAGGGATCCTGGCTGCGACGGGTGTCGCGCGACAACTGTCGCTGTGTAGCCCTAGTCTTAGTGGAAACACTGCCCTCATATATTAAAGATACTGGGGATGTATTGAAGAAAATTGTCAATATCCAATTAGATGAAGATATGTTGATGGCGACAGTAGATGTGGAGTCTTTGTATACATTGATGCAACATACAGATGGCTTGCAAACAACACAATATTGCCTTTCCATGTCTGATTTGAATGGTGAGTTTTTTTAGCTAATTTTTTTCACCTTCAAGGAGGTCTACCTACTGCTCCAGGGACCGCTATGGGGCCATCTTGTGCACCCTTACACAATAATTTGTTTCTGGGGCTGTGGGTGAGAAATATAATATATAATATATAATATAATTCAAAGGGTACATTTCTGGAGATGGTACACCAACAATGTGCTGATCATTTGGAAGGGGACAGGAGAAGAACTCATGATATCCTCAGTGCCAATGATCAGATCATTAAAGGGGTTGTCCAGGTTCAGATCTGAACCCGTACATACCCATATTTTCATCCAGGCAGCCCCCCTGATGATAGCATCGGAACATGTCATGCTTCAATGCGCTCCTTTGCCCTGCGCTGGATAGCGCAGGGCAGGGGCTTGTTTGTTTAACTGCACACACAACCGGGCAAAAGCCTCGGCCCAGAAGACATCACCGGCTCTGATGGGCTGGCTTTAGCTCTGTCCTAGCCATTTTACAGGCTAGGGCAGCGCTAAAGCCTGCCCATCAGTGCCGGTGATGTTATCGGGCTCACTGCTGGGCGGAAGCCTCCGCCTGACAGCCCTAAGGGGAGCCTGATACGTCACCGGAACTCCTAAAAATGACTTTGCCTTGAGCGATTAAGCGCAGGGCAAAGGAGAGCATCGGAGCATGAACTGCTGCGATGCTCAAGTCAGGGGGGCTGCCTGGGAGAAAATGGGGATATGTCTGGGTTCAGCTCTGAACCCGGACAACCCCTCTAAGCTTACATGTAAGTGTGACAAAAGTCAGAATGACTTTCTTGATCTTTCTTTGAAGGTGGACTCCCAGGGATTTATCCAAACAGATGTCTACAGGAAAGATACAGCTGTGAACAATCTTTTACACGCAAGGTCATCTCACCCAAAAAAAGCGTACTGATAGGAACCCAACGGGTTGGTTTCAGGAGAGAGAGTATAAAAATCACATTATCTAAAGAGGGTATGAAAGGGCCAGAAGATCAAAACAAGAAGACTTTCACTGAGGATGACACAATCAAAAAGGAGCAAAAGGTGAGCTTTATATCCTCATATAATTCTAGGTGGTAGCACTCAATGCTATACAAATATTGGGACATTTTGTTGGCACTCGACACCTTACAGAAGTACATGCCACAAAATTCATTATGTGCAGATGAGCGAAAAATGTGAAATCTTTTGGTCCCTCCAAAGTTTATTTGGATCAAAAGACCCGAAATGGGAAGTAGACCATGTGGTGATTGAATGCCTCCCCGAACGTGGAAAAAGCTTCTCTCACTATGTTCAAATACTAAAGAGTACAAAGTAACACACTCAATTACTTGTAAGACATCTGGAGTTATATATTGTGCTAGCTCACATCACACAAATTGATATGTAGGATAAGGGAACACATAATTGGGATTCAGCTTGAAAAAAATAGATGACCTGACCAAATTGAAGACCATATGAAAGCATTTTAAATTTTTATATCAATGTGAAAATTCTCTACTGAGAGTGAAAGAGATCGACCGAATCCTTCAAGATTCCAGATGTTTTCATTGGAAGAAAGCTCAAAGTATGGTGACATGGATTTTCTTATGAAATATATAACATCATTGTTGTTATTTTGGTTGCAGTTCATGACATGTTATGTCAAGACATGGACATGGAGAGATGAGAGTGGAATACAACATCACCTGTGCAGTTGAAGGACCATTTAAGGATCCTATTGGGACTTGTTCATATATTGATATTTTTTTTTCTATGTATTATATGTAATTAGGATACAATTGGGGATCTAATTCAATAATTGGTATTATGAATTGAGTATTTATTTATTTTATATTTTATACAAGTCACTCATTTGAGATTTTGTTAAGTATGAATTGTCACCAATTAAACTAAAATGATTAAAAGGGTATTCTCATCTAAGACAATGGGGGCATATCACTAGGATATGCCCCCATTGTCTTATAGGTGCGGGTCCCACCGCTGGGACCCGCACCTATATCCAGAACGGAGCGGGGAGCGCTGCGCCTGGAGGACCCCAGCCACCACCAGGCGCAGCTCCCCGCTGCGCTCATAGAAATGAATGGGAGCGCAAGCGCGGCCACCGCTCCCATTCATTTCTATGGAGCCGACGGAAGTAGCCGAGACAGCGCTCGGCTATTTTCGCCGGCCCCATAGAAATGATTGGAGGGCGGCTGCGCATGCGCAGTGCACCCTCATTCAGTTCGGGGGCTCCATTCTGGATATAGGTGCGAGTCCCAGCGGTGGGACCCGCACCCATAAGACAATGGGGGCATATCCTAGCTATATGCCCCCATTGTTTAAGATGGGAATACCCCTTTAAGTTTTATATATATATAATATTATAGTGGTAGGCTTTGGAGACTAAATGCAGTGGAATATTGGGGAAAGGACTTATTTTAAAAATTACCGTTTATGTTATGAGCCTCTAGGAGCAATGGGGGTGTTGCTCCTTCTCCTAGAGGCTCCTCTGGCCAAACCCTCATCATGTTGATTGACAGGGCCAGGCAGGGTAAGGTGAACACTGGCTGGCCTTGTCAATTAGCATGATGAGGGCATTTCTAGAGAAGGGAGAATGGAGCCTCTAAGGCCCCTTTCACACGAGCGGGAGACTCGGACGTCTCCCACATCGTGTGCAGTGTACTGAACTCCTGGCACTGAACAGGAGTTACATAGCATTATACTGATTCATGATGCTATGTAACCCTTACAGTTCTGGAATGTGTTGGATAATGCTGACAGTGTTATCCAACACATTCCAGAACTGTAAGGGTTATATAGCATCATAAATCAGTATAATGCTATATAACCCCCGTTCAGTGCCGGCAGTTCAGTACACTGCACACGATGCGGGAGACGTCCGAGTCTCCCGCTCGTGTGAAAGGGGCCTAAGAGTAGGGCAACAGCTCCATTTCTCCTAGAGGCTCATTTGGATAAAATAGAAGTTCATTTTTCAAAGCAGAGGCAGATTATTAGCTTCAGCTGACATTATCATATGTCTAAAGCCAGGCAGTTTAATGGTGTTCCTGATGACAAAAGCCCTTTAATATGAATTCAGTGTTATTTTTTAATTTATTTTTATTTTATTTTTTATCAATCATTGGATATTTTGTGAGGTGTATACTATCACTATTTATATTTTATAATTAGTTGATTTTTGTAGGATCAGAAAACGTTTATATCATTTTTTTTTTCTTTTTTTTTGCACTGTTTCTGCACTTTGCATGTTCACAAGCACTTTTCACTACCACTATGCACTTTGTACTTTATACTTGTTCATTTATATAAAACACGTCTAGTAAGTATTTTATAGCTGTTTATCTATACATACTTTTTTTTAGGTATTTTATATGGACTTAATATATCTTGCATATTTACAAGGGTAATGGGAATTATTTTATGTATATGTTCATTGATGATTGGTCCCTTAGTTGTATGTCCTTATGGGGTCAATTGAACTTTGATTACATTGATAGAGATCTTGTTCGTTCCATACTGGAGCACAATACGTCTGTTTGCTACTGCAGACTTGTATTCCGGGATGGAGCACATGCAGTCCACTATATTTAGATAAATCTAGATAAATTAGATAAAGTACTACAACTATCATCATTGTTACTGCGTATACAAAGCTACTGGAAAAAGGAATCTCTGTGAGAACTTTGGAACTGTGTCCTTTGCTGCTATATGTATTACTACTTCTAACATCAATCCAGTAAAGAAAGACTTTATTGAAACCAACAGGCCTGGTTATTGACATCATCTGTCTGTTGCCCTCTCCTTCTGGACTACTGCCTTGCACCCAGCTAAACTGTTCACCATCAAGGGCACCTTAACTACCACCATACAGGAGCCCCAACACCAGGGTATACCCCGATGGAAGAAAGTGTGTGCTGCCCTTCAGTCACTGCACATCCCTAGGGAGCACCAGAGTGGAGTTGGCCACCGTGAACTGTGAGTACTACTACCACCCTCTTAGCCACTACTACTCCTCCCATCCTCACCTCTTCTCCCAACCCAAGGGTTACAGCAAAAGACCTACAGAAGACTCTTCAAATTGCAAAAAACCCTGTTCATGTGACCATCAGAAAAACAATGATCAATAATGGAGTTTATGGAAGGACACCAAGATGGAAGTCGCTGCTGTCCATAAAAAAAAAATTGTATTCTGTTTCAGGTTTGCCCAAGATTCCCTGTATAATGGAGACTAAAGTAGAAGTTTTTAGAATAAAAACACAGCACTGTGGGGAAAATCCATCATTTATGACTTTTGCTACATCAACTTTTTTAGCTTTTTTACACCCCCCCTTGCCAGGTTTACAAAAAGGGAGTGGTGAGGATAGGATGTGGGTGGTGCCATCTTCAGGCATTGGACTTGATAAAAGCCTATATTTTAAGTAAAAACAATACTGTGACTTGTGTTTTGGAATGTCAAGTCAAAGTCCTGACCTTAACCCTATCAAGATGCTGTGACATAACCTGCAGAGGACTGTGCACACAAGGCATACCAGATATATTCATGCACTGAAACACATTACAGGGAGGGATGGTCCAAAATTTCTCCTCAACGTTGGGCAAATCTTATTTGCAGGTACAAGAAATGTTTGGTAGAGTGGATTGTGGCTAAAAGGGGATATAAAAATTAAATTCAAGGGTTTACTTACTTTTTCTTTACACACTCCCTCCTCTGGATGTTAACTCAACATACTCAATTAAAGACACTGTATTTTTTTTGAATATATATCACTTAGACCTTTTTATTTCTATAGGTCTGCAAAAATGCAGACATCACATGGATGTCATCCATGTGCTGTCCGTGTCTGTGTGGCTGTTCTGCAAATTGCAGAAAATGTCTGATTCTTGTCCATTTTGTGGACAAAAATAGCCAGAAAATTGTGGAATGAACACAGCCAGTGTCAGTATTTTGCGGATCTGTGGTTTCTGGATCCCTAAATAGATGCATGATGCCTAAGATTGTGTTTGACTATAATTGTGAGTTAAACAACAATCAGACCACATTTATTTGTAATGCATGCAAAAATCCAGGTCATTCCAAAGGGTTCACTGACCTTTTCTTGTAACTGTATATTACTGAATCAGTGCGTAGAATAGTGAATGTAGAATAGGCCACCAGAACTAAATTCAGCACGTGAAAAGACAGATTTAGTGTTTTCTAAAGGCTGCAACACATGTTAATAATCCCCAGATGCTGAAGCCGGGGAACCCCTTACATTTTACACATAAAAGCTTTAAACCACTATGCATGTAAAATAGATTTTGAGAGGATTTTCAGGAAATTCCCACTGGTGAAAGAGGTTGTACTGTGAAATCCAGCACTTTAGAAGCAAGTGGTGAAGCTGTAATCTATGCAGGCCATGAAAAGCTTAATCATCCCAATGTGATTCAGATCATTCTGACATTGGCTTCCAGCCTTTTCCTGGCATAATCCCATGTAACACAGAAAGCTTCTAGCTATCCCTCCCATGAACAAATTTGAATGTTCTTTTCTCATATGGTTAGGTACAACCGAAGATACGAAAATACAACCAATTGGCATTCAGCAAATGAAATTATTTATTTAGCCTGGCAATAAAGGAAGCTGCCATGCCATTCATTCATCATATATCCATTTTCAAACATCTTTAAGGGGTGCCAGTACTGACTGCCAGAAGGAGCCTTTTCTTTGTACCTGGTTAGTTGGTAGGGTTCATGATCTCCAATACAATGCACAAAACTGCCTTGATGCATTCAAGAACTCTTTATAATTATACATGTACCAAACACATAAATATTAGCATAGCAATGGCTCCATAACATAATATAATAATAATAATAATATAAAATAATAATAGAATAATAGCATACAAAAGTCTCTTAAGTGTAGATTAAGGGGGTGGCCATATTTTGGGATTTTTATGGTAAATCACTCTCTTGGTCAGATCTGCAAAAGGGAAGCATACTTCCCTGATACCCATTGCTGGTTCCCAGCCTCTTCTTTCCTCAGCTTTGGCTGCCCTGCTTGGGTCCCCTGCTGTAAACAGTCCCTTTGATGTAGCTGCGGTGTTGACCTGCTTTCCTTGCCAGTCATTGGCTGCAGTGGCGTCAAACTGGATGTTTACAGTGGGGGATTTGGGTGAGGCTGCCAAGACCAAGAAAGTATGATGCTGGAACCTAGCAGGTAAGTATTCTTCATCTGTGCAGGTCTGGCCAGGAAGGGAGGTATGATTTACCAAAAATCCCCCAAATGGTGGCCAAACTCTATAAATAAATATATATCTAAATAAGCCATCAATTCCTAGCGATGCCACTTAAAGGGTTTTGCCAGAATCAAAATATTGATGGCCCATCCTTACCACAGAAGCCTTTTTATTGTTTATTGTGGTCTGTCTACCCAGTAATGGTGGTGCAGGGTATTGCAGCATCGATCTGTTGACTTGAGTAGGACACTACTGCTAAATTCTGCACTACTAAATAGGTGGTGTGCTGGTAAATGGACTAATGCAAACAATGAAAAGGCAGCAGTGGCCATATCAGTGTCATGGCCTCTTCAATTAGCTCATCCAAATGGGTGCCATGAATTAGCCTCCCACCAGTCTGACACTGACACCAGTCTGAGGATAGGCTATCAATAGTTTGAACATAGAAACCCCTTTAAGCTTCCTGCTGTTTTTACTCCAGGAATTTTTTGGTTGCCTATATAGTGCAGTACAGACTACTAAATAATGAAGATAGAAACATAGAAGATTGATGACAGAAAAAGACCACTAGGTCCATCTAGTCTGCCCTTATATTATTTCTGTTTTGTTTTTTATTTTATCTCAGGATAGATGTGTGTTTATCGTGTATGTATTGCTGCCTGTTTCTGCTGCCTCCTGCTTGTGATAGGTTTCTCCTTTTCAGCTCTTACAAGCAAGAAACATGGGAGAGCAGTGTGACGCTACATCACATAAGATATACAAGAGAATCAGCACTCAGAGATAGAAATAGGCCATATAACTTTACAGTACTCTTGGACCCTTCTTCAGCAGTATAATGTGGGGGACATACAGAGCTGTATTTTACAGGAAGTAAGCCATGGCAGAAAAACTGACTGACAGGAGATCAACTCTGGACTGATGGTCAGAGTGGGGAGTACATGACACAGTTGTCCATCATGAAAGCATTTAAAATTATATATGGATACAACTAAGCTGGGAGCTGTTGAGTTAGCAATATATGATCAAATAAGAATTTGCTAGAGTGCTTCTTTAAATATTCATCAAATAAACAAGAGAGTATAACACCTCCAGCTAATTGGTGAAAATGCCCTTTAATACATGCAAGTTTGGTAAGTGATTAGGGAGTGTTATTCAAATAACTCTTCTAGATTAAGACATAAAACTGATTCTGAACTACCATACCATTCTTAGGAAGACCAGCTGAAAAATACCATATCGAGCATATGCTATGTTTCAATATACACGCCACTGACCCCAGAAATGCTGCTAAAATAGCACAAACTAAAATGCTATCAAACTGGATATACAGAAAGATCAAGCTGAGTTTTTGGTTCCTTCACTCTTTATCATCCACAAATGTGGTATTATTTGAAATCAGCATATGACCATTCAATCTACAGTTTAATCTTAATTTACATATTGAATTTAAAGGGAAGACGCACAGGCTACAGTGCTTTTAAATGTCTTTCTAGGCATGGAAAGTGAAGTTATAAAAGAGCTCATGTAGCTGTGGTGCAATGGTGACTAGCCATTCAATCTTTGCCGTTAGCGCACCCATTCTGCCTTGATTCACATCCCGCCTGGCAGAGTTAGCATTGACTTCACATGCCAAGCAGGACGTCAATAAATGCCAATTGTTTAATAAACAAAACTCTGCTGATATGTTCCCTTTAATTGTATCTGTCTCAGGACGAGTTCACTTCAAGGGGGGTTTCCAGACATTGGTGCTAAGCTGTCAAAAAGCAATATAAACATTGCCATAAACTCACCATCGGGTCGCCGTGGGGAGACAGAGCATAAAGTTAGAATCTGTACTGAACTTGGTAGACATCTTCATTTTTCTGATTTTCTATCCACTTGTTTGCACTATTGGAGGACACCATAATTTGCACAGGGGACATCCATTCTTTGGAGTGGTTGTACCTGTATTATGCATACATGATTGTATGGATATGTGCAAATTGTAGAACATGTGTCAGTTGTTCACATATCAGTTATTTGATCAGTTATTTTCATCAGTTATTGTGAACCAAAATCAGGTGCGGGTCAAAAACACCAAACAGGTGCAGATCTTTTCATTATACCTGATCTCTGTTTAGTGTCCACTCCTGGTTTTGGCTCACAATAACTGATGGAAATAACTGATCAAATAACTGATATGTGAACAACCCCTAACATGTTTCTGTAGAAATGTGGATTTTTCCCAATAAAGCTGCTGTTATTCAACTTTTTGTTTTGTGTTTGGAAACATATTTTACATATATTACGAGCAAAAAAGAGCAAACAAAAAATGCACTAAACTTCAGTCTGCAATCTTCCTTCCTTTATTCATTTTAAGACCTCCTGATATTCAGTTTGCAACCTGCTTCTAGCTTTAGACTTTTGTCACGTGGACGTGTCCCTCCCAGTAATGCATGCTGGATCTGTGTGACTAGGATACTGCTGCCTTCCCCCTGCAAACTGTCTTGTATGTTATTCCTCCCCAAATACAGCCTGTGTGAAGTACGCTTCTGCCCCATCTCTTACCACATCTGCCATGCACAACCTCCTGCTGCTATCTCTAACACTGAGAGAAGCAAGGGGGAAAGCAGAGAGCAGCCATTAGAAACAGGTGGATTTATGTCAGATGTAGCAGCTCCACTAGCTAGGTGAAGGACAACTCACAATGCAAAAGAAAAATGGTCAGAAATTTCTATTGAAGGTAAGTTGTTTAATTTTGTATTTAGGAAGAAAATGAACAATAAAAAAAATTCAATACAAAGGTAGTCATTGATTTTAAAATTTCTGCAACTGAAAATTTATTACATTTTGCCGTAATCATATACGTTGTTCATTAAGTGGCATATCTCCAGCCAGGCTGTAATAATTATGTTGTTCCCGGATACTGATAATTAGCCGGTCGCTATAAAATTAAATCACCTATTGTAAAAGTCAAGCCAGTAGAACCTATTATAAAATACTGGCACATTGACAGCACTCTCACTCTGCTTGTTTGCGGTAGGTAAAGGTTTTAGCCATGTATCTATTAATCACATGAAAGCAGATATTAAGTTATATTAATCCACACCAGCTGTTAGCTCTTTTGCTGTGCCATTATCAGAGATTAATCTTTGGGCAGCTACGCTGTCTTTTTCAAGCTGCCTCTAAGTACACATCAACATTTTGCATAACATCCAGCTCCATATCTTTTTGAGCTACTTCTGAGCCCTCTGCTCTCATAACCACATTATACAATACAGCATCTAGCCTAATGGTCAGCTAGCATACTGAGCTATAGGCGTTTGCATGCTTGCATCAAGATATATTTAGGCTACATTCTCACTACTGTAGGCCGTCCATGCCCGTATCGCGGACCGCAAATGGTGGTTCTGCAATATATGGGCAGCTGCTGTGGGAAACCCATATCATGGATGCAGACCCATTAACATGAATGGGTCCGCAATTCTCGGGATACAGCACAGTGTGGAACGAGGGACAGATCGTTTTTTTAAGGCTTCATGCACATGAACGTGTGGTGTCCGTACTTTGGACTACAAACTGGGGTCCGCAATGCATGGGCACCGACCGTGTGCCTGCCTTCTGATCTTGAATGGGGTCTGCGATCCACACTGCAAAAAAGTAGTGCATGAACTACTTTTTTGCTGTGCGGAGGCATGGACAGAAAACCCATGGAAGCACTCTAGTGCTTCCGATTTGTGCCTCTGTTACGCACCGCATCTTTCGGATTGCAGACCCATTTGTGAATGGGTCCACTTCTGTGATTCGGCATTCACATGGCCAGTGCCCGTATATTGCGGACCCGCAATACAGGCATGGACCTGCTACCGTTGTGTGCATGAGGCCAAAGGGGTAGGCCAATTTGCTATATTTTTTGGTTATTCACTGTATATCTGTCACTGCTCAAGTTACCTTCATTCACATCTATCCATATTCTTTTACTTATGCTGTTTTTGGGCCTGGCTGGTGCCCCTGTGAACAGTGCTGTCACGAACGTGTCAGGACATACTGAGAGTTCTGCAACAGGTTGCAGGAGGTCAGTGAGATTGGCAACACGTGGGTTAATCTGACAGGTTAATCTGACAGGTTTTCCTTTGTTTGCTTTGTGGTTGCTGGCTTTCACCACACCCTCCCCTTTCAGGTGTAGGTATCTTTTCTATTAAGCCTTTCCTATTTAGTGTTGTTTCTCCCACCATCCCTTGCGGTTTATACTTCCTGTGGCCTGCTGGTTTGTGACTCTCTGTGGAGATCCCGTTGCTGCCATTTGCTTTAGGAAAGTTAAGTGTCCTCTTTCCCTTTTGTTTATTTGTGTTTTCCTTCCCTGTATTTTGGTGTTTGGGCCTGAGGGGAGACTACTATTCATCCAGGTTGGTGCAGGAACAGTTTGACTCAGTCCAGTCACTGGCTTCAGGGTCCTTCAGGGACAGTTAGGGTCCCAGGTATCCTGCGTATGAACTCGCCTACCTTCAAGGCCTGTTCATATTGGTAGTTAGCCAGGACTAGCCTTCACTAGTTTCCAGGCCTAATCCCATTTCTTTTCCCCCTCTCCCTCCTGCGCTTGGTGTGGAATCTTCCCCCCACACCGGAGCGTGACAAGTGCCTCCATACTGCTCTTGAAACTCTGACTCCCATATGTGTCATGACATCACAGAAAATGGCTGCATAGGCTTCCCCGTCCTGCCGGCAGTGTGAGCTCCCTTCCTGTTTTCTACTGCGCAAACTCCACATTGTGTTTGGTATCTGCGTAGTGGAAACGATTCCTGTCTCAAGCGAGCGTGTGCACTGTGAAAGCCTGCTGCAGTGGCAGCTCCTGTTCTGCACCTGGGGATACTTCCCCTGTTCTCTCCTTGGTCGCCACATTTGAAAAAACAGGGGAAGAATCCCAAAGTGCAGAATATGAGCGGACAGTGTAGCAGACTTTTTTTAGTTCTATTTCTTTAAGAGTCAAAACTATATAAATGTGGTATTGCTGTAATCATACTGACCCTCAGAATGAAGTTAACATAGGAAATGTTGTGAAAACAAAACCCATAAAACTCCAGCAGAATTCTGTTTTTTTTTTTCCAACTGCAACACATTTAGAACTTTCAGCTTCCCATATCATTGTATGCAGTGTTAAATGGTGCCCTTAGAAAGTACAATATGTCCTACAAAAAAACAAGCTGATCTGCAGGGTGCCAGGTGTTGGACCCCCACCGATCTGAAATTGATGACCTATCCTGAGGACAGGTCATCAATATTAAAAGTCCACAGAACCCCTTTAAGTGTGAGAAATAGGACATGACATAATATAAACAACCGCCATACATTCACTCACTAATGTATTGTGATTCTCCATATTGCCTCCTTTGTTGGCTTGATTCATATTTTCATCACATTATACAATGCTTGTATCCAGGGGTTACGACCACCCTGTAATCCAGAAGTGATGGCCGTGTTTGCACACCATAGGAAAAAGCTGCCCGATGCCTTTTTCTCTAGTGTGCAAGCACACTAGCACTGATTGGATAGTTTGAGACTGTGCAGGGACACCTCTCCCCCCAAGTGGTAACACCCAGTCAGACTTTCAGTACAGACTGCTGGCAACTCATTCGTTCAAAATATATTCCTCTATATACTTCAAGTTCGAAAGTTGGTAAAACTGATATAAATGTACAAATAAAATACAAAAAAACAAAATAAGTCTCACTATTCCTCAGCACAGAATACCTGAAGCACAGCTCTTCCTTGTATTTAGGCCCCATTCACACGACCGTGGCTGGCTGCCCGGCGTGTGTTCCGCACTGCACGCCAGGTGGCCCCATTCAAAATGCTTATACTTGTCCATGCGGACAAGTATAGGACATGCTTCATATTTTTCAGCGGAGCCATGGCACGGAGCTAGCTCCGTGTGGCGGCTCCCCGCTCCCATAGAGGTGAATGGGGCCGCATCTATTCTGCAATATTGCGGAATAGATGCGGCCCCATTCATACGGTCGTGTGAATGGGGCCTAAATCTGTGCAGTAAAGCCGTGTGCCTGTTCATGCTCTGAGTGAAGTGGTTGATGCAGTTTTCCATACAAGCATGTATTCTTTGTGTAGTCATATATTGACATTAAGAGTACACTAAATCCCAATCCCATACCAGGGGGTCGGGGGCATAGCGAAGGGAAAACTAATGGGCATTTGCTGGGTGTAACAGACACAAAAATTGATAAAGGAGGTCAAGGCACCCACTTTAATGAGCATTGTTCATCAGTCTTTCTCCTCTCCATTCTCCATGCCCAAGATAGTGATGACATTACCTCCAACCCACTGCCGCTGAACCTGCTTACATGTCATGGCAATCAACAACAAATGGCTAGTTGCCCAGTTGAAGAATTACACAGGGATTAACTTTTTCACCCACTGTATGGTTTTATGGCTTATCACTACATATAACATGACATAACAGTGTGATGAGTGGTGGCCCAGCTGGCTGATACACTCATAACTCCAGGCAATGGGGGTAACAGGTGTCTGTTCCTACCAGAGAAATGGCTACATTTGTCCGGTAATTCTTAAAGTGAATGGGTGGAGCAAGAATAGATTGGGGGCAATCAGCTTAATAAATAAGATGTTCTGTTGCGGAAAACACTTCTGATATTTAACAACTGTGGCAAGTCTACGTTGACCCTGGTTTCATATAGTGCCAACTATAATGCTCAAACTTATGGGGAGATTTGTCAGAACTGGTGTAAAGGAAATCTGGTTTAGTTGTCCATAGCAACCAACCAGCTGCGTTTTTGTGTCTGGTCATAAAAGCGGAAAAAACTGATCCGGCACTAAAAAAACAATGTACGGCCTTGTTCACACATCAGTTATTTATTCAGTTATTTCCATCAGTTATTGTGAGCCAAAACCAGGTGCAGGTCAAAAACACTGAACAGGAGCAGATCTGTCCATTATACCTAATCTCTGTGTAGCCTCTACTCCTAGTTTTGACTCACAATAACTGATGGAAATAACTGATCAAATAACTGATGTGTGAACAAGGCCTAAGTCAATGGTGACAGATGTTTTTTTAGGAGCCCAAAAAACTGGATCCATCACCCATTGACTTTCAATGTATTTAGTGACGGATCATTTTCTTTACGTTTTCATTTCACACAACCACATCCTAACAGAACGGATGCATCCTGATGTGTAAAATCAAAACAGATCCATTTAATTCCGGCATTGAGATCTTCTGTCAAATGTCAATACTGGAATTAACAACGCAAGTGTGAATTTAGGCTAAGGATAGGGGAGACTAACAAATGTGCCATACTTTCCAAACCAGTCATCCGATGTGCTCCTTAACAGATTCGAAATCACTTCTGCCACATTTTGCTACCAGTTGGGTAGAGATTATAGGAAGTAAAAGAAAATACGCTATGCCTAATACAAGTACAAGTAACACAAGTACATGTATCAATAACCTAATACAAGTTAGGGCTCGTTCACATCACCGTTAGGGATTCCGTTCAGGCTTTCCGTTATAACATCATTATAACGGAAAGAAACGGAATCCCTAGGACGGACATCAAAACGGACTCCTTTAAGAGGCATTCTGTTTTGATCCGTCATAATAGAAGCCTATGGGAAATCATAACGGATCCGTCTGGTTGCCGTTATGCTGGACGGAAAACAAAGTTCTGTCGACAGGACTTTGTTTTCCGTCCAGCATAACGGCAACCAGGCAGATCCGTTATGCAGGGCCATAGGCTTCTATTATGACAGATCAAAACGGAATGCCTCTTAAAGGAGTCCGTTTTGATGTCCGTCCTAGGGATTCCGTTTCTTTCCGTTATAATGATGTTATAACGGAAAGCTTGAACGGAATCCCTAACGGTGATGTGAACGAGCCCTTACTTACCAATATACTCTATGTTACAATAATGCCTTGTGTTCAGAGGTGGGCTGGGCCGGGGGGCAGGACGGCATATGCCCCATGGGCTGGTCCCATGTAGTATGATATCAGTTGTATCTGCATCCTCACAACGTTGGCGGAACAAGGGAACCATTGGTTCTCTGCCCCTCCATTCCTGGTGCATCAATGTGACATAGGCAGCGCAATAACATCATCACACTGCCTGCGAAATTCCACAGGAACAGACCTGCCAGGTGTGCATCCCTGAATAGTGGGACCATGCCAGGACAGGTGAGTAGATACTGTCCTCCCCTTTTCTCTGTGCCTTAACCCTCATACTGACCCCCTAACCCTAATACTGGCCCCTTACCCCAATAGTGATCCTAATACTGGCCCCTAACTGTAATACTGGCACCTAATACTAATAATTACTCTTATACTGACCCTAACCGTAATACTGGCCCCTATCTTTAATACTACGCCTAAGGCCCCATTCACATGACCGTATGAATGGGGCCGTATGTATTCCGCAAAATTGCGGAATACATGCAGCCCCATTCACCTCTATGGGAGCGCACAGCCGCGGCACGGAGCTGCGGCTCCGCATAAAAAGATAGAACATGTCCTATACTTGTCCATACGCACGGACAAGTATAGGAATTTTCAATGGGGCCGCACGGCGTGTGTTCCGAGCGCTGCGGAACACACGCCGGGCGGTCCACGTATATTTGCGGGTCCGCAATAATGCGGACCCGCAAATATACGGTCGTCTGAATGAGGCCTAACTCTAACACTGACCCTAAGGGCTTATGCACACGACCGTATGTATTTTGAGGTCCGCAAAAAATACGGATGACATCCGTGTGCATTCCGTATTTTGAGGAACGGAACAGCTGGCCCCTAATAGAACAGTACTATCCTCGTCCGTGATGCGGACAATAATAGGACGTGTTCTATTTTTTTGCGGAACGGAAATACAGACATACGGAAACGGAATGCACACGGAGTACCTTCTGTTTTTTTTGCGGACCCATTGAAGTGAATGGTTCCGCATACGGTCCACAAAAAAAACGGAACGGACGCGGAAAAAAATACGTTTGTGTGCATGAGCCCTAATCCTAATTCTAGCACCTGACACTAATCCTAAGGGCTCATTCACACGACCTTATGTATTTTGCGGACCCATTAAAATTAATGGTTCTGCATAGGGTCCGAAAAAAAACAAAACGAACGGAAACGGAAAGAAAATACGGTCGTGTGAATGAGCCCTAATACTGACCCCAAACCCTAATACTACCCCTAACACTAATACTTACTCTAAGGGCTTGTTCACACAGCCGTTGGCCAGCCATGCCTGTGCTGCGAACCGCAAATTGCAGTCCGCTATGCACGGGCTCGGATCGCGGGGCTTCCGCATGCGGATCACGGACCCATTCACTTCAGTGTGGTCTGCGATCCGCATGAGACTGTCCGTACCACATAAAAATAGAACTTGGTTGGGAAAGGCACGGAAAGGAACACCAGGGAAGCACTCCATAGTGCTTCCGTGCGGTTCCGATCCGTGCCTCCGTTCTGTACAGAACCGCATCTCTGTGATTGTGATCTGTGATGCAGGGTGCACACAGCTGGTGCCCGTGTATTGCGGTCCCGCCGCATGTGAATGAGCCCTTATACTGATCCTAACCCTAATACTGTCCCCTATTGACATTCGGCAGAGGATCTCAATACCAGAATTAAACAGATCCATTTTGGTTTTGTACATCAGGCTGCATCTGTTCCATCAGGATACGGTTGTGTGAAATCAAAACAGAAAAAAATGGATCCATCACTGAAAACATTGAAAGTTAGTGGGTGACAGATACCGTTTTTTTAGGTTCCTAAAACCCCACATCTGTCACCATTAACTTACATTGTTTTCAGTGCTGTATATGTTTTTTTCCATTTGTATGACCGGACACAAAATGCATCCTGAACGGATCTCTATCCATTCACAATGCATGAGAACTGAACAGAAACTTTTTTCCAGTATAGAGATCCTCTGCCAGATCCCAATAGCAGAAAACAACAACACAAGTGTGAAAGTAGACTTAGGTGACATCATGCAGGCAGTTATCTTGTAGGACACATACAGCATTGACACCCTTTTGGCTCTCCATCCAGGGCTGGGAGCAAATCATGCACCGATGCATTTCATATGTATTTTAGGCTCCATTCACATGTCCTGGAAATGGGTCCGCATCCGTTCCGCAATTTTTGAAAAATGACTGTCTAAAAAGTTGGGTGGTATGTAACATTTGTAACATTCTGTTTTCACTTTCTCATTATGGAGATGAAGATTGATGGGGGAAACGCAAATTTTTATTTTAGCACAAGGCCACAACATAACAAACATGTGAGAAAAGTGAACAGGTCTGAAGACTTTCCCAATGCATTGTACATTAATAACACACATTTATAGAAATTCATTCTGCTCTAGCTGCCTGTAGTAACCTGTCCACAGCTCCAAATTCAACCAGAATTGTAATCTCAATATAAGAATTCTAGTCCAGTGCTGCACCTGAAGTGATCCAAGCACACAGTTTCCACACAGAGGCCCAGATTTACTAATGTGTGTGCACCTGGAGTGTGCTGGGAACTTAAAGTGGCCCTGGAAAAAATAGAGAAAAAAATGAAAAAAAAAGAACGTAGATAGAGAGTGGGTCATAGGAGGGGAGAATGGGGGGTTAGTGGGGGTTGGGATTAGTGAGGAATATAGGGAGAATATTGGGCAAAACATCAACCAAAGTAACCCAAAAACCCCGGATATTCACTTCACAGGTAATAGTAATTTAAAAAGGGGGGCAAAAAATATACATAGACCTCTTACGTGTATGTACACTAATGCCAGAAGCCTGACTAATAAAATTGGTGAACTGGAATTAGTGATGTGTGAGGAGGACTATGACATAGTGGGAGTAACTGAGACATGGCTGGATGATAGCTATGACTGGGCAGTTAACGTACAGGGTTACAGTCTGTTTAGAAAGGATCGCTAAAACCGGAGAGGGGGAGGGGTCTGCCTTTATGTAAAGTCCTGTCTAAAGCCCACACTCCGGGAAGATATAAGTGAGGGACATAAAGATGTGGAGTCACTGTGGGTAGAAATAAATGGAGCCAAAAACAATAATACAATACTAATAGGAGTTTATTATAAACCCCCTAGTATACCAGAGCCCATAGAAAATCTACTTCTAAATGAAATAGACGAGGCGGCAAATCATAATGAGGTCGTTATTATGGGGGATTTCAACTACCCAGATATAGACTGGAAAACTGAAACCTGTATATCTCATAAAGGAAACAGGTTCTTGGAAATAACCAAAGACAATTACCTTTCCCAACTGGTTCAGGACCCGACTAGAGGGACGGCCATACTGGACTTAGTATTAACCAATAGACCTGACAGAACAACAGATGTGCAGGTTGGGGGACACCTGGGAAATAGTGACCATAATATAATAACCTTCCAACTGTAATTCAAAAGAGCGTTTCTTCAGGGAGGAACAAAAATACCAAACTTCAAAAAAGCAAAATTTAGCCAACTAAGAGAGGCCATAGGCCTAACTAACTGGGACAAAGTCCTCAAAAATAAAAATACAGCCACAAAATGGGATATTTTTAAAAGAATCCTAATATCTAATTGTGAGAGGTACATACCTTATGGGAATAAAAGGTTAAGGAACAAGAAAAAAACTAATGTGGATAAACAGAACTGTAAAGAAAGCAATAAATGTAAAACAGAAAGCATTTAAATCACTAAAACAGGAGGGGAGCGAGGAAGCATTGAAAAACTATAAGGAAAAAAAATAGAATATGTAAAAGACAAATAAAAACAGCCAAACTAGAGACCGAGAGATTAATCGCCAAAGAGAGTAAAACTAACCCTAAAATGTTCTTTAATTATATAAATGGTAAAAAGTATAAACCTGAAGGTGTCGGCCCCTTACAGAGTAATGAGGGGGGAATTGCAGAGAGCGATGAGGAGAAAGCAAAGCTACTAAATATCTTTTACTCCACTGTATTCACTGAGGAAAATAAACTGTCAAATGAAATGCAGAATATAACAGTAAATTTCCCATTAAAAGTGCCCTGTCTGACCCAGAAAGAAGTAGAGCTGCATCTTAAAAAGATTAAAATAGACAAATCGCCAGGACCGGATGGCATACACCCCCGTATCCTAAGAGAATTAAGTAATGTCATCGCCAGACCCTTATTTCTGATATTTAAGGACTCTATACTGACAGGGAGTGTTCCACAGAATTGGCGCATAGCAAATGTGGTGCCAATATTCAAAAAGGGTCCAAAAACAGAGCCCGGGAACTATAGGCTGGTAAGTTTAACATTTGTCGTGGGTAAACTGTTTGAGGGTTTTCTAAGAGATGCTATCTTGGAGTACCTCAATGAAAATAAGCAAATAACTCCATATCAGCATGGCTTCATGAGGGATCGGTCATGTCAAACCAATTTAATCAGTTTCTATGAGAAGGTAAGTTCTAGACTGGACTGTGGCGAATCAATGGATGTCGTATGTTTGGACTTCTCCAAAGCATTTGACACGGTACCACATAAAAGGTTAGTATATAAAATGAGAATGCTTGGCCTGGGAGAAAATGTCTGTATGTGGGTAAGTAACTGGCTCAGTGATAGAAAACAGAAGGTGGTTATTAATGGTACACTCAGATTGGTTCACTGTAACTAGTGGGGTACCACAGGGGTCAGTATTGGGCCCTATTCTCTTCAATATATTTATTAATGATCTTGTATAAGGCTTGCACAGTAAAATATCAATTTTTGCAGATGACACTAAACTGTGTAAAGTAATTAACACAGAAGAGGACAGTATACTGCTACAGATAGATCTGGATAGACTGGAGGCTTGGGCAGAGAAGTGGCAGATGAGGTTTAACACTGACAAATGTAAGGTTATGCATATGGGAAGGAATAATGCAAGTCACCAGTACATACTAAATGCTTACTAAAATATTGGGTAACTCTGACATGGAAAAGGACCTAGGAATTTTAGTGAACAGCAAACTAAGCGGTAGAAACCAGTGTCAGACAGCTGCTGCCAAGGCCAATAAGATAATGGGTTGCATCAAAAGAGGCATAGATGCCTGTGATGAGAACATAGTCCTGCCACTTTACAAATCACTAGTCAGACCACACATGGAGTACTGTGTACAGTTCTGGGCTCCTGTGAACAAGGCAGACATAGCAGAGCTGGAGAGGGTTCAGAGGAGGGCAACTAAAGTAATAACTGGAATGGGTGGGCTACAGTACCCAGAAAGATTATCAAAATTAGGGTTATTCACTTTCGAAAAAAGACGACTGAGGGGAGATCTAATAACTATGTATAAATATATCAGAGGTCAGTACAGAGATCTCTCCCATGATCTACTTATCCCCAGGACTGTGACTGTGACAAGGGGACATCCTCTGCATCTGGAGGAAAGAAGGTTTGTACACAAACATAGAAGAGGATTCTTTACGGTAAGAGCAGTGAAACTATGGAACTCTCTGCCTGAGGAGGTGGTGATGGTAAGTTCACTAAAAGAGTTCAAGACGGGCCTGGATGTATTTTTGGAGGGTAATAATATTAAAGGTTATAGTTACTAGAGAGGGGTCGTTGATCCAGGGAGTAATTCTGATTGCCTGATTGGAGTCGGGAAGGAATTTTTTTCCCTAAAGTGGGGAAAATTGGCTTCTACCTCACAGGGGTTTTTTTTGCCTTCCTCTGGATCAACTTGTAGGAAAACAGGCCGAACTGGATGGACAGATGTCTTTTTTCGGCCTTATAAACTATGTTACTATATTTTGTAGTCTGGTCCAAACTGATGGAAGGCAGGGCCAGCAATACCATATTGTGGCACATTATATCACCCTAACAGGGCCACATACCACAGTCCATCACAAAATACATCCCCAAAAACTTCCACTGGCCGGCTGTGAGGAGAGCCCAGAAGGCCCTCTGGGCATTGGCCCACCGGGAAATTTCCCTGTAAGGTCTATGGCCAATCAGCCCCTGGGAGTGTGCACCTGGAATGTGTCTAAACAGTGGAGCAAATTGAAGCAACTAAGGTTTCTATACTTTTTCTGACTTGCTGAAAAAGATGGTGGCGCTTAGCAGAAAGGGGCGGGGCTTCACTGGAAATGAGTTCCTAAAATGCATTGTTTTGGCATAAAATTCTGTCTGAAAGTAAGTCAACCAATAGCTGATATAGAGGCAGAGAAAAGTGTCCATCCCTATACCACATTTATCATCCAGCTTGGGTCCTTGTGATAAATCCGCTGCAGGTCTAGACAACTTGTCTAAAGGTCCCTTTACATGATATGACAGAGCAGCAGATTGTCAGGAAGGCAGCATTCCTTCCAGACAATCTGTTGATCGCTAGTGGAGGAGACCGCTGCATTTACATGCAGCAATCTCCTCCAGAGTGTGGGGAGGAACGATCGCCATCGCTCTTCCCCATACTGACTTGTTGTTTGCCGGCAGCAGTTCGTGTTTACACAGCACAATCTGCTGCTGGCAAACAACGATTTGTGTGTGCACAAATGATCGGGTTACCTGATGAACGAGCATTTCACTCGTTTAGGCTTCTTTCACACAACAGTATATTTTGCGGGCTCCGATCCACATTTTTTGCTGATAATATGCGGACCCATTCATTTCTATGGGGCCGCAAAAAGTACTGACAGCACACTGCGTGCTGTCCGCATTCGTATGTCCGTTCCGTAGCCCGCAAAAAAAAATAGAACATGTCCTATTCTTGTCCGTTTTGCGGACAAGGATAGGTATTGTTACAATGGATCTGCAGAAAAAAAGGATGCCATACGGATGTCATCTGTTTTTTTTGGCGGATCCGCAATTTTCCGACCAAAAAACATAATAGTCGTGTGAAAGAAGCCTTATTGGGTAATCAACGGTACATTTAGACCGCCAGATAATCGTCAGTGAGCGTTCCTGTAAACGCTTGTTAGCAATTATCTTTAGGACTTTCAGCCCGTGTAAAGGGCTCTTAAGTTTACACCTTCTATAGAATTAGTAAATCTGGGTCATAGTACCTATAAAATAGTCCTAGCTTGCAAATATTCTACACTGCAATAACCAGTAAACAGTAGTGTGCTAGGACAGTTTTAGTATGTATTTGCCCATAAAGTAGTTACTGCTACAACAGTTGTAAAACAGATAAAGCAACTATGTTAGGCGCTGATGAGGCGTTGTGCCCCAGTGTACTCCCATCAGGCCAACTCCCCCTCCTGGCAGGAAGCAGGGCTAGCTCAATGATACCAAAAGGGGAGGGACAAGGTGGTTAGCCCTGTTACTGCCCACCTTTTGCCATCCATATTCCTAACTAGACAAAAACATACAATAAACATAACAATAATACATAACTATAAAATAACAATTGTAGATACTCCCAGGTGTGGAAACTGTACTGGGACCCCATCAATGTGCTGATTGAAGGGAGATAGGAATCCCGCTGATCAAAGAGTGATGGCCTATGAATGTTAAAGTTCCATAGAATCCCAAAGTATTTGGAGCACTGCATAATGTCTTCTGAATTAAATGTGATTATGATGTGGGATATGGAATGACAGAAAAATGCTAATCCAACTTTAAGATAATGTTGTCATGATTGATTACATCATAATGGGTGCCAGACATAGGAATAGAGAACCAGAGGCTCACAGGCTGCACAGTAACATCTGCTAGAATAGGGCGTTAGTAATCCCCTGCCTAATGTCTTATTTCTTGTGAGACATTGCCTTATAACCCCCAAACGCCATATATTCATTTTTGTTTTGCGCTCCCTGCCTTCACACAGCCATAACTTTTTTATTTTTCCGTTCTCATAGCTGTATGAGGGCTTTTTTTTGCAGGACAAGTTGTACTTTCCAATGCCACCATTTAATATTGCATATGATGTAGTGGGAAGCGGAAAAAAATTCCAAATCGGGTGAAATTGCAAAAAAATTGCAATTCCGCCACAGTTTTACAGGTTTTTTATTTACGGCGTTCGATGTGCATTAAAACTGACCAATTATTTTCATTCTACAGGTCAGTATGAATCCGACAATATCTAATATGTATAGTTTTTCTTGCGTTTTGATAGTGATAAAATAGATAGATAGAAAGTTGGAATTTTTTTTTCGTCACCATATTTTGACCCCTATAACTTTTTGGTATTTATGTGTACGGAGCTGTATGGGGGCTATATTTTTGCGTGGCTATGTGAACTTTTCATTTATACCATCCTGGGGTGTGTATGGCTTTTTGATCACTTTTTATTTAATTTTTTTAAGAAAAAAAAGCGACAAAAAACGTCGAATTGGCCATTTTGATGCTTTTTTCCGTTTCGCTGTTTTTAGTATGGGAAAAAATTTTTTATAATATGGGCGTTTTCGCATATGGCGATACCCATGATGTGTATTTTTTTATTTTTTTAATACTTTTATTTTTATTTTGGGGAAAGGGAGATGATTTGAATTTTTATATTTTATTATTTTTTAAAAAAAAACTTTATTTATTTAATTATTTTACACTTTTTTACACAAGCAATCATCTGATTGATTACATCATAGACTACGGTGATTTTACTACTTTCCTATGGAGCCCTATTACACAGAAGGGCTCCATAGAAAAGACTATGCAGCGTGCACTTCCGATGTTACGTATGCTCAGATGCAGTGGTCAGTATTGACTACGGCATCTGAGGGGTTAAATGTCCGTGATCAACATTACTGCCGGTTGCGGACATCAGCCCCGGGTGTCTGCTGTATGAATGAGCAGAGCGGGCGCCATCTTTAAAGACCCGTCCAGCGCTGTACTAGTACGGCGCTTGTCGGGAAGGGGTTAAGCATGGGTGTCCCCTGAACCCCAACAGCCTATTGAAGTGGCCACTGCTAATGAAGAGATGATCATGATTACAGAAACAGCCAAGCTGTGCTACTCTGTTTCTGTAAAGGTCCTACTAGACCGAAATATATTCAGGCCAGTTATCAAGAGCAAGTGTTCATAGGCTCCTGTAATACTGCAAGCCAGAGTGCCACCATAACAGTGCCAGGTTCAGTGTCTCATAAGTTTATCAGCCATGATATCCACGTTAACATTGCTAACCACAGCTTCTGGTCCAACAGTCCTCCCGACTCTGACTGTGTGACCCGTCCTTCCTCAGGCGTCGCTGAGCCCCCCAAAACTCAGGCTTTCACACAGCCTCGTGATCCCTCAACCTTCCTGGCTGAGACCACACAGAGCCTCTGTAGGCTTCCTATTCAAAATTCTCTCTGACAGGCTTCCTCAGCCTTGTGGTACCCAGCCTCCATGGCTGGGACCACACAGGCCCTCTGCAAGTCTGTTCCCTGGGTCCTCTCTTTCAGTCTCATACACAAAGGGTTGTTTTATCACTCATTGATATCACAGCAGGCCTCACCTGCGATCACCTCAGCTAAAGGCAATACGTGTCTTGGAAGGGTGTGGACTGGCAGATCCTACTACCAAACCTACCCACCAGTCCAAATAAAATCCAACCCAGAACAGAATCTAGACAGGTCTGTCTCAGCAAACTACACTTTGGTGAAATCACTGCAGATTTCTGGATTTCAGTTATCTCACCCAGGTGAGGTATCTGGGTGGGATATACAGACCTTCCAGCACTATACTGTACACATTACCACAATAGTTATACCTTAATAATATTATGTCCAAAGATCATCTGTTATAGCCCCTAAATTTGTGATCCACTACATGTTGCCATCAGAATTTCGTTTCCATCTCCACCCCATGATCAGCTATTCCCTGCAGCCTCCGGTGCTGGAACTAGAACTTTCAATGGAACAGGAAGCAGTAAGGTCTGTTCAAAGTGTAGTGGTTGTGCCGGGTTACTGCAGATCAACTCCCATTTATTTCAATGGAAGATAAGATTCAGAAAACCGCATGCGACTACACTTTGAACTGAGCTTTCTGCTTCCTGCTCCACTTAGGAGCTAGTTCTGGCACTGGAGGCAGCGGAAAAATGCTGACTGAAGGGACTGCTAGGTGACGGACAGTAACCGATTGAATATTTATAACCTACTAACAGAAAGACCCGGCTTCGCCTGGGTATATTTCATCTATTTATTTAATGTTTCTGTGTCGTTGCAGAGAGAAAGTCAATGCAGCTGACAGAAATTGATTTTTACCTTCATTTTTTCAATCCCTATTGGCTGCGGAGTGGGAGGGGGCGTGGTTTAATGGGACACGGGGGGGGGGTTAAGTCCTTCATTTCAGGGTGGCCTGAATTATAGGTTAATGCCATGGTAATTTGAGGAAACACAATGGGTAGCAGTGGAAGAAAACATTGCTTTGCGCGGGTATATTTAATGTATTTCATTTAATGTTTCTGTGTGTCGTTGCAGAGAGAAAGTCATCCTCCCTGCCATCCCTGCAGCTGACAGATGTTGATTTTTACCTTCAATTGTTCAATCTCCATTGGCTGTGGAGTGGGAGGGGTCATGGCCTGACAGAGTTGGAGCGTGGTTTCGCGAGATCTGGGGCAGGGGTCAGAGTGGCATGAATTACAGGTCGATGACATGGTAATTTATGGGGACCCGCAATGGGTAGCAGTGGAAAAAAACATCTTTTATTAGTACTGAATGGTCGTAGTCTAAAATTAGTCAATTTCATCTACGATTTTTGTGTGTCGTTGCAGAGAGAAATTCACCCTCCCACCCCTGCAGCTGATTTTTTTCAATCCCCGTTGCCTGCGGAGTGGGAGGGGGCGTGGCCTGGCAGAGTTGGGGGTGTGGATTATCAAGATGCTTCGAACGGTTGTAGTCTGAAATTAGAGAAATTCACCCTCCCACCCCTGCAGCTGACAGAAGTTTATTTTTCCCTTCATTCTTTCAATCCCTGTTGGCTGCGGAGTGGGAGGGGGCATGACCTGACAGAGTTGGGGGTGTGGCTTAGCAAAGCGCTTCGCATAGGTGATTTAATCTATTTCATTTAATGTTTCTGTGTGTCGTTGCAGAATGGCTGCAGAGTGGGAGGGGGCGTGGTCTGACAGAGTTGGGGGCATGACTTAGCAAGACGATTCGAACAGTTGTAGTCTATAATTAGTCTATTTTATCTAAAATTTTTGTGTGTCGTTGCAGAGAGAAATTCACCCTCCCACCCCTGCAGCAAACAGAAGTTTATTTTTACCTTTATTTTTTCAATCCCCGTTGGCTGCGGAGTGGGAGGGGGCGTAACCTGACAGAGTCGGGAGCGTGGATTAGCAAGACGCTTCACATGGGTGTATTTAATCTATTTCATTTAATGTTTCTGTGTGTCATTGCAGAAAGAAAGTCAACCTCCCACCCATCCCTGCAGCTGACAGAAGTTGATTTTTACCTTTATTTTTTCAATCCCTGTTGGCTGCGGAGTGGGAGGGAGCGTGGCCTTACAGAGTCGGGGCGTGGCTTAGCAAAGCGCTTCGCATAGGTGCATTTAATCTATTTCATTTAATGTTTCTGTGTGTCGTTGCAGAATGGCTGCGGAGTGAGAGGGGGCGTGGCCTGACAGAGACGGGGCGTGGCTTAGCAAAAGGCTTCGAACGGTTGTAGTCTATAATTAGTCTATTTCATCTAAAATTTTTGTGTGTCGTTGCAGAGAGAAATTCACCCTCCCACCCCTGCAGCAAACAGAAGTTTATTTTTACCTTCATTTTTTCAATTCCCATTGGCTGCGGAGTGGGAGGGGGCGTGACCTGACAGAGTCGGGGGCATGGATTAGCAAGACGCTTCGCATGGGTGTATTTAATCTATTTTATTTAATGTGTGTGTGTGTTGTTGCAGAAAGAAAGTCAACCTCCCACCCATCCCTGCAGCTGACAGAAGTTGATTTTTACCTTTATTTTTTCAATCTCTGTTGGCTGCGGAGTGAAAGGGGTGTGGCCTGACAGAGTTGGGGGTGTGGTTTAGTGAGACCTGGGGCGGGGGCTTTAAGTACTTCTTTTAGGGTGGCCTGAATTAAAGATCAATACCATGCTTATTTATGAGCCCACGCAATAGGTAGCAGTGGAGGAAAACATCTTTTATTACTACTGAACTGTAGTAATAGAAAAAAACATAAGTTATATTTATGGTAACCGGAATACCTTTAACAGTCAGTAAATAGAAATGGATGAGATCCTCAGCTGCTGATAATTACCTGGTTGTTATGGAAACCTGCCCTCCCTGTGTTTGCCTTTGCAGAGAATGGCAGTTGGAGTTTAAAACCAAAGTTCCCAGTTGTAATGTTGGCTAATGGAGATCATATTTTGGGAATATCTCAGGAACGGTATGTCCTAGAGAGATGAGACCTGGTCTAAAACCTTCCCGGACACCTGATGTACCTGTGTGCCAAATTTGGTGAAAATCGGTCCAGTAGTTAAGTCATCAGTATCAGGAGCCTGAATAAACTCCTTTTAGACTTCTGTCTTAATAAGAAAAAGGGAACATTTTCTAACAGTCCTTTCACCATACAATGAAATCTATGACAACAGTGAGCTGGCGTAAATTTGTACTATAATTGATGGCAAATTCTGTTATAGTAAATCTGTCAGACTGTTGGGAGGCCATGTCTTTCCAGGTTGATACTTCTTGGTTGAGAGTGGTAAAATTGAAAACAAGTTGCTGCTTGCACAAAAAGTTGCCTTGAAATATGTTCCAGTGTTCGTACTGTACATCTGATAGGGCTATGACTAGACTAAAGATACATTAAAGTATATATTATACATGTTGGTAAATTATGAGTGATAATTTCATAAAGCAGGGCAGATTTTTAAGAATTTCTTACCAAAATGTAGCCCTTTAAAAAAAACACACAGAGAACCAGAACACACAACTTGTCTATGGTAAAATCTGTTTGACCCGATAGATAATGTATTTTGTGATTGGGATTGGTGTTTTGACATGGCTTTGTATGGATTACTACACTATTGCACTTTAATGGCAGCTAGAAAGCTACAAGAGATGAGTACACGGACACAAGTGACTCTTGAGGCCTACCCTTTAGCTTTCATACTGCATTCAATATATATACATACATCTATTCTTACAGTATCAGCATAGACTTCACCAGCTCAGACGTGTTACATGTGTATGATATCATACTGATGGCAGATATTTAGTATAGAGGAACATTTATCATCACTGATAATTCACAATTTTTACAGTACTTGAGACATCGCAGCTTGTCAGTCCAAGCTTAATAAACTAATTAGACATGATTGAAAATCTCAACACAATTTCTTATAAAACTTAATTTACTGTTGAAGAAACATTCTAAAATTCTTCATTTGCTGTGAGTAACTGTCTAGAAGTATGAACAATACATATAGAAATCAGTATAAAAAAAGCTACATATCACATTAAAATTCAGATTTTGTAGCTTTTAAATGCACCATTGAGTAGAGCTTCATGTTTTGGAAATGTCATTTACTCACTGTCACTGGCAAACTAGTACATACAGACAATGATCAATGGAAATCTTAAGAACCCAGTGATGTAAAATTGCAGAATGATGGACGTACCTTTTGGGATCCAGAAGATGAGCCCTTTAAAGATGTGCGTTTGAAGGACCCGCTCATCCTCCTTAAAGAACCTGACAACTTCCTTCCTCTAGATCCGACGGGTCTTTTACCCCCTTGTCCTTTCCCCTCCATGAATAATAATGTATCAGCGCCAAGCCATTAAGGATAACTTTATTTTTGTTTGCATAGCCTGAGCCACAGTTCAGTGGGCAGGCAGTTCAGGAGTGTGGAAAAAAGCATAAAAGACTAAAAAATGAGACATCACCTTTATATAGAAAGGTCCCAGAGTATAGGAGCTCTAGTAGTCATAGCTAGAAGGGAATAAGCTATCATGAAGAGGGAACTAAACTGAGCAACACATGGGTACAGACTGCTGCATCCCATCCCCCTTGCTACAGCCTCTATAATCAGGCTTAATGTACGCAGCTCTAGCAAGCTATGGTTTTTAATGGATGGAGATTTAATAAATGGTGATTGAAGGTAAATCTACTTTGTGAAGCATCAGCCCAAAAACTTGTTTTTTTTTCTCCAACGCAAAACATAGGTCAATCATTCTGGTATCACTGAAAACGGAGCAGATGGTGTCCAGGCCACGAGCTAGGAGCCTGCACAGTGAAATGTTAGGAGCAGCTTGTGAAGCAAAAGTGCCTACAGCAGATCTACAGATAAGGACAGTATCTGGATCATAAAAACAAGAGTGGGTTTAGCTTAATTCCGCTGAGCAAAAAAGAGCAGTACGGTCTGTAGAGTCCATCCCTATGAAAACGATATCTGACACATATACTGTATATTGCCAGAGTACACGGAAGAAATGCCTACCATGAGAAGATTATAACCTAATTTTTATCCTTTGTATCCAAAAGTAACTGTTCTAAAACAATATACTGCCGCGTGATTAAAGTAATCTAACCCGGCAACGTTTCATTTTACCAACAATCTATATAAAGTGTTCATTTACTTTCCTAATCTGTATGCTGTTGTATAATGCTGTTAAGTGGGTTGCGTATTATTACAGGATGGCTGAACCATTGTACAAAACAAGCACTTTTTCCCGTATATGTTATCCTATCTCCTCAAAGATTGCAAGCTCTTGACAGCAGGGTCCTAATTCCAAATGTTTTAACTGTTTATTGCTGTGTAATGTATGATTTTGTTTGTACATGAACCCCCCCATTTGTACATGAACCTTCATTTTTAGCAAAGGAGGCAAATGGAGTGGATAACTGATCAACAAAATATGTGCTTTTTTAAGGCATTTTAGTGGTAAAAAAAAACACTAGAGATGAGCAAACCACTCGAGATTTGGATCAGGTTCGCCAAATTTTTGAAGTTTGGTTCAGACCCGAATCGAGTCAAAGTTGCTCCATTTGCTCTGATGTATGTAACCCCCTCTAGCTTCCTAGGAAAACTTGTTATCTCTTTTCATTATTTTTTTATGATTTTTTTCCACCTCCCTCTTCCCTAAGCTCTGGAACGCAATGACAGTCATAATAAATGATCTCTGAGTGACACCGACATACATAGCTGTGGGTAAGTGCACGTTTGAAGACATTAACATACAGCATGTTAAAAAAGACACTGCGCCAAAACATGTGTTATGCTTTTTCATATATGATGTTTAAACACACGCGATGTTATGGAATTAAAAAAAAAAAATGGCTTGAGGGACCAAGCGTCCATAAATTTTGCCTTGATAGGGTCATAATGCCTGCCCATATGATGCACATGTATTGAATGTCAGAAGAAAAAGTGGTTCGTTGTTAACAAGCCTAAAAAAATTATCCACTTATAGTGGCATGGAAAATACAAGGTTATCTATGGGTAGAAATAGTAGTAGTGATAGTAGTGGCAGATGTTTTGCATTAATAGTGGTGGCAGTAGGGGAATAGCAGCGAGCAGTAGTAGCAGCATCCTTATAGAAGATGATGGTCGGCAGGCTGCAGCAGTGGCAGGATGGCGGTGGTGGCATGATGGAGGCAGCAGCAACAGCCATACAGGACATGATGGTTGGAGGGTCGCAGCAGTGGCATAATGGTGCCAGTGGTCTGAAGAAGGCAACAGCAGCAACAGCCATAAAGAACATGATGGTCAGCAGGCCACAGCAGTGGCATGATGGAGTCAGGCAGGCAACAACAGTGGCAAGATGGGGCACCGTCAGCAAGGCCAGATCTATTAATTGGCCTGAGTGAGAAAATCCTCCCGAATCATGGCTTGGTTCATTGTGACAAAAGTGATGTTTTGGACATTTCGTCCATTTGGTTGTCACCATGCCCATCCCCTGGCGCTGAAAACCTTCTCCGAGATAACACTGGAGGCTAGATAAAAAAGAAGAAAGAGAGCTTGCTGTGCCCGTTCGGGCCACTGTTCCAGTCTGCCTGCCCAGAAGTCTATGGAGTCAGGGAACAGGATATGCTTTAGAGACAGGCCAGAGTTTAGGTAGGCCTGAACCTAGGCGTTGAGGCGGGAGCTGTCGGCTTGCTGACTGGTCTCAACCTGGTGCGGTATGTGGAAAAACTGCTCCAGACTGAAATGGCTGCTGCAGATTCTGCTGCTTGTGGCAGCGGGAGGAGAGTGACTCTGCCGGAGGTGGGGAAGGGCCTCTCTTTAAGACACGCTGGCGGCAGGTGCCTGCTTGCCGTGAGCTGTGGCAAGCTCGGTACACAGTGTTTGCTGGTAATGACGTAATTTGTCTGTGAGACAAAAAAATCCAGTAATCATCAGACTGCTTGAGGTCACTAAACTGCCTGTCACTGCTTAAAGGGGTTTTCCAAGTTATGAAAAAAAAATATAGCACTGTAAATCTGATGGGTAGCAATATATAACTAAGTTCAGCAAGTTTTAGGCAAAAAAAAATCTATATTTCCTCATTTCCCTGGTTCTCTTCTGGCCTTTGTTTACATGCAGTAATAACAATCTCTGCCGCTCCCCCCTTCTCTGCAAAGGCAGTGAATATAAGTGCTGTGTACATGTCTGCCTGCTGGGATACTCAGCAGCATGTTGTTTGTGTAGGACTACAAGTCCCAGCTGTACAATGACACTGCTGATACACACAGGAAATTCTCCCTACCTGTTCTTGTACAATACAATTCTTCTATAGCTCCTTGCCCAGCATTTGTCTCCTTTCACTGCTGCAGCTACTATTTGTTGTAAAGCCTTGAGCCCTCAGTGTGTTCTGGCTGAAGGGGTTAATGTTTTATCTGAAGGAATCCAGGGAGAGAGCAGATAGCAGGAGCCCCGCAAAGAAAGGGGGCGTGGCCAGTGACGTCTCGTATACCGACTGTTATCTGAACTCTGAGGCTTGTGAACGAAACATCACAGACCAGGGAGATAAGCTGACATCACAGGTCATGTGACCCTCAGTCAACTCTGAGAAACCAGCAGCTTTAGAAACACAAAGTATATGGGAAAGTTGTTATACCTGACAAGTTAGAAACATATAAAGGACAAAAAAATAACTCGGACAACCCCTTTAAGCAAGCAAGTCTACAGGTCGCCATTCTGGCCAGCATGCCTGAGGAGCCAGTTCTTTCCACCGCCGCCCCCCACTGGGATGATTGGGTGTCGTGGCAGATATCACCATCATCATTATCCTCTTTCTCCTCCAACTTCGACTCTTCTTATGAATGTTAATTAATAAGTATTTTATGAGGTATCACTATGCGTCTTAAAAGCAGAGAAATTTAAATTTTAAAAATACTGAATTAAAAAAAACAGGTAAAACATATTGACTCAAATTTACCATTAACATGACGTACAATGTGTCATGAAAAAACAATCCTGTGTGTGGAACTGTGTGTGTGTGTGGATAATAAACGGATTTAGCCAAATTACTGACACCAGAGGTCGCGCTACATTTTTTTCAGAAGAGTAAAAATACTCCTCTGACCATTTTTGAGGAGTATTTTTACCCAAGGAAGAGTACGAAATCTGCGATAATTAAAATACATAATACGCAGGCCTGCACTTGCTCACATCTGTGTTGGAGGCTGCATTTGGAGCCTCTGTTGCAGATTCTGTTGAAAGACCAGACAAAAAATTCTTGTATGCAGGAGTTTTTTGTCTGGTAAAAAGACAGATCGCAAATGGAAACTGAACAGATCCCATTGTAGTCGGTGGAGTTATTGGTTATTTCAGGCACAGGCAGCATTGCTATGCTGCCTGTCGTTCACGGCGCTCAATGCGCTGAAGAAAAACTGGGAAAATTCTAAGGCGTAGTTGTACGCCTTAGACTTTTTTCAGGGAGTAAAATTGTGTGAAAATGCGTATGATGCTTTTTTATGCATTATTGCGACCTCTGCCTGACACAGAGTTCTCAGTAGTATTCTATATGCTATGCTAGATTGATGGAAGAACACATGTTGTACAGTGTTTGCTTATTCCACAACCCCCCCCTTCCCCCTCCTGAGTCCCTAAGAGTGTTTTTCTGGCAGACACTGTACGACCCAACCACCCTCATTCACAGCCCAGCACAAATTGACGTTTGGCTTATTCTAGGGCACCTTCCTGCCTGTTGCAGCACTGATTGGCTCATCCAGGTCGTCAGCCCTCCCCCCTACTTCCTCTCAGAGTCATGTGAGAACTCTTCTTCTTCCTCCCTAGTTCTTTTTTCCCTCCGATATGTGCACTAAAATGGCACAACGTGTTGTATTAGTGGATTCATCCGAAATGAATCGGAAAAGATTCAGGTTTTCCTGCTGAAAAAACAGCAAAGTTTGGACAGAACCAGTATGTCCAGAACTGGTTCGCTCATCCTTACTGAACGTGTTTCTGTATCTCCTTGTACATCAGTAATATATTGAAATCTAGTTTGAAAAAGTGATTTAGGACAGTTTCAGATAGATAAAAAACAGACCCATTTAAACATTTCTATCACAGCCACCAGACCTGATCCCACAGTGTGGTAACAAATCTAGCACTTTTTGTAAAAAAAACTACCATAAAAATGCCGTGGGCAGATGTTTGCTGAAAGCAAATAGGAAGTTATGAAATGTACAACAAACTGTTTTCTGTAAACTTTTTCTCACTTTTGAATTGCTTTTATGTCTATGGAGTTGTTGTTTTTTTATTTCGCAAAATGCAGGATGCTCCAGGTCTTCAAGTGAAAAACAAACATAATAAAAATGTGTGATTTAAAAAAAAAATTCTAAAAATCACTTATTAAAATGCATGATTTTTATAGTACTTTTAACAAGTTAAAAAAAAAAACTGCCATAAAAATGTGTAAAGGATGCCATAAGGTTATATCTTCTTGATTTAGAGAGTCACTGTAATTTCAAAGAACTTAAAGGGTTTCTGTCACCACAATTTATCATATTAAACAGGATGACATTTCCAATGCGCAAATGTCATCTGATGCTTAATATGTAATTTATTTCATTATCACTTGCCCCGTTTTTGACTAATATTAACTTTTATAATATGTAAATTAGCCTCCGAGGAGCAGGCGCGGGTTTTGGATCGCAGACAGTACCAGGAGCAGATGGAGCGAGCTGCCTGGCTCTGTCAATCAAGAAAAGAAGGAGTTTTTCAAGGTGGGCAAACGGCGCCTCTAGGAGCAGGAGTACCACCCCCCCACCCCCCCCGCTCCTAGGAGGCTAATTTACATATTATAAAAGTTAATATTACTCAAAAATGGGGCAAGTGACAATAAAATAAATTACATATTAAGCATCAGATGACATTTGCTCATTGGAAATATAATCCTGCTTAATATGATAAATTGTGGTGACAGAAACCCTTTAATTTCATTTAATAAATATCAGATTTCTAAATCACTTAATTTAAAATATACACTGACAAACAAAAGAACAATGTTTTGAACGTTTGACCTTCAGGCTTTATATCTCACCATCCACTACAGCTTCGAACTTGAGACTATCTTTTTATAGACAATCATATTGACTGTCTCATACATAAATAGGACTTGCAACCACTGGCGTAGCTATATTGGTCGCAGAGGTCGCAGCTGCGACCGGGCCCCTAAGCCAGGGGGGTCAAGAGGGCCCCCCTTGCCATAAGTGCTCTACTAATTACCTATTTTTTATTTTATAAGATGCAGTGCATCTTATAAAGCGAACACTAGTGAGCGCTCCATATTGGAAGCGCTTACTAGCCTGCAGGAGGAGTTGGAGAGAAGAGCTGCCAGCGCTGTACTCACCCAAGTCACTCCTCCTCTTTGGTCTCCTCCAGGCCGGCGTGTTCATGTGCAGTTCCTCCTCCTGCACTAGATGCCTCTCCTCCAGAGCCAGCAGCAAGCCCCTCCCCCCAGCAATACAGTAGTGAGATGAGGACTGGAGAGTGGACGGGGCTACAAGCTGTAACTAGCAGAACATATAGGACCTTTGGTGATGTCACGGTCACCTGATCAAGGTCCTTCAGACAAGCAGGGCACAGGAGGAGGACTGAACATGGTGTGAAGAGGGTAAGTATCACCTATGTGTGTAATGTGTGTGTATAGGGCTCATCTCTGTGTGTGTGATGTGTGTAAAGGGGTCATCTCTATGTGTGTGATGTGTATAGGGGTCATCTCTATGTGTGTGGTGTGTGTAGGAGTAATCTCTATGTGTGTTATGTGTGTATAGGGGTCATCTCTGTGTGTGATGTGTGTATAGGGTGTCATCTATATAGTGTGGCGTGTATATGGTGTCCTCTGATTAGTGCCGTGTGTGTATAGGGTGTCATCTATATAATGCGGTGTGCATAGGGTGTCATCTACAGTGCCTTGTGAAAGTATTCGGCCCCCTGAAACTTTTCAACCTTTTGCCACATTTCAAAAGATATAACATTTTAAATTTTTGGTGAAGAATCAACAACAAGTGGGTCACAATTGTGAAGTGCAACGAAATTTATGGGATCATTTAAGCTTTTTTTGTAATAATAAAACTGAAAAGTGCAAAATTATTCGGCCCCCTTGCATTAATACTTTGTTGCGCCACCTTTTGCTGCGATTACAGCTGCAAGTCGCTTGGGGTATGTCTCTATCAGTTTTGCACATCTAGAGACTGAAATTCTTGCCCATTCTTCCTTGCAAAACAGCTCGAGCTCTTTGAGGTTGGATGGAGAGCGTTTGTGAACAGCAGTTTTCAGCTCTTTCCACATATTCTCAATTGGATTCAGGTCTGGACTTTGACTTGGCCATTCTAAGACCTGGATACGTTTATTTTTTAACCATTCCATTGTAGATTTTGCTTTATGTTTGGGATCATTGTCTTGTTGGAAGATAAATCTCCGTCCTAGTCTCAGGTCTTTGGCCGACTCCAACAGGTTTTCATCCAGAATGGTCCTGTATTTGGCTCCATCCATCTTCCCAGCAATTTTAATCATCTTCCCTGTCCCTGCTGATGAAAAGCAGGCCCAAACCATGATGCTGCCACCACCATGTTTGACAGTAGGGATGGTGTGTTCAGGGTGATGAGCTGTGTTGCTTTTACGCCAAACATATCGTTTTGCACTGTTTCCAAAAAGTTCGATTTTGGTTTCATCTGACCAGAGCACCTTCTTCTACACGTTTGGTGTGTCTCCCAGGTGGCTTGTGGCAAACTGTAAACGAGACTTTTTATGGATATCTTTGAGAAATGGCTTTCTTCTTGCCACTCTTCCATAAAGGCCAGATTTGTGAAGTGTTCGACTGATTGTTGTCCTATGGACAGATTCTCCCACCTAAGCTGTAGATCTCTGCAGTTCATCCAGAGTGATCATGGACCTCTTGGCTGCATCTCTGATCAGTCTTCTCCTTGTTTGAGATGAAAGTTTAGAGGGACGGCCGGGTCTTGGTAGATTTGCAATGATCTGATACTCCTTCCATTTCAATATGATCACTTGCACAGTGCTCCTTGGGATGTCTAAAGCTTGGGAAATCTTTTGGTATCCAAATCCAGCTTTAAACTTCTCCACAACAGTATCACGGACCTGCCTGGTGTGTTACTTGGTCTTCATGATGCTCTCTGTGCTTTAAACAGAACCCTGAGACTATCACAGAGCAGAGGCATTTATACGGAGACTTGCTTACACACAGGTGGATTCTATTTATCTTTCATCAGTCATTTAGGACAACATTGGATCATTCAGAGATCCTCAATGAAATTCTGGAGTGAGTTTTCTGAACTGAAAGTAAATGGGCCGAATAATTTTGCACGCCCCACTTTTCAGTTTTATTATTACAAAAAAGTTTAAATGATCCAATAAATTTCGTTCCACTTCACAATTGTGACCCACTTGTTGATTCTTCACCAAAAATTTAAAATGTCATATCTTTTTGTTAGAAGCCTGAAATGTGGCAAAAGGTTGAAAAGTTCCAGGGGGCCAAATACTTTCGCAAGGCACTTTATATAGTGTAGTGTGTATAGGGTTCCTCTGTATAGTACGGTGTGTGTGTATAGGATGTCCTCCATATAGTGCGGTGTGTTAATATAGGGTGTCAGCTATATATAGTGTCTTGTGTATAGGATGTCCTCTGTATAGTGCAGTGTGTGAATATAGGGTGTCAGCTATATATAGTGTCTTGTGTATAGGGTGTCATCTATATAGTGTGGTGTGTATAGGGTGCCTCTCTATAGTGCGGTGTATGTGTATATATGGTGTCCTCTTTATAGTGCGGTGTGTATGTATAGGGTGTCCTCTGTATAGTGTGGTGTATGTGTATAGGGTGCCTCTATACAGTCATGGCCAAAAGTTTTGAGAATCATACAAATATTAATTTTTACAAAGTCTACTGCTTCAGTTTTTATAATGGCAATTTGCATATACTCCAGAATGTTATAAAGAATGATCAGCTTAACAGCAATTACTTGCAAAGTCAATATTTGCCTAGAAAATGAACTTTATCCCCCAAAACACATTTCAACATCATTGCAGCCCTGCATTAAAAGGACCAGCTAACATCGTTTCAGTGATTGCTCCATTAACACAGGTGTGGGTGTTGATGAGGACAGGGCTGGAGATCAATCTGTCATGATTAAGTAAGAATGACACCACTGGACACTTTAAAAGGAGGCTGGTGCTTGGCATCATTGTTTTTCTTCTGTTAACCATGGTTATCTCTAAAGAAACACGTGCAGTCATCATTGCACTGCACAAAAATGGCCTAACAGGGAAGAGTATCGCAGCTAGAAAGATTGCACCTCAGTCAACAATCTATCGCATCATCAAGAACTTCAAGGAGAGAGGTTCCATTGTTGCCAAAAAGGCTCCAGGGCGCCCAAGAAAGACCAGCAAGCACCAGGACCGTCTCTTAAAAGTGTTTCAGCTGCGGGATCGGGCTACCAGCAGTGCAGAGCTTGCTCAGGAATGGCAGCAGGCAGGTGTGAGTGCATCTGCACGCACTGTGAGGCGGAGACTCTTGGAGCAAGGCCTGGTCTCAAGGAGGGCAGCAAAGAAGCCACTTCTCTCCAAAAAAAACATCAGGGACAGACTGATATTCTGCAAAAGGTACAGGGAGTGGACTGCTGAGGACTGGGGTAAAGTCATTTTCTCTGATGAATCCCCTTTTCGATTGTTTGGGACATCTGGAAAACAGCTTATTCGGAGAAGACGAGGTGAGTGCTACCCCCAGTCTTGTCTCATGCCAACTGTAAAGCATCCTGAAACCATTCATGTGTGGGGTTGCTTCTCAGCCAAGGGAATCGGCTCTCTCACAGTCTTGCCTAAAAACACAGCCATGAATAAAGAATGGTACCAGAATGTCCTCTGAGAGCAACTTCTCCCAACCGTCCAAGAGCAGTTTGGCGATCAACAATGCCTTTTCCAGCATGATGGAGCACCTTGCCATAAAGCAAAGGTGATAACTAAATGGCTCAGGGAACAAAACATAGAGATTTTGAGTCCATGGCCTGGAAACTCCCCAGATCTTAATCCCATTGAGAACTTGTGGTCAATCATCAAGAGACGGGTGGACAAACAAAAATCTACAAATTCTGACAAAATGCAAGCATTGATTGTGCAAGAATGGACTGCTATCAGTCAGGATTTGGTCCAGAAGTTGATTGAGAGCATGCCAGGGAGAATTGCAGAGGTCCTGAAGAAGAAGGGTCAACACTGCAAATATTGGCTTGCTGCATTAACTCATTCTAACTGTCAATATAAGCTTTTGTTACTCATAATATGATTGCAATTATATTTCTGTATGTGATAAAAACATCTGACAAACACACATAAAACCAGAGGGCAGCAGATCATGTGAAAATATAATATTTGTGTCATTCTCAAAACTTTTGGCCATGACTGTATAGTGCGGTGTGTGTGTATAGGGTGTCCTCTGTATAGTGTATTGTGTATGTATAGGGTGCCTCTCTATAGTGCGGTGTGTGTGTATAGGGTGTACTCTGTATAGTGTGGTGTGTGTGTGTATAGGGCAGGAGTGGTGAACCTATGGCACAGGTGCCAGATGTGGCACTCAGAGCCCTCTCTGTGGGCCCCCGCACCCTGGAAAAACTCTATGGTGTACCAATATGCCTTAGACTTTTCATGCCATTCATCAGCGCAGGGTGCACTATGAACAGCACAGGCAGCGTATTGAATGTAGGCAGGCTATTATCGCTAAATGATAAAGTACATGGAATACATATTATATAGGACTGTTGTATTCGGGTTAAATTACCGTGTTAGCACTTTGCGATAAATAAGTGGGTTTTGGGTTGCAGTTTGGGCACACGGTCTCTAAAAGGTTCGCCATCACTGGTATAGGGTGTCCTATGTATAGTGCGGCGTTTGTGTGTACAGGGTGACCTCTGTATAGTGTGGTGTGTATGTGTGTATAGGGTGTCCTCTGTATAATGTGGTGTGTGTGTGTGTGTGTGTGTATAGGGTGTCCTCTGTATAGTGTGTTGTATGTGTATAGGGTATCCTCTCTATATTGCGGTATATGTGTATAGGATGTCCTCTGTATTGTGTGGTGTATGTGTACAGGGTGTCCTCTGTGTAATGCGGTGTGTGTATAGGGTGTCCTCTGTGTAGTGTGGTGTGTGTATGGGATGTCCTCTGTATTGTGTGGTGTGTGTGTATAGGGTGCCTCTCTATAGTGCAGTGTGTGTGTGTGTGTGTGTATAGGGTGTCCGCTGTATAGTGCGGTGTGTGTGTATAGGGCAGGGCTGGCCAACCTGCGGCTCTCCAGCTGTTGCAAAACTACAACTCCCAGCATGCCCAGTCTGCCTACAGCTATCATCCCACAGCAGGGCATGGTGGGAGTTGTAGTTTTACAACAGCTGGAGAGCCCCTGGTATAGGGTGTCCTCTGTATGGTGCGGTGTGTGTGTGTATAGAGTGTCCTCTGTATAGTGCGGTGTATGTGTATAGGGTGTCCTCTGTATAGTGCGGTGTATGTGTACAGAGTGCCTCTCTATAGTGCGGTGTGTGTATAGGTTTGTCCTCTCTATAGTGCGGTGTATGTGTATAGGGTGTCCTCTGTATAGTGCGGTGTGTCTGTGTGTATATAGGGTGCAGTGGCGTAACTACAACTAACTGGGCCCCACAGCAAATTTTTGAATGGGGCCCCCCCAGAAACTTCCTCGCAACCCCGAACTCACATGCAACCCTCACTCTTGTGGCTAGTCAAGATTGAGCTCTCCCAGACAAGGCCTGACAGCCGCTCCATCCGCTTTCTATAGTGTCACTGTATATAATGTCATTATATAATACTGTTGAAGGGGCCCGGACAATAAAATCTTTTAGTCTCCCTCCTGAGGGGGCCCCTTGTGGGTCTGGGCCCCAAAGCAGCTGCTTCCCCTGCTTCCCCTATTGCTATGCCCCTGATAGGGTGTCATATATGTAGTGGAGTGTGTATATGGTGTTCTCCATATAAAGAGAAGTATAAGTATTGGGGGCTATGGGGAACATAATTACTAGTATGGGCAATGTGGGCATTATTTCTAATTGGAGGCACTGTTAACACTAGGCACTCTGGGAGATAATTGTTTCCATTGGGACTTTGGGAAGCACTAATACAGTGGGGGGGGGGGGGTGGCACACTCTTGCACATTAATTTTCGGGGGACATTTACACTGCTGGGTACTATCTGTGCAGTACTAGTATTTTCAGGTGGTCTATTTCTTGCAGTATAGTATTGGGGAGCACAGTGGGCACAGTATTGGGGGTGGCCGGATGGGGTGTTCAGAAGGTGGGGAGGAGGATGGTAGAAAAGTAGGAAACTAAGATGTCTGTCACACTATGCAGAGGCGAGAGATAGCTGAAAGAAATCATCATGGTGGTCTGGTCTGAATAGAGCACATGAGGAAAGAGAACATGAGAGGAGACATCACTGGATGTTAGAGGTACGTAGTACTGTGTTACCCTGTATGTTCTGGAGCTCTATATGTAATATTTTCCAACTATGTCTTTAAAGGGGTTATATGACCCGTATAGAGGCCCCCCACCCCCAATGCCCATGCCCCTCATATAGATTATACTTACTCCGTTCCCCAGCACCCGCTTCAATAGCAGGCTGCGACGGGGACGAGCTTGCCAATCTTTACCAGTAATGCTGGGGAGGCTCCCCCCCCAACGTCACTGGATGTTTTGATCCACGTAACGGGGAGATGCAGTGGCAGCCGTGCGGGGATCAGGAGCGACGCGGGTGCAAGGGAGCGCGGTAAGTTTAATCCATTTGAGGGGCCTGGGCATTGGGGTTCATGTTTTAGATGTTGTATAACCCCTTTAACAGTAGAGTTTGAACCAGGGGTTAGGTTGAGAATTTGGAATGGGGGAGGGGTTGCCGTTTCCATTTTTGCCTCAGGCAGCAGAAACGCTAGATGCACCCCTGCCCCTGGCCACAAAGCACTGAATGAAGGGGGGCGGCCAAGCTGAACTCTTGCACCAGGGCCCATGAGCAATTAGCTACGCCCTGCTTACAACTATTCAGCATATGATTTGTTATGTAGATTCTTGTCACGTAACTGCATTGTTACTGTTTTGCTCCTGGTGGTGGAACAATCTTTTTCTTCTTGTATATTACAAATTACAACCTCTTCTCACATATCTTAATAGCCAGTGTGTTATTAAGTTGATTCCCAAGCAAAAGGTCCCAAGAAAAGAGAGACAGCATTATCCAGCTCATTGACAGCAGAATCTCACCCAAGAAAATTGCCAAAAGGCATCATGTGAGTGCCAAGACAGTTGGAAGAATACGAAATTAAGTCTGTCCATCCATTCCAAAGCCAAGAGGTGGACGTCCAGACACAATATCAGAGTCAACAAGTCAGCTTATCAAAAGGTTAATCAGTTCTGGCGCAAAAAAACATGGCAGTGGAGGTGGCTCGTATGCTTCATAATAGTGAGATTACAGACATCCATGCAAGCATCGTGCAACGTGCATAACAAAAGTCTGGAATGGTGGCCCAAAAAAAGGTTGGCTGGAGTTTTCAAAAAAGTACGAACAGTGCACAGTAGAAGATTGGAAACGGGTCATTTGGATCGATGAAATGAAAGTCAATAGATTGGGATCTGATGGGTGCAAATGCGTCTGGAAGAAACAAGGGAAAAAGGGGCTACGGATTGAGAAATTGAAGGAAATGTCAAGTTTGGTGGAGGAAGCCTGATGATATGGGGTGGTTTCACAGCCAAAGGTGTTGGATACTTGTCCAGGATCAATGGCGGTCTCAATGTTGAGATATGTGAGTATCCTACTTCATACACCTGAGTACTATGGGTATGAAAAGGATGAGTGTTCCACCGGCAACGACCCGAAGCATACATCAAGATTGGAAAAGAAATGGTTCAATGATGTAGAGGTGCTGGATTCCCAGACCTCAACCCATTTGAATACTTGTGGGTAGAGTTGAATAAAAAGCTGTATTTGTACCCAAGTGAGTTGACCAGCATGCACCAACATTGGGAATGTGTAGAAGAGACCTGAGAACAGATTTCAGTCAAGACATGCTTGAATCTGATCGAGAGTGTGCCCAGAAGCATTCAGGCAGTGCTGAAAGCCAAAGGTGGATTTACAAAATACTAACAAAATACTAAAAATTCAAATGTAGAATTTTAGGAGCAAAACAATAACAATGCAGTTAAATGACAAGACTCTGTATAACTTCATATGCTAAATAGTTGCAAGTCCAATTTATGTATGAGATAGCCAAGGTGATTGTCTATAAAATGATGATATTCTCACGTTTGAAGCTGTAGTGGATTGTGAGATATGGAGCCTAAAAGTCAAAAGTTCAAAATACTGTTACCCTTTTGCTCGTCAGTGTATGCCTGCATCCACCTAAAGAAAGCTGTAAAGTCATGGTCACTAGTGATCTCATTTCTACCTAATTTGCCTGGTAAGATCTGTCCATAGTAAAAGAAACACAGAAGACGGCACAGAGGAAGTGGGGACGTATCAGAGCTAGCTGAGACCCTGAGCCTGATTAAAAAAAAATCTCTCCCTGCATATGTGTTCTGTGAGCTTCAGAGCTGAAAATAAACATAGTGGGAAGTAAGGGAAAGGACATCACAGGAGTACAGTGTTGGTTGATAACACAGAAGGGGGATGCCCTCGGCTTCTGAAAGAAATGCATCTGGCTGAGCAGCTGAAGAGTGGAATAATTACTCAGAAAAAGATATTATGGAAGCCCAAATTTCCTATAAAATTTACTCTCATCTATGCAGTCTATGTTGACACTATTTCTTACAAAATATTTTTATGCATGAAGTCATTGGTGCAGGTTTACTAATACTGTCCAAAAGTAAGACAGAATAGAGAGCTGTCTTACACAGTTAGAGAGCAGATCATGTTTATCATACATGTTCCCCTGTTCCCTGGCGTCTTGCCAAGTGGTTCCCCTTTAAAGGGACTATGGAACAACTTACTTTGTTTCACAGTTCTCCATGTATTTAATTAGAAATCTTAATGAAGTCTAACTTTCAAACTGACCTGAAAAAAAAAATAAAAAGAAACAGCTGTAACCATCTGTAACTGAAGCTGTGTAGTCACTATCAGTTACTGCATCTGACACGTGGCTGTGAGCAACATGTGTGAGAAGCAACTTATAGGTGGCACTGTATGGGGCCACCTGAGGGAGTACTCTTGGGGCAACCTAAGGCAGGCATACTATTAAACCATTTTTCCAATGCCATGAATTTTTGTTTACAAACTCCTTATAATAGCTTAAAATAACAAAAGGATTAATACCTTCCCAATCCCTTACTGCTCCAGTGCCAATTCCTTCCTGGTCTCCCACCAGTTTCTGTTCACTGATACAAGAGTTGTTGCATCAACACTACACATGACCACTGCAGCCAATAACTGTCTTCAGTGGTGACTTCACTAGTGTCAACACATCTCTGCTGCAGCTAGTGATTGACCACAGCAGTAATGCCACGTCATTGCTGAAGCCTGGTAAACAGAGACCATCAGGGAACCAATGAAGCATCAGCATTATAGGGACAGAGGATTGATAAAGTGAGCATTACTACTTTTATTTCATGCTCTTGAATTTGCATCCAGTGGTCCTGAGTAGTTGACAAGTACAGTTTCTACTTCTGTGATTGCCCTGTGTTAATGCATTTTTTAGTCAGAAATATGCCTGCCATCTTGAAAATGTCCCCACACAAAATGATCTCTTAAATTCCAAAACTTGCAGTAAGAGATCAATGGTTTTCGGGGGGCTACAACGGACAAAATCAAATGAGATTCTATGATATACCAATTTTTTCTTACTGCAGTCTTAATGACTTCAAAAATTGGACTAAATTGAAAAGAGAGTACAAATTGCTGTGGGAACATGGGCTGTGAATATTCATTTTTGAGGCACTAAAAGGACATTGCACTGTGTGGGCATCAAATTGTGATGAGGGCACATAGGGGGTGTGGGAGTTAGCTCTGATAGAGGCAGGATTGGCCAGCTTCCTGTCGCTGTCTCACAGGGGGTATTATACCGTGTGACAAATTCATATAGGCACATTAAACTGGGGAGCACATACAGGGGTATCATACTGTTTGAGGGAAACATAAGGGGGCATTATACACTTTGAGGAAAACATAAGGGAATACAAAGGAACTGTCTCAACTTTAATTGCAGTCATGAATTATACATGTTCCTTGATTCTTTGGTACAAAGGGCATGTTACAGCGGTAGCTCTCTGATGACCCTGACCTGCTTACTCCGCCCAGCAGCCCAGACCAGCCTCTCGCTGTCTTCTTCCTAGTGGGTCCAGCCACCAGTTCTGCTCTGTCCTTCCACACAGGAAGCAGTCTGTTTGCCAGCAAGACCCTGCCTCCTCTGCCCATAGGATATGTGCCCCCTCCAGCTCTCAAAGGGCCAGCGTGTATGCACTCTGATCTTCACCACCCAATGGCTGACAACCCTGGGGTGCCACAAGCACCTTTCCCTGTAGGAGGGCAATAGGTTGTCTAGCTTGCTAGTTCCCTGCAAAGATATTTGGTATTCTGTTGTCTGCTCATGTACGAACTCTCTGCCTGTTTACTGGATTATGACCCTCAGCTGCCTGCCCTGACCTTTGCCTGACCTGACCTGCATCTGACCCCCATATTGACTCTTTTCTGCTTGCCCTGACCTTGAACAATTTACCTTACAGCACATACTTTGCTTGCTCTGACCTTGGCCTGGCCCTGAGTACAATTTTACCCGACCCTTCGATGTCCTGCACCTCTCTCTGATTCCTGTGGGTCAGATATCAATCACACAGGGAATACTCTAGGAGCAGGGCTGAGATGAGGTATGTTGGTGCCCCAGGCTACTCCCAATATTGTACCCTCTGTGCTCCCCCATGCCCACAAACACTATACTGTCAGAAATAACAGTGCCAATAACTCCCCTGTAGTGCTCCCTGTATTATAATGCCCCCTTGTAGTTCCAGTATATATTTATATCTATAATACACCCCTCCATGTCCCCTTTAGTGTAAGTTATTTATAAAGTTCCCCCACCTTGGTGCCCCCAGTAGATGATACCCCCTCTTTCCCCCTTTGTGCCGCGCAATGTAGTGCCAGTCATATATAATGCTTCCCTCAGTAGATGATGACCCCCTCAGTGCTAGTTATATATAATGTTCTCCTCCTTGGTGTCCACCAACGTAGTGCCAGTTATATATAATGTTTCCATCTCTTGGTTCCCCAATCATGATGACGCCCTCAATTGCCAGTTATATATAATTCTCCCCACAGTAGATTATGACCCCCTCAGTGCCAGGTATATATAATGCTTCCCCTTCTTCCCAGTAGTGGTGACCTTCAGTGTAGAAAAAAAATAAGAAAAACCTAACTACCATGTGGCCAGTGTTGCCAAGTGACCCGGTGTCATGGTGACCTCTTGCATCCATCTACCACCTCATAGGCTTCGAGGGTGAGGCTATGAGGGTGAGTGGCCGCAATGCGGCCATAATGGGGGGAGCAATCACGACTGCAAGTGTGGCCATGACCTACACTCGCCTATACATCATCCTGGCTGTATCTAGGAGGTTTTGGTCTGATGGTTCCCCTGCAGTGAAGTTCAGATCTCTTTACAGGGGCTAAAGGTTAAATACAAGGGACTGCCAGAATAACACCCTTAGGTTTAACCCAAAATCAAATCTGTTAGTTGACACTATATAGTAAAATCCACAAGGACAAAACAAGACAAAGACTACATAATCAGGCAAATCATGTGACAAAATCTCGAACAGTGTGAATTACAGTTCCCGGATCTCAATAGTTGTTTTCTATATAACAAGTACAGTTTCCATCTCTGTCTGAACATTTTAACAGAATGAAATAAAATAACGTTTTTACCAATGGGTGAGTGGCATGGCTCCTACCACTCTTATTGAATGGACAAACTTTGCATCATTAGCCGATGGACACCATTCCAATTTTCCCTTCCCTCTATAAATTAATTAAAGGCGTTTCTGGGATTTTAATATTGATGACCTATCCTCTGGCTAGGCCATCTATATCAGATCGGCTGGAGTCCGACACCCTGAAACCCCATCGATCTGCTTTTTATTTGCAGCTCTGGAGCTGGAAGTACATATCCATTGTGTAGTGGACAGAACGGGTAACTGCAGCTCTGCTCTCATTACTGCAATGGGAGTAGTGCTACAGTTCCCAGCTCCGTCCACTACGCAAGTCGAAGCCTACTTACATTAACTTTTGGTCCTACGTTCACTGTTTTGTTTAATACAGACCAAGCTGAGATCAAAATGTTAGAAAGTAACATACAGTAATAGAAATGTTTTGACCCTATAAAATAATAGACCTAAAAAACTGGTGCAATCCAGATTACCGTAAATTATCCATAGGTCATAAGTATGGAAAAATGATAGGAGTTGTTGATTTTTAGCAATCTTTCCAAAAGATCTCGAAACTAAAATCTGAAATGTTATATTGTAAGTCATATGTGTTTTTTATGAGAAACATGTGGGTCATCAGTGACCTTCCTTTGTTTGGTTATAGAGACTTTAAATTAGACCAAATCCTGAGGAAATTGTATATGATCTGTAAATAACATGGCAAATTTAGTCTGAAATATAAGACATACCTATATAGTACAAGCAACTCTAGTCAGCTAAAACTAAGGCTCACTTAAACACTAAATACACTATAATCCTAAAACAGAAACTTAAATATCAGAATTACGTTGTGAAGATTAGTATAGGAAATACTTCATCATTTACAGTGACTATCAATTGAGGTTTTGTGCTTTTTAATAGACAAAAAAAAACATAAAAACCCCTGACTATATACAATCTCTTGTACTAAAATACCAGGGAACTGCATGAAGCAGGAGAGCAGCAAAACACTATGGAGGGAATTTATCATTAAAATTCCCCAGTTTTCAAATGGTACTTGTGCAAACATTTTTGCACAAATGCTGTTACGCCACCACCTTCGCCCCTTTCCTGAAAAGGTACGTGGTGACGAAGGGGCGGGGTCTGTGGCCACATTTATCATCTTTTACAACAGTTTTGTGGACTGTAAGAACACTGAAATATATGCCAGCCAGGGGGGCGTTCGATAAATCTGGCACTATAAATTTAACAAAGCTAAAGAGCTTGAGTATAGAACCTGTGTCAGACTGCTCTTCAGGAAATAATCACATGTGGCAGATTTAATTCAGAAATTTCTGTGACTGTCCCAGTCACCACAATGCAGTTTTCATAAATCTATGCACATGATATACTGTAGAAACAACTTCAGGCTACTTTCACATATGCGTTTCTGCTGGATTCAACATGATAATACAACCGACAGAATGCGTTAAGAATGGATCCGGTTGTATTATCTTGACGTAGCCATGATGGATCCGGCATTAAAACCATTGTAAGGGCTGGTTCACATGATCGTTGTTTGGTTCCACATCCGAGCCGCATTTTTATGCGGCTCGGGTGCGGACCCTTTCACTTCAGTGGGGCCGCAAAAGAAGTGGACAGCACTCCGTTCCGTGGCCCTGCAAAAATTATAGATCATTTCTATAATGGGCCGCTCGTTCTGTTCCGCAAATTTTGGAAGGCACACGGGCGGCATCCATGTTTTGCGGATCCGCAATTTGTGGACCGCAAAACATGGGCACGTTCGTGTGAACGAGCCCTAACTCAATGGGCACTGGGTCAGTGTGCTGGAGATGTCTGGATACAGCACTGCCAGTATTTATCTGGCTACTTCTCTGCATATTTGCCAGGTTGCGGCTGTATCGCCACTGGTCCCTATTATAGTGAATAGGGCTGGACGGCGATGTGAATACGGGGACGACTTGGACTTTTCATTTATATCATTTTGGGGTAAATAACACTTTTTGATCACTTCGGTGGTGAAGTATAAATTAGCAATTCTTGCTTTTTTTTGTTGTTTTTTTTACAGCGTTCACTGCAGTGCTTAATTTACCTGATATTTATGTAGTGTGGGTCGATGTGGCGATACCAAGCATGTGAGGGATATTTTATTTTTGTAATTTTTTAAATTATTTATTTATCAGTTATTCTGATTGCCTGATTGGAGTTGGGAAGGAATTTTTTTCCCCTAAAGTGGTGAAAATTGGCTTCTACCTCACAGGGTTTTTTTACTTCCTCTGGATCAACTTGTAGGATAACAGGCCAAACTGGATGGACAGATGTCTTTTTTCGGCCTTATAAACTATGTTACTATGAAAAGCGTATTTTCAAAGGAAAAAAGCTTATTTTTTAACTGGAATTTTTTTAATTAAATTTTTTTTTTTTTAACTTTTTTTAACCATTTAATAGTCCCACAAGGGGACTATAACAGACAATCTTTTGATTGCTTCTAAAATGCAATGCACTATACCTGTATTGCATTTTAATGTCAGTGCTATACTGACACTGACCAGCAGACTGCGCTAGAGAGGCGCAGCCTGCTGGGGAACATTCAAGGCAAGCTTGGGGTCTAAACCAGGTCCAAGTCAACCTATACACATATTGGCACTCCATGATGGCATTTGCGGGGTGCCAGACTGTTACATACCTCCCAACTTTGGAAATGGAGAAAGAGGAACAAATTTTGCGTCGCGCAAAGCGCGCCGCTGCAACTTTTTTCGCCACTAGGCCACGCCTCTAACTCTGCCCAAAACATAACTATACACCTAATCTCACCCAGTCCCCTTACTGCCCCACATAGTAATTATTCCCCAGTTATGTTCCCCCATTAATATGCCTAGTTATGTGCCCCCATTATTATGCCTAGTTATGTGCCCCCAGTAATATGCCCAGTTATGTGCCCCCATTAATATGCCCTGTTATGTACCCCCAGTAGTATGCCCAGTTATGTGCCCCCAGTAATATGCCCAGTTATGTGCCCCCAGTAATATGCCCTGTTATGTGTCCACGTTGTGCCCCTCTGTAATGTTGTGCCCCCAGTAATGTGTCCACATTGTACTCCCCAGCTTATGTTGTGCCCCCAGTAATATGCCCACATTGTTCTCCCCAGTAATGCTGTGCACCAAGTAATATGCCCATATTGTGCCACTCACAGAAAGTTGAAAAAAATAAACACCATATACTTACCTTCTTCCTAGCAGCATCACCAGCAAGACATCGTCTTCTATCGTCATTGTGGTTATAATCACAGTGTGCACCATCACAGTAGTTATGTCCTCAATGCACCCCTTCACCGTAGTTATGCCCACATTGTGCCTCTCGCAATAGTTATACTCACACTGTGCCTCCTCACAGTAGTTATGCCCACAGTGCGTCCACTAACATTAGTTGTGCCCACATTGTGCCCCTCAAAGCAGTTATGCCCTCATTGTTCCCCTCCACACTGGTTATTCCCACATTGTGCCTCCTCACAATAGTTATGCCCATATTGTGCTCCCTCACAGTAGTTATGCTCACTGTGTGTACCCTCACAGTAATTATGCCCTCATTGTGCCCTTTCACAGTAGTTTTGCCCACACTGTGCACCCCTTCACAGTAGTTATGCCCTCTCTGTGCCCCCTTCAGAGTAGTTATGCCCTAACTGTGCCCCTTCACAGTAATAATGCCTTCTCTCTGCCCCCATAACAGCTATTATGCCCCTTCACAGTAGTTATGACCTCTCAGTGCCCTCCCTCATGGTAGATATGCCCTCTCTGTGCCCCCATAACAGTTGTTATGCCCCTTTACAGTAGTAATGCCCCCTCTGTGCCCCCACAGCGGTGGTTACATTGTACCCCTTCAGTGTTATTAAAATAATTTTTTTTTTTTAATCAGAACTTTTTATTGCTTTTTATAATTTTGTAAAAACAAAACAGAACAAAAACAGTAAATATTCACCTTGTCCCATTACTTATGATCAGATCACATCCAACACTCCCCTACCGGCACAGATCACTCTCTAGCACCTTGTGTGAGGAGTGCACAAGTTGATTCCTGGGCCTGCATGATCCTCCTACACAGTCCAACAGCACAAATTATGCCTGCAGGGCTAAATGTTTAAACTTAGAGCAAGCAGCTTACTGCTTCACCATTCAGTGCACCGGTCTGGAGGAGGGAAGGGGAATGAGCACTTCCATTTGTATTGATGGAAGCGCTCATTGCATCCAGCAGCCCCTTGACAGCTGGCACCCAGAGTGGACCACCCCCGCCTCCACCCCTTGGCACACCACTGCCTCAAAGCCTCACTCGGTGTCAGAGTATGCTGGCTATTTGACCATGTGACTTTGCAAAGACTGATCCTCTTGACATGCTGAAGGCTTAGGTGAGAGAGAAACATTCTCTGTATAGTTAGCGTCCAGAAGGGCATGTGTTTTGTCATGTTTTTGTTATAATTTATGTGCTGTGGCTTCACCTTAAGTGGCATTTAACTTGGATTTCCAGTGTTCTGCTGAATGGTTATCGTGTTTAATATTAAGAGGTCCAAAGTCATTAAAAATGTCCAAGGAACCTGTCATTAAAACTTCAGTATTTTATTCATGTCATAATTAACAAATGTGATGTTTTGGCCATGGCATTTTCAAGCCAAGACAAGAACAAACTGTAAAGGCTTTTTGTGACTGTACCATTGCTGTTTTTAAAGGGGTTTTCCGATCTTTTTATATTGATGGACTATTGTTAGGATAGGCAATCAATATCTGATCAGCAGTTCTGTGTAGCTCTGTCGCCAGAATTCGTCTCTGGAGCACCGCCAACATTGTAGTAGACAGCACTTGGCACATTGACTTTAATGGGTACAGAGCTTCAGTGATGAGCATTGTCCACTACCATGTTAATGTGCAGTGTAGTTCAGGCATTGTCTTGTGGTGACGATACTACACAGGACAGCTCCTGAGAACATGCCATCACTTAGAAAAGGATGGACAACCTCTTTAATAAACTTCCTCAAATAAAGAGCAGTAGTCAAGTTCAGGCTTTAGAATAACTCCTTGCTTGCTTACAGGTAGAAGATAAAAAGTCAGTGGGGCTTAGTGGGAGAGGTTGTGGCCTCCTGCAACGCGACAGATTCATTTTCATTTCTGTTAGAACCTGTAAATTATAGTCCAACTCATAGCTGCTGTAGTTTGATTTCCTGTGTCACTGTAAAGGTGTTTTTATGTCAGCAGTCTGTGCCCGCTGGAGAGCCCCTTGACTCTTGGCGGGCACAGCCACCGGGCTTCTCACCTGTCCTCTTCTGCTTTTCAGGTAGCCTGTGCCCTTTGGCATCCTCCTCGCACACCCCTTAGACTTCTGTTGCATCCAGTCTATGGCAGCTTTCTCATTGGCATCCTCCCACTGGGGAAGGTGGCTGAACAATAGGTTCTAGTGTGCTAGTTTCCTGCAAAGGTGTTCTATTGTCTTGTTTGCCTACCCATGAAATGATCTCTGTCTGTTTCCAGATTTGACACTTCTCTGCCTGAACTAACCTCTGCCTATTCGTCATTTTGCCCCTGTGCTGTCTGCCTTGGTCTTTGGATTTTTACTGGATTGCTTGTACATTGTCAGCTAAGACCTTGGCTTGTTTCCTGACAATGGTTTTGCCTGATCCCTTAGTGCACTACAGTGGTGTCTCTTGACCCCTGTGGGAAAAGGGGGAAACAGTAAACAGAGACTACTCCAAGAGGTAGCAGCCTGGTGGTTCCCATGCGGAGGAATCCAGATACCTATATAGGGATTAAAGGGTGAAGGGGGCACTTGGATAATACTCTTAGGAGTAGCCCTAAGTTAAATCTGTTCAGTGGCACTGTGGAAAGTGGATCCATATCTGCCTCCATAACAGGTGTGCAGAAAACATCCACCATGTTGCGGAGACTGTTTTTTAAAAGTTGTGTATTATACTATTAGACCAGCGAGATAGGACGGGTAAGCATAACCAAATAAAGATGTTTAGAAACAGGTCATGCACATGTGTCAGGGGAGAAATTGTTGCTCTGGCTCATCAATATAGGCATGCTGGTAATTAGACAGAATGACCCACCTGGGAGGAGTATAGAGAAGAAGCAGTTAAAGGTCACTGATTCCCACCAATTGTCATTAGGGCATGGTCAGTGGTAATGGGAGAAAGTGGGCGTGTGAAAAAGTAGCGTGTCATCCAGCCAAGCAATCAGAAAGCTAAGCCAGTGCAGTGAGGCCAGAGTAAGGTTCAGAGGCACTGGGGCCACCAGAGGGCAGAATGTGAGAAGCTGAAACTGTTCAGTCAATTCTGGAAAAAGGAACTATTTGAGCTGTGCTCCTACCCAATCAAAGTGTTACTCGGAACATTAAAAACTGTCTTTCTCAGTGACTGAGTCGAATAACAAGAACTCATACTGGTGGCTGTAGTTGTCACTATCCCTTGTGGTCATCCACCTGCATCCCCCCCAGATTCCTTATACTGTATAAGGAGGCCTGAAAATGTGCTACATTCTTTAAGAGGACTGCACCACTTAATGAACTTGCCGCACCTCACTCCAACAGACTTTTCAGTAAGACTAGCATATGGAATTTGCCCCAAAGTTTACTGAATTCATCATACTACTGTATATATTCATATTACAATATATATAGAAATTAGGGTTGGGGTATAGAAACTGATGTCTGATTACATGGAGTGTGTTCACACATAAGCAATGCATGCATAGGTGTTTCATGAACATAATTCTCAATATTTCTCCTTTATTTTACAAGGCATATTGTGATATTTCTCAGAGAACTTTTTGGGGCCCTGAGGGTATCTCAACACGAATCATATATCTGAAAATCATAAAACATTATACTTTGGAAGTTGTCTTTGAATTACTAATCAAGGCATTGAACATTAGGCAAATATAATTGCTATCATTAGGATATGAACTTTCCTGTCAAAATCACAAGACACTGGAAAATAGGGTTTATCTTTGGATACTCTGAGCACATTGTCTAGGGCAGCCCTGCTAGACATAACATTTCATGCCACTTACGGTCTCATGATTATCCAAGAGAAAACCTGTCCTTATGTGACCAACGCAACTGTCTTTACCAAGAGTATTTTTGTCAATACTGCCATCTGTTGGCAATGTAGAAAACTAGAACTAATTATTAAACCAGAAATCATAATCTTTATTTCAACTGAACAAATATTTCAAAAATGAATCAGCTCATCATATTTAATGTATAGTTATATTCTGACTATAACGTGTATATAATAATGAAACCAAAACTGATAAATCTGGGCTCTTCTGTATTTTTCTTTACTTATAGTAAAAAAATCTGTTTATTCTGTTCATTTATTGCGTACTTTACACCAGGGCTTGCCAAAAACTGTAGCCTAGGGATCAGCAACCTTCGGCACACCAGCTGTTGTGAAACTACACCTCTGTCACTTCTGTGGGAGTTTAGAGAACAACCAAGCAAGTATGCATGATAGGAGATGTAATTTTACAACACCTGGAGTGCCAGAGGGTGCTGACCAGGGGCATAGCTATAGGAGGTGCAGAGGTAGCAGTCGCTACTGGGCCCAGGAGCCTGAGGGGGCCCAAAGACCCTTGTGCCACATAAGAAGACACTGGAATTATAGAAAGTGCATGCTGGTCAAGTTATACCTCTGGCTGGAGGGAAGGGGTTAGGTCGAGAATTTGGCATGAGGTTGGTGCCTTTGCAATTTTTGCCTCAGGCAGCACGAAGGCCATGTGCTCCCCTGCCCCTGGCCACAAAGCACTGAGGGAAGGGGAAGCCCATGCTGAACTCTTGCACCAGGGCCCATGAGCCTTTAGCTACGCCCCGGGTGCTGACCCTTGCTGTAGCCTAACCCACCAGCAGATGGTAATATCTAGGCCAGGGATCAGCAACCTCCGGAACTCCAGCTGTTGTAAAACTACAACTCCCAGAATCCTCCTGTCATTTCTGTGGGAGTTACAAGAACAGCTGAGTAAGTTTGCATGCTGGCACTTGTAGTTTCACAGCAGCTGGAGTGCCGAAGGTTGCTGATCCCTGATCTAGGCCTTATGACTGTACATATTTCATGTCTTTTAGGAACATGATGGTGTCATATCATCTGTCTGTGGACACAACTTATTGTCCCACTAAAGTCCCCTTAATGCACAAAGCATTGACTGTGGAAATGCATTGGGACGAGGATGGAGTGGCGATTTTTTTTTATTTATGCACATTATTTTACAGTGGACAACTCTGTTGAGGGCAGAAATATGGTAAGGGCCACATCAGGGCAAGTTTAATACCTTCCATCCCCACTATATAAGTCCAAGCCTGGCATGACCTTTGGACTGTAAGTAATGCATTATCCGCGACTTAACGGATTTTTGTGAGCACTGTGCTTTATATACTGCAATAGACCAGTGATAGTAAGTAATTGTATTTTTTGTATTATATGTTGTTCTTTTCTTACAATGCATAATTAAAAAGTGTGTTTTACTCTAAAGGGGTTCTCCGCTTTTGCTAGACTGATGAGGCATCCTCATGATCAGATTGACTGCTGGCACTGACGGAAGCCCGACTGCCAGAGCTTTAATTACACCTGCTCACCGCTGCAATGTGGATGGCAACCAGGTAAACCTTGACATGACGGAAGCCCTTCAAACAGCTGATCAGCGGGGGTGCCAGGAGTCCTGAGGATAGGCCATTAATATTGAAATTAACATTTCAAAGGCGGCCATACATTTGAGATATTCATTTGGCCAACAGCTCCCAATCCCACCATACACATGCATATGTGCTGCCAGACACTTCTAGTAGAGGCTTTTCTGTCCAATAACAAAATGATTGAGCATACTGAAATCCAACAGCATGATCCTTATCTCCCCTGAGATATGCAATCAGAGGAGAGCCAGGAGACCCCCATACACATTAAATCAGGGATCAGCAACCTCCAGCACTCCAGCTGTTCTAAAACTACAACTCCCAGAATCCTCCTTTTACTTTTTTGGGAATTTCAAGAACAGATAAGCAAGTGTGCATGCTGGGAGTTGGAGTTTCACAGAAGCTGGAGTGCCGAAGGTTGCTGAACCCTGCGTTACATGGTTGGCTGGTCCTGAAGGAATCTATATACATGTACATCTAATATGTATGGCCAGATTAATGATAGCAGTGCCATGAGTCATTAAAGTGATTAAAAATCATAAGTGAATGTAGTTATTGGACTGCAGATACTGGAGAAAATGCTAAATCCCTACAAAGAGGTCTGTCAGGGTTCCAAGATGGTGTCCACTGCCTGGACAGCGAGAGTATTGCTTCATATTGTGTTATTCTTAACATCAGAGGTGGATTTGGCAGTTCCGCAGACCAAGCAAAGTTATGCCTTGGGGACCCCATTGCACCACTAGGCTCCACCCCTGTCACACACATGCATGCTAAGATCCACCCATCTCTGGGGCCCCAAGGAATTGCTTGGTTTGCATGGTGGTTAAATTTGCCCTTGCTTGTCATCTAATGTCACAGAACTGCCATCGGAAACTTAACCTCGGACAAAAGGCCTAAGGCAATGTATTCACAGTGTTTGCAATTTTATTTTCTGGTATCATAAGAAAATGAATCAAAGAAACCAAATCTCACAAGTCACAATTATGTACTAGTAGTGTATTTTCCCATGATAACATAAGAAATAAAATGGTACAAAATGTATGAGGAACATACAGGTTAATTACATAATTTCTATATGGGTTGGAGAAGCATTTTATAGATGTTGCGCAGTGCCATGATATTTATGAACTATCCTCTGGATAGGTCATCAATATCAGGTCGGTGGGGGTTCAACTTCCAGCACCTCCACTGACAGATCATCAGTATCTGATCATTGAGGGACCAACACCCAGGACCCCTGCCAATTAGGTGTTTCATAAGGCATCAGCGCTTGCAGTAGCGCCACAGCCTTCTTGTAGCTTAGCCTAGGCCATGTGGTGTCATGTTCATCAGTCACATGGCACAGGTACTGCTCAACTCCATTGAAGGGAATGTGGCTGAGCTGCAATACCAAGCACAGCTGCTATCAAATGGACGGTGCTATACTTGGTGAGCTGAGAGAAGGCCACGGAGCTACTTTGAGTGCTGGCACCTTCTCAAACTGCTGATCATGGGAGGTCCCGTATGTTGGACCTCCACCAATCACATACTGATGACCTTTGAGGAGGACAGGTCATAAGTAGAAAAGTATCGGAAAACCCCTTTAATTTATAAAATTCCAGCTGCCTGCTGCTACCACAAGGTAGACCTTTCTGAAGATGTATTTATAGTAAATTTAAGATTTTTTGTAAACTTAAGTAAATAAGAAATCTGCTATTTAGCTCCCTCTAGTGTTGGCCACAAGCTGTCAGGGTTACATAATATTACTCTATGTTGTTATGTTCAGTCGGTGCAAACCCGCTGTTCCATGTGACCAACTCCCTCAGAGGGCGATGTCTAAATATACCCCACATTCTTCACAATGCCTCAGATGGTGATGATACACTCACCAGGAACTACCTATGAGATGGGATCCGTCTTGGTGCAGATGCCCAGTATGTTGCGGTTTGCTCTCCGGTCTGGAGACGGAACGGAATGCTTTTAGGAGCATTCTGTTGTCTTCAGTTCAGTTTGGTTCATGGGGACAAAACTGAAGCATTTTATTCCGGTATTGAGCCCCTATGACGGAACTCAATACCGGAATAAAACAACGCAAGTGTGAAAGCACCCTTAGGACACGAGGGAATCAGGACCTGGGTGTGAACCCACTAGACTGACCTCAGGTGGTACCGGACACCCAGAGGGCACTGGTAGGGCAGAGCTTCATCAGTCAGGGTATGAAGGTGGAGGTCAGAGCGGGCAGCAATGAAGAAAAGTCCATGAACGTAGTCCAAGGTCAGGGACAGGCAGCAAACAGGCAAAGTCCATTAAAACAAGAAGCAGGGTCCAGTACACAGTAAAGCAGAATCACACTAAACATTAGAGATGAGCGAATCTTCAAAAATTCACTTTGGCAAATAATCGACGAATGTATGACAAGATTCGTTCTTAATACGAAATTTATTCAGTCAAAGTTGCGTTTAAAAATAATCGTTGTTTTGCGAACATTCCTGCACAAATTACGAACATACAGTCTAAGCGTTGATAAAAGTACGCTACTGAACTGAATACGTAAGCATTAGCGTACAAAGTGCGTACGAATCCTTAGCGTACTATTGACTCGCGATTGACTCACGCACACACAACGCTAGGCCGTGGCGTACAGTCCTCAGAGGCAGTCCATATGAGCTAGAAAGGTAAGGTGCTAGCTATCCGGCTAAGTGCATAATTCACCAAACACCATACAATAAGTGCATAATAGGACATATTGCAGCACCTGAAAAAGAATACACACAATGGGCTAATGTCAGCTGACCCAGGTGAAAGGAGTGTGGTGGTGGTCGCAATACAGGGATCAGAGGGTCCGGCTGTGGTTTCTCTCTGAAACGGCGGGTCTTGGCTGGCGATGCAGGTACCAGGGACTTTGATAATAACGTTACCCCGGTAGCAAAGGTGCCTTTTAGGGATGCCATGGGGGTACATTCCACCTGATCCCCCATGTATAGGCTGTGACGTGCTTGGGGCAGGTGAGACCGTTTCACAGACCTGCAGCCTACAAAGTACTCCTTGCCGTCCTCGTCGTCCGCAAGGAAGCCACTGCCTCGCTCAACTGAAAACCATAGGACGGTTCCTTTATGCCATTCCAGCGTAGGGTTTTCCAGCCTCAGATGGTCAAGCACTTGGATTACCTAGTCCTTCACCTCTTTCTTATAGTATAGGGTCTGGGCTTGGGCCGTCACTGATGCAGGCACGATGGGATTCTGCCGCATGGAAGATGTTGCTCTCCTCCTGGGCGGCGGAGTGGACGCTCCAGCCGCCAGCACGGCAGACACCTCTGTTGCCCGTGTGATTCCCTTGGCCAATTGTGACTCTGATCTCCTCTGGACTGTCCGGTGGTTCGGGATACTCACTACCAAACACCATCTCTCCCCACTTTGGATGTAGTTGTTTTGCCATGCTGTGGTGTCTTGTTCACCGCTGGCTTGAACTGGAGAGGAGGGCGGAGTAATGAGGGAGGGGTCTTTACTCCCTATACTTGCAAATAGATAGTTCCCGGGGGCGGGGCTGTTTTTTTCCGCTTCTGAGGGGGGCGTATCTTCACTTTTCCACTCTTAAGGGTGCGTATCGTCATTTTCCCGCTTCTGGGGGCCGGGGGGCAAGAAGAATGCGTATGTAGCGTACGCAGCATTCAAAATATTAAGGACATTTACGAATCGTACAAAGCGAATCAGAATAAATCCGGATTCACTTCAGAGTAAGAAATAAGGAGGGTCCGTAACGAATATACGAAGTAGCAAATAGATTTGCTACTAAACATCTTCACACAATAGGGCTAGACAAGCTAGTGACCACATAGAGGAGGTGCCTTAAAATATATTCTGCAGACCAGCCATAGGCTGGGGAAGATAGAGGGCATGTGCATATTGCCTCACATACGGAGGAGAGACATGCCCGCATACACCCTATATGCACACAAGGAACTCTGAGCCAGAGCACAAGCTCTACTCAGAGCCACGAGGGCCCGCGTCTGTCAGCACGGTGTGCAGCAGCGGGGAGGAGTGAGGAAGCCCAGTGCCCGTGCCTGCATCTGGGGACAGAATTGCAGGCACGGGGCATCGGGTAAACATTAAGAGACTCCAGGTTTTTGGAGCTGTGTATACAAGAACTTCTTTCTCTATAAAGATATGCATATAAAGATATCCTAAAAAATAAACACCACAGATACTTTTTTACCCATTTAGGTTTTGCAGAGACAGAAAAAAATGCTGGATATACTTTACCAACCTATTATTCTGTCATGCATGCTAAAAATATATGTGCATTTAAAAATGTCAGAAAAGGCTTTATGTATATGTGGCACAACCAATTTTTTTGCCCTGCAACTTATTCAAATAAAATCCTGTCAAAGTGATACATCTTCATTGGTTTTTCAATCACACACACTTTAACTCCCTAAAGCACAGAAACATTATATATGCAATTTCACAGGGCTGTCAGCAATACTTTGTATATATGATCCGCACGTGTTTAAGGCTACAACCAACTGTATTTACCTACTGGGAAATTGTAATGCCCAAGAAGATTAGGACACAAGCCTTCTCCATTCCTCAGAATATCAACCATGACATAAAGGTACTTATTAGAAAATTGGTCTTTCTTTCCTATCACATTCTTTCACAATGTGATGAGATTTACCATACTGTAGTATAGAATTAACCCTTCAGGTAAATCCTCTTACTAGATGGATATAGCATGTGTTAATTCCCAATTTTTATTACCATAGGGAAGGTTTATATTGTAACTATCAGCAAGTCATATTATAGAAAATGTGTATATTTTATGCACCTATCAAATCCGTGTAATAGATTGGTCTGTTTTCGCAAGTTTAAGGGGTATTCCCATCTCACAAATGTAGTTTGTATAGTTAGATATAGCCATACCAATGTTATTACCAATAGAATGTATTTATATAAAATGTACCATTTAGAAGATTTGCCTATTTGTATATCCATTGTCCCACACACATTAGTCAGGCCGTTGCCCCTAGTTACGACCACCGTGGACATATAGTAGTGGTGGCCGGCTTGGTCCTTTTCAAACCCGCTCTGAGGTACTGTAACTGCTGTATTGTGAACGCACATTGCAGGAGCATGCGCAGACACATCTTAGGGTTGTAGAATTTTTGTCTGCGCTTCTAAAACGTAGAGAGACGGATCCTGCTCCAAGATCAATTCATCTCTATGGAGCAGGATCCGTTTATAAAGTCTGCGTTTTGGACGGATCCTGACCATTGCGTTTTGGACTGGTAGCGTCCAAAACGCAGATGTGAGAGTACCCTAAGATGTGTCTGCGCATGCTCATGCAATGTGCATTCACAATACAGCAGTTACCTCAGAGCGGGTTTGAAAAGGAGCAAGCCGGCCACCACTACTACATGGCCACGGTTGCCGTAACCAGGGGCAACGACCTGACTGATGTGTGTGGGACAATGGATATACAAATAGGCAAATCTTCTAAACGGTACATTTTATATTAATACATTCTATTAGTAATAATATTGGTATGGCTATATCTAACTATACAAACTACATTTGTAAGATGGGAATACCCCTTTAACGGAGAAGATTTATCAAAACTGGTGTAAAGTAGAACTGGCTTAGTTGCGCATAGCAACCAATCAGATTCAACCTTTCATTTACCAAAGGAGCCCGCAAAAATGAAAGTTGGAATCTGATTGGTTGCTATGGGCAACTAAACCAGTTTTCCTTTACAAGAGTTTTGATAAATCTTCCCCTGTCTTCAACTGTAACATTTGTTTTCAGAAACACATTAAAAGGAGCATAGCTTGAGCATAGCGGCATTCTCCATGCTTCCAAGCACAGCGCTGTATATAGTATAATGGCTGTGCTTGGTATCTGGTACGGCGCTGTGCTTAGTAAGCACTGAGAAGGCCGCGGTGCTCACAAGAGCGCTGGTGCCTTCTCAAACAGCTTATCAGCGGGGGTCCCAGGTGTCGGACCCCCACGGATCAGATACTGATGACCTATCCTGAGGATAGATCATCAGTATAAAAAACCCAGAAAACCCCTTTAACATATTAAAATGGCTGACACCTTAGGTGCCCTTCTTCTTAAAAGAAAAAGTAAAAATGTAATAGAGGTAAAATCAACTTTTGTGAACCCGGCCATACATATTGCTCCATTACACACAGCACATCCACCACCTTCTAGAAGTCACAGTAGTCACAGCATCACTTTAGCTTTCCCAGTAGTCACCTCAGTGTCCCCATTATGAACAGCTGTGCTTCTCTCTCCACAGTAAAAATGATGTAAAGCTGACAACTTACAATCAGGTTTATGTGCAAGCAGACATTTTTAAATTTGCCTGTGGAAAATAAACAGCTAATTGATGCGATGCCTGACACACTCCTACATATAAGTCTGTGCAGCACTTTCCTGGCACCAATTCAAGCTTGTGTGCTATAGATAAACCGCTTCTTAGGGCTCATGCACACAAACATATTTTCGTTCCGTGTCCCTTCATTTTTTTTTACGGACCATATGCGGAACCATTGATTTTAATGGTTCTGCAAAAAAAATGGAAGTTACTCCATGTGCATTCTATTTCCGTATGTCCGCATGTCCGTTCCACAAAAAAATAGAGCATGTCCTATTATTGTCCGCATAATGGACAAGGATAGAACTGTTCTATTAGGGGCCAGCTGTTCCGTTTCGCAAAATACCGAATGCACACAGACGTTATCCGTATTTTTTGCGGATCCGTGTTTTGCGGACTGCAAAATACATACAGTCTTAGATTTCACCTATTTTTTCGTGATGCTGAGGCACGGATTGAAAGCCCACTGAAGCACTACAAATTGTTTCCGTGGGCTTTCAGGTCCGTGCCTCTGCACCGCAAAAAGATAGAACATGTTCTATCTTTCGCTATATAATTGCAGATCGCGGACCCATTCAAGCTAATGGGTCCGCATCCGCAAGCGGAGTGCACATGGCCAGTGCCCGTGCATTGCGGACCACTATTTGTGGTCCACAGCACGGGCACTTAGCAAGTACGCTCATGTGCATGAGTAGTGTTTTTTGCTGGATTTATACCCTCCTACCGACCTATCTGTAGAGAACAATCATATGCAATTTCAGACATTCAGTCATACAGCACTCCTCTGCCCCCACATCCCCTCCTGCTCTAATTTCTTTCTATTTTATCCATCCCAATTTTTTTAAACTACTGTTCATGCAGCATTTGAGCATCTGTCAAAAATAGTGCTGTTTCTGTACACTGTGTCTCCAGCATACCAGTTTTTGCCATCTTTCACAGTCTAAAGTCACAAAGCAACCTAAGGTACCTTTGGTCTAAAAATATAGGCCCCCAATTTTGGTGTCCAAAATTTTCTCACAAAATTAGACATACAACAAGATATTTACTTACAAGATCTTACATTTTAGGGTGGTTTCACACACAGCGCTTTAAAAATAAAAAACCTTCCTTTATATTTCCAGTTTCTGTTAAATCCAATTCTACTGTCGTTTTGGCTCAAAACACTGCATGAAAATCTGCCACTAAACCTTCTCCATCTGGGTTAGTTTTACATGCAGCTTTTTAAAAAAAAATAAAGTGCAGTTTTAGAAGCAATTTTTTTAGCCAAAAGCCAGAAGTGGATCCAGCAAGAGAGAAGAGAAGTCCTTTCTATATATTTATCATTCTTTTTGAATTCTTTTCAAGCTTTGGCTCAAAAAACTGTAAAATAAAATTACCAAATACTGTGTAAAACCATTCTTAGGACCCTTGCACACGACCGTGGAGCACGGTCCGGGACGGTCCGTGAAAACCCGGACCGTGCTCCTTCTGAGGGCAGGAGCGCACGGCGTCATTGGTTGCTATGACGTTGTGCGCTTCCTAAGGCCACCGCTGTACAGTGTACAGTGTATAACTGTACAGCGGCAGCCTTAGGAAGCGCACGCCATCATAGCAACCAATGATGCCGTGCGCTCCTGCCCTCAGAAGGAGCACGGTCCTGGTTTTCACAGACTGTCCCGGATCATGCTCCAAGGCGTGTGCAAGGGCCCTTAGGCTATGTTCACTCAGCAAAAAATGGAAATGAAAAAAAATATTTGTGGCAAATTAGAATGAAAATCTGCCTCTGAGAAACGCTACCAAATACACTCCAGAAAAAGTCTCCTACATATTTTTCCACTTTTTCATTGACTTCATTGACAGTTCCCTCAAAAACTTTTGAAGCATTTTTGAAATGTAACCATATGCATTAGGTAACATTCTTCCCGTTGAAATCAATGGTAAGCTGTTAGTGGCTTTTTGGAAGCATATTACAGCATGTAAAATGATCCTTATATGTGTAGCTAAATATGTTTTTGTTTTTTTTGCTGTGTAAACAAAGTCTAATGATGACTAACTTTCTCATGCAAAGGAATGACTGGCATTTACATCCCAAAAGGTGTTACTTATATCACTAAAAAGTAATCCATTACAAGGCCTCATTCACATGTCAATGTTTGGTCAGTGATTTCCATCAGTGATTGTGATCCAAAACCAGGATTGGAGACTCCACAGACATAAGGTGTAAGGGAAAGATCTGCTCCTGTTCTGTGTTTAGAGCTGCACCTGGTTTTGGCTCAAAATCACTGATGGAAATCACTGACTGAACACTGACATGTGAATGAGGCGTAAGAAGTGAGAGAATGGGCATTATATATATTTATTATATATTTTTTTATTAGGATCCTCTAAACAAAGGTGGATTATTAGGCTCCTGATCCTCACACCTACCTTGTAGCATTTATGATACTGTTGTCTTCTTATGTGGCAAAGGGGTCATTGAACACACTTATACCAGGCCCTGGGCACTATTTCAACCTCTGCACCTCCTACAGCTTCATCCCTGCCTCTAAGGCCTCATGCACACGACCATAGCAGGTCTGTGCCCATATTGCGGCCCACAAACAGCGTGTCTGTAATATACAGGCACCGGCCGCGTGCGCACCGTATCACTGATGGGGACCCATTCACTTGAATGGGTCCGCAATCCAGAACATATGCGGAATGGTGCGGAATGGAGGCACAGATCAAAAGCACTATGGAGTGCTTCAGTGGGGTTTCTGTCCGTGACTCTGCACCGCGAAAAAATCATGCACACACTACTCTTTTGTGGTGCGGACCGTCGGATGCAGATTGCACACCCCATTCAAGTGAATGGGTCCACGTACGCAGATGACGGGCATACAGTCGGGGCCTGCGCATTTCAAATTGCGGGCCTAAGGCCTCTTTCACACGACAGTATATTTTGCTGGCTCCGATCCACATTTTTTGCTGATAAAATGCGGACCCATTCATTTCTATGGGTCAGCAAAAAATACTAACAGCATAATGTGTGCTGTCCACATCCGTATGTCCGTTCCGTAGCCCCGCAAAAAAATAGACCATTTTGCGGACAAGGATAGGCATTGTTACAATGGATCTGCAAAAAAACAGATGTCATACGGACGTCATCCGTTTTTTTTTTTTGTGGATCTGCAATTTGCGGACCGCAAAACACAACGTTCGTGTAAAGTAGCCTAAATGAAATAAGAATCACAAAAATTGCTCCGGTTGGGCTGCTTTAGGCTGACATGGCAGAAATATTTATAAGTGGTATGTTACCTTTTCATCTTTCCTCCTGCATTTAGATATATGACTGACAAGCTGTAAGGTGCAGATAAATGTGTCTTATGTTAATGGTGCTTAAATGTCTGGAAGTTATCTGCAGAAAGTTTCTTTTCTTTTTACTGTCAATCATCATTTATCTGCAGACAGTTATGACAGAGAGAAAATAACAGGTCGAACAAGAAAGGCAATTTTCACAAAATAACACCCTGATCCTTGTCTGCATATGCACTCAGCCATATGTTGTAACTAGAGATGAGCGAACGTGCTCGAAACGAGCACTGTACCGCTCAGCTCCCCTGCGCTCGCATGGGCGCAGGCAGACGCTTCCGTCCTCCTGTAGCTGTAACTAAAAACAGTTCCAATATTAGAAATACATGAGTGCTTAGTATACTGTATGCATCCTGTTACAACGTTTTTAGTCTATAGAACTTAATGGGTAGAATTTAAAATTGCATATTCCGTATTTGTTTACAGAAAGAAAAAAAGGAGACAAAACAGCGCCTCATGTGTGGTGTTGTTTAAAGGGGTTGTCCGAGTTATTTTTCTGTCCTTTGTATGTTTCTAACTAGTCAAATACAACAGCTTTTCCATACACTTTCTGCTTCTAAAGCTGCTGGTTTCTTAGAGTTAACTCAGGGTCACATGACCTGTGATGTCAGCTTATCTTCATGCTGTGTGATGTTTCGTGCACAAGCCTCAGAGATCAGATAACAGTCTGCACATAAGACGTCACTGTGGTGGCCACACACCGCTGCTTTGCCTGGCTCCTATCTGCTCTCTCCCTGGATTCCTTCAGATAAAACATTAACCCCTTCAGCCAGAACACACTGAAGGCTTTACAACAGCAGCAGATGTAAAGAGACACAGGATCTGCCCTCCTCACCCTACAGACACAGAGCTGATAGTGGAGCTGATCTGGAGGAGATGCAAAGTACAAGTACAGGTAGGGGGGACATCCTGTGTGTATCAGCAGTGTCATTGTACAGCTGGGACTTGTAGTCCTACACATACAACATGCTTCTGAGTATCCTAGCAGATATGTCACTTAGCACTTGAATTCACTCCCTTTACAGAGAGGGGGGAGGGGCAGAGATTGTTATTACTGCAGGTAAACAAAGGCCAGAAGAGAACCAGGGAAATGAGGAAATAGAGATTTTTTTTTTTTTGCCTAAAACTTGCTTAACTTAGTTATAGATTGCTGCCCATCAGATTTAAAGTACTATATTTTTTTTTCATAACTCGGACAACCCCTTTAACAGTGCGTCAAGCAGATAAATATAGTCGCTTACCGGATGTAGTTGTGATAGAGCCACAACAACTATAAGAGCCTCGCTGGTATATTTCCCGACCAACCTCCGGGAGTACTTGGCTGCAGCCCAGGTTCCTGTCTGCACCCCTGGATCTGGGCGCTGGTGCGGAGATAGATGAAGGAAAAAAAGTATTTGGTGAACCTCTTTTTCAGGCGCTGCCAAGGGATGACATGGATCGCAAAGCTTGAATCCAATCGTACTTTATTAGTCTAATAAAGTACCATTGGATTCAAGCTTTGCGATCCATGTCATCCCTTGGCAGCGCCTGAAAAAGAGGTTCACCAACAATTTTTTCCTTCATCTATGTTCACATGTGGGCATTTATTTTTTATACCTGTATTTCAGCAACATTACGAAAACAGCAAAAATAGGAAAACAGCAAACAAAAAACATAGCAAAAGCAGAATAAATATTGCTAAAAAAACAGATAGCAATTAGCAATATATGGAACAAAATTCTAACAAATTGTAAAAAAAAAGACCTGTATTGCACATCTGTATTTGATCCGTATTTTCAGACGCAAGTATACAGGAACTACAGTGTTCAGCGTGGTTTGCTACTAAGTATTACAATATGTACAGGATGGCCTGATATCTCCATATGTTACATGAGGATTTTTCAATGGATTTCAACATTGGTGTTGTAATGGGTGAAATCTCGTACAAATTCAGAAGATATCCCCTATCCATAGTATGGAGGATAACTATTGGATTAGTGGAGAACCTACCTCTGGGACCCCTACCGACCCTGCAGCCCCCCTGAAACAACTAAGCAGTCAGTCGCACCTGTGCGTGGCTGCTTCATTCATTTCTATGGGAGTTTTGGAGACAGCTGGTAGGGGATTACTTTAACCAACCAGAATACCCCTTTAACTCGAAGTGAAATGTGGTTTTATAAAATCCCTTACACATGCATTGTAAAATACTTGTGATTGTTGTCAAAATCATATAACAATATATGCCCAAAACCCAGCCGATCTTAGAGTATGTAGCCATTTATGAACTTCTTCTTGGATACATCGTAATTCCGCTGTAGGTTCCTGTTATGCAGTTCCTTACAGAAACTGTTCGAAGAACATTATCCTGTGACTGTTTCTTAAAAAAAAGATGCAATATTAACAAGTGGTATATGCCATGTTTTAAATTATAGTAATGGTGTGGCTTCTTGCCAAGTGTGAACCCGGACTGAAGCCTCAAAAGGGATCATATAGGATTAGTATACAACACATGCTTGAAGTTGGATTTTGTTGGTAGATGCTGCTTACATAACAGAGGTGAGACAACTAACCAAAAAAAAAAATTGCATGGTATTTTATCTAGCCACAATACTGGCATTGGGCTATGGCTGGCAAATAGGCCTCTCAGCTTCTGACACCCCTTACAAATAGCTGATTTTGTCTTGAGAAGCCTGAGGCCAGCCAAGCTTTTCTTGTAGATGAATGGCTGACCATCCATGTAACACATGAGTTCATGAGACAACCCCTTTAATAGTATAATTGCCTTTTTTAAATATTTCTAAAGGTTTTGTTTTCCCTATCTATTCCCCTGGAATGACATTATAACAAATTATCCTGATTGCTAGGTGAATATATTGTGCATTCCATGCCGGTTGGTTCATTTTCTGCTTTTTCTTCTACTGAAAAGATGAAAATTATAATTGCAACAAAAGAAGAATGGCAGGAGATTCTCTTTTCTTCTAGAATATTTTACTAAAATGTGCAATTTTCTGATTGATGCAATGTGATGTTTTTTTTAATTTATATGGATAAAATTTTACATATACATATATGGAAATATTTTACATTTACATATACTATATATAACACAGCATCTGAATACAATGTTCACCAAGACCAACTGTCCACACATACTGTGTGTCATGAGCATCAGAATACTCTAGGCTCATACCAGACATGACAAACTGTGGCGCAAATTTTACCACTGTACAAATTCAAATTATTTTTGTATTTTATGTATTCAAATTTTTATGTTCATTCACCCATATATCAAATTACATACAGGCTGCAGAGTAACACACCTTAAAAAGAGCAAAAATCCAGCCCAGTTTGTATCTTAAGACATTTCAGGTCACATACATTTAAGTAATGGGGACATCCCTTGTAATAGGGAAATCCTTGACTCTTTAATGTCTCATTTATATAATAAGAATGTTAAACGTACCTTGTCAGACATAGAGAAAGCACCATATCCTTAGGATGTCTCCTAATCGTACAGAAATCACATAAAATGACATAGTCTTCCAGCCCCCATTAATTTCTAGTTGCTCTTTAAACTCCAAGATAGAAGAATACCAAGCATCGGCTGTTGTTCTAATAAAAGCTAATTCCTAATTCCCTCAGATAAGCCTCACTGCGGCTAAAGGCAGCTACGGCTTTACTCATCTTAGAAAAAGACTTCTGAGTTGACCAAGGTAATGGTATTGAGAGGACAGTGATATAGCAAAGGTCAGGAAACCCCTAGCAGAGATTAAACCAAAAATGGCTGCTGTAATCCATTAAAATCTACAAGAAGAAAGGGACAGATGATAATAAAACAAACCTATAGACAGCAGTTTCTTATACTCTGATATAGCTGTTGAAGAATCTTGTTGCTAAGCCTGATTTGTGGATCACATAAGGTTTAGCTGTAATATTGTAAATGTGGATTTTATTAAATGTGAAATATGTTTGCGCCCCTCCCGACCTCCCCAGTGCTAATGGTTTATTTGGATGGACATTACATTTACCACTACTAAACATCCAGGAGAATACAGCACAACATACCTATTACTTCCAGTGACGTCTCCTCTTATGTAAATCTTCTCTTTCCTCATCTTCTCCATTGGAAGCAGACCATAATGACGACATCTTTCAGCCATTTCTCGTCTCTACAAAGTTTACCACACAGACATATTAGGTGCTTCACCTTTTTAACACCCTTCCCCTCCAGCTGCCACTCCCAACACTGTCTGTTGTGCTCCATAATGCCCCCAAACACTATAATGCAGAAATAATAGCACAAATAGATAGTACTCCACACTACTATTGCTCTCGAAACTCCCTATAATTCTTATCCAGAGTGCCCTTGTTACTTACAGTGATAATGCTCCCTTAGTTATTACAGGCCCTTCTATACTGCCCTAGCAGTTAATATAGGCCCTTCTATAGTGCCCCCAGTAGTTAATATAAGCCCCTCTATAGTGCCCCCAGTAGTTATAGTGTCCCAACAGTAAAAAAAGTAGTCACCGTAGCACTGCACCTTTCTTCAATCTGCGAAGCAAGCTACAAACCTCTTCAGGCATGCAGCCAGTGTTCTAACTTCCCAATGTTCCAGTGCAGGCAGCTGCTATGAAGACATTGCACCACCTGCAGCATGTGGCCTATGAGAGTGAACAGTGGGGCTAGAAACCAATGGATCATGTGCCTTGACGCACTATTCAACTGTCTCATCCCCCTGAGGAAGGCAATACAGTTAGGGCAGCCCAGATTGGCAGTTGCTACATATAGAGTTTGTTTGCTTTTGAATTTCAGCCATAGTAGAATGCACCTGTACTTCATTTCATATTGTTTGTAGCTGCTGGTCTAACTTTGATTTTGGAATTGTATACTTGGGGAAGTGGCTGCCTCCATTTGGACCAAGCATTCTTGCCCATCAGTTTAAGGCTTTTAATTAGAGCAAAATATAGTTAGATCCTACTTGACCTGAGTTCATTTTGCAGGCCTAGGCCCAGGAAAGGCATGGCTGATAGTGTGGGTTTCCATCTGAAAAAGCCACCTTGTCATTGGTAGATGGGACCGACAAAATTTTGATCAAAATTGTGCACAAAGGTTAAAATTTTCATATATATAGTAAGTATAGCAGTAATCTAATTTTGATTAACCTGTGTTTCCAGAGTTTCCATGTGTCTTTGTACATGGAATAGTGAGCTACTGCATATAGTGTTTGCTGTCACTAATCATCTGAAATTACAGCCAGCTCAGTAGGGAAAAAGACAGAGGCAGGCCAAACTCCAATATACAGTAATACAATCTGAAACATGAGATAAAATAACATAATGTATTCTTTAACAAAAGGTTAGACGATGGATCAGCAACCTACAGCACTCCAGCTTCTGTGAAACTACAATTCCAAGCATGCAAACATTCTTGGCCGTTCTTCTCACTCCTATAAAAGTGAATGGAGCATTCTGGGAATTGTAGTTTCGGAACACCTGGAGTGCCAGAGGTCGCAACAGTAATAAATATGTGTAGATTTTATAAAAGCCAAACCACAACAGCTTCTGAGGCTGCATATGCATACATGGAACCACACATGCTGAATGTGACGCAGGCAATAAAATCGGTTTTCATTGGCATAATGTGTATATGTACTAATATGGAAAAAAAAAGCATAGAAAGTGAAGGCAGTCAAAAGCCCAGGATGAAAGCATTATAGAAAACTACCAAGCCTCATCTTCAGTAGATCTGTGAGTACAGTTACACAGAGATTCTTGAAATTTGACATAGACCACAAGGCATAGCAGTCACATGCAACAGGCTGACACATGATACCTGAGGGCTCTGAGTTACAACTATTAAAATAGTAAAAGCTTTGTTTTCAGTTTCTGCCCCCTACTGTAATTGGGTTCAACACAGACAGGAATTCCCAAACTAATCATTTGTAATCTAGTTTCTATATACCATACACTATGAAACTGTGATGAATAAACCAGCATCACAGAAATGTAAGGCTACATGCACACAGTACATATTAAATGCAGATCTTCCATGCAGATTTTTGTGCAGCTTAATATGGTAATAGCTAAGTAGATGACATTTTGACTTTTTATTTGATCTCATCCTATTGATATGAGCATTTTCTGAGCAAAAATTGACTTGTGGTGCCCATTTTGAAATCTGCAGCATCAATTGTGCAATGAAAAGGGTGAGATCTGGGGCAGATCCATGTCAAAATCCGCAACAAAATCCACATGTGGATTTTGGGGCGGATTTGGTATAAAAACACAGCAAAAACCACACTAAATATCACAGAAAAAATCTACAATATCATGTACATATACCCTAAATGTGTTAATTAGCTACAGAGTTTACCATTTCTAAATTTCTTGATGAGTGGTCTTCATATTAATTTGTATCTCACATAAACAGTAGCCTGTATTCTGCTGGGAGTTCAATGGTAAGGAAGTTGTAAAAGGAATTTTTCAACAAGTGTTTCTTTGCTGTTTATTTAGTTTCCTTATGTGTAAGCGTAAATAATACAAAAAGTGTACTCTAAACCTGGTGCTTGATAAATGTTATGGATGGCTTATTATTTCAAAGCTAGAACTAGTAGCAGAGATTTCACAGTTTACAGCTGTGATTTCGCTGAGATTCATTTTATGTCCCTGACACTTTGATTTATTTTATTTTTCTTCACTCACTCAGTCTTCCATACTGGTAATATGAGGTGAAAGCCCTCCTGTAGCTAAATTCACATGGCTATTGCTCTCGATAATCAAGTGCCCTTGTATGGTAAACACATAGCAAGAACATTATAGCCAAGACAGTATCTCCTTTATATTTCATGATCCACCAACCCAACTAGAAGCCAGCCTTTGATTCATCATGGGATTTTCTCTGAAATATCAACAACACATTTCTGCCATGACTAATTCAATGCACTTCTTTCTCTGTCCTCTCCAGGGGATATAATGTAACCATAAGTGGTTCCACATGTGCTGAATTTTTTTGTTGTTTACTCATACAGAGCCCAATGCCACAATCAAACATTGAAAGGTGGCAGCAATCTAGTGTATAGGACAAAAGTATTTTAGAGCCCTGCAACTATTTGGAAACAAGTGACATATCATAGACTTTGGGCCATAAAAATAAGACAGTAACAAAAACATTGCAATGAGAATAATGAACAATACCTCAATATTATCCTAAGAGCCATGGTATTGAAAGAGGTGTTCAGGTATACAAAACCTAACTCCTATTGAAAGTATGCAGTACAAAGTAAAAATTCTCAGTATATAGTAATTCAAACATTTCACTAGTTTCCATGACAGAAATGATGGGATACAGGTAACCTGTCCAGAAAACTGCAAACACACTGCCAGACTTGGTGGTTGCTGCCTGATTCAGCAAGAGGTGGTGAACTTGCCCTCCAACAGCCCTATAACTAAAGGGGCCCTGCCTACAGCAGAGTAGCCACACCAATAAGGGCGATTCCACTCAGGAACCTAATCAGTTATCCCTGATTGGTCCGCGCAGGTCTTAGAAATTTTATCTTGCATTCACAGGGTAGTTTCTGTCAGACGGAGCAGATAGGTTGAGTAGTCAAAATTGCCAGGGTCAGAATTAGAAAGATAAAGGTACAGAGATGCAAAGATAGCAAAATAGTAAGAAAACTATGTTAGGTCAAACACAGTAGCATGCAAGGAGAAGGTAAACAATAACTGGGTAAAAAAAACTGGGTTCAAAACACAAGAATACTCACAATAATCACACAGTAATTTAGCCCACACAAAAATTGGGTGGAAAATACAATAAGGCCCCATTCACACGACCTCATTATTAATACTATGGCTGCCGCCTGGCGTGTGTTCCGCAGTGCAATAGTTTACATAGGCATCCGCTAAATTCTTGATCTTCCAGGCGACCCTAATATCTTTATGTATATTGTGCTAAGCCTAAATGTGTTACACTTTTAGGACCAGGCCAATTTTGGCAATGGCATTTTCAGTTTTTACTTCTCGCCTTCCCAATTCAATAAGTTTTATTTTTTCATTGATATTGCCACATAAGGGCTTGTTTTTGCAGGACAAGTTGCAATTTTTAATTGATCTATTTAATTTACCATATCTTGTATTGCAAAACTGTAAAAAAAAATAGTGAAATCGAAAAAAAATCCAGAGATAAACAATTTCCACTAATGTTTGGATTTCATTTTTAAGGTGTTCACTGTACAGTATGATATGATATGATGGACTTCTAATAATGATCTTTATTTATTTAGCGCCAACATAATCCACAGCTCTTTACAATCAGAAGGTTAATGTAGAAACAGAATCACACATTACATAAAAAGCCAACAATTAAAACAAGAGGAATGAGGGCTCTGCTCAGAAGAGCTTACAATCTAATGAGGAGATAGGGTGACACAAAATATAAAAATGTGTACAGTTTACAGTATTCCAGCCATCTTAACACAAAAGAGGAGCTATGAAGGTGTAAAGGTATTTGCTGTTTTTTAAATGGGTTGTCTGTAAAAGACAACTACCACCAACTTGACCTATTGGGTATATATTATGACATAAAGGGGGTCTCAAAGTTCAAGACCATCCCTGATGTGCAACCATATTGACCCGAACAACTTCTTCCAGCCAAGTCTTGTCTCTGCAGAGTTTGACAGACATATTAGGTTCCTCACTTTTCTATCATTCTCCCCAACCTTGAGTTTCACAAGTGTTATCCTGCTGCTACCCCTAATACTGTGCCCACTGTGCTCCCCAATGTCTCCAAATACTAGACTGCATCACAGTACCATACAGATAATTCCCCCATAGTAATAGTGGTCCCATCGATAGTAATTCACTCCTAGAGTACAGCATGCATTAAGATGGCCATAAAACCATGTCCGCATGGACTACAGTTAAAAACATGTTCGGGAAAAGATATTGGCTTGAAGTTATAAAGAGTACAATAAGATTATAAATAAAAGCAAACACATAAAAAGTGAAACATAAAATAATGTAGCAAATAGAAAAATGAAATAAGTATAAAATTGTAAGGACAATGAAAAAGACTTAAAAAGAATATAAAATGATAAAAAGTACATGATGCACAGCTATTAAAAGATGACAAAATAGAGGTGGGACTGACCACATAAAAAGTAAACAAATAATTGTATTTATCCTACTATGAGACTCACATTTGAGCTGAAATGTTACAACTTTCTCGTATGTAATAGCCAAAATAAAGTAGTGGATTTATTTCTTGTTTTCTTCCAACTAGACATAGGCGTCTATATTTTTAGACCTTTTAGTGCAGGTAAAAGGTCAGGGTTAGATAAATTATGTTTGGAAAACGTCTGGAAATGCTGTTCTGAGGAAAATTAGCAATGTTATGTCTGTGCTTACTCATTCACGTGAAGTAATATCTCCTTCAAACTGTAATGTTCATGGAGACTTGAGATGGTAGATGACATATTTAGATTAACACTTTGAAAATTGGTCAATCTGGAACTGGTCCATAGTGACATGGGATGTAAAAATATTTTTACAAAAAAACACCACATCTTAATTATGGAAAGGTCTTCTCTGGTAGACTTAAATTTTACATGCAGACATTCATTTTGAAATGGATGGTTTTAAAGTTTTAGAACTGCTATGTACAAAGCCTTATTTGTAGCACTGGATTTTATCACAGCGTAATGTGTGCAAGGGTAAAAGGGGCACCTTATTGTTATTTGGATGGTACAGCAATAAGACAGGCCTAGGTATGTACATTTTTTGCAAACAAACTTTACTATATGATATATTCACAGGGTACACAGTTCAGTCAATATGAGGGCATGTATATCTTGGCGGTTACAGTTTCCTGAAGGGTGCCTTATCCTTATTGGTTGCAGTCTTTCAGTGAGAGCACGTATCCTTAGCAGCGCCACATCTCAGTCCAGAGGCACAATAAGTGTATTGGTTTTCACATACAGGTACATGGTTCATATGTAGGCGTAGAAAATGGTCTAAATGTAAGACAGCTCGGAAGCTGTCTTAGCATTTCTATTTTCCGGTATTAAGCTCCGTCATAGCGTCTCAATACCGGAAAAAAACACCTTTGTTTTGTCCCCATTCATTGTCAATAGGTACAATATGTAACTGAACAGAACGGAGTGCTCCAAAACGCATTCTGCTCTGTTTGGTTATGTTCCCATACCGGAGCGCAAACCACAGCAAACTGCGGTTTTCTTTCCATCATGGGCTGTGGAGCAAGACGGATCTGTCATGACCCACCATAACTCAATCTGACACAATAGAAAACGGATCCATCCCCCATTGACTTTCAATGGAGTTCATGTCGGATCCGTCATTGCTATGATAATACAACCGGATCCGTTCATAACAGATGCAGATGGTTGTATTATCAGTAACGGAAGCGTTTTTGCTGATCCATGCCGGATCCAGCAAAAATGCTAGTGTGAAAGTAGCCTTACATTTAGTAGGAGGATCCCCCGTAGTTATGAACAGGATGGCGCCTCTTCATAACTTCAGTGGAACCACTGCCAGCTTAGGGCTTTAGTAAGACTGGCGTCAAAAACGCAGATCTTAATAAATGTGCCCCTTTATACCTAGTGTAAAGGGTCTAAAAGTAAGACCGCTCAGAAGCTGGCTTGCATTTAGAACTGGCACTGGATGCACCGAAGTTATGGAGAGGCCAGCGTCTCTTCATAACTTTGCGGATCCTCCGCCCAGCGCAGGGCCCTTATTAAGTCCAGCGTCTAAAACACCAGTCTTAATAAATGTGCCCCATAGTATTTGAACACATTTGGATATATAGTCCTCCTAACTAAATGCCTTCAATAAATATCACAGAGTAAGGTATGCCTACAATACATGCCATATTTGGATAATATGCTTTATTTTAACAGAAAAAAAGACAATGTTCATCACTTCCTATTAAATGAAATAAATGTGTAGACCATGCTATAAGAGCAAACACAAGATTCATCAGCACTGCAAACATTTATATAGTTTTTGAGGTTCTTAATAAACATTTTGATCTAAGTGTCCATTTGCGCTGGAATGCTGACATCTTATACACTAAACAGACACCTCTCATGGGATCTTGGATGCCAAATTAACTCAGGGAAAGTGTGATCTCATTTAATAATCAGTACCAATAAAATGTGTATTAATGAGTGGAAAATGAAAGACCCGTACCTCGACATCAGCGAGTGAGAATGTTGGAAGATATAGCAGTGCAAACAGCAGTATCAGCACAGCCATCCAGCCAGTAGTAAAAGCAGCAGGCCACAGATCTACCTTGCTTCTAGTAGGCAAAAGATTATTATTGAGGACAAAGAGGATGACATTTTGGACTGGATGGCTCACTCATCCTCTCAGTCACAGCAGGATGATCTCAATGTCACCTCTGAGTCTGACACTGTGCTGTTCAGTTCAGCACATTTCTCCTGCAGCCCCAGAGAAGCTTTTTTTTCATTGGCATCATCTGTGTCTTCACTGCCCCCTTTTAGTGTGGCAACTTGTATTCTTCCAAGAAGAGCCAATAATACCCCAGCTATTATGGAAGATACTGTAATCAAGGTAGTTTTCTTGTTCATGGCTTATGCAAGAACAGTCAGTCAGAAGGGGGGGACCTGATGACTCAAATGCATAGCTGTGTTGTAGGTGGTAGTAGTAGTGATATTGTTGTCATGGTGGTAGCAGTAGAGTCACTGGTAGCTATGGTGACAGTGTCACTTGGGGAAAATAAAGAGGAGGGAATCGTGAGAGGTCCAAAGAGTCCTAGATGTCACAGTCTAATAAAAGTGGCAGGGAGGGTGATGAGGACTATGATTATGATTGTATGTTGGACAGGACCTTGAAACTGGATCAGGGTGATGAAGAGAAGGTGACATCAGAGAAGGGTGATGGCCACAATGGCAATAAAGAGCAGAGTCAACATCCAGCTAAAACATCCAAAAAGACTAACAGGGACAGATCTGCTTCTCTTATGGTCAGCTTGAATAGAACTAGCCAGCAATCGGCACTAGACTGTCCTCCTTCTCCCGGTCTTTTTTGTAGCAGCCAGGATGTATCCACAAGCAGTACAGTGTCTGTGTCATCATCGTCATCAGCTACTGCTTCTCCCGCTCAGAATACTTCACTTCCTTTTTCTCTTTTCTGCCATCAGTCATCCATAATAGAATATGTGAGTCAGCAAAAACAATACATGTCCAGTAATCCGCTTTTTGCAAACTGAACTCCCACCTGACCAAGTTGCTGGTGCTGCAGTGTCTGCTGTACAGTTTAGTCGATTCCATCGCCTTTAAAGGACTGGTGGTCTGTGTTCAACCTTGATAGAAGATACTTAGCCATCATTATTTCTCAAAAAAAGCCATCATTCTGCCTCATACTCTTGTGTGGCAAAGAACATGTTCCTTTCCTTGGAATTGTCACTGTGCAGCAAGTTGCATGCCACCATGGACACATGAAGCTGTTACGGGCAGGGACAGTGGATGTCTTTCTCTGCCCAATGTTTTGCACGGCAGTGGTGACCCTGCACCACAGCACTGATGCTACTTCCTACTGAGAGCTCAACATTTGTGTCGGTCTGGTTCCCACATCAGGCGCATATCAATCTCTTCCACATCCTCAATGGACATTGTCACATCCCAAACAGAAACAGACCAGAGCACTGCTTTTACTTTCCCTCCCTCTGTTCATGTGTGCAAACTGAAGCATTTCAACACATTTCTGGATGTCTGAATGTCTCCCTGTCAACTACAACTGGGCAAGGTGGTCAGTGACAATAGCAGAAACATTGTGGCTTTGCTGCATTTGGGGGAAATAATGCATGGCACACATGATAAATTTAGCAGTGCAGTGCTTTTTTTTTTTTTTTTTTTTAAAGTATTGTGGCTTGAAGAAGCTGTTGTGTGCATTTCAACCATTCTCATGTGGCTAAGAACACCCTCCTGGACTTGCAGCAAAAGAATGGTCTGCCTTTGCGTTGCTTGATTTGCGGCATTCCAACTTCGAAGAGGCAATACGATTTGTGAGTAGGGACAACAGCAGCATCAACAATGTCATCCCCCTGATATTTAAGTTAGAGAAATGCTCACACTGATACAGCAAGGGATGGTGGAAGAAGAATAGCTTCTAAATCTTGTTCGCTGCCCTGCAGCTGATGGGGACCCACATGGATGGGCGGTGGGGGCAACAGAGTGTGAAAGAACTGGGTCCTCAGGCATGCTAGCAAGAATGGTAAGCTGCATACTTGGTTGCTTACATGCTGACAAGTGTATTGTTAGTATCAAGCAAAGTAATTACTACTGGATAGCCAAAATTGTTGTATTATCAGAATATGCTCTGCACATGGTTTACAGCAGCTTTCATTGGGCAGATGCCTGCCATTCACGTGTTTGACCAGGAGGCCCCCTTCCCCTCTCTATTGAATCACTGACGTCCTGTCGTCTCTGCTATGACAAGTAGCAAAAGCCATAGCAGCACCAGCAGCAGCCAGTTCAGTATCATCAACATGATGGATTATTTTTTCTGCTTGCCCCACCAGGCTGATGGAAATCAGCAAACGGAGACATTTAACCTGAACAACCAGGTTCAGACCTACCTGGAATGTGGCTTTTCTCAAGAGCATACCATGTTCCCAGACCCCATGAACTTCTGGGCAGGCAGACTGGAACAGTGGCTGGAACGTGCCCAGTTTCTGTTCTCTGTACAGTCTTGTCCAGCTTCTCATCTCACAGAGGGTTTTCAGTGTGGCAGGTGGCAATGTCCCACACAACGTTGTCCTTCACCAGTGTACAAAACATCACTTTGTCAAACTGCATAAGTCATGGCTCCATGAGGATTTTCACACATCTCCAGCTGAGGCCAATGAATAGATCTGCCATTATTGATAGTGGCTATTTATCACTGGCCCAATCGTTCCATTGCTTCTGTCTGCCTGTCCATTATATTCCATACTGTACTGTTGCTATTGCTGCCACTGCTGCAGTTGCTACTCCCCCAACTGCCAATACTACTACCGCTACACTACTACCCCTACACAGCCACATATCTCCTATCTATCAAGTTTCATATTGGACTGCTGGTGTCGCTGTGGCTATTGTTTTCACTATTACTGCCCTTACTCAGCTACATGTCTTCTACCTTGTCTGTCAGGTTCCATACTGTGCTCCTACTATTATACCTACACAGCCACATATATGATTTACCATGAGGTTCCGAATCCACACCATATTGCTGCTTCTCTCCCCCCCCCCAAAAAAAAATGATAACTTTTGGGTGCTTATTCTGAATAAGCCACTGCTTCTTCCAGTACTATTGTGGGTGTGTATAAACATGGGCCGACATCTACCACTGTCAAGCCATAATTTTTTTATGCTTGTTCAGGACAAGCCATTACTTATTCTGATACTACTGTATGTCTATATACATAGGTAGGCATCTGCCACTAAGCCATAATTTTTGCATGCTTGTTCAGAACAAAACACTAATTCTTCAGATGCTACCATGTGTGTGTGTATAAATATGGGCTGGAATCTGCCCCTGTTAAGGCATAATTTTTCAAACACTTGTTCAGAACAAGCCACTGCTTCTTCCAATACTACAGTGTATGTATGTAAGGCATTTTTTATGGACTTCTTGTTCAGAACAAGTCGTTGTTTTTTCTGATACCATAGTGTGTTCTTAAACACTAGCAGGCATCTGCCCCCAATAAGGGACAATTTTTGGAACAATTTTGTAATTTTAAAAAGCATAAAAATGAAATAGCTTAGTGTTTTTTTAAACAGGCTGTTTGCTAACACCATCAACAATGCATTTATCCATAGCTATATACACTCCTCAAGGTTGAAATTTCAACACCAAGAAGGACAAGCCGTAAGGTTATGCAAATCAAGGAAATACTAGGTGTCGTTAAGATCTGCAGATGATCAAATTTTCAAGCACCTAGCTACAATCTGTGGCATGTAGAAGGGGCATAAAGCCAGATTGAAAGCAAAGTTTTTGAGCCACATGAAATCTAAAAAATCCCATCATTCGGAATGAATGTATGATGCCTCCTGTACATCAATGTGCCAGTTATTACGAGTTGATGCAAACTGAGAGAGACAGAATTCTTGAACTGGGAGACAGCTTGGTGTTACATTGATTTGACCATGGAACAAGTGGTAAGGACATTTCTCCAAAGTGTCCCAGGAGCTATTTTTCAACAGGACAATGCCAGGCCTCATGTTGCTACTATGAGCAGCCTGTGGGGCCTAAACGTGCTACCGGGGCCTGCAGTGTCTCCAGGCTTGTCTCCCATCAAGCACATCTGGGATACCATTAGTTCTCAATTGCAAAGGGAGCTGCCAGCAGCAGATCTTAATGATTTACGTGCTCAAGGACATACAAGTGGATTCAACATTCCTTAGACAACTATTAATGTCTGCACTGATAGTATACCAAGGTGTGTAAGTGCGTGTATTTCTGCACATGGCACTCAATCTTGATACTGAATAAATCAAGAGGTTTTGAATATATTTCCATTTTTTATAATTTGCATATCACTAACAGTATATTGATCTTGTGATTTCCAGAACTTGTGACTTTTTCTTCTTGGCGTTGCAATTCAAATGTTGAGGAGTGTATGTCAGTTGGGGATATTACCAGTTGATGGTGTGTCCCCGCACAGTCTGACAGTATCCAACCAAGGCTGTCAGTATCAGACTGTGGAGGGGTACCCCCCCCCCAACTGGAAACATCCATCTGGACCGTCATTGCAATCTGTTAGCCATTCAATCAAAACTTCTAGGAGGAATAATAAAAGGAATGGCACAACACAGAATTATGAGAATAGATGAACCAGAATGGTTATTACATGGGGAAGTAGTTACTAAAACAGACAGGTCAGGAGAAACATAGAAGATTGACGGCAGAAAAAGACCACCTGGTCCATCTAGTCTGCCCTTTTATTATCCTTTTATTGTTATCTTAGGATAGATACATGTTTATCCCAGGCATGTTTAAATTCAGTTACTGTGGATTTATCAACCACCTCTGCTGGAAGTTTGTTCCAAGCTTCTACTACTCTTTCAGTGAAATAATATTTTCTAATGTTGTTCTTGATTTTTCCCCCAACTAACCTCAGATTGTGTCCCCTTGTTCTTGTGTTCTGTTTCTTATTAATAACCCTTCCCTCCTGAACTTTATTCAGTCCTTTAACATATTTAAAGGTTTCAATCATGCCCCCCCTTTCTGTTCTTTCCTCCATACTATACATATTAAGAACTCGGAGTCTTTCTTGATAAGTTCTATGCTTTAGACCTTCCACCATTTTTGTAGCTCTTCTTTGGACCCGTTCTATTTTAGCAATATCCTTTTGCAGGTGAGGTCTCCAGAATTGAACACACTATTCCAGATGTGGTCTCACTAGAGCACTATACAGAGGGATCACAATCTCCCTCTTTCTCCCACCCTCTTTCGTTATACCTCTAGCTATGCAGCCAAGCATACGATTTGCTTTCCCTACCGCCTGGAGAGTTAGGCTACATTCACATCAGTGTTTAGAAGTCCATCAGGCTGTTCTGGCAGACAGGTCCCGTACTGACACAGGAATGCTTGTCCTGTGTCAAGCAAAAGCCTGGATCTGGGACCAGCTATGTGCAGATCGGGGATCCTTGGATACTTGAAGCATGATAGCGCGTTAACTTGCTCTTTTGGCACATTTGAAGATAATTTTTTGTACTAGACAGCCTCTTATTTTAATGTGAAACATGCTGTTCTCTACTGGGTCAAAAGTAATATAAGTTCAGGCAATAATACTAAGAGTTCTATTTACACCAGATGTTACATAAAATGATATATCAACTTGGCCCGAGTGTTCAAGTTTTCAGTAGACCCAATTAAAATATTAGGGATTCCATTCCAAGTTAACTGCGGCCAGAATCATATTATAGTAAATACTGGAATTCCCTAAGGATTTGTACAGCAGCAGTACATCAAGGCTGATGTGAAACTATTCCTGACCTTATGATGACTATATGAACTAGCATGAAAAGCTGTTCATAACATTACCTGGATCTGGCTCTCGTCCATCAAAAAAATGTGTGCAACTATTTTACGTAAATGTATTTTATTACAATGATTCCAATGTAATAGTAGTTTCAATATATTCTATTCTACATCACAGTTCAACAGAAATATAGGCAATTGTCCCATAGAACTGTTTATTTCAGCAAGTGCAAGAGAAGACCACATATTTGGCTTTTAAAAAATGAGGAACAGCAGGGTTTTAGGTTATTGCACCTAGAACCACATCAATTGAAGTTCACAAGGTATTTCCATCATAAAATGTTGTTATCTGGCCTCTGGGATCCAATTTCATAGCAAATAGAAGGAGGTATCTGCAGCATAGCGCTACCATCCACTCACTGTGCAGGGAACTGCAACACAGCTCTATTACAGTGAATGGGACAGTACTGTAGTTCTCTGCACAGTCCGTGCTTGAGAGTGCTGTAGGGCATGGAAAAACTCTTAAAAAGCAATGAGGAGGTCCCAACAGTCAAATCCCCACAGATCATAGCAATGCCAACACTAGTAATAGCGGGTAACAGTGCCGGGACTAGGCAGTTTGGTGCCCTAGGCAAAGTAGTCAAATGGCGCCCCCCAAATTGGCCCGCCCATTATTATAAGCCCCTCCTAAATATAATAGGCCACTCCCAGCAAACACTGTACAGCTGAAATGATATTGTTGAGTCCCGCCTGTATACATCATACAGAGAGGGGAGGACGTGTCCTGGCTGCACTGCCTGCCTCACATTATACAATAGACAACAGCAGGCTACAGCAAGGAAGCTCCTTCCCTCTCCTCAGATCCTGCTCAAGGCCTGTGGTTCCCCACCACCATCTGCCACCCACCCGTGACCTGCTGCCCCCCTTGGCTGTCCTCACCCAGCTCTGAATCCTCCTTCTGCAAATGGCAGAGGGAGGAGCCGGAGCATCTCCTCTCCTACATAGCGCTCCATACCTCTTACATCCAGTGATGTCAACTTTGTTGTAGACGTTCTCTTTCCTCATCTTCTCCATTCGGACCAGACCGTCATGAAGATTTTTCAGCCATCTCTTGTATCTGCAGAGATACAAACAGACATTAGTTTCCCACATTTCCATCATCTTCACATCTTCTGAACATCATCCTGCCACCCCCAATACTGTGCCCCCTAATACTATACTGCAGAAACTGTCCCCTGAAAAATACAACTACCACACAGATAGTGCCCCCTACAACAATTATTGGCACAGAGTCCCCTAAAAAATAACTGCGTCCGGACACTAATAGTATAAAGATAATGTCCCCCAAAAATAATTGTGCTAAATTGATACTGTGCCAGGGTGCCCCCCAAAATCCCACCAATAGAAATAATTATCTGCCAGAGCACACTTAATAGTAATGCCCCCATGGTGCCCATACTAGACATCGTGTTCCCCATAGCCCCCAGTAGTAGTAAAGCTCACCATAATACCCCCAAGTAGTAATAATTCACCTTGTAATATGACAGAACAAGAAATACCCCCGCTTAGTGCCTGCAGTTGAGCTAATGTCCCCATAATGTATGCCAGTATAAAATACCCCTATATAGTGCCCCAGTAAATGCCCCCATAGTGTCCCCCATAATATGCCAGTAAAAAATGCCCCTTCTTGCTGCCCCCACCAGATGCCCCTATAGTGCTCCTCTCCCCATAATGTGCCAGTAAAAATTGCCCCCTTTGTGCCAGATGCCATAGTACCCCCTATAATGTGCCAGTAAAAAATGCCCCTTCTTGCTGCCACCACCAGATGCCCCTATAGGGCTCCTCTCCCCATAATGTGCCAGTAAAAATTCCCCCCTTAGTGCCAGATGCCATAGTGCCCCCTATAATGTGCCAGTAAAAAATGCCCCTTTAGAGTTACCAGATGCCCCCCATAGTGCTCCACTCCCCCGTAGTGCCCCAAAATAATGCCCCTATAGTGCCACCAGATGCCCCATAATGCCTCCTATAATGTGCCAGTAAAAAATGCCCCTTAGTGCCAGAAGCCATAGTGCCCCCTATAATGTGCCTGTAAAAAATGCCCCTTTAGAGCCACCAGATTCCCCATAGTGCCCCCAAATGATACCCCTATAGTGCTCCACTCCCATACTGCCCCCAAAAATGCCACCAGATGCCCCATAGTGCCGCTCTCTCCTATAGTGTCTCCCATGTGCCTATAAAAAATGCCCCCTTATTGCCACCAGATGCCATAGTGCCCCCATAATGTGCCAACAAAAAAGGCCTCTTTAGAGCCCTCATAGTGCTTCCCTCCCTCATAGTGCCTCTATAGTGCCACCAGATGCCCCATAGTCCAGCTCTCCCCTATATTGCCCCCCCCATAATGTGCCCCAAAAAAAAGGAACCCAGAGGCCCCCACAGTGCTTCTCTCCCCCATGGTGCCCCCCCCCTTAATGTGCCAGTAAGAAATGCCCCAGTAAATGGGCCAGTGAGAAATTGCCAGCAGGTGCCCCCTATAATATGGCATCTATTTAAAAAAAAAAAAAAAAAAAAAACACTAATACTTACCTCCATCAGCAGCGATGAGGTGCAGGCCTCTTCCAGCCTGTGTCCCGCCCGCAGGCCTCTTCCAGCCTGTGTGCGCTGCCCGGCTCAGGCCTGATGAGTTGGCCTCTGATAGGCCGCAGCCATTAGTGCCTGCAGCCTATCAGAAGAACAGGGAAGGGAGACGCCTCTCCCTCCCCTGCTGCAGCACAGGCATCTGTATCGCTGTCCTGAGGACGGCGATACAGATGAATATAGAGATGAGCGCTCATCTCCTACTACCCCCACACGCCAGCTGCACTTAGAGCCAGGGCCGCACCGCCGATCGCCACAGAGGAATTTAAAAAAAAAAAAAAAGTGAATGGTTCTAGGGGGGTCCAGACCCGTTGAACCCCCCCCCTGTGGCTGCGCCCCCCTGCAGATGGCACCCTAGGCGGTCGCCTCCCCCGCCTACCCCTAGTCCCGGCCCTGGCGGGTAAATCCCTTCAAAGGGGGTTAAATAATGAACACTTATTCTCAGCTCAGACCATTAATATCAGACAGGTAGGGTCCGATTTCTGGCATCCCTGACTATCAGCTATTGTAAGTGTGTGCTTGATATAGTATGAAAAGGTCAATTTTTTCTTTTTCAATTAATTGAGACTGAGCTGTGAAAAACACAGACCCATAGTTTATATAGGTTTTGAATAGAAAGCCAGGGTCATACTTAAACAATGGTAATAGCAGACCACTTTAGTGGGATCCTTTTTTTTTCATCACTTTACTTATCTATATGGAGTGGAAAACCCCAGACCAGGGTTCTTTCAAAATTGTTTTATTTAATGTCACTTCATTTTATGTCATGTGTATTCCCAGTATGGTTATGTATGGAAGTGACTGAGTTAAACAACTCTGACATAGCCCCCGCAGGAAGTTAAGGTGTGGGTACTGGATCTGCCCCTTGCTCAGTTAGTTAGTATTATAGATAGCAGTGAAAGCGAGAGGAAGATGCTACATGTGCTCCATTCCTCATAGGACCAAACATCAAGAGAATCACCTTCTCTACGTCGAGCTCATGAGATGCAGTTAGTCCACGCAGGTACAGGGAGGCCCGGGAAATGAGAGGTAATGATTCACGTTGCCTTCAGCGTAACCCCACACTCGCTCACAACCTTGACAAGCTGAGGGAGTCTTTTCACTGCCACAGTGAAACAGAGCTTTCTCAGCCCGGTAGACTGTCACCAGTTCCTCATTTAATATAAACCTGGTCCACTAACGGGATTATATCGAGTAGAAACCAACCTGCAGTAGCGTATAACTATGCCAAACATGGACATGGGGATTCATGATTGAGATACAAGAACTGCACAAGATTAAATTATAGACTTAATTGCCTTAAAGGGGTTGTCTCATCTTGCCTAATGGGGGCATATCGCTAGGATATGCCCCCATTGTCTTATAGGTGCGGGTCCCACCGCTGGGACCCGCACCTATATCGAGAACGGGGCCCCGAAAGCGAACGGGGGCGCACTGCGCATGCGCAGCCGCCTCCATTCATTTTCAATGTGGCCGGCGAAGATAGCCGAGCGCTGGCTCGGCTATTTCCGTCGGCTCCATAGAAATGAATAGGAGCGGTGGCCGCGCAAGCGCGGTGCGCTCCCATTCATTTCTATGGGGAGCCGGCTTGGTGGTGGCCGGACCGGAGTCCTCCAGCCACCACCTTGCGGGGCCCCGTTCTCGATATAGGTGCGGGTCCCAACGGTGGGACCCGCACCTATAAGACAATGGGGGCATATCCTAGCGATATGCCCCCATTAGGCAAGATGAGACAACCCCTTTAAGGGCACACTATATATAACACTATATACACAGAGAAAAGATAGTGATCGGATGTGCAAATACAGGTGGTATGATACAATGGAGTTGAACAGAGCAATAGTCAGTTAGCCGGTGGATGAGTAGTCCGTTGAATTAGGATGAGTCCTGGGTTGCTGTAAGGCCTGGCTGTAATCACATGGTGGCGGTGATGTCAGCAGTTGGTCTACGGTCCCTCTAAACACATTACTCTATGTGACCCCCTTTCCGAGAAAGACGCTGGCCTGTGTGACATCATCACCTGTAACCGGCCACTCTCCTCCCTCCCTACAGGAGGAGTTCACCCTCCCTTCCCAGTTCTGGTAGCCAAAAGACCCACAAAACCCATTATGGCTCATAGCTCCAGTCCGGAAGGTCACAGGGAAATGGTTCTGGGACCAACAGATCCTCCTGGGTTCCAGCTACAGGCGGAGAACAAACATGGCGCCGTTACTAGGTTTCTGCTTGGAGATCTCTGTATATCCCTTTCCAGGCATCCTAACATAAAGCTACGACCAGGGGCATGTCCGTCTTGGCCCCTGTGTCGCAGATATGTAATTGGTTTATGCCTGTGATGGAGGGGCAATTCATAACTCCGTATGAACTCCTGGTTCCATGATGTCTGGGATTTTGATTGATCCGGGCAGCAACCGACACCCCCTACTGAGGGGCCCTTCCTGTAGGCTGACTTGGCCTTCGTGCAGTCTGATTGAGGTGTGAGATGTATTCCTCACAATTACCTACTGAGAGAAATACCTCACCATTTCTACAGTAGTCAGGAGAGAGATATAGCAAAGTGCCAAGAAGGTCTGGAATCTGCATGGCTGAGCACTGAATCTGCCTGTAAAGTATTTGCTGATCAAAGCTATAGACTTTACTGCTGTGAGAGGGACATTGTTGAGACACCCTGCACACTTGGACACGACCTGGCCAGTCATACATTAACCCTGTATCTCTCAGTTGCAAATTACAGCCAGCATTGCAAGATTAATATTGCCAGCCATAGATTTTGCAAAGAGCCTTTGGGAAGAGAGGTACTATAAGTCGCATCCTTGCTCAAATCCATACATTGTTATTTGGGAAGATTTTGCATTGTAGGAACTGCGTTTTAATGGTGTTGGATATACTGCTACACCAAATGCCATTGCACCCTTCACAACCTGCCTTGCTCTCACCAAACCTATAACATCAATGACACCCAAACTACCATCAGGCAGGAGCCCCAACATCAAGGTGTGCGTTGAGGGAAGAAAGGGGGCACCCTGGCCCTAGGGAGCATTGGTGTAGGGATTGCCATTGTGATCGACTGTTACAGCCACTACCACTCCAATCCTCCACTCCGCTCCTCCTGGGCTGGTTGTGGCAGGAGTCTTTCAACTTTGGATCATGCAAATTATCTGGACCATGCTATCCCGAGGATAGGTCATCAATATAGAAGACCCAGAAAAAACTTTACTATTCATTAAAGTTCAAAAATACAGTAAGTTTTACAATGGTGAAAAGGTTCAGGTTTATACATTGAAGATCAGCAAGACAACTACATAATAACCACACAATGATGTAAAGTGCACACAGCCAAAAGGTTCAACTGGTTTTAATAACTGATGCACTTGTCTGACATACATAATAGAGTGTTTTATGCTATGTGAGGACAATAAGTCAGATGAGGTCATACAATATAGAGTTCGTTGACAGCCACAGGCAAGTTTTTTTCCTAGGACGGGTGGATGTGCATATCGGTGTCTTGGTGGGCTCAGTCATATATTTAATCACTTGTTACCTAATGCAGTATATCTGACAAGGGTAACACATGCAGTTTGGGTTGGTTACTTTCAGATTGCAGTAAGCTACTAACCTTGATCCTTCTGCCTCAGTTGAGCTATGATCAAATCCACCATTTTCATAAATAGCTATTAAAGGAGTTCTCTAACCAGTAACTATTTATATGCATAGTACAGATCGTAAAAAATAATATTTGCCATTTACGTGATTTAAAAAAAAGATCCATTGAAGAGTAAGTACTTTTACTTACACAGTATGGAGCCAGTTGGTGTTTGAAGTAAATATAAATGGGCATGTCAATCTACTGAGCTGAGCTCTGAAGAACGAAAGTTCAGACATTTTCCCCACTCCTGGGTCTTTATCCCTATTTTTGGCATAGCGATCGTCTGTTCATCAGTATATACAAACTACTTCTACGCTGCTTGTCAGAGAAGGGCAGGGCCTGTGCAACAGCACATAAAATACCCAACAAAGCTGAGAAGACTGCTCTCAAGGATTAACTTGCCAGGAAGCAAGTAAAAACATATTTTTTTAACTGTTCCAGACCCCTGCCGGAGGGAGAAGGTAACTGAATGAGGAACTTAAAGGGGTTGTCTCCAGGATTGGGATTCAAATTTTTAAGAACAGGTTCCCTACTAAGCGGCGGACATGCAGTGTCACGACACGTGTTTACATATGCATGGCCCATATATATGGTACACATACATAAATACACCATATATACACATACCACAAAACTTTTAAAAAGCCTAAGGAGCTAAACTACCAGCGGTGCAAGTTTTTGTAAAGCGCTGGCCCACACCTCTAACTCCACCCAATGTCTATCTGTACATGTTCCAACCATGCCTAGTCTCCGTTGTGCCCCCCACACAGTAGTTATGCCAGATTTGGGATGGTTGGGAGGTATGCATACATAAACAGACTATATAGACACTACACTCACATAATAACATATGAGCAGGAGCGTACATAGAAATCATTGGGCCCCATAGCAAGAATCTGAATGGGGCCCATAACTCCGCCCACTACCCTGGCCTATCCCACATGCTACCCTGGCTCCTCCCATGCCACACCCCCATTTGCCAATAAAGAAATGTATACATGAGCTACTGATTTATTTATTTATTTTTTTAAATTAAGGAGACATTAACTGAATGGGAGCAGCCACAAGGATGGATTATACTGTATATTATAAAGCATGGTGTAAGGATTATACTATATATTATACAGCATGGTGTACGGATTATACGGTATATTATACAGCATGGTGTATTGATTATACTGTATATTATACAGCACGGTGTACGGATTATACTGTGTATTATACAGCATGGTGTACGGATTATACTGTATATTATACAGCATGGTATACGGATTATACTGTGTATTATACAGCATGGTGTACGGATTATACTGTATACTATACAGTATGGTGTACGGATTATACTGTATACTATACAGCATGGTGTATGGATTATATTGTATATTATACAGCATGGTGTACGAATTATACTGTATATTATACAGCATGGTGTAGGGATTATACTGTGTACTATACAGCATGGTGTACGGATTATACTGTATACTATACAGTATGGTGTACGGATTATACTGTGTATTATACAGCATGGTGTACGGATTATACTGTATATTATACAGCATGGTGTACGGATTATACTGTATATTATACAGCATGGTGTACGGATTATACTGTGTATTATACAGCATGGTGTACGGATTATACTGTATACTATACAGTATGGTGTACGGATTATACTGTATACTATACAGCATGGTGTACGGATTATACTGTATACTATACAGTATGGTGTACGGATTATACTGTATAATATACAGCATGGTGTAGGGATTATACTGTATACTATACAGCATGGTGTACGGATTATACTGTGTATTATACAGCATGGTGTATGGATTATACTGTATACTATACAGCATGGTGTACGCCACACTGTACAATATACAGTACGTACAGTGTATGCATATACCCACACACATACATACACAGACATACATACACACACATACATACATACACACACATACATACACACATACATGAAACACATAAAAACTTACAGTTACTTGTCCCTTCTCCTGACGCCACTCTGGAGGGGGCTTGGCCTTCTTCTTTCCCCTCTTGCAGTGCTGCACAGGTCCTTCCCTGTCCAGGAGCAGCAGCGCGGCATGAGGGAGGAGGCGGGGCCAGCTGGGAGCGCACAGGAGCGCTCTCAGGACTTTAGGGTAAAAGTTTTGGCGGTGAGCCGGCCAGGAGAGGCCCGGAGCGCAGGGACGGGACGCATCTTAATGATGCAGAGTAGGGGGCGGGGCCTCCCGTGCGCTCTGGGCCCCCCTGTGCCGCGGGCCCCATAGCAGTGGCGTAGTCTGCCTATATGGGCAGTACGCCACTGCATATGAGATATACACCATACAGTATAGAAATTACACCTAGGCTACACTTACAGTAGATTTACCTGCTCCATATACATTTTATACACATTTGTATCTAGCACTACAGACATATTTGCATACAGATTATATTGCTATCCAGCATACAGCGCCACATACCTCTTACATCCAGTGACTTCTCCTCTGATGCAAACGTTCTCTTTTCTCATCTTCTCCTTTCAGACCAGGCGCCATGATGATTTTTCACCCATCACTCGTCTCTGCAGTTTGACGAAAAGACATCTTAGGTTCCTACTTTTCCATCATCCTGCCAACTTAAAATGAGCACCAATACAAAGAATGTCCCTTATAATGTGTGCCAGTACAAAAAAATCCCCCTTAGTGCCCCCAGTTGAGCTAATGTCCCCATAGTGCCCCTATAATTTGTGCAAGTATAAAATACCCCTATATAATGCCCCTAGTAAATGCCCACATAGTGCTCCTCTTCCCGACAGTGCCCCCATAATGTGCCAGTATAACTATCCCTTCTTAGTGTCCTCATAATGTGCCTATATAATATGCCCCCATAGTGTTCTTCCCCCCTCCAACACCATAGTGTGCACATAATGTGCCAGTTTAAGATGCCCCCACAGTGTCCCCTATGACGTGCCACTATAAATGCCCCCATAGTGTTCCCCATAATGTGCCAAAAATACCCCCATGATGTGCAAGCAATGCCCCAAGTAGATGCCCCCATAGTGGTCCCCATATGCCAGCAATACCCCCCAGTTCACTGTCCATCAGACCGTTGGACTATAAAAAAAAAAAACTATGAACAAATCCCTATGCACACTGCACATATCTTATTTTAACCACTTCCCATCCGGGCCATTTACCCCCTTCCTGACCAGGCCCAATTTTGCAAATCTGACATGTCACTTCATGTGGTAATAACTTTGGAACGCTTTTACCTATCCAAGCCATTCATAGATTTTCTTGTGATACATTGTACTTTGTGTTAATGGTAAATTTGAGTCAATATATTTTACCTTTATTTATAAAAAATCCAAAATTTACTGAAAATTTTGAAAAAAAAAAAATCACAATTTTTTAAATATGAATTTATCTGCTTTTAAGTTGCATAGGGATATCTAATAAAATTGTTATTAATGAACATTCACCATATGTCCACTTTATGTTGGCATAATTTTGGAAATGTAATTTTATTTTTTGAGGACGTTAGAAGGCTTCGAATTTTAGATGTAATTTTTAAGATTTTCATGAAAATTTCCAATAGTTAATTTTAAAGGACCTTTGCAGTTCTAAAGTGACTTTAAGGGACTTAAATAATAGAAACCTCCCATAAATGAACATATTTTAGAAACTACAGCCCCCAGTGTAATCCAAACTGATTTTTACAAAGTTTAACCCTTTAGATTTCCCACAAGAATTAAAACAGAAGGAAGGTGAAATTTTGCAGATTTTCAATTTTTTATTCATTTTTCCTATAAGATAGCAAGGGTAAACAGCAAATCAAACCTGAATATTTATTTTCCTGATTCTGAAGTTTGCAGACACACCCCATATGTGCCCCCATCAGACCTCAGATCAGCCCATTGTGCCCCCATTAGACCTCAGATCAGCCCACTGTGCCCCCATCAGACCTCAGATCAGCCCACTGTGCCCCATCAGACCTCAGATCAGCCCATTGTGCCCCCATCAGACCTCAGATCAGCCCATTGTGCCCCCATCAGACCTCAGATCAGCCCATTGTGCCCCCATTAGACCTCAGATCAGCCCACTGTGCCCCCATCAGACCTCAGATCAGCCCACTGTGCCCCATCAGACCTCAGATTAGCCCATTGTGCCCCCATCAGACCTCAGAACAGCCCATTGTGCCCCCATCAGACCTCAGATCAGCCCATTGTGCCCCCATTAGACCTCAGATCAGCCCACTGTGCCCCCATCAGACCTCAGATCAGCCCACTGTGCCCCCATCAGACCTCAGATCATGCCACTGTGCCCCCATCAGACCTCAGATAAGCCCACTGTGCCCCCATCAGACCTCAGATCAGCCCACTGTGCCCCCATCAGACCTCAGATCAGCCCACTGTGCCCCATCAGACCTCAGATCAGCCCAATGTGCCCCATCAGACCTCAGATCAGCCCACTATGCCCCCATAAGACCTCAGATAAGCCCACTGTGCCTCCATCAGACCTCAGATCAGCCCACTGTGCCCCATCAGACCTCAAATCAGCCTATTGTGCCCCAATCAGACCTCAGATCAGCCCACTGTGCCCCCATCAGACCTCAGATCAGACCACTTTGCCCCATCAGATTAAAATAAAAAAACTGTCTTACCTTTCCTGCGCCGTGGCTCCGCTCTGGCGCTCCTCTTCTCTGCCCGCACTGCACTGTCACCTGACTGCATGCAGCGTCAAGTCAGAGTGCGCGCACTATGTCCTGACGCTGTACGGGGTCAGGCTAGTGCAGCACGGGCAGGAAAAGCAGGAGATGAGCTCTTCCATTGTGGAAGCGCTCATCTCCCTACATTGGGAGATGAGCGCTTCCAAAATGGAAGCGCTCATCTCCTGCTGCCGCACCGGATTGGGATTCAGCCGGTAACCCGGTTCTCCGATCCGGCTGTAATTTTAACAACCGGATCTGGAGAACCGGTTGAATCCCATGCCTGGTTGTCTCACTTCAGTAAGTGGCATTTATCATGTAGAGAAAGTTAATACAAGGGACTTACTAATATATTTTTATTATCCATATTGCTTTCTTTGCTGGCTGGACTCATTTTCCATCACATTATACACTGCTCGTTTCCATGGTTACAGACCACCCTGCAATCCATCACTGGTGGCTGTACTTGCACACTATAGGCAAAAGTGTCAGCCTCTCTGGTGGCCAGGACTATGGGAGTGCACATAGTCTAGAGCCTTTTCCTATAGTGTGCAAGCACGACCACCACTGATGGATAGCAGGGTGGTCTGTAACCATGGAAACGAGCAGTGTATAATGTGATGGAAAATGAATCCAGCCAGCAAAGTAAGCAATATGGATAATAACAATATATTAGTAAGTCCCTTAACTTTCTCTATATGATAAATGCCACTTACTGAACTGAGACAACCCCTTTAATGGACCATAGGTACAGCCAGTGTCGGACTGGGGTGTCTAGGGCCCACCAGTAAAATTTATTTTAGGGGCCCGCCGTACCGATACATTACCTTCTCCACAGTAGCAAGATGCTACCAGATGACTGAATATGGGGGTCCTTGCAGCAACTTTGAGAAGGTAGGTCCTGGGGAGAAGAGGACACTGGGAGCTTTCCTCTATACCTAGGACTCTGATCGTGTCTATAATAATAAACTGGGGAGTTTCTTTAACCCCTTAAGGCCAAAGCTACTTTTACACTTAATGCCGAAGCCACATTTTTTAAATCTGCCATGTGTCACTTTATTAATTCATAACTTTGGGATTCTTTCACCGATTCGACTGATTCCAAGATTGTTTTTTCGTGACATATTGTACTCCACGACAGTGGTAAATTTGAGTCAATATAAATCACCTTTATTTATAAAAAAAAATCCTAACTTTACAGAAAATTTGGAAAAATGTGTAATTTTCAAACTTTGAATTTCTCTGCTATTAAGGCAGATAGTGATCCCTCACAAAATAGTTATTACTTTACATTTCCCATATGTCTACTTTATGTTGCCATCATTTTGTAGATGTAATTTTATTTTTTGGGGATGTTAGAAGGCTTGGAATTTTAGAAGCAATTCTTAAAATTTTTAAGAAATTTTCCAAAACCATTTTTTTAAGCACCAGTTCTGAAGTCACTATGTGGGGCTAACATAATAGAAACCACCATAAATTACCCCATTTTAGAAACTACACCCCTCAAGGTTTTCAAAACTAATTTTACAAACTTTGTTAACCCTTTATGTATTCCACAAGATTTAAAAGAAAATGGAGATGACATTTCAAAATTTCACTTTTTTTTGCAGATTTTCCATTTTAATCCATTTTTTCCTGTAACACATCAAGGGTTAATAGCAAAAAAAACCTCAAAAACTATTACCCTGATTCTGCGATTTACAGAAACACGCCACATGTGATTGTAAACTACTGTATGGGTGCATGGCCAAGCACAGAAGGAAAGGTGCGCCAGATGGTTTTTGGAGGGCGAATTTTGCTGGACTGGTTTTTAGACACCATGTCCCATTTGAAGACCCCCCGATGCACCCCTACAGTAGAAACAACCAAAAAGTGCCTGTATTTTGGAAACTAAGGGGTAAGGTGACAGTGTTATTGATACTATTTTGGGGTACATATGATTTTTGATCACTTTATATTACCCTTTTTGCTAGGCAAGGTAAACAAAAATGGCTGTTCAGGCTCAGTTTTTTTTTTTTTTTTTACTGTGTTCACCTGAGGGGTTAACTAATGTGATATTTTTGTAGAGCAGGTTGTTACGGATGTGGCGATACCTAACATGTATAGTTTTTTTAAATTTATTTAAGTTTTACACAATAATATCATTTTTGAAACAACAAAATCGTGTTTTAGTGTCTCTGTTGTCTGAGAGCTGTAGCTTTTTTATTTTTTGGAAATTGTCTCAGGTAGGAGCTCATTTTTTGCGGGAAGAGGTGACGGTTAGATTGGTACTATTTTGAGGGGTATATGCCTTTTTGATCGCTTGGTATTACACTTTTTGTGATGTAAAGTGACAAAAAATTGCTTTTTTGACCCTGTTTTTATTTTAGTTTTTTTACTGTGTTCACCTGAGGGGTTAACTAATGTGATATTTTTGTAGAGCAGGTTGTTACGGATGTGGCAATACCTAACATGTATAGTTTTTTTTATTTATTTAAGTTTTACACAATAATATCATTTTTGAAACAAAAAAATCATGTTTTAGTGTCTCCATTGTCTGAGAGCTGTAGTTTTTTATTTTTTGGGCAATTGTCTCAGCTAGGGGCTCATTTTTTGCGGGAAGAGGTGACGGTTAGATTGGTGCTAGCTTGAGGGGCATACGCCTTTTTGATCACTTTATATTACACTTTTTGTGATGTAAAGTGACAAAAAATGGCTTTTTTGACCCTGTTTTTATTTTATTTTTTTACGGTGTTCACCTGAGGGGTTGGGTCATGTGATATTTTTATAGAGCAGGTTTTTACGGACGCGGCGATACCTAATATGTTAAGGTATTTTATTTTCTTCATTTTTAATCAATTAACATGTGCTTATATGGGGAAAAATGGGATTTTTTTTTTACTTTTTTATTTTTTTTTACACTTTTTTTTTACACTTTTTTGACTCAGACCCACTTGGTTCTTGAAGATCCAGTGGGTCTGGTGTTTTACAATACACTGCAGTACACTGTATAGTGTACTGCAGTGTATTTTCATTCATAGTAAGCTTTACCATGGCAAGCCAGACGAAAGCGTCCAGTTGCCATGGCAACCATCGGGAGCTTTGCTGTGGCAGCGTCCCGATGGGAGAGGGAGCCCTGTTAACCCTTTCCATACTGTGGTCCCTACGGACCGCGGCATGGAAGGGGTTAAACGGCCGACATTGCTGCCAGCAGCGATGTCGGCCGTTTGAAGCAGAGTGTCAGCTGTACGCTGACACTCTGCTTCACCGCTCGGCCATCCTGAATACCACTCGGCCATCCTGACATCGAGGAGGGGGGGGGGATGTATTAAAAATTAAATTGTCGGAAAAGGTGTGTGGGGGGAAGGGGGGTGTCTGCAAACATTTTATGAGGATCTGATCCCCGCAGTCTCGGACTGGGGGGATCAGATCCTTTCAACCAGCGCACTTGTATCCTGTGATTGGCTAGTCTGACCAGACTAGCCAATCACAGCGATTGCTGGCCCAGGACCGCCCCCATTGGTTCCGGGCTGGTTAGCTGACACCCCTGGCTGTAAGTAACAGCCGGGGTCTCAGCGCTGTCACCATGTCATCAGACATGGTGACAGTTTAATGCCATGACGGCTTATCCCGTCATGGGGCGGCAAGCGGCTCCTGCCCATGATGGGATAAGCCGTCATTGGGCGTTAAGGGGTTAATAATCTATCAAGTTTTTATATGAACATAGGCTGGTTGAGGTGCTGTACATTAAATATATGTATGAAGTGCAGTAAGTCTACTGTGTTATATGTTACTTGTGCAGAGGTGGGAGACTAGGGGCCCACCGGTGGATTCGCCTGTACCCCTGTGGGCCAGTCCGAGCCTGGGTACAGCTATCAGAGGGGGAAGGAGACTGACTAATGGTGATGTGAGGCAGTGGGGAGAAAAAACATTCAGAGTGCATACAAAATCCAAGAGTCCACCCACAGTAGAAGAGTTGTATACATGAGATAAGGCTCTGTTCCCATCTTGTCAGAGCCTTCCATCAGACATATTCTTTGGGGGCACTTCCTGATGTATACCCCTTGCTGAAAACTGAAATGCCACTTTTAATTAAAGGGCATCTGTCAGCTGATTTGTACGTATGAAACTGGCTGACCTGCTGCATGTGCACTTGTGTTGGTCCCAAGGTCATACAGTACAGACCAAAAGTTTGGACACACCTTCTCATTCAAAGAGTTTTCTGTATTTTCATGACTATGAAAATTGTAGATTCACACTGAAGGCATCAAAACTTTGAATTAACACATGTGGAATTATATACTTAACAAAAAAGTGTGAAACAACTGAAAATATGTCTTATATTCTAGGTTCTTCTAAGTAGCCACCTTTTGCTTTGATTACTGCTTTGCACACTCTTGACATTCTCTTGATGAGCTTCAAGAGGTAGTCACCTGAAATGGTATTCCAACAGTCTTGAAGGAGTTCCCAGAGATGCTTAGCACTTGTTGGCCCTTTTGCCTTCACTCTGCGGTCCAGCTCACCCCAAACCATCTCGATTGGGTTCAGATCTGGTGACTGTGGAGGCCAGGTCATCTAGCGTAGCAACCCATCACTCTCCTTCTTGGTCAAATAGCCCTTACACAGCCTGGAGGTGTGTTTGGGGTCATTGTCCTGTTAATAAATAAATGATGGTCCAACTAAACGCAAACCGGATGGAATAGCATGCCGCTGCAAGATGCTGTGGCAGCCATGCTGGTTTAGTATGCCTTCAATTTTGAATAAATTCCCAACAGTGTCACCAGCAAAGCACCCCAAAACCATCATACCTCCTCCTCCATGCTTCACGGTGGGAACCAGGCATGTAGAGTCCATCCGTTCACCTTTTCTGCGTCGCACAAAGACACGGTGGTTGGAACCACAGATCTCAAATTTGGACTCATCAGACCAAAGCAGATTTCCACTGGTCTAATGTCCATTCCTTGTGTTCTTTAGCCCAAATAAGTCTCTTCTGCTTGTTGCCTGTCCTTAGCAGTGGTTTCCTAGCACCTATTTTACCATGAAGGCCTGCTGCACACAGTCTCCTCTTAACAGTTGTTGTAGAGATGTGTCTGCTGCTAGAACTCTGTGTGGCATTGACCTGGTCTCCAATCTGAGCTGCTGTTAACCTGCGATTTCTGAGGCTGGTGACTCGGATGAACTTATCCTCCGCAGCAGAAGTGACTCTTGGTCTTCCTTTCCTGGGGCGGTCCTCATGTGAGCCAGTTTCTTTGTAGCGCTTGATGGTTTTTGCCACTGCACTTGGGGACACTTTCAAAGTGTTCCCAATTTTTCGGACTGACTGACCTTCATTTCTTAAAGTAATGATGGCCACTCGTTTTTCTTTACTTAGCTGCTTTTTTCTTGCCACAATACAAATTCTAAAAGTCTATTCAGTAGGACTGTCAGCTGTGTATCCACCTGACTTCTGCCCAACACAACTCATGGTCCCAACCCCATTCAAGAGAATGCCAAGAGTGTGCAAAGCAGTAATCAAAGCAAAAGGTGGCTACTTTGAAGAACCTAGAATATAAGACATATTTTCAGTTGTTTCACACTTTTTTGTTGAGTATATAATTCCACATGTGTTAATTCATAGTTTTGATGCCTTCAGTGTAAATCTACAATTTTCATAGTCATGAAAATACAGAAAACTCTTTGAATGAGAAGGTGTGTCCAAACTTTTGGTCTGTATGGTATGTGCCCACATTGCTGAGAAAAATGAAGTTTTGATATATGCAAATGAGACTCTAGGAGCAACGGGGGCGTTGTCATTACACCTAGAGGCTCTGTCTCTCTGCAACTACAGCATCCTCTCCACTTTGATAGACAGGACCAGACAGTGAAAACATCATCCTGCCTGGCCATGTCAATCAAAATAGAGCGGGAGTGACAGAGCAGAGCCTCTAGGTGTTATGACACCGCCCCCATTGCTCCTAGAGGTTCATTTGCATATTGTGACACAGTGAAGGATCTGGTGTTAGATGGAAGGTATTTTCCTCCCAGCATGTGCTGCTGGACTGATTGACAGCCAGGTGAGGTCAGGCATCGGACCGGATCTCACATGCTGGTCCGGGCTTTGCCGACAGCTGACTGTTTTTAAATTAAGCTGGACGGCAGAAGGGGCTGTATGTATGCCTGCAACCTGTCTTGGAGGAACGGTTGAAGAAATCCAGGATTTGACTTTCTCACGCGGTACCCACAGCTTGTTATGAACTGAACACCAGGACTTGACCTTCTTACATGGTACCCGAGGTGTAGTGTGAATTGAACACCAGGACTTATAGCCTAAGGTGACTTTGCTTGTTTTTGTTAACCTGCCAAGTGTGAACACTGAACTTTTGGCTAAGAACTGTTTTGTGTTCCTGTACTGCATCCACTCAACACAGATGTCTTCAGCTGCAAAGTGCACATGTAACAGGTCAGACAGTTTCATAGTTATAAATCCTCTGACAGATGCCCTTTAATGTCAATTGATCCCTTGAGTAAAAGGTGCTATTCTAATTAAAGGGGTTGGACAATCTCCATATACAGACATGTTTCCTCCATACAGAATGTATACTGTCCCCCAGCTATCCTAATGGCTGCCCTGGTGTCAGTGAAGTAAGCATACTAACCTGTCTTACATGGAGAGAAAGATGGCAGTCACTGCCTTTTCTGACTGCTCCTGGGCAGGTTTTCCTCTGCACAGGCGCTGAACAGCAAACAGACCTATACAGCGATACAGGTGACACTGGGGATTATGCTGCCTGTATCTGCACACGAGTTCATTTGCCTTCATCTGGACAGCATTTAGTCTTATATGCTTGTAAGGAACATACATGACTGTATATGGTATTTTGGCAAATTACATTAGAAATTGGGCCACCTAATACACGGTATTAGGGAGTTAATATGTGTGCAGTATCTTAATATATTGGTACAAGCACATGAAAAGCCATCCATATTATTCCATTGTGTAGATGGGATAGTGCACCCAGTGGCGTAGCTATAGGGGTCGCAGCGGGCGCAGTTGCCAGTTGCAGGGCCGCACCGCACCTCGCCTAATTGGTCACAGGAGACAACAGCGGCGGCGGGGCAGAGGGAGATGAGCGCTTCCTGAGGATGGCGATACAGATGCCTGTGCTTCGGGGCAGGGGAGGGAGCGTCTGCATTCCCCATTCATCTGATAGGCTGCAGACCTAGTGCTTGCAGCATATCAGAGGTGGGCGCAGGCGGTGCAATGACATCATTGCGCCGCCTGAGCCGTACAGCGCGGGACAAAGGCAGAGAGAGGCCTGCATCACATCGCTGATGGAGGTAAGTATAAGTGTTTTTTTTTTTTTTTTGTATGATGCAAACGGACCGGAGCACTTCTTAATGGGGGCACTGAGGGCATTTCTTATTGGCACATGGGGCACTGGGGGCATTTTGTTACTGGCACATGGGGGCACTGGGGGCATTTCTTATTGGCACATGGGGGCACTGGGGGCCTTTCTTACTGGCACATGGGGGCACTGGGGCATTTTTTTACTGGCACATGGGGGCACTGGGGCATTTTTTGTTACTGGCACATGGCGGCACTGGGGGCATTTCTTATTGGCACATGGGGGCCCCTGGGGCATTTCTCTTACTGGCACATGGGGGCACTGGGGGCATTTTTTTACTGGCACATGGGGGCATTTTTTTTACTGGCAAATGGGGGAATTTTTTTACCTGCACATGAGGGCACTGGGGGCATTTCTTGGCACATGGGTGCATTTCTTGGCACTGGGGGTATTTCTTACTGGCACATGGGGGCACTGGGGGCATTTCTTACTGGCACATGGGGGCATTTCTTACTGGCACATGGGGGCACTTGGGGCATTTCTTATTGGCACATGATTTGGGGGGCATCTATGAAGGTGGGACACTTTACTTGCACATTGTTGGGGGGGAATTTTGGGTTCACTTCTGGCACATTATTGGGGGCACTTCTTACTGACACATTATTGGGGCACTTTGGGGGCTCTTCTTACTGGCACATTATTGGGGGGCACTATGGGGGCATTTATTGAGGCCACAAAGGGGCATTTTATACTGGGACACATTATGGCGGGTACTATGGGGGCATCTACTGGGGGGCACTATTTAGGGGTATTTTATACTGGCACATTATGGGAGCACTATGGGGACATTAGCTCAACAGGGGGCATTAAAAGGTTTTATTTTTGCACTGGCACACATGAAGGGGCATTTTTGTACTGTCATATTATAAGGAGAATTATTACTTCTGGGGTTCTCTGGGGAACATGATTACTAGTATGGGCACTATGGAAGCATTATTACTTCTGGGGCACAGTGGGGACATTAGTACTGTTGGGGGCACTATTACTAACAAGTGCACTCTGGCAGAGAATTATTAGTTGGGACTTTGGGGAGCACTATTACTGTGGGGGGCACCCTGGCACAGTATCAGCGCAGTTATTTCTGGGGGATGTTATGTTTACACTATTACTGTCAGGGGCACTATTTGCTGGGCGCAGTTATTTTAAGACACTGTGTGCCAATAATTATTGAAGGGGGAACTATCTGTGTGGTACTAGTGGCACAGTACTGGGGGTGGTAAGATGATTTGTCCAGAAGACGGGAGGATGATGGAAAAGTAGTAAACTAAGATGTTTTTCTGTCAAACTTCAGAGACAAGAAATGGCTGAAAATGGCGTCTGGTCTGAAAGGAGAAGATGAGGAAAGAGAAGATCTACATCAGAAGAGACGTCACTGGATGTAAGAGGTATGCTATGGGGCTACGGAACGGATATACGGATGCGGATAACACACGGTGTGCTGTCCGCATTTTTTGCTGACCCATTGAAGTGAATGGGTCAGCATCTTAGCCGCAAAATATGCGGATCGGAGGCCGCAAAAACAACTGTCGTGTGAATGTAGCCTTACCCTGTCTGTTCTGTAGTGATATACGTGATGTTAGGAGGGAGAAGGTTAGGGTGAGAATTTGGCATGGGGGGGGGTTCAATTTTTGACTCGGCCAGCAGAAAAGCTAGGTGCACCAGCGCTGAGGGAAGGGGGGGGCCCAAGCTGAACTCTTGCACCAGGGCCCATGAGCCTTTAGCTACGCCCGTGAGTGCACCTACACATAAAAGACAAAGGCTGCACACAAGATGGTAAAAGAAATGGTCATTGTAAGCGACAGCATGTACACAATAAACATGGCTTTTACCCGGCAGGTATTTCGGTTGACAAAGGGGTTATGAAACAAGCCCTCTCCTTAGCATTGTAATACTGACAGCACAGTACTACAGTTACTCTGAGCAGGAACATAGTTTCCGGAGGGCCAGCACATTTTCTGACAGATTGCAGCACTCATAGTTGGTGCCTCATGTCTGGGGTGGGAACATTTGTATGTGTAATGTGATAGCTCCCAGATCACAAGTTACAAGATACATGAACATCCTTAGGCTATAGAGAGAAGCGCACACAAGCAGGATCTGAGTATACGGAAGATGCCTCGCACTTGTTTAACAGGGAACGGCAGTGTCTGCACTTAGATAATAGCCTATAGCTTGGGGGTAAAAGATGAATAACATGGTCTATTATAAATTTAATATGCCCTGAGGTTGAGGTGTCTAGTAGACACAGCGATTCAACAAGAGTATACATGTATGGCTTGTGTATAAATATACTACTCACTAGTAGTGTTCAGTGAAGTATAGTTCTTTGCATGTAAACTTCCACCTATGAGTGTTATCTAAGTGGCACCCTGGTCTTTACCCTTTAATCCCTATACAGGGATTTGGACTCCATGGCAGGGGAACCATCAAGCACCTCTTGCAGTCTCTGTTGAGTAGTCTGCTGATCCACAGTGGTCAAACAAAACTTTTATCAGGGACAAGCCAGGATCAGGCAAGCAGAGCATTTGCAATTCAAAGTTAATCTGATGGTCAGGACAGACAGCTCTGGGCCAGTATGGTAGAGGTCAGGAAGCAAAGAGTCAAATTTGGAGTCAGGCAGATATCAGTACGCTGGAGAAACAAGACAAGTAGCACACCTTTGCAGGAAACTAGAGAACTAGAACCTATTGCTTAGGCACCCCACAGCTGGGAAAGGTGTCTTAAATACTGTGCCTTGCGAAAGTATTTGGCCCCTTGGAACTTTTCAACCTTTTGCCACATTTCAGGCTTCAAACAAAAAGATATAACATTTTAAATTTTTGGTGAAGAATCAACAAGTGGGTCACAATTGTGAAGTGGAACGAAATTTATTGGATCATTTAAACTTTTTTTGTAATAATAAAACTGCAAAGTTGGGCGTGCAAATTTATTCGGCCCATTGACTTTCAGTTTAGAAAACTCACTCCAGAAGTTCATTGAGGTTCTCTGAATGATCCAATGTTGTCCTAAATGACTGATGAAGATAAATAGAATCCACCTGTGTGTAATCAAGTCTCCGTATAAATGCACCTGCTCTGTGATAGTCTCAGGGTTCTACATCATGAAGCCCAAGGAATACACTAGGCAGGTCCGCAATACTGTTGTGGAGAACTTTAAAGCTGGATTTGGATACCAAAAGATTTCACAAGCTTTAAACATCCCAAGGAGCACTGTGCAAGCGATCATATTGAAATGGAAGGAGTATCAGACCACTGCAAATCTACCAAGACCCGGCCGTCCCTCTAAACTTTCATCTCAAACAAGGAGAAGACTGATCAGAGATGCAGCCAAGAGGCCCATGATCACTCTGAATGAACTGCATAGATCTACAGCTGAGGTGGGAGAGTCTGTCCATAGGACAACAATCAGTCGGACACTTCACATATCTGGCCTTTATGGAAGAGTGGCAAGAAGAAAGCCATTTCTCAAAGATATCCATAAAAAGTCTCATTTACAGTTTGCTACAAGCCACCTGGGAGACACACCAAACATGTGGAAGAAGGTGCTCTGGTCAGATTAAACCAAAATTGAACTTTTTGGAAACAATGCAAAACGATATGTTTGGCGTAAAAGCAACACAGCTCATCACCCTGAACACACCATCCCCACTGTCAAACATGGTGGTGGCAGCATCATGGTTTGGGCCTGCTTTTCATCAGCAGGGACAGGGAAGATGGTTAAAATTGATGGGAAGATGGATGGAGCCAAATACAGGACCATTCTTGATGAAAACCTGTTGGAGTCTGCAAAAGACCTGAGACTAGGATGGAGATTTATCTTCCAACAAGACAATGATCCCAAACATAAAGCAAAATCTACAATGGAATGGTTCAAAAATAAACGTATCCAGGTCTTAGAATGGCCAAGTCAAAGTCCAGACCTGAATCCAATTGAGAATATGTGGAAAGAGCTGAAAACTTCTGTTCACAAACGCTCTCCGTCCAACCTAAAGAGTTCGAGCTGTTTTGCAAGGAAGAATGGGCAAGAATTTCAGTCTTTAGATGTGCAAAACTGATAGAGACATACCCCAAGCGACTTGCAGCTGTAATCGCAGCAAAAGGTGGCGCAACAAGGTATTAATGCAAGGGGGTCGAATAATTTTGCACGCCCCACTTTTCAATTTTATTATTACAAAAAAAGTTTAAATGATCCAATAAATTTCGTTCCACTTCAAAATTGTGACCCACTTGTTGTTGATTCTTCACTAAAAACGTAAAATGTTATATCTTTGTGTTTAAAGCCTGAAATGTGGCAAAAGGTTGAAAAGTTCCAGGGGGCCGAGTACTTTCGCAAGGCACTGTACACTGAGGTGGCCAGCCATAGGGGAAGATTAAGGTGGGTATGTTGGCTCTTTAAGGGCCAGGAAGAGAGAGCATACTACAGGCAGAGAGAGGTGGAGTCAGGTGAAAAGCAGGCCATAGCCTGTGTGGAATGGACAGAGTGGCAGCTATACCTGCCGGAAGGAAGTAGAGAGATGCCAGATAGCTGATGGACCAAAGCAGTGAGACAGGGGACCATTCCAGTGCCCACACCTGCCAGGGAGAGGCAGATGGTGGCGGGTGTGGCCAACTGGTTTAAGAAAACAATAAAAGGTTTAGATAACCAAAGTATAATGTGTTTGGCCATGTTAAGCCAGCTAGCTGGAGGAGCCTCACTCTTTTTTTCCCCTGCCTGCTGTAGAACAAAAAGACAGTTAAGTCCAGCTGCCTTGGCTGAGCCTCACTCCCACAGTCTTTCCCCAGCCAAAAATGGAGCAGATCAGCAGGACATTTATCCCTGTGCTTTCTGCAGGATTTCTACAAGAACGTTTCAGGAACATGCAGAAAATCCTGCAGACTGACAAAGAATGGAAAAGATTGTCTCCTGTATACTTTTATAATTTACATATAAGTTTTGAGTTCCTTTAAATTCTTGACCTCCATGACCTCTCATTCTCTTTGTACTACTATATAGTCTATATTTTATATTATCTTTCTAACATTCCAATTATTGGCACACATACACTACTCACAAAAAGTTAGGGATATTTGGCTTAGGGGGGAAATGTATGGAAAACTTAAAAAGTTCACGCTACAGTGATATTATATCATCAAAGTAGGACATTAAAGTAGAAGCACGCAGTGGTGATTTCCTCATCTCAACCAAGTTATTGAAACAAAAGCCAACAACTGTTGTGGGTATACCTCCAGAAAAATGTCAATGTCTTAAAAATTTGTCATGTGGCCTTCAGTATCAATACAGCTTGACAATGATGTCTCATGCTATTCAAAATTTCGACTTATTGTCTGCTGATGCATGGCATCCCACTCTTCTTGAAGGACAGCCCTCAGTTTATTGAGGTCCTGTGGTTGAGGGTTATGAGCATCTACACAGAGACTCAGCTGATCCCATAGGTTTTCAATGGGATTCAGGTCTGGAGAAAGTGCAGACCTCTCTATTTGAGGTACCCCAGTCTCCAGCAGCCATTCCCTAATGATGTGACCTTAATGAGCTGGCACATTGTTGTCCATGAAGATGAAATTAGGCCTGTGTTGTTAATGTAGAGGCACAATGACTGGATTAATTATGTTATTCATGTAGTATGGGCTTGTCACTGTACCATTCACAAAGTGTAGGGCAGTTTTATATTGACTAGACATACCTGCCCACACCATCATCACCAAAGGCTTAAAGAGGACCTTTCACCACTCCTGACATGCTTGTTTTAATAGCTTCATGCATTCCCCATGTAATAACAATTCTGGAACATCTATTCTTATGTCTGTATGTTGTGCCATTCCTTTATTATTTGCACTAGAAGTTATGAATGAATTGCTATTTGCCTTCAGTAAGGGAACAGAGGGGAGGTGACCAGTTGGGTGTGTGTACCTGCTCAGTCTGAACATGGCAGCACTGATTGGCTAGAGTCAGTCTGTGCAGGTACACACCCCCAACTGGTCACCTCCCCTCTGTTCCTTTACTGAAGGCAAATAGCAATTAATTCATAACTTCTAGTAGAAATAATAAAGGAATGGCACAACATACAGACATAAGATTAGATGTTCCAGAATTGTTAGTACATGGGAAATGCATGGAGCTATTAAAACGGGCATGTCAGGAGCGGTGAAAGGTCCTCTTTAACTGGTGACAACAGTGGCTGATGCATAGCGCTCTCCTTGACATCTCCAACATAGTTGGCGGCCATCATTTCTGCTCAGCGTGAATCAACTTTCATCAGTAAACAGCACTGAGGACGACTGGTCCCTCATCCAGCGTAGATGCTCCCTGGCCCATGCAAGACAATGACGCCTGTGCCTGGTGGTGTGGTTAGGTAACCTTGCAGGTCATATAGCATGCAGACCACACTTGGGTGCCTCTCACCTCCCTTAATTGTACCTGGAGTTGTGTGGTATTCATCATCCGGTTCTGTAGGGCATTGTTCACAATGAAGCGGTTATCAGTGTTGGATGTGGCCAAAGGACGTCCACTTCTATGCCTTTCTGTGACTCTTCCAGTCTCTCTGTATCACTGTTGCAACCTACTGATGAGACTCTGTAAAGCTCCAAGCTCAATGGCCACTTCCATCTGAGAACATCCTACTTGAAACCTCACAATGGCGAGGTACTGTTGATCAATTGTTAGATGTCGTCTTGGTCTCATGATGTGAAAATGTGAACAGCATGATGAGGAGGACTGTTTAATTACCAATTTTAATTGAACCAGGAAATTTATTGGGGATTCATGTATCAAACACCTGTAGTGAATTTTGCCCTTAGAGAACAGCAAGTTTTGCAAGAAGAACTGAAACATTGAAGAGTTGGACATGTGCATTCAAAAATTTAGAGACGGTCACGTTAAGTTCACCTGTAAAGGTTATAGTGCATTTTAGGTTCATCCAGAAATTTCACCCACAAGTAATGTGTGTCTTAACGAAACCAGCTTTTGATCTTCTATTCTGAACTTGTACTGACAGACTCCTACATATTTTTGTATACATGTAGCTCTGGACTGAGTCTTATTTATCTCATACCATTATTTATTTATTTTTTTTATAACTCTTTATTGAATTTTCACATTTTATATTACAACGGACACACAGACTTGTTTTGTCCGTCCGTGGTGTCACAATGTACAATGAACACAGGAATTGAACAAGCCCCTCCCTCCCACCACCCCCCCCCCCCCTTCCCTCCCCCCTTCTTGTTGTCTCAAGTCAATTTTCCTCTCCCCTTCCTCACAATTAAGACCGTCACTCTTGCAGTATGAGCTGACTGTTTTTCTTAGTGCACCTTCAACATCCCCAATCTACCTGCTATGTCCTCCTTCAAATACCATTCCGTATGCCTGAAAGGCTCCACAATTAGACGTATGGTCTCCTGATCCTGAGAAGAAATAATAAATCTTTTCCATTTTTTGAAGAAGGATTTTGTCTTTGTCCCTTTGTGAATAAGTGCATGCGTCCTGTCATGATACATGTAGGATGCCAGTTGACCTATTACCTCATGTATATTAGGAGGCTTGTTCCTAAGCCAGTGATTAAGGAGAGTTCGCTTGGCAACCAATAATGTTGCTACCACTACCAGGGGAAAAGGACCAGTCTCAGGACAATCATAAAATAACAAAATCTGAGGCGATAAAGGTAAGTCTACGTTTCAGACCTTTTTAATATAATCCCGAACAGAGTTCCAGTACGTGACACTCTCTTTACATTGCCACATGCAGTGATACAAATCCGCTGCTGGCAGCGCACATTTAGGACAAGCTACTATCCTGTCTGGAGCAGCTGGGTGCGGTGGAATATTAAAGGCATATATTGCCCTGTGGATAAAACGGAAATGAGATTCCCTCCATTGTTCACTTATCACCGCCCTATTAAGTCTACTCATGCCCTCCACTATCTTCTTGGGTAGTTCATTGTCCTTCAAGATCATACTCCATGTTTTGAAAAGTTTTTGGGGAGGCATATCCAGCAATCTTGGAAGGAGGCCCCTGTATAACCATGTAATAGACCTTTTCACCTGTCCCCCCTTTATATATTCATCAAAGTCATTATCTCGCAATTCCCCCGACTGATCTCTTAACCGACTATAACACAATGCCTTAATCTGGGAGAAAGACAAAAAATCAGTGGACGGAACCCTATATTTCTCATGGAGCTCTGATATTGTTAACCATCTATGCTCCCCCAAGTGCCATAAGTCTCCTATTGTCTTGATTCCTCCCTCCCTCCATTTTTCCAACATTTTGTTGTTTTGTCCTTGAGGAAAAGCGGGGTTCCCCCACAGTGGTACATATCTAGATATCTGAAAGGACAATTTGAATCTGCGCCTCACCTCCTTCCAAGCGGCTATCGTGTCTTTTAGTACCAGGCATTGCTTTACCTCTGATGGAAGTTTGGAATAAGGGATATGTAAGAGCGAAGCCAGATGACATGGCCTAGCTAATTCACTCTCCAGTTCATAATTGGAATGAAAAGTCGACTGGTGAAGCCAATCGGACATGTGGCGCATCAGACATGCTAAATTATAGCCTCGGCAGTGTGGGAACCCCACTCCTCCCTGCACCTTGATCAAAGATAATTTTGCAATTGATATCCGTGGTCTCCTTTTCCTCCAAATGAAGCTCAAGAACATCCTTTGGAGCCTATCCACATCTCTATGTGTAAGTAATAAGGGAATTGTTTGAAGGGGGTACAACAACCTGGCAAATGATATCATTTTAACTAAATAACATCTCCCTAATAATGACAATGGGATTGATTCCCAACCCTTCAATTCAGTCTCAATTTTTCTAAAAAGCTTAGGGTAGTTTAGATGATATAAGGATTCTGGCGTCTTGCCAATTGATATCCCTAAATAGGTAATAGAAGCCTTCGCCAAAGTTATTTTTGGAATCACTTCTGCCATCTCCCTTGATGACAAGTTGGTTTTTAAACAGAGCAATTCACTTTTAGAAGCATTTATCCTAAACCCTGAAACTTCCCCAAACTCCTTTAAGATACCAAAGGTTCTCCCCAGATCTCTAGTTGGGTTAGCCAAAAATAACAGAATGTCATCAGCAAATGCCGCCAGTTTCACTGATGCCTTCCCCACCGCTATCCCAGAGACCCCCCTCTCCTGCTGTAAATATAAAGCTAATGGTTCTAGTGCCAGATTGAATAGCAGTGGAGAGAAAGGGCATCCCTGACGAGTCCCCTTACTCAGGGGGAAAGGACCTGAAAGCAATCCTCCTGCACTTACCCTCGCCGACGGTTTTAAATAGAGCCCTTCAATAAATGTACGGAATGTTCCTGAGAATTGCATGTGATCCATCACCACTCCCAGCCAGCCCCAGCATATGTTATCAAAAGCCTTTTCCGCGTCCAAAGCCAGCAAGGCTGGCTGTGAGTGGGCCCCCGGACGAGTCCTCACCTCATCCAACACTGTCAGCACCTTTCTAATATTAATAAGTGCCGACCTGCCCTGAACAAAGCCCACTTGGTGGTCTCCCACCAGGGAAGGGAGGACTTGACCTAACCTATTTGCCAGGATTTTCGATGCTATTTTTATATCCACATTTATTAAAGAAATGGGACGGTAAGATGCAGGATCGGAGAGGTCTTTGTTCGGCTTTGGCAACAAAAAAATGTGTGCCAGGTTTGCCACATCGGACAATGGCTGACCTTGTAAGAGCTCGTTATACCACTTCTCCAATACTGGAGCAATATGTTCCTTTAACATTTTATAGTACTCCCCAGAAAACCCGTCCGGGCCCGGTGTCTTGCCCGCTACCAATGCGCCAATTGCCCCTTGTATCTCACTTAGTCCTATAGGAGCATTCAATGCTGATAGTTGGTCTGGAGATAACTTAGGGATAGTTAAGCGACCCATAAAATCATTTGCTTTCTGTTTGTCAAAACTATCCCCTGAATATAGTTTCTTAAAATAAGTCATGCAAATGTCATTTATCTCCTCGGGTTTAGTTGTCAACATCCCCCCTTCTCTTCTAAGTCGTATCACCGGTTTTATCCCTTTAGCTCCTTTGGCGAGACGTGCCATCAGTCTCCCCATTTTATTGCCATATCTAAAGTATGTGGAATTCTTCAAAGAGCTCCTGTACCTTTCCTTATCTGCTAGTGCTTGATCAAAAGCTGCTTTCGCAGTGACCCAGGCGATCTTGTGTTCCCTGGTTGGGTCCTCTAAAAACTTGGTGTAAGTGCTCCTAAGGGCTACACTAGCCATTTCATATTGTTTTTGGCTATCTTTTCTTTTATGTAGTAAATAAGATATGATTTTTCCCCTCATCACTACCTTTGAGGTCTCCCAGAATAGTGTAGCTCTTTCACTATGGTCAGCATTGTCCGATGTGAATTCAAGCCACCAGCCCCCTAACCTGTCCCTAAAGTCCTCATCTTCATATAACCATCCTGGGAACCGCCAAACATACTCCGATCCCTTGTTTGTCATATCACACAGATCAATATAGACTGGGGCATGGTCAGAGATTACCAAGTTCTCAATACCCGCATCCTTAACCCTTCTCTGCATCAATGGGCTAACTAGCAGATAATCTATTCTTGACCATGAGTTTGCCGCATGTGAGTAATGAGTATATTCCCGTGCGTCTGGATGCTCCATCCTCCAGATATCTATCAACTCATTCATGGATAGGAATGTTTCTAGGACATTGTCCCTTGATCTTGGTGGTATCTCTAATCTTCCCTCTCCCCGTCTATCTTCCCTAGCGCAAACCACCGTGTTGAGGTCGCCTCCGACTATTTTGAGTGGAACCGGATCATTTGCTAACAAAGAAGTAATCTTGGAGAAAAAGGTATGATTAGATCCGTTAGGACCGTATAAATTATAAAGGCTAATATTACCCATCGGGGTATCCAAAAGCAATTTGACCATACGTCCTTCCTCGTCATTTTCAACCCCCAATACTTGAGCCTGCAAACGCTTATGTAACAGTATTATCGCCCCAGCCTTGCCGTTGTTTGCCGAAGTTCCCACCACCTGACCCACCCATTGCTTCTGCAGTCTAATGAAATCCTCCCTTGTCAGATGTGTCTCCTGGAGCATTGCTACATCCACTTTCAGGCTTTCAGGCAGGTTTTAGGTGGTTCAGTATAAGTGAGCGTTTATTTGGGGATCTCAACCCCTTAATGTTCCAGGAGACTATCCGCATATGACTTCAGTAATAAATGATATCCTGTGCATGTAGTGACCATTGATCGATCCTATTACCATTGACTGGCTTGAGACAACAAGAACCCCTTTCAAAAGTTTCCAATACCCCCCCCCCAAACCTTTCCCATCCCCTCTCCCTCAATAAACAGACAATAATAAAAGTACCCACTTTTCTTCTCCCTGTCTAAACCTTCTCCTCTCCTTCCCAACCATTTAGTGACTTCTCTTCTTCCCATAATACAGAAAATGGACGCGGCCCACCATCCCCATCAAAATAGATATAGTTAACATTTGTAAACAACTCCTCATCCTATGTTGTCTCCCCCTCAAAACTCATTTCTCTGTAGCGCAACAAAACTGAACTAATAACCGCGACAGAGTTCTCAAACTCTAACTTTTCAAAAACAGACAGTTATATGGTGCACTTGTCTCACGGTGGATATTCTCGTCTCTCCCCCTGTTCCGATCTCTTTTATTTTGGCGGACGATTTTCCAGCTCTTTAGTGTCCCGTGAGCGATCTTACCTTCGCGTTGGTACTTGTCTGTTCGGCGAGCTGATAGGGAAGTCCCTGGACTCCAGTAATCCCGCTGCTTCCTCCGGAGTAGAATATGTTGTTGAGCCCCCGCTGCCATCATACACCCTGACCCACCCATTGCTTCTGCAGTCTAATGAAATCCTCCCTTGTCAGATGTGTCTCCTGGAGCATTGCTACATCCACTTTCAGGCTTTCAGGCAGGTCGCTGGGTACTGGAGGACAAACTTGACTTGTTTCTTGAATAAAGCAGAACAGATCATGGAAAAGGCTCTTCTTCTTTTAGTGACTTTGGCCGAGTAATCGGCGAATATCAGAATCTTGGCATTAAATAAAACGATGGGTGCCGTGCGTTGTTGATATTCTTTCAAGATGGCCACTTTATCTGTATAATCTAAGTAGCGAACTATTATTGGTCGTGGTCTGCTAGCTACCCCCGAAGTACCATCCTTAGCTTCCATTGATGGGCCCTGAGGTTGATAAGGGCCTATACGGTGAGCTCTTTCCACCTTGCATTTGTAATCAAGACCCAGCATAGAGGGCAATTGGTTCTCACAAAGGTTGGGCAGCTCCTCCGCTGGAACCGATTCAGGTATGTTCAAGATCCGCAGGTCATTACGGCGGGATCTGTTCTCGAGATCGTCCACCTTTGCCCACAAGAGCTGGTTCTCCCTTATCACCTCTTGTACCTTAATGCGAGCGTAGTCAGCGTCATTTTCAGCCGTCAGAATTCTCCTTTCCATCTCTGTAATCCGCTGGCCTTGCTCTTGCAGATCTTTTTGCAGGCCTTGCAGGGTAGTCGCCACAGTACGCGCTAGCGTTTCTGATATATCCGGTGCCATCTGCCTGGCTACTAGCTCTGCCAGTTTTTTATAATCCACCTGGACTTGTGGGTCTTCCTCCAGGTCAGATGCCTCTGATTCCTCCCGAGTTTCACCCACTGAGGCCTGTGAAGCAGCCGGAGAGTCCGGCGCCATCTTGTTTCGCTGTGTTGTTTTGAGGCGTGCTGCTCCCGAAGCAGGTTTGTGCGCTTTTTTTGTCACATATCGCTCCATCTTCCCACCTACGCTCACTCACACTTCTTTCCGACTTGCTTTGGGGAGATTCTCAGCTCTAATCACCGTGGTTTTAGAGGATTGCTATGGATCGGGACGGAGCGGTTCGCGCCTCACCTCCTACATCACCGGGGCCGGAACCGGAAGTAATTTTTTTTTTTTTTTTAACGTATTTGTTACTTTTCATTGCATTCTAATTTCCTCCACATAATCAAAGCTAATATTTTGTTTTATAAATGCCTACCACCCTGGAACTGCCATCAATAAACAGTACTGACTATAAACTGCATGCACAGGCCAGAGGCTGTGTTGCCTACATCTGCATAATAAATTATCATGTATTAATTATGAAGCTTTCCAAAAATATGGATTTTTAATGGAAAGTAATGTGTCCCCTGGTGTTAACGAAAACATGTTGTGTATAAAATAATGAGCGTAACGTCCAAATAAAGAAATCATTCTAATTCACTGGCCGAGAGTCAATTATATGTGCAAATGCATAGCTCACAATATTCCAGGAAATACAGTATATCTAATAACCTTTTATACACCTATATACACACAAAAGTGAGGATTATTGCTGGTTCTGTAAAACACTGCAAGTCTGACAAATCCAATGCAGCAAGTCTGCTCTGCTCTTTATATCCTGTGTGGATAATACCCTAAAAGTAAATCAGTCCATGATATAAATACATTAACCAGGTAGAGGGGAACTCCAGAAAACATTGTAATTTATAATTACAGTGTCCTCCTGTTACTAGAGAGCATGTGAACGTATTCTAGTCAAAATGCAGCAGGATTCCAGAACGCCCTACTGCTGTGTGACTGGTCGTATTACCTGTCAGGTCTGCATTAGTGAAGAGCCTTAAAATGTAAGCATTGTAAAACATAATTATTGTTTTGTTTCATAACTAAGGCAATGTCTGGCAGTAGACATGGGTGGGACACTGTGCAGTACATGAGTGGAGACATCATTTTGGGTTAACAGTAGAAGTAGGGACATTACAAAAATCCATGAAGCCCCACTTGGAATCGGGCACTAATACTCTATGACCACTATGATTATTATTTTTGCGTGTGTCTCCTTAATGCCCAAGGGCCTGTTATCCTGGTACTAGTTACCTACAGTAGGCCTGTTATCCTGGTACTAGTTACCTACAGTAGGCCTGTTATCCTGGTACTAGTTACCTACAGTAGGTTTGTTATCCTGGTACTAGTTACCTACAGTAGGCCTGTTATCCTGGTACTAGTTACCTACAGTAGGTTTGTTATCCTGGTACTAGTTACCTACAGTAGGCCTGTTATCCTGGTACTAGTTACCTACAGTAGGCCTGTTATCCTGGTACTAGTTACCTACAGTAGGCCTGTTATCCTGGTACTAGTTACCTACAGTAGGTTTGTTATCCTGGTACTAGTTACCTACAGTAGGCCTGTTATCCTGGTACTAGTTGGCTACAGTAGGCCTGTTATCCTGGTACTAGTTACCTACAGTAGGCCTGTTATCCTGGTACTAGTTACCTACAGTAGGCCTGTTATCCTGGTACTAGTTACCTACAGTAGGCCTGTTATCCTGGTACTAGTTACCTACAGTAGGCCTGTTATCCTGGTACTAGTTACCTACAGTAGGCCTGTTATCCTGGTACTAGTTACCTATAGTAGGCCTGTTATCCTGGTACTAGTTACCTATAGTAGGCCTGTTATCCTGGTACTAGTTACCTACAGTAGGTCTGTTATCCTGGTATAAGAGGACTCCAGTTTTGTGAGTAAGGTATTAAATTGCAAAAACACTTTATGCTGGTTACAAAAAAATGAACTGTGTTATAAGCAGTTTTCTGGTATATCATGTTATTGTTGGATCTTCCTTTTATTTTAAGGACCTCTGTGAGCAATATGGATACAGTACAGACCAAAAGTTTGGACACACCTTCTCATTAAAAGCGTTTTCTGTATTTTCATGACTATGAAAATTGTAGATTCACACTGAAGGCATCAAAACTATGAATTAACACGTGTGGAATTATATACTTAACAAAAAAGTGTGAAACAACTGAAAATATGTCTTATATTCTAGGTTCTTCAAAGTAGTCACCTTTTGCTTTGATTACTGCTTTGCACATTCTTGGCATTCTCTTGATGAGCTTCAAGAGGTAGTCACCTGAAATGGTATTCCAACAGTCTTGAAGGAGTTCCCAGAGATGCTTGGCACTTGTTGGTCCTTTTGCCTTCACTCTGCAGTCCAGCTCACCCAAACCATCTCGATTGGGTTCAGGTCTGGTGACTGTGGAGGCCAGGTCATCTGGCGTAGCACCCCTTCACTCTCCTTCTTGGTCAAATAGCCCTTATACAGCCTGGAGGTGTTTTTGGGGTCATTGTCCTGTTGATAAATAAATGATGGTCCAACTAAACGCAAACCGGATGGAATAGCATGCCGCTGCAAGATGCTGTGGTAGCCATGCTGGTTCAGTATGCCTTCAATTTTGAATAAATCCCCAACACTGTTACCAGCAAAGCATCCCCACACCATCACACCTCCTCCTCCATGCTTCACGGTGGGAACCAGGCATGTAGAGTCCATCCGTTCACCTTTTCTGCGTCACACAAAGACACGGTGGTTGGAACCAAAGATCTCAAATTTGGACTCATCAGACCAAAGCACAGATTTCCACTGGTCTAATGTCCATTCCTTGTGTTCTTTAGCCCAAATAAGTCTCTTCTGCTTGTTGCCTGTCCTTAGAAGTGGTTTCCTAGCAGCTATTTTACCATGAAGGCCTGCTGCACACAGTCTCCTCTTAACAGTTGTTGTAGAGATGTGTCTGCTGCTAGAACTCTGTGTGGCATTGACCTGGTCTCTAATCTGAGCTGCTGTTAACCTGCGATTTCTGAGGCTGGTGACTCGGATGAACTTATCCTCCACAGCAGAGGTGACTCTTGGTCTTTCTTTCCTGGGGCGGTCCTCATGTGAGCCAGTTTCTTTGTAGCGCTTGATGGTTTTTGCCACTGCACTTGAGGACACTTTGAAAGTTTTCCCAATTTTTCGGACTGACTGACCGTCATTTCTTAAAGTAATGATGGCCACTCGTTTTTCTTTACTTAGCTGCTTTTTTCTTGCCATAATACAAATTCTAACAGTCTATTCAGTAGGACTATCAGCTGTGTATCCACCTGACTTCTGCCCAACACAACTCATGGTCCCAACCCCATTTATAAGGCAAGAAATCCCACTTATTAAACCTGACAGGTCACACCTGTGAAATGAAAACCATTTCAGGTGACTACCTCTTGAAGCTCATCAAGAGAATGCCAAGAGTGTGCAAAGCTGTAATCAAAGCAAAAGGTGGCTACTTTGAGGAACCTAGAATATAACACATATTTTCAGTTGGTTCACACTTTTTTGTTAAGTATATAATTCCACATGTGTTAATTCATAGTTTTGATGCCTTCAGTGTGAATCTACAATTTTCATAGTCATGAAAATACAGAAAACTCATTGAATGAGAAGGGGTGTCCAAACTTTTGGTCTGTACTGGATGTCTAATGCAGAAGAGGCCCACTGTAACTCACAATGCTTAAATTTGAAAGCAAAATATCAGAATATTATCAGTATACATGATAGAGTTATTCAAACTATCCCCAGACATCCTAAAATGTGTGAGCCGTACACTGTCTAAACATAGCAGACGGTCTATTTATAGTGATACATACCAAGGATTTGCTGAGGTAGGCAAACTTTACTGGTGACCTGTTCTGTAGCTCCACTGTATATACTTTCAGTAGGGAAAATAAATAGGTACTATATATATATATATATATATACAGAAAAGGCTATGGGGTGCCCCGAGTGTAATTTATAATGTCATTTATATTATAAATATATATATTATATTATGGCCAAGTGTGAATCACCAAAGATCCTTGCCAGGGGATCACATTTTATTACTAATGAATATTGATGTGCAAAATAATCTAGTACTGCTGACACTGACCCCAGATAAACAATTTGTATGTAGACACTCACCTCCATTCCCCCCGCTGTGCACCCGCAAACTGGTATTGAAAGGACTGACAAGTGCACACACATAATGGAGAGGATGCCAAGAAAGCCCACTCAATGTATTCCCCGAAGTCAATAGCTGCAGTATTACTCTTGTAGTATTGTACTTAATGGGGGTTGTGGGACCTGACAGATTACCTTTAAGGACATAGTGATTTTATTTCATGTTATTATATTTGAGTTTCAAATGGCATATTTTTTTTTATTTATTTTTGTATTAGCACATCCATATGGGCTCTTACGTTTTGCAGAAAGAGTTGTTTTTGGAGTATATCTAAAGTATTTTATAACTTTCTTTTTATGTTTTTGGGGTGACAGTGTGAAAAAACACAGCAATATCACTGTGTATATCAAGCAGTATTATTGACATAATAACTCTACAGGTCAGTACCATAACAAAAATACCAAATTTATATCTTTGTTTTTCACAATAAAAACTTTTTCTTTGTTGCTGTATTCAAAAAAAGAGAGACTTACTGCCAAAAGTAACGATTTAAAAGAAAATAACAAATAATTTTATTACTAATCTCATTAAAAAACCCTATATCTATCTCATTTATGTAGTGTGAGATAAGTAATGTAGTAATGAGATAAGGCAGTATAAATGGGCATAGGAGTGGAGTCTGTTTACTCCCTTCCAAAACTAGATAAGGGAATTATCACGGTGTATGGATATGTACCCTGATATACAGTATATCCATTATCACTGCCCATGAAAAGTAATGGTGGTAATACTAATGACCACCCCCAAAAATATTACTGAACTGTATATAGTTAGACCCCTGTGGTTTCATTTATGTTATCACACCACCAAGAGATAAACAGCTCAGTAATAGATTGGCATACCCTCAAGTAATGCTCATGTCCTGTGACTGACACACAAACGCCAACCGAGGGAGAAGCCTTCCTGCCACAGAATAAATATGTATCAACGCTCCCCATACAATGCTCAACGCGTTTCTGATCTATATATGGCACAGATCTCATCAGGAGCCTATAACGGGGTCACACGGAGCACTTATAACAAAAACTGTGATAGAAGCGGGCAGGCGGATAGACGCCACACGTGGTGTGTGCAGCGTGTCCGGCACGTGTGGCGTCTATCCGCCTGCCCGCTTCTATCACAGTTTTTGTTATAAGTGCTCCATGTGACCCCGTTATAGGCTCCTGATGAGATCTGTGCCATATATAGATCAGAAACGCGTTGAGCATTGTATGGGGAGCGTTGATACATATTTATTCTGTGGCAGAAAGGCTTCTCCCTCGGTTGGCGTTTGTGTGTCAGTCACAGGACATGAGCATTACTTGAGGGTATGCCAATCTATTACTGAGCTGTTTATCTCTTGGTGGTGTGATAACATAAATGAAACCACAGGGGTCTAACTATATACAGTTCAGTAATATTTTTGGGGGTGGTCATTAGTATTACCACCATTACTTTTCATGGGCAGTGATAATGGATATACTGTATATCAGGGTACATATCCATACACCGTGATAATTCCCTTATCTAGTTTTGGAAGGGAGTAAACAGACTCCACTCCTATGCCCATTTATACTGCCTTATCTCATTTTCATTCACCTGAATACACTACATAAATGAGATAGATATAGGGTTTTTTAATGAGATTAGTAATAAAATTATTTGTTATTTTCTTTTAAATCGTTACTTTTGGCAGTAAGTCTTGTTTTGAATCAGTACGATAAATACTTTATATTAGGATTATTTATTATTCTGAATGAGCTGTATTCAAAAACCCTGAGTATTTTTATTTTCTCTGTCAATGAAGCAATCTTAAGGATATATTTATTTTTTTTGTTTGTTTGCAGGATGACTTGTTGTTTTCACTGGTACTATTTTGTAGTACATATTAGTTTTTTATGTCTTGTTATTGCATTTTTGGGAGGTAGAATTAACAAAAAAAAACAGCAATCTTGGCGTTGTCTTATTTTTTATTTTATGATATAGAATAAAAAAAATTAAGTTCTGTGTATGGATCATTATGGATGTGGCAGTACCAAGTTTGCACAAATGTTGTTGTTGTTTACATTAAGAAACTCATTTGCATACCAAAATTGGTGATTTTTTTTAAATTGAATTTTTTCCCCACTCTTTTAAAAAGAATAACTTTTTAAACCATTTTTTCCACAGTAGGGGACTCTGAACTCTCGTACAATAAACTGCAATACTTATGTAGTGTAATGCGTTATGTTGGTTACAGTAAAACTGACATAATGCCTATTACAGTCTGCCAAAGGCAGAGTCAAATAGAGAGTCGGATCCATACGGTAACAGCTGTGCACCGCTGTTCTCCTGCTTACTGCCACGGTGATCTGCTTCCTGTGCCTCCCCATTCATCGTTGCAGTCCTGGGCTCTGTCCTTGCAGGTACTGTTTGTTCTGGGATCTGCTCCACAATTTCTCTTTAGCCCTGGCCAAAGCATGCTTGCTGCTTCTTCCCTGCAGCTCTTATTTAAGGGCCAGCAGGTTCTCACTTCCTGTGCTTTATGGGTTAGATCATGTGACCTCGCTGCCCAATCCTAGCCATCCTGCATGTATATAAGTGGCTCAGCCCCCTTCCCAGATGCCTCAGTGTCAAGGTCCTTGTGTCCTGCTTAGGGTGCTATTATCCCTGCTTGATCCCTGGCTGCTTGCATAGGCTCTCCTGTTGCTAACCTGGATTGCCTGAAATGTACCTGTGCTGCCTGCCCTGACCCATTGCCTGTCTGACTTCTTCTCTGCCTCATTCGGTTCGCCTGGACCAGCTGCCTCGTGTGCCTATCCTCCTAAAGAGGTAGCCACCTAGTGTTCCCCTCGAGAAAGTCTATCCCCACCATCTGGGGTATTGTGAAAATCAAGGGGTTCACTTAGACAACACCCTTAGAGGAGGTGGGAAAACGAGGCACAGTGGGTTCACACTCGCTGGTTTGTGACACATACATGGCAGGCCTAAGGGAATTGCTACGTCCCTGGCTGACATAGCAACCTCTTGGCACTCTGTGATGCAATAGGCAGATGGGTGAGAGAGGGAGTTCCACCCTCTCTCCCTAACCACTTAGATGACGTGCTCAGAAGCAGTGACAGCAAAGTTCCAGCCAGGGGTGGACTGTG